>JAPXFQ010000231.1:0-628750 GCA_028564705.1 Apricaphanius iberus
CACCTATCCCCTCCTTTTCCACCTATCCCCTCCTTTTCCACCTATTCCACCTATCCCCTCCTTTTCCACCTATCCCCTCCTTTTCCACCTATCCCCTCCTTTTCCACCTATCCCCTCCTTTTCCACCTATCCCCTCCTTTTCCACCTATTCCCTCCTTTTCCACCTATCCCCTCCTTTTCCACCTATCCCCTCCTTTTCCACCTATCCCCTCCTTTTCCACCTATCCCCTCCTTTTCCACCTATCCCCTCCTTTTCCACCTATCCCCCTTTTCCACCTATCCCCTCCTTTTCCACCTATCCCCTCCTTTTCCACCTATCCCTCCTTTTCCACCTATCCCCTCCTTTCCACCTATCCCCTCCTTTTCCACCTATCCCCTCCTTTTCCACCTATTCCCTCCTTTTCCACCTATCCCCTCCTTTTCCACCTATCCCCTCCTTTTTTGCCTACTCCACCTATCCCCTCCTTTTCCACCTATCCCCTCCTTTTCCACCTATTCCACCTATCCCCTCCTTTTCCACCTATCCCCTCCTTTTCCACCTATTCCCTCCTTTTCCACCTATCCCCTCCTTTTCCACCTATCCCTTCCTTTTCCACCTATTCCCTCCTTTTCCACCTATCCCCTCCTTTTCCACCTATCCCCTCCTTTTCCACCTATCCCCTCCTTTTCCACCTATCCCCTCCTTTTTGCCTCCACCTATCCCCTCCTTTTCCCCTATCCCCCCTTTTCCCTATTCCACCTATCCCCTCCTTTTCCACCTATCCCCTCCTTTTCCCACCTATCCCCTCCTTTTCCACCTATCCCTCCTTTTCCACCTATTCCACCTATCCCCTCCTTTTCCACCTATCCCCTCCTTTTCCACCTATTCCCTCCTTTTCCACCTATTCCCTCCTTTTCCACCTATCCCTTCCTTTTCCACCTATTCCCTCCTTTTCCACCTATCCCCTCCTTTTCCACCTATCCCTTCCTTTTCCACCTATCCCCTCCTTTTCCACCTATCCTCCCTTTTCCACCTATCCCTTCCTTTTCCACCTATTCCCTCCTTTTCCACCTATCCCCTCCTTTTCCACCTATCCCCTCCTTTTTCGCCTACTCCACCTATCCCCTCCTTTTCCACCTATCCCCTCCTTTTCCACCTATTCCACCTACCCCCTCCTTTTCCACCTATCCCCTCCTTTTCCACCTATCCCCTCCTTTTCCACCTATCCCCTCCTTTTCCACCTATCCCCTCCTTTTCCACCTATCCCCTCCTTTTCCACCTATTCCCTCCTTTTCCACCTATCCCCTCCTTTCCACCTATCCCCTCCTTTTTCCACCTATCCCCTCCTTTTCCCCTATCCCCTCCTTTTCCACCTATCCTATCCCCTCCTTTTCCACCTATCCCTTCCTTTTCCCCTATTCCCCCTTTTCCACCTATCCCCTCCTTTTCCACCTATCCCCTCCTTTTCCACCTATCCCCTCCTTTTCCACCTATCCCCCCTTTTCCACCTATCCCTTCCTTTTCCACCTATCCCCTCCTTTTCCACCTATCCCCTCCTTTTCCACCTATCCCCTCCTTTTCCACCTATCCCCTCCTTTTTCGCCTACTCCACCTATCCCCTCCTTTTCCACCTATCCCCTCCTTTCCACCTATTCCACCTACCCTCCTTTTCCACCTATCCCCTCCTTTTCCACCTATCCCCTCCTTTTCCACCTATCCCCTCCTTTTCCACCTATCCCCTCCTTTTCCACCTATCCCTCCTTTTCCACCTATCCCCTCCTTTTCCACCTATCCCCTCCTTTTCCACCTATTCCCTCCTTTTCCACCTATTCCCTCCTTTTCCACCTATCCCCTCCTTTTCCACCTATCCCCTCCTTTTCCACCACTCCCTCCTTTTCCACCTATCCCCACCTTTTATACCTATCCCCTCCTCTGACCTGAGGTTCTCAGCTGAGATTCTGCACTTGCAGCCCTCTCCCTCCCCACACAACTCAAGTAAAGTAGCAGCCGCTAAAATTAGCCTAAGCTAAGTGTATGGACTTCATGTTTGGAAAAAATCCCAGGCTTAAAAAGAGCTTTGCACAAATCACCTCACAGAGGACTGCTTTCTTAAGAAAAGCCCTTTTGATAGTGGATTAATAAGCAGGCTGGTCCTAAAGGCAAGGCTACTCCATTGGAACCTGCACAGGTGTTGTGTTAGCTCTAGGGCGTGACAATTTTTCGGGATTCCCACGGGTCACGAAATTCCTGCAGGATTCCTGCGGGACGGGAGTCAATTTCACTGTTGTCAACGTGATCGAGACGGGAAAGGAAATAATCAACGGGATCGGGCGGGAAACCGGAAATTAGAACTTTATTTATTTTTTACATCTATCTTTAGTTGATTTCCATGGGGTCTACTACACTGCACGCACCAAAACTGAAACTGCTATGTTGTTGCAGCCAGGTGTCGTTTCCGAGTGTAGAACATAACTATATGCATTTTTTTGTGCGTTTTTTTTTTCTTCTGGATGAGAAAATTATTAAAACCAGACATGATAAATTTGGCAAGCACGGGAGACATAACAGGAGATTAATGGTTGCCTCCAATCATTTAGGACGCAGAACACAATGCGCGTTAGTACGCTGTAAAGAAAGCATTTAAATTGTGCTATTAAAAAAATCCACCAAACAGCAAAGCAGCAAAGGATGGACGTGCGTTATCAGCAAAAGAACTGTAGAACTGTAGTTGTTCCATCTTGAAACAGGTACCAGTGACATTGCAGGACTCCGCCCTGTAGCTCAAAACATGACATATCATAAATAGGCCGCTTATCTGAAGCTTAAAATTATAAATGAATACGAATAATTGCAAGGCATGTTGATTTATAATCTTTTTTAAGTCTGCAGCTATATGAAGCTTTAACCGCTTCTGTTGCGTAAAAGTCCGTCTCGCCTGCGTGCGTTTCTGTCTGCGCTCTTGACCGCTTGCTCTAGATTTCAGGAGATTTTACCTGACTTATGAGCATCAGGGAGCTGCTATATAAATGTATATAATATAAATGCAGGAGACGTCTGCAATTTTAGACTTGGGATAATAGTGCATTTATACGCCAGCGTTTTCTGTGAGAGCGCAGCGCAGCAGTCGGAGAATGTTTTCATCTGAGAGGAGTGTCTTTCACATCATGACGCATGCGGTGTGCCTGGAGCATCTTAGCAGGTAGAATAATGTTAGTGGCCCACTGCAGCGCTTTATTAGAAATTATTGCGCTAATGAGATGATTAGATGACCATTAAAGCCCGAGCTCAATCGGAGACCGTGGACAATGATAGAAATTAAGCCCGGTTGGGTTCGGGCAAAGATCTTCAGCTCTACTGTATATAATCAGAAAGAAACATGACTGCAGACGAAACTGGAAGTGAATGAATGAAATAATATCCTGTTTATATACGGATGCAGAAACTTTGCTGGGAGCAGAAGTGGCTGATAGGTCGGTAAACATTCCTGCATCAGGTTTGGTGGGGACAAACCTGTCAATCATAAATATTGCTGGGGACATGTCCCCCAGCGTCCCCAGTTAAAATGAATAGATCTATCCATTTAGAACAGTAGCATAGTTTAATTTATACTCGACTGAATTTATTTGTAACTGCTAGTGATAATGGTTGAGCAATCTGTAATAAATACCTTAAACTTGAGACAAAATCTCTATTCTTTTGGTGTGGACTGATTCGATACAACGGTAAAACAATTCATTCGTCAGATAAAGACTGACAATCTGGTAATATTAATATCGCTCTATATATAGATTAAGAAGCTAGTGCCCCGTTCTGCTCATTTTGTCACTGACAATTCGAGCTTCATTAAGAACTATTCCAGTATTCAGTCATTGATATAATTATTACAAATTATTATTAACCAGACGACTTCCTCTGAATCCTCTGTAGTCCCCAGCACAGGTAAGACTTGTGATTTGTGTTTTTTGTGAAGTGTTTGTTACTCCGACCTCAAAACATAGCTTCATATTTCCATGCTTTTATAGTTGCAATGCAAAATGTAGCTTCATTTATCTGTGCATTCTTTATTTCAACGCAGAACATGGCCTCATAGTGATTAATATTTATAAATAGCTGACGAGGAGGTTCAATATTACAAAGCCTCTGAAGTCTCTCTGGTTCTTTAAAAACGGTCAGATATCAGATCATTTGCATTTGATCTTATAATCTCCCGTGTTGCCATTGTTCACCAATGTAATTCTTTTTTTTCCTAATACTAAAATGCATCACGCTGAAAACGTCTGTAAACTATCTGAGTCCGACTCCACGCGCATTCTGTGATAATGTCTGGTGTTTGACGTTCTGCAGGGGGAGTTTCATAAAGGGTACGATGGTCTTGGAGAGGAACAGACGAATATCAAGGCGTCAAATACGGAAGTGATGAGAAGGCAAATTTCTTTAAGGTAGATTTTGATACATACAGGATTTTGAGTGTTTTATAGAATGGTACTGTTTGCCTGAAAGAAGCATAACGCCCACCCTTTAAAATAAAACTAAGAGCCTTAATCGTGCTGACCACCTCCCTCCTCCAACTTTCACTTAGCTATACCAGAGGTCAGAGAAGTCATTAGCATTCACACCCGAACAGAATCCCAGAGAGCTCTCCCTAATTACTCAGAGTTTACCCACCTTGAAGAAACTGCCCTTCCTCTCCTGTTCCCGGGACAGACCGATTGTGCTCATGGACATGTTGACTCTTCTTTGCTGAGCTATCTGTTGAAGAGACAAGAGGTTAGATATGAAGACAAAAAAGGGAAGAAAACCCCCCAAAAGAACATGAACATGATGCGTCAGGGAAGCTAATGTAATTGATCAGAAAGAGAGAATGTTAGGCTGTGACAGAGTTCTCTCATTTAATGAAAACATTATAAACCTGGCTTTAATATTAGCATGCACCTGTTTCAAAAACTCTAAACTGAAGTGAGGATTTAAGAAATGCAACATCTCTAAGTAG
This sequence comes from Apricaphanius iberus, assembly GCA_028564705.1. NCBI lineage: Eukaryota > Metazoa > Chordata > Actinopteri > Cyprinodontiformes > Aphaniidae > Apricaphanius > Apricaphanius iberus. The sequence continues at coordinate 4,971 of JAPXFQ010000231.1, forward strand.
GAAAAAATGGCGCATACAGAGCTGCATTAAAAGTTTTTAGAAATATATGTCCAAAGTTTGTCCAACATGTCAGTTAGGTGTTTACAAGGTCAGAGAAAGAACCACAGCGGTCAAAAGGTTATAAGAAAGAACCTCTTTATCCTCTCCACCAATGAAGACCAACACCTGGGATACACCTGTACCTGTACAGGGTCATTTACAATCAGGCCCCAGCAGGGATTTGAACAAATTCTTGTTGAGAGGCAGAAAGGTTTAATGCTGCTAAAGTAGGATGGGAAATGGAATATGATGTAAAAAGTCTCTCATCTGCATGCAGTCCTTTTTTATTCTTTATTATCTTGTGAAGTCTCCAGACTTATCCAATGTCCTGTCTCCTACAGAAGCTGACCCCAAAGGGTTCATGCAAAGAAAGGAAAACAGAGTTACATTTTTACCGTGGCAGGTAAGAAACTGACACCCAAAAAATATTTCCAAAAACCTGATTTTGTTTCAATCATCCTGTCCTGGAGCTGACTTGAATTTAATGTCCAACTAAAAACAAGCTGCAAAGTATCCTTGTAAAACAAGATTGCCATATTGGCATCACTCTGATCTGTGGAAGCCTAAGAAGTACATTGGTTAAAAAAAATATCTGTTTTTCAAAAATGAAATCTTCAACAACAGAAGAGAGATGCTTTTTGCTGGAGCTTTTGTTAAGCTAAGCCCGCCCACATCCTCGCCCTCTACAGGCTGTACTGACCCGTTCCATTCTGTACCGTACTGGCCTTGGGTGGAAATGGGGCATTAGCTTTGTGTGCGCTGGGCACAGAGTATAAATGTACCGTATTTATGTTAATTTATGCATGGGGGCTCACTGTATAGCTTCAGTATATTTTATTCTGAGTTACTGCTTTGTTAAAATGGGCATTATTCGGTTAAAGGGATGTTTTCAGACATAAATTACTGCTAATTCATTAGCGGAAGTAGCTGTGCAGACCTTCAGAATAAGAGCATTCATTTCCTGATGTTAACATCAAATGAACCAGTTTTGTCTGCTGAGTAATTACTCATGGGAAAATACATTGTGACATTGGATTACCAAGTCTATATTCCATTTGATTTATGTGATGTTTAACACATACTGGTAATATCCAAAGGTTCAGTTTATAGATTTATTTTGGTTAGCTCTACCTTTGTGTATTTATTATTTTTTAGGAAACCACACAACCTGCATTCATCTCCATCCTCACATGCATAACATCCACACCTGTATTAGCACCTGTGTGGAAATAATAAAGAGCAGAAGAAATATATAATTTAAATATATTACATAAAAGAGCAACGTCATCCGGATTTGTCATATTACACTGAAAATTTAAATTTTTAATTAATTTTTTAATTTTAAATGTTAAATAATCGTGATTAATTCAAAGCTATCCTGTGATTAATTTGATTTTTTAAAAATGTAATCGTCTGACAGCCCTATAAAAAACATGAGATAGGCCTAATGTATGACAGAGATAAATGACCATATCTGGCCATGAGCTATATAGGAGACATATATGGCCTGCATATGCACATATATGCACCTTAATATGGCCTATATATGCATATATGCACATATCTATGCATATATATTATAATATATATATTATATATTCTATATAAAATCATCAACCTTCAAATAAAATGTGAAGTTATCCCTTCTAAACCTGCAACAGGTTCTACAAGATTTCTTCAAGCATATCCAGTCCAAGGAAGTACAGTTTTTCTGCCCAGTAGCTAAATATAAGCATCTTTAAGGTGGTTACATACTGTATACAGTATATCAAAAGGAGCAGAGTTAGACTGAACACAGCTGACTAAAATCATACCCAAAATATACAACATATTGGCAGCAGACACACACCAATATGAATATGTACATGTTTGTGTTGCCTTTTCTTTCCAACCGTCATTATAACTCTTGTGTGAGAGAGAAACTATGATTCCTATTAAAGTAATGATGTGAGCAAGGCTGTATTCAGAGTTTCAATATTACTGAGATCCACCATCCATTATGCTATGCTCATTGATTACAAAGGAGAGATCAAAACTGAAGCCATGTACACACGTAGGTGTTAAAAAAAACGTATATCTATATACACATATATATATGCCTCTGCTCCTCTAAAAGAAAAAGAAAAATCTCCATCCACACATAATCGGATTAATGCGTTTTTAAGCACATTTAGAGACATGGCCAATCTGTAGGGAGCAGTAGTTCTCCCAAATCCCATCCACTCAGAGTAACTTTCTACTTTCTAACTTATGCATACAGCAGTCATAGAGCCTGTAGGAACACGTGTTGCACAAGTGATTTTGGAGTATTGTTTTGATAGTGATGTACGGCACTTAAAACTCCGGTTTCATCCGTCCATGTGCAGACACTGAAAAGGGAATAATCAGAGGTCTTCACTTTGGCCGTGTTTTGAAAAAAAAATTGTTTTTGGTCCGAAAATCTGTTTTCATGTGGATGACAGGCCAAGCTACATGTGGACAAGGCATAAATTTAAATGTAATGCTATATTTTAATCTATATAGTGTGACACATTGTCCTTATTTGGCTGGACATTTCCACTTTTAACGTACTCAACGGATTGATTTCTTAGGCTGGTGAAACTGTCTAGTTGGTGCAGAATGTTTAGAGGACCAGTGAGCATGCTTAAATTGATTGGTGTGATGGATGGAGTATGACACCGTTTCTCTCAACGAACATACTCCCTGAGCAGCTGCCTAATGGATGGTTCCGATCCGTTAGCAGACGGAAAAGACAGCAGGGTGTACTGCGTCGCACCGCGTTATGCAATTAGAAAACACCAAAGTGCAAACGCAGCTTTACAGATGAACACAGCTGGCTTGTGTATAACTATGTGTGGAAAAAGGGGCAAAGATCCAGTAGGTCCACATGAACACAAAAAAGCACAATGCTGTGCTAAGTAAAAGTTCATCTATAAATTGACTAAGGACGATGAAGATCTAAACTAAAGACTGGAGTCTACCCTTTTTATTCTCTTGATGAGACAGTTCCTTTTTACTCTTAGTATTCCATTGGAAACAAAATAATACTTGATCAGAAAATTATTAGAGATTTCTGTTTTGTCCATATGGTACTTTTGATTTTTCATTCATTTACAGATATTTTAAAGTCATTATAGCACTTGTGAAATCCTTTCTGAAGTTTAACTGTTCATTCTAACATGGAGATGGCATGGTTTAAATAAGGACTGGGCTAAGTGTTCCCTTTTTTTGGAAATCTAGATATGTTCACCCGATAAAATGGCACGTCTTTGTTTATGTGCTGCTCATGAGTAAATTCATGTAAATGTGACATAATCTGAAGCATGAGGGAAACCAGTGTTCCTCCATGAAGACTCACTTAAATTACATGAAATAGTGTATCAAATACCCATTTGTTTTAAACAAATCCTTCTGTGGACTACAGTGAATGTAATAATCCTGGGCAGTTTTTTTTACAATATTAAGGACAAGGCCTCGTCTCCTGAAATGGATGGACATTAGCTGTCAACGTTTTCTCTCTCATATACATCATCTCCACCACCCGCATCGTCTTGCCTTTTTCTTGTACACTTTGTTTTTATTTTTAATTAAGTTTATGAACCAAAAGTGAATCAAAACTGAATATTCTTTGTTTACATACTTTAACAGGGGTACCATTTACATACTAAACATTTTGTCCATTTATCCCATCTCCAGAAATAAAGTTTGGCCTGTAGCCTCAGCATAAAAGTCAGTCTTTCCATTTGATGGGTCTCTTTAACCAACTTCAGCCAGTCTTCAAACTTTAGAGGCTCAGCTTGAAGCAATTTTCTTGTAATTGTCTTTTTCGCTGTGGCAATTAAAATTTTTATTAAATATTTATCCTTAGTTGTCAAGTCACTCGGTAGGTCTCCAAAGTGTAACACTAACATTATTTGAGGGATCCGAAAGCACACAATTTCTTCTGGGACGGGTGGCAACCCTACACAGTGCAAAAAAAATGGGCAGTAACGACTAAAATTAACAGACTGAGTGAGATTTTAGGAGAATCTTTTCAACGATGGCATGTGCTGATAGCACAGGTCGCCTCCCCACATTGCCATGTTTCTGCTCGACGGATATGCTAAAATTAGCTCCATCTATATGGTCACTTTGACGGGCAGATTTGTTGTTGGAACAGCACTGTTTTTACATAAAAAAGTGAAGAAATTCATAAAAGTCTTCCGTGCTACCTTTATGTATTTCCATTAACCGTCTTGTTTCCATGTTAATTGGAGGTTGTCAGAAAATTCAAGCTGTACTCTTCTTTGTGGTCATGGACTCTGCGGAGAACAGATAACCTAAAGGCAGTTTGAAAGCATTTTTTAATATCATTGTTTTCATTAAATACACAACAGAAAATTACCGAATTACGGCCTTGAATGTGGGCTCTGTCTAGATTGGGAGGCAGGCATTTCATTTGAGTGGAGGATTTCATAGCAGCCCCACCAAGGCATGACGACAACACAGACTTTCATATTATTGGATGTTCTCACTGCCTTTTGAAGAACATATGTTAGCAATGAGTCTGCAGTTGCTGTTGTGCTTTATGCTGTAGTAAACAGTACATACAGTTCAATATGTCCAGAGGGAGTTTGAGTTATGACCTGTGGCCAAAGAACAGAACAGATATACACCATTTTGATCTGATTATGTTGCAATCATTTTAATGAGCTGAATGGTAACCTCACAGAGTGAGGTCACTCAGTGCATCAGTTTCTCATTGTTCTGCATCTGAAGCCGGTTCCACACGGCCAGAATGTAGGCTCAGCTTACAGGCTTAGCTAGAACTCAGTGGGAGAGTACAGCTCTGTTGGGGGTGTAGCTTACTTGGAATCAGAACGTTGTTGGTTTCAGCTTCCTCCTGTGAAACATCGGTGTAGGAGTGGGATTCGGTGAATGTAGCTCTGGTATAATGTGCACTGATTGGACGGTTCTACAAGAAAAACCTTACATAAATTAATTCCAATCTCCATTTATTTATTTATTGCTGACCCTACAAAAAAGTGTTACCTTCAAGTTGTTTGAGTTTAAAGAGCAAGTCGTAGGACTAACAGCAGCAGAGGATCAGACTTATGGTGTGCTCACACCGTCCAAAACATCAGCGTCAAGTGCTGCAAGATTACTTGTTAAGTCCATGAGTCCTACATATTCCATCAGAGTATCTGCAGCATTTTGTGTGTTTGGCTGGGTCAATTTTTCAAGCGTTACCTGCAGTACAAGCAGCAAAGAAGCAAACACAAGCAACGCAGAAGTTCAGCTAGCTGAATTTTTATGCATTTGATGCACCTGACGCAGTATGCCAACCAATCAGAACGTCTCACTGTAGTGACGTCGCCCGACATGTTCTCGAGCAAATCACGATCTGCTAGTGTTTAAAACATCTGGGCCCCCCCCCCGCACGCTTTGCAAGCGTTGCTTGATGCTGAAAAAGTGTGTGGTGTGGAACGTACCATTACTCCAGGCTATTAAAATCAAAATAGTGTTGGGAAAAAAACACAACTGTCTTAATTAAATCCCCAAACTTCATACATTCATAAATCCATCAAGTCTCACATCTCAATTTTTTTTTTAATCAAACAGTGTTTAAAATATTAAGAACTGTCCTACTGTCTTAAGGAAACACTACAAGTTTAGACTTGCCTGTTGAGACAAGAAATTACCAGGAAAACCGTTAACACCAACCAAGCCCTAGGTACTCTTTCACAATCGGCACTAGACCTGAGGTAATGGATCCATTTCATTTATTCAGTTTTTTTTCTAATTCAGATTTTTTTTACAAAAGTATATAATCAGCAGGGAGAAGGAATGTAATGTCTTAAGAATAATTAGATTTTTTTGAGAGACAGAGAGAGAGACTTTATCCCCAAAAAGGGGAAATTCAATTTGACAACTGCTCGTATATTTACAAATACATCTTACATTGGAAAAAATTTGAAAAGAAAAAATAAGCATAAATAATGAATAATAATAATATCATCATAATCATAACAATATGATCATAAGAATTATGAAAATAGCAAATAACCTGAGATTAATAGAACAACTAATGCTTTTGTAAAGTGGTCAAATGCTACCTGTACCTCATCAGAATAAAGATGGTCTGACAGAGGGGGACCCATGCTGCTGCTAGTACTTTATCAAGTGAAAAAGTATTATTCAAAGCTCCAGAACTGAAGTTACACCCTCAGCTGTACCTCACTTTGAAATAAGAGAGGAAATTGTTTTGTGGTTGCCCTGATGTGTGGAACAACTTGCCCTGGGACCAACAGGTGTGGGACTATGATAAATATGAACAGAAAGCATAAAACTGGTCAAACCTGGATGTGTTTATATTGCAATAACTCGAAATGTTTGGATGCTCAGTTACACTGGTCCTACCAAGAAAATGGGCCAAAACACTAGCAAACTAGTGTAAGTTGGTTGCTCTTATTTCACTTTAGATGTGAGGGGAAAACAATCTCTTTTTTTGCATGCATGCATGTAAACTTCTGGTTTTAACTCTAGCTTGGGACACATATTTCAAACTCTGGAGTTTGGAGCCTTGTATGCTCTACTGTATATTGTTGGGTCCAACACAGCCATTGGACGGCCCTAATCTGCATTCTAGCTTCAACACAAGAAGCAGAGAACAGTTAGAGAGGGAAAGGAGCCGAAGCCCTGCAATGCTGCAGGATCTGAACCAACTAGAAGCCGCATTCACTCACCGCAACATAGCCAATATGAGGTGAATGCTGTGCTGGAAAAGCTGGAAAAATGTATTGTTCCAGTGAAAGTTGGCGCTGATCACTGTTTAGCCAAGCCAGACAGGACAAAGCTGACGTCCCAGCTGCTGTGTCTTTTAAGTCGGTGTGTTAATGTGAAGGAAGGTTGATCAGCTGCTTCGTGTAGGAGGGTGGCTTTTCTGTGTCTTTCCCCTTGGTGGACTGTTCAGTTCCTTATGTAGGAGAGAGCTTTTTGTTGGCTGGTCCATCTGTTTAAAGGAAGTTTTTCTTTTTCTTTGCTTTCTGTACACATAGAGACTTTAAAAAGATTTAGAAAAGACTATTTAAGATTATCAGGTCACATCTAAAGATTTGGGTTAACAGGTTTTTTAGTCTCAGACTAAAGATTTTATAAACACTAAATCTTGTAGGGACACTATTTACAAGACCACACCTAGATTATTTTAGCTTCCTGCCAAATTTCTCCCATTATGCTCAGCATTATATAGTTTCTTTATGTCCGGTTATTGTAGGATTCTTTTCCTGAGATTGATATGTCAAATAAAGACTTTCATTCAAAGTGGGTACTGTATCAAAAATAACTGGTTAACTCCAATATTTTTAATGCAAGGTATTTATGCTGTACCTCTTGCTCCATGCAGAAACACTGATAGTGTTGCCAGAGACCCTGCCAGGCTCCATAGGTGGCTACAAAGCATACTTTCCCGCAGGAACCAAAACAAAAAATTGGTTGTGTGGCAAGGTGCAAAATAATGTCATGAGCAAGATTTGAACCCACCATCATTATGGTAGCAATCCTGGGCATTAACCAACAACATTAAACAGCAAGGGGTACAGTCTGAAGCGGATGACCCTAACATGGTCCCAGTTGAATAAACGGAGGGAAGAAATTACTACTCCGTGCGCACGGTTTAATAAACCAAAGGTACGGATTCTTACCCCTCTAAAATGATTTCTGCACCTGACCCCTGCCAGGCTCTGTAGCTCTGTGCTTCTGCTTTTGTGAGAACAGCTTTATTGGCTGTTTTACGTCACTACGACAACACTAGGACTTGTGATAATATCAAACACTGTTTGATTCAAAATACTAGAGAAAGACTGGCATAAATCGGGTCGCCAACTGCAGATTATCAGCTTAGATTTAATGATCAAGACAGCAGGAGCGCGCTGAGACTCCAGCAAGATTTCTAAAGACTACCAGTCTTTAGTCTGAGACTGTGAAAATCCTTTGCTGTACACACAGTATTAGTGAACTTTTGATTGTTTCTAGAAACACATTCTGGTTCTCAACTTACTCCATTATGGGGAGTAATGATTCTCAGTTAACCCTTTCTTTGTACCTTCTTCTTAGGAAGCTCATGTGGCATTTTTCTTTTAAAATTCATTCCATAATTTTTTGGCCACTTCATGCTTACTGTTTCTTCAATCATCCCAGGAACACAATTTATTGTTATTGTTACATTCTGCCAGACGAGGCAGGTGAGCAAACAATGGCTGTAGCTATCCAGAACTTGGGCAATAATATCAAGGAAAAGGACTTCAATGAGATCAATACCAAAAAAAGATTAAACACCTTTGAGACTGAACTGAACCAATAAATAGAAGTATTTGGTGCAGTTTATCAAAACATCAGCATGAAACTTAAAGAAGCAGAGCGACGAGTAAAGCTGGAGACAGTCAGTGCGTTTACATGCAACAAGAGAAAGTTGAATCATCAGCTTTGTCTGACTGAAATCAGACTCTTGAAATGCATGTATACACCTTAGATCAACTCGAATAGAAGCGAACTGGAGTTTGAGAAGCCCGACTAAGCTACTCAGACAATGGGATTAGGAATCGGACTTCTCTGCAAAACCCCCAGCTATTTACCACTATTTGTGCTTGTTTTCCTACTGCTTTTGCCCCCGTTGACTCCATATATGTACAGCTGGTGAAACAGCGCTCTACAATCCCCCTAGAGGCACTGCTCATATTGCCGCATGCGGACGCATTGCATTAATTTCAGAGGACATGCCTAACACTTGAAACAAACGCAAGCTACACAAGGCAGCCATGATAAACACGCATAAGTGTAATAAAAAGCAAGTATGTTTCCAGCCTTAGTCTGATTACTCCAAAAAGCTAGATTTATGAGGCCATGTAAAGTTACTGACTGACTGTGAACCTGAAAGATTAGCTGATTTACTGCCTCAGACAGCAGAAGATTCTGCAGGACAAAGTGACCGCCTTAGAGGGAAGATGTCAAACAGTGTTTCTCCACCTTTTTTGTCTGAACGGCCCCTAAAGTCATGCTGGAAGCCCTTACTGCTCCGACAAGGTCCCATGCAGACAAACGGAAGGTTTTCTGATACAAAGACCACCATTTAATCGCAGAGCTGTTATCAGTGATCTATAAGTACAACTACAGTGGAAAAAAACTCCAATATTCAATTGGCTGAATCAACAGATTTCAAACTTGGTAGCAGTACACAATTGTCTAGAGAAACAAAACAAGAAAACTGAATCAGCCTTGAGTTTGTACCATTTGAACAAATATGCAATTAACGTTAAAAAGTCTACCGTAAAAATAATTTCCCGGAGCAGAGTCATCAGGGTTGTGGGTATATTAGTGACAACTTCGTCCCTGTTGGGGTTTGTTATGGACCAACAAAGACTATCAAGCTTTTTCCAAGTTCATTTTTCAAACTTTTCCAGCACCATAAATTGGAGATTAAACAACTAAATTCAGGAAGACAGTTTCAATTCACCATCATAAAATTATTTATTGTTTTTATTACTTATGTCTTGTGACATAACAGCAACAAAACATGACTGATCCGACAAAAGCCCTGGAGAGATTCTCACTTGTATTTTGTCCTGCTCTGGTTACTACATTGCTGGTAGCTAATATTGAGATGCTTCTCTTAGTCCACTGATTGTCTTCAGATAGAATTCCCCCAGTGCAGGACGTGGACTTTGAATTATTTTCATCACACATTGATGCTTTTCTCCTAAAAAACAGAAAAAATTATTAAAACCTCATCATTATTTTTTTTAATTATTTGTAACTCTGCTTCACATGACAAAAGCAAACATGCATATGGAACTGCTTTAAAGAAAGTTTATACAATTAGGAGACTGCACATCACATGACCGGATATCTGACAACTAAGTAATTTTACTGTTAAAAATATTTTTACTTTTGTCTATTTATGATTATGCTGTTGTGGACTGCTTCACATAATGCCTCCATCATAAGTAGTAGTAAGTAAATAAAAGACCCCGGGTGTTTATTGTTTTGTTTTTCTCTACTGAGCTTTACAATAACAGCACATACACCATTCCTTGTTTAAAGGGAGAGCAATCAATTATCTAATCTATGCAACATATAAAAAATTCTGAGAAACTTTTGAATATGAAATGGATATGGAATAACTTCGAGCCCAAAAGACAATGCCACAGCTTTCTAATTAAACTCTTTGCTGAATCAGTCTGCCCCATGGCAGCTGTGGCTACAAATGTTAGTTGCTTTCACCAGTGTGTGAGAGAGTGAATAAATAATGGAATTGTAAAGCGTATATGAGGCTCTTGAAAAACGCTATATAAATGCAATCCATTATTATTAATTGATTACTCTTTCATCAGTCTACAAACCCCCATAATATGACATACATTTTATGCTGAAATTTTTAGAAGTAATTTCTTAAGAGTCACAAGGTGACTGAATAAAAAAGATATGTCTAAAAAAAAAAAAAAAAGGTTACGCCATAAAGCTAATTGTTAAGAAAAGGTCTGGACGTTTTGGAATTGCTGGATGTTTGGACAGAATATGTACTTACTTTTCTTCTCTTTGTGCAGCATAGACACACATAGACTGACAGTCATAGAATTGAAGGCTGTGAGATTGGTACTAGGTGAAAAGACACAGATCTACTATTGAAACTGCTGCTACTGGCGGACATTGTGAGTATTGAGACATTAGCTGCGTCACTTCCTGTTGTCACTGCTGAGCTCTTCTGAGCTGCTTGGTGCTCAGATTCTCTTCATTTGATATATTTTCCTCTTCGTTGAGGTCTTTCTAAGTTATTTTAACACACAAGCAAACTACTACACTTATTTCCAGTTGGTGTACTTTACGTTTTGGGAACCCTTTGTGTTTCACACGGTTGTTCTTGGTGTGATTAGATCTCGCTAGCTCTGGAGCAGCTATGGCTACCTCTCTTCCATCTATCTTTCCTTCCCGTCCCTCTATGGCTCTTCTCTCCTGTTCTCTGTGTCAGATGTTTAGTTACTCCTCCGCCTCCATTAGTAATATTGGTAAGTATAATAAATGTAGCATTTTTGTAGCTTTGGAGGCGAGAGTTTCAGAGTTAGAGGCCCGGCTCCGCGCTGTTGAGAATCCAATAAATAGTTTAGGCCCGTTAGCCAGCGCGGAGCCAACAAGCATAGAATCACATAGAGGTCCTCCAACAGAACCCATGCAGCTGGGATCTCAGGCCGACTGGGTGACGGTACGTAGAAAGCATAGTTCCCAGCCTAAAGGGCACCACCAACCTGTCCGCGTTTCTAACAGATTTTCCCTACTTAGTGACTGAGAAACAGGCTCTGGTAATTGGCAGTTCAATAGTCCGAAACGTGGCTTTAGAGACACCATACCATGGTTATTTGTTTCCCAGGGGCCAGAAGAGGCGACATAAAATCCTACCTGAAACCGCTGGCTAAGGATAAGAGTAAATACAGTAAGATTGTTATTCATGCTGGCGGTAATGACACCAGGTTACGCCAATCAGAGGTCACTAAAATTATTGTTGCTAAGGTGTGTAAGTTTGCTAAAAAGATGTCGGACTGTGTAATCTTTTCTGGTCCCCTGCCCGAACGGACCAGCACCGACATGTTTAGCCGCATGCTGTCATTTCATCCTTGGTTGTCTGAGTGGTGTCCAGCAAACAACGTGGGTTACATTGATAATTGGAAAACATTTTGGGAAAAACTTGGTCTGATCCAGCATCCATCCCACTTTGGATGGAGCAGCTCTTCTTTCTAGGAATCTGTACAGATTTATTAGTCCTTCAAAACATTGACAAACCAGGGTCCAGAACAGGAAGCATAGTCGTAGTTTAACCCACCTCTCTGCAGCTTCTGTACTGTTACCAACTCAATACCCCATTGAGACAGTGTCTTGCCCACGGCTAAAATCAAATAGTCTAAACGTTAACCTGAGAAAAGCAAACTCTGAAAATGTCATTAAAATACATACGACTCGGACCAAACAAGAAAATTAATAATTAGATGTGGTCTACCAAACATAAGATCCCTCTCCTCAAAGACTTTATTAGTAAATGACTTGATATGTGATAAAAATATTTTATCCATTTTGCCTATCAGAAACGTGGTTGCAGGAGGAGGATTTTGTAATTATAAAAGAGTCAACTCCTTCCAATTATCAAACTTTTCACTTTCCTAGAAGTACTGGGCGAGGAAGAGGAGTTGCAACCATCTTTCATTCAGATTTGCAATTTTGCCCCAGACCAATTATTAACAGCTTAATTAATATTACAGCTCTTTTGAACATCTAATCCTTAGTTTTCCTCATCCAAGCTGCAAAACAATAAAACCACTTTTGTTTGTAAATTTGTATCGCCCACCAGGCCCTTACTCTCAATTCTTGGACCAGATCTCAGATTTTTTATCTGATTTAGTTTTAAACACTGATCAGGTAATTATAGTAGGGGATTTCAATATTCACGTGGACACTGAATGTGATAGCCTAACTGCAGCCTTTAATATTATCTTAGACTCAATTGGCTTTACTCAGAAAGTGAAGGGACCCACACACTCTGGTCAACACACTTTAGACATTGTACTGACATACAGCATTGAGTGTGATGAACTAATAGTCCTCACACATAACCCAGTCCTATCTGACCATTTTCTGATAACTTTTGAATTTATTTTACCCAACATTCCAAAATCTGAAAAAAAAAATTCATTACAGTAGAACTTTTTCAAAAAATGCTGTAACAAGTATTAAAGAATCTTTTCCATTCTTCCTTCCCTATCCGTCTCAGAATACCACAGTGGATGGCAGTAATTTCAACAATAACCCTTCAGAGATTGATGGTCTGGTTCGGGGTGTTACTTCCTCACTGCGTTTGGGACTAGACAGTGTAGCCCCCTTAAAAAAGAAGGTAATCAGCCATAGGAGGTTGGCTCCCTGGTTTAGTGCAGAGTTGCGTACTTTAAAGCAGAATACTAGGAAACTGGAAACAAAATGGTGCTGTACACACTTAAATGATTCCATTCTAACCTGGAAAAAAAGTCTACAACTTTATAAAAACGCCCTTAGACAAGCTAAAACAGCATATTTCTCATCATTAATAGAGGTAAATAAAAACAATCATAGGTTTCTTTTCAGTACAGTTCCCAAACTTACACAGAGTCATAACTCTGTTGAGCAAACTATTCCCCCCTTCTCTCAATAGTGATGACTTTACGGGATCCTTCATATGTAAAATAAATTATATAAAGAATAAAATCATTGGCATTCTCCCAAACATGATAAACTCTCTTTCAGTAAATGAGGCAGTATCAGAGAGAACTGTTTGAAGAATTTCAGTCAGGTTTTAGAACTCATCATAGCACTGAAACAGCACTGGCAAAAGTGACTAATGATATTCTAATGGCCTCAGATAATGGATTTGTGACTGTTCTTGTCTTGCTGGATCTCAGTGCTGCTTTTGACTCAGTCGACCATAATATTCTCTTAGAAAGGCTCAAACATGTAGGGATAAAGGGAACAGCACTAGGTTGGTGTAAATCATATCTGTCCAACAGATTCCAGTTTGTTTATGTCAATGATGAATCTTCTTCACACTCAAGGGTTACTTGTGGATTACCACAGGGTTCTGTGCTTGGACCGATTCTCTTTACTATATATTTTTGCTTCCAATTGGTAAAATAATTAGACAACATGTAATGAATTTCCACAGTTATGCTGATGATACACAATTATATTTATCTATAAAACCTGATGAAACCAATCAGGTAGGTAGAGTACAAGCATGTCTGGAAGACATAAAAACCTGGATGACTCTGAATTTTCTACTTTTAAATTCAAACTAGACAGAAGTTGTCGTCTTTGGACCAGAACCTTTAAAAAAGTTCACTTCATCTCAGTGTAATATTTTGACCAAGACATAACATTTAAACCCCATATTAAATTTATTAAGATTTATTTATTTCACCTCTGGAATATTGCTCAAATTAGAAATATCCTGTGATGCAGAGAAACTAGTCCATGCATTTGTTACTTCAAGGCTGGACTACTGTAATTTCTTATTATCAGGAAGTCCACAAAATGCAATTAAAAGCCTCCAGTTGATCCGAAATGCTGCAGCAAGAGTTCTGATTAAAAGAGAGATCCCACTTTCCTGTTTTGGCTTCTCTCCATTGGCTTCCTGTTAATTCTACAATAGAGTTTAAGATTCTGCTCCTTACTTATAAAAGCCCTTAATAATCAAGCTCCATCGTACATCCGAGATCTGATTGTTCCATATGTTCCTAACAGAGCACTTTGTTCTCAGTATTCAGGTCTACTGGTAGTTCCTAGGAGTTCTAAAAGTAGAATGGGAGGCAGACCATTTAGTTTAGTTGTATGTCTATGAAGAATATAATAAGCTGTAATTAGTGACGCACCGCACAGCATTGAGCCGCAAGTTTTCTGAACAGTCTTTATGTGACTGACAGAAGCTGTAGTTTCAATTACTTTTTAAACCGTCCAAGGTATATCGGATTAAAAACAGTTTCAACCCTTCTCAAGTCTAGTTTCCTTTTATTTCGGCTGCGCTATGGTTCAGCAGCGGATTCTGGCAGAATTCAATGTTACAGTGTCAGAATCAACAGACTTAATGCTGTGCTGCGACCAAACTAAGAAAAAAAAAATATGTTTCTGAACTCCTACGAGTTTTTAGAATTATTAATAAGTGATTTTTTTCTAAATGTTCAGTGCTGCTGAACTGGCTTATCCAGCAGGTTAATAAAGAGAAGACCACCACACATTGCTTTCTAATCAAAGGAATTCAACAGGTACAAACAGCCAAGGGTGTTATATAAATTCTGTACACTCAAAAAAATTACGTATGAATACATATATCTGAATTGTTTTGACAACCTTTTTTTTTTAACATGATATCTAATTGATGTATAGTTCAAACCAAACTCTTTTCAAAGCCCATGTGTGAAAGAGCTGAACCAAAAAAAGATGTCACATTTTCTTAATGTCCCCACAGCGATTATTAACCTTTGTCTCTTTTAAAAATGTTGCTTTTGCACCATAAATGTTCTCAAAACGAGTTCTTTCTTTTCTTTATTTCTTAATTTAAAAAAATACATTTAGCAGTTTGGTTTTCCTATGGGTCTATGTAAACTGTTCTGAAATGGTTCTATTATAATTTATAAATTGCAATACATCTCGTTATCGCAAGAGCCTACAATGTATATCGCAATATGAATTTTAGGCCATATTGCCAATCCCTAGCTTGAGCTTGCATCTTTTCTTTCTTTTGACCTCCATTCATACCGGGGCCTTCATCTGGGTCCAAATTTTTGTCCAAAGTTTCCATTTTTTCCTTTTGTAAAACTTCTCCTTCAATGTCACTGTAGTCTTACTAGCCATAGTGCCACTGTCACATGTGGCTTCCAGGCATCACTAATTCTTTTGTATCAAAATACAAGGCAATAAGCTACCTGCTGCCACCTATTGATGAGGAAGAGTACGGAATAAATACTCTTTGTGTCATTAGACAGCACAGACACTCAACATTGGCATATTATTTGCAATCAATAAATAATTTGTTTTCAAAAAATGCTTTTTACACCAACTGGATGAATTTGAATAATTGACCATGGCACACTAGTGTGCTAGATGAAAAACACTGGTCTAGCTCATATCCTGTCCACTTCGTGCTACTTTATGGTGTCCCCTACTCTCTGTCCTCCAGAATATTTTGCCTTGCTGTCTAGTTTTTCCCAGGTCTCTTGTTTTTGGAGTCTGAGAAAAGCAGCAGATTAAGCAGAATGTTGACCATCGTTGTTTAGTTAAATGCACCACATAGCCACAGATTGCTTTTCGTACTATGAGGCTGCTCACCATATGATGCACCCCCTCACTGGTCCTGATTGCAGTGACAAAGCAACCAGGCCAAGCAAAGTCACTGGAGCTGAGTTAAGCCAAGCTAAGGAAGCGCTGGTGGAAAAGGCCTACTAGATGAGTATACTCAGACAACTGGTTCAAAAAGTTTAACTACCTTTTTTAGGATGCCAACATTCTGCAGAGGCCTGATAGCAAGCCCTCATTTTATTCACTTGTGCTAAAACATACAGGAAACCTTGAGAATTGACTTTGAGTACACCTGCTCTTTAAATTAGCCTAATTCCTAACTGGGATCTTCTACCTGTGCAAATGTAGCCCGAGTGATGATGGAGATGAGCCAGACTAAACCAGCCCCTCAGGAAATACACACATTCTTGACCCATGAGTCAGGTTTGAATTGGAACATAGTCTCCTGTGGTACCAGTACCAGCACTAAGCACATTAGCAGATTTAAGAGAAGACTGGAAAAGCAGTCACTCAGCCATTCCAAGGGAAGCAAGGCGAGTTAACAAGCTGTGAGGTTAGAGACATGATGTAAAGTTAATATTATATATAACCAACATTAGTATAAAAAATGCTGGACTGAATCGTTTCTACCAGTGAAGTTTGTGCTGAAGATGTTGAGCTCACTGTTGGCAGGGAGGTTTTCAGAACTATTACTAACGACTATGGCAATCATTGATGTGGACACTCTTATTCTTCTTATTAAGTTAGCAATATTTAAACACTACTTCTGTTTAGAAGCCGACTGCAGGTTTTACCCAAAGCAACAGAACAGCGAGCAACAACAAAGCAGTAATTATTATTGTGGAAGCCAGGAGCATCTCTTCCTTCCAGTATTTTTTTTCTCCTGTTCGTAGAAAACATAAGTCATTATCTCAAGAAAAAGAAAAAGAAGCAGAAAGAGCCGTACTGCTCAGTGGAAACAGTTTGGGTTCTTGGCATCCACTAAAGAAAACAACACACATGAAGCATAGAACGAATAGAACAGAATAGAATAATCCTTTATTGTTCCACACAGGGGAAATTCAGTGTCCAGCACAACCCATCCAAGAACATCCAAACAACACAGTTCTAAGCAGGATCAGGATCAGGCAGACTGTGGCAACAGTGAGCAACCAGCGGCGCTCCGGTTAAGGAAGGGTGACAAGAGGGGAGGATGGGGAAAAAAAGGCATGTCAACCCTGTACCCAACAGGGGAACGAGCAGAGGTACAAAAAACCCTCAGTACACAATAGCACATAATTCAAACAGTGACAACATAAGAGAAAGTCATAGTGGGGGGAAAACAGAGCCTGCTGCCGAGAGGAGTCTGTTGTGAATTATTAAAACCAGAATATAACACATGACAGAAAAGACCTGACAGGTTGAATGATTTAGATCAGTAAATCCTCAAATTTTCACGTTGGCTACCAGCTGAGAAAATGTCGAGCTCTCCAAGGAGCACGATCATGACCAACCTAAACATGCAGTAACAAAAGACAATTAATAGATTCTCCAAATCCTCAATGCGATTTGATTTTCCATTTTAGGGTCACGATTCGATTCTTTTTTACTTACTTTTACAGTATCGAACCCTATGTCATTTTTACACTGGTTTTATTCATAAAATTTTGCCCAGTAAATCTTATTTTAAAAAACAAAATTGATGCCATTTTTATTGTTCTTGTGTAATGTATCACATTAGGCATTAATGTTTAAATAATTTATTTACAGTGACAGTTTTGTTTAATGCTAACGAAGGCTTGCTGCAATCTAGTGACTCTTTAGTTACTGCAGAAATACGATATGCTCCAGATAGGACTGAGCAAAATGCAGCTAACAGTGGTCCTCTTGTTTACAATGTGAATGCGGACTTAACTCGCCAGGAACTCAAAATGTCATCACCGGTGATTTGAGAGTGGGAATGGCTTTAGCTCTGCTCCCGTAGCTTCATCTATCCAAGCCGTGATCGAGCGTTAGCGTAGCCAATAGCTACTTGCTAGCGTCAGCTAATGTGCCGTGTAGACGTGTGCTCTGATCCAGGGGGATGTGAAACAGGCAGTTAATATGGTATTTGAGTTACTTGTTAGGGAAAATGCAATGTGTGGTTCCTTGTGATGAGCCGGTTGTCTGCTAAATATTACTACGAGTTGGACACAGGATGTAAACATGGCAGGAGGTGATCGTGATCCTGTTTTGGATTTCGATGTGCAAGGTCATAATGTAATTTCGATCGATTTCGATACAAAATAGAGATCGTGACACCCCTAGCAATTAACAAAGGAGGCTTATTCACTCCTAACAAGGATTATTTATTGGTAATTGTTGCCAGTCACAGCCAGACTGTATGTGAATGGTACATTTTTAAATATTTTTTATTTTAAAAAAAATATTTAGAACTTTCCTCCAAATACCACTAGGGAGCGCACCACAGTTTAAGAATCTTGATTTTAGAGCATGAGTTAACAAAGGGTATCAAAAATCGTTAACAACTAAATGCGGCTCCTCTTTCTCAGGATCCTTCGGTAGATCAACTTAAAAAAGGAGTCTCTCCACTTGTACCTTTTTGCCGTGCCGTAGTGTACTGTACTACCGGCTACACGGCTCGACTCGTTAAGTGTTGCTTCACAGTTGCAACAAACCCGAGCGTCTGAAGTGAGCGTGTCCGTCATATGGTGGGCGGCCCCAGAGTACGTAGTGGGAAGTAAACAAAGGCTCTGAGAGGAAGAACAATGGCGACCTCACTAGCGATGGTAAACTTTTTGCTCAGTCTGTGGCTTTCTGTAGTCCCACGTTGAAGAGAAAGCCTCTCTTATCGAACAATACAGACCCCAGAAAAGCTACACACTGCAAGGAAAAACACGGTGGAGTCGTACAAAGGAGTGTGAGAAGCTCTGCAGGACAATGACGCTACAGGACCCGGCAGCTTGTGTGGGTAAGCCGATGCAAATACTACCCCGGTGTGGAGGGCTATAAATACGCTCTGGGTTTTTATTTGTTCGCTAAAGCCCAGCGGAAAAACCTACATTAACAAGTTTGCTTTAGTAATAAGTATTGTGTGTGTGTGTGTGTTTCAGATGACTGCTCTGTGAAGTTGTCGCAGCCGACCGTCGGTTTGGTTGTTTAACTGGGCCTTGCAGTGATGAGACGATGTTGTTCTGGGTTTCACCGAAGCTCAGTGGCTGCAGAACCTTAGGATGTTGGAACAAACATTCATCTACATGTGCAGCAAACTACGTCCAGTGCTGGAGCAACGCAGCTTTTTGCCTCTGTGTCCCCTTAAAACATGACTGTTTTTTTAGAGTTGATATCCCACATTTCAATAGTATCAATTTTTATGCATAATGTATCAAAAGCCTCAGACTGCTACAGTTTAAATGATGTGGTTTAACTGTCCAAAATCTGTTTTGTGGTCTCATTGCTGTTACAGCTGTGGCACAATGCAACATATTATCCCATCCTAAAGGTTCTACATTTAATTCTGTTGATTTAAGATGTTTCATTCAACCAGATCTACTATAAACTATACAAGCTACGAATTCTATGAATTACAAACCACAACTGTATGTTTTGTAATAAAGCTGTGTGCTTTGAAAATGTTTTCAGATTTTTTTTTAATCACCACCACTACAATGTGTTTTACAGATGATATCCCATCTTTGAGTAGGCTTAGGCTTTTCATCAGCTTTCAGATTTATGCAATTTACTTATTTAGCAGAGCTAGACTTTTTTACTTTTAAGAGCCAGAGCAAATGTTGCTATCAGATTTTTAAAATGTTGCTGAACCCTGATGCCAGATATAATGTTGTAAAACGATTCCACCAACCAGCGTGTAATGAAACTGCAAATGATAATACAAGCATATGGTAAATAGACTGAAATTATATTGCGCTTTTATAGTCTTACTGACCAGCTTTACATTGAAGCCACATTCACCCATTCACACTCGCATTCATACACCGACACCCAACATGGCCCTACCCTGGTATGACATTGTAGAATTTGGGGGTTAAGTCCCTTGCCCAGGGGCACATCGACATGTGACTGGAGGAAGCTGGAATCGAACCTACGACCCTCCGATTGCAAGCCAACTACTCTACCACTGAGCCACAGTCGCATATAACTTGGACATTTTTATTGGTCTAGAAAAAGTATAGAAAAAGTTCAGAAACAAAAGTCCAGTTGCAAATGAGTCATGGTTTAGTCTGCAGCATCCCAGGAAGGTTTGATTGAAGGCAGAATGAAGGCATTGTGTCATCTCCATCCTCCATAAGCCAGTTTCCTGCTCCTGATGATCCCGCTGCAACTGATCGCAGATATTTTTTATTATTTTAGTACTATGCTTACAGTGCATTTCAAAACATACACTAAGAATTCAAATTAAGGAATAGAAACAAATATGTCTTACTCTGCTGCAGAAAACTTAAGTAGGTCATTCATATTTACAAAAACAAACAGTAGCATCAGAACTAATTTGGATAACCGATATTAAAAAAGACAGTCATACTGAATATGATGTGCAACTGAATAGGTTAATATTGTGAATAAAATATACAAGCGGCATGAAATCTGCTTCTTACCGACAGTACAAGACAGCGAGTTCAGGACTTCGGCGTTCTCCGTTTCTCTGCTTCGGTCTGCAGATGAGAGCCATCGGCTATGAACCACGGTCAGCTCCTCTCACAGCGAGCAGCTCCATCCAGCTCACACTGAATCTTCTCTTCAGCCAACAAACTCAGAAATCCTCAAACTCCATTTAAATCACAGCACTGGTTTTTACCTTGTCATTGTTCTTTAGTAAACACTAAAACACATCCACTCGCTGTAGTAAGGTTTCAAAATGGCGGTCGGTTTGTTGTTAAAAGACGCTGTCAAGTTAACTCTCCAGTGACTCCGCCCTCCAGCCAATCGTGACAGACAGCCGTCTGACGTTGCTTTTCATTACCAGTTCAGTACAGATGGAACCACAGCACAGCTGGTACTAAAAATAGTGTCAACTAGGTGCGGCTCAGCCAAACTTCTGCCAGCGGAGAGTAAAAGGTACTCAGGTCGAGTCGAGCCGAGCCGAGTCGAATCGTACCGGTGGAGAGACGCCTAAAGAGAGCTATTGACCGTCTTCTACCACTGCTCCATTAAAGGTGTGCAAACATGCTGCATCTCTGTGTGGCTTCCCAGCTGCTCCATGGTACACAGGAAAGCATTGCGACAGCGCCCAGATCATCGGCCACCCTCTCCCCTCCCTACAGGAACTTTACAGCATCAGCCGTCTCAAAAAGGCATGCAGCATCCTGAGAGACAGTAAACAGGCAGGACATGGGCCGTTTCAGCTGCTGCCCTCTGGCAGACGTTTCAGGGGGATAAAAGAAAGGTCTAACAGACTCAGAGACAGTTTTTACAACAGAGCCACAGCCCTCTTCATTTCAACATTTGACAACAACCCTCTGTCGGTCCTGGGTCAAGTGCAATTTACCCTGCAGACAAGCTAGACAATAAGCAACAAACAAAAATGTGCATCTCAAACCCAATTGTCTTTAGTGTCTGAGTGTTTTTAGTTATTCAATTAGCATACAGTGCATGCCTTTGTATAGTTATTTATATTTTACATGTTTTATATTTTATCTTTCTATTTAGCTATTTAAATTTTACATTTCACTTTTGCAGAAAAGGAGAGTTGTACCCTAATTGTTTGTGCTCGTGTACTAGAATATAACTAACAAATGAGTGTAGCACAGTGGAAAATATTTGTATAAATTTTTTTATTTATTTTGCGTGGTGTCGAGTGTGTGGATTTGGTGTGTTTAGTTTGCATTTGTTTCCCTCTGTGAAGCTCCAAAAAAAAAAAAAGAATTGATCTGGATGATTCAGGACGAGGAGCGCAGCAACCAGCTGCTTTGTTACAGCTGCGCAAAACTTGTTAAGCTGAACATAAAAAGAGCCGAGGCAGGACGGCAAAGACTGAACCCAATGTCCGAACACCACGAGCGATTACCGCGCACTAAAGCTGAAGATCTTTACCCGAACCCGTCCGCCTAACTAGCGCGATCATTTATATTAAAGCGCTGCATTATTCCCAATCTACCTGTCAGGATGTTACCGGCACACAGCATATCATGATGGTAAAGACCCACTCCTCTCAGATAAACTCACAGAAAATCCTGAAGAATAAATGCGCTATTCTAGTGGAAAATGTGGGGTTTAATCGGTTCGCGCTATAATAAGCTGCCAATCCAAATATACTCTTAAACTCTCTCTGGTTCTGGTCGGTTCGGGGCCAACTTTTAAGGCCCGATTACAGCTCTAACAAGTCTCCGGTGGCAGACAGTCAGAGCGAGGCAGATAATTACCGTTTCAGCTGTTTTGAGAAACGAGCAAAGATGGCCACAAACGTTGCACTATGCACACTATGAGTCAAGGCTGCGCAGATATCCGTGCCTGCCTTTTGTCTTCCAGCTGCTTTTGGCTGAAATGGGGAAGGAGAGCTTCAAAGGACATCAGCTGTTCACCTGTCAGCTGATGTATTGGTGTATGCTCGATTGCAAGAATTTATATTAAGACTTTTACCTGGAAGGAGAACAACCTGCTGTGAGTTTGTTAAGTATAAATTAGTCATCTTTTTTAAAAGTTAAAGGAATTATGTCCGTTTTTCAGTTTAAAGCTCTGAAAAGGTCCGGCACAACCATGCGCACATAAAAGTGTGAGTATGGATTTCAAATCCATACTCCCAGAATGTGGATGAGTGTGAGTGCAGTTTGAATATTAAAATGAATGAAAATACTACTGAATTTGTCATTATAATTTGAAACCCTGGTGAGTAAACATTCATTACAACCAGATATTTCTGATTCCATCAGTCAAAATGACCTCTGGTACAGTCTAATGGTGCAGTCTCCGCCCCAAATGTCAACCTGAAGAGCGGCAAGATTACATGTACGGTTATGGTTGAGGCCGTCAGCGGGGCGTCACATTCTCTGCGGCGATTTGTGTGCGTTGGCCGTGTCAATTTTTTAAACTCTTTCTGCTTTGGAAGCACCAAAAGCCAGGAACACAGAAGTTCAGCTGGCAAAACTTTGAAACTCTTGATGCAGTGCGTCAACCAATCAGAGCTTCCAACATCAATGTTGTTCAACCAACCAGAGTCAGCCATTGTTCAAAACATCAGCCTTAGAAAGGCCCGCCCACTCGCTCTGCAATCGTCAGCCTTAAAATGTATAGGCCTGAAACTAGTCGCTTTGTGAGCATTGTTTGACGCTGTCAAAGAGTGCGGTGTAAGCGCAGTATAAAAAAACAGGACTTGAATAAATAAATGCTACATAATGGTCACTAAGTTGTTGTTTTTCTCATTATGTTGCCACCGTTTCACTTTTTAGCTGACTAAGCAATAATTCTCGTCTGTTCAATCAAGAGCCGGGGTCATGACCTTACATTTTTACTTTGTCAGTTAGAAGCTGCACAGATTGGGAACCACGGCTCTTGTCAATGGACGGATATATTCCTGATTTTTAATCTAGAGCCATTCAACATATATCTTTATGCTTACACCTTATGAAAAGTTAGGGGTGGGCGGAATGGCAAAATTTTCATATCACGGTACTTTTAAAAAACATATCGGTATTGCGGTATTGATCGTTCATATCCCCATTATCTTATAAGAAAGAAGAATATAAAAATTTCCTTTAAATAGCCCGCTTTACTGCCATATGGACTGCATCATATTATTTTTGCCAGACACAGGTGAATGATATGAAAATAATTGAAATGATTATGATTCTAGTAGAAATTCTTGATGTTCTAAGGCTGAAAGTATTTTTTTTTAAACCTCACGTTGGTGCAAGCAACAAATTGCATCTTCTAATTGCTTTGCATGTAGTACTGAAGAACCCCGCTAGGGGGCAGAGTATAGACCCAGATTGGATTTTGCCAAAGAAGAAGTAAAATAAACATGGCGACCGTAGGTGATTATTAGGCGCTGTCCCAATACCCGCACTTGCACCCTTGTGCACTTCAATTGCGCGTTCCCGTTGAGGGGCGCAGGTGCGTAGGGTGTCCCGATTCTCCAGAGCGGAGAATCCGGCCCCTGGCCCCGCCTCTTTTGCGCCCTCGGTGCAGACTTCAGAGAAGGGTATTACCTACAATCCATTGCTGCGTGTGAAATTCTGTGACAAAACGGCAACAAACGGTTCCAGCTGCTTCACCTACAAATTTATTTTCAAGTTTAAGGGCGTCAGTTAGTTCTTAAAATTGCCTGGGACAATATCAATAAACCGCTATAGATGAAATATTAATTAATATATTAGCTATGTTTTCATCTGATTGATGTTTCATTACAACATCCACTGCAGTGTGTTAACAGATTTAGGAAATCGTATCTTCTTTCAAATAATTAAAGTTAAAAGCCGTAAGCTGCATGTTTTGCACTGTTTTTCAAATAACTCTTAAAACCATCATCAGGCTGCTGGCATGGAAGAATCTTTAAAACCAAAATCGCCACACAAACTATGATGGACTGTTGATCCGTCCAGGAAGTACCCCTTCTGTTGGTCCTTTGACAGATGCAGATAGGAACCAGCCCTCCCCCGTGACCCGTTGAAGCTAATCGGTATAGAAGAAGGATGGATGGATGGATGGATGGATGGATGGATGGATAATGATCCTGAAACACTGTGGATCAGCTGCACGCTTGAAAAAAAAAAATGCACAAATACAATTTCAAAGGCTCGACCTGAAGTGTCATTAACGTGGTCGGGTTGTGAAAAGATTCATGCTAACCCTGTACCCATAGCGGAGCTTCATGCGTTTCATAACTATCATCACTAAATACTGATGGGGAAATGTCCACAACACCCCTGCCTGTTGATGCCTATTCAATCATTTATTATGTTTATTATTTATTGTGTACATGAGCAATAAATGAGCTGTTGGACGTATTTGTTGAAAAATATTATTTACTAATAACGTTGTGTGTATTTTCGGACATGATAGGCCAAAAATAATATTCCCTGTGTGTTTTTAGCAATTCATAAAACAACGTAAAATTCTAAATAATGAAAGAATCTATTTCTCTGCATTTTAAATAAAATTGCGTTTGGTACTTATTTCTGGTGAAAAGATCATCTCCTGGCATTCCAGTGTCTGTTCATTTAACAAAGCAGATATGACAAATATACATAATACAATAAACACATTATATAATCGAAACGCTTTCTTTAAAGCTAATATTTTCTGTAAATAAATGACACATGCCTTTGATTAAAATACAATATGTTCTATAACTTTGGACTTTAAGCCATAGAATTTGCTAGATATTTTTTTTATATTTTGTATTTATCAAACTTAGATGATTTTGTTTCAGTTTTATCATTTTAAGCAGGAAAATAAAACCAAGTCCTGCTGGAAAATGAAGCCAGCATCTCTCCATAAAGCTGGTCTGAGGTAGGGATGCACCGATACCAGTATTTGGGCTGATATCATTCTTACATAGGCTACTGTATCGGTTCAAGTTAACTGATACTATGAACCGATGCTTCAAATATGGAAACTGAAAAAATATCACAGAAAATGTTTGCTTTTCACTTGAAATTTTACTGTTGCTGTCATTTTATTATTATTTTATTCTTTTCTAATTCTCCACCATTTGTTGCAACAAGCAGAGAAGAAAATAATCTGTGTATCATTCGTCCTTTCCATTTTCAATTGATAAACGAAAATCTAAAAATGAAAATCCAATCAGTTTTTTTCGTTATTTGATTTTGAATCAGAAACGAAAAATGAAAATTGTCTCGTTTTTCATATTTTAAAATGTTGTTTTGGATCAAAACTACAAAACTGAAAAAGGGTCCGCATAACAGAATCGGTTTTTAATATTTAATTGCTGGGTTGTGCGTGAAACCGGAAATTTTTCTGCAAGCAAATAGGTGGGCTTATGGCAGTTTTTATGGTATTTTATTACGCTATAGTGTCGCTATAATTACTAATAAATCTTTTTTTTTTTATGAAAAATAATTATGGAAACAACGGCCAAATCCATTTTATTCATTAGAATTTCTCTGCTATGGCCAAAGCTACGGCGTACGTAGCCCGGCAGGGGTCAGGTACCCTCGGGTTACTGCGTGCGCAGGGATTCAAAAACGTTCCCTCCGTTTATTAAACCGTGGCCACGGATTCATAAATCATAAGTGACATTGTTGGGGATCCTGTCCAGTTGATAATGGGCCCTGGCGAGATGGTATGTTGCTCCTTTGGCAGAGTGGTTAACACCCACATTTGGCACTCGGGTATCGTCGGATGGAATCCTGTCTTCGGAGCACGCTATGATCAAAGACACTTTATTGGTTGCAGAGGAAACTTATGTATATTGTTTGGGCTTCCTTCAGGAAAGTAGGCCTAAGCTATAAACGTAGGAGTCATATTCATAAATAACAGTTTTGTAGCCCCCTATAGCCTGGCAGGGTCCATGTACAACAAATGCAATATCTGAAGACAAACCAGTCGCAAAATGTGTTCCATGGCAGAAAAGTGGCCTAGAAATGGGCCATAAATCATAAAGCGTATGATGCCCACCTTGCCCACTGGCATACAGGCACAGTCCTGTGTTATCGGCATAGATGTATAGAGCAGGTGGGGCAGCATAAAGGCCTTGCATTAAAGAGATGTGAGTCAAACACTTACTAGCTGATAAAGTGCCCACTTTGAACGCAACTCTTTATTAGACATAACATTAATGTCAGCAAAGAAAGCTAGAACATCCGCACAAAAATAAACTGTTTAAGATAGCGGAATATCAGTTGAAAAATTATTATATGAAAAATAGCAATGGGAGCATAAGTGGATGTTAGACCTGCACTGTTAAAAAAATTCCACATCTGGTTTTTATGAGGTGGGGACAAAACTATAATTAATACATTTTGCTGTGGAAATGTTCCTGGTTTAAACAACGCTTATGTTCATAGCCTACTTTCCTGCAGGATCCCCAAAAAATAGATGTGTGATAAAGTGCACAATGATGACTTAACCAAGATTCAGACCACTATAAGCCTGGTGACAGTCATGTATGTTAACCACTCTGCCAAAGCGGCACTTTCCTCCCTAAAAACAACCTGAGAATATTATGAAGCGGACCGGACCAAGATGGTCAAACACTCTGATGAACCCATGGAAATCATCACTTTTCCTCACAGCACACAGTTTATGTAATTCAGTACTGCTTGGATCGGTGTCAGATCGGTACATTATGAACATCAGATTTCTGTATCGTAAACGGAAAAAGTGGATCATGCATCTCTAGTCTGAGGAAGGAAGCATGAAGTGCTGCAAAATGTCCTGGTAGATGGCTGCGTTGACTCCAGACTTATCCCAGCCCAGTGGACCAACACCAGACTGTGGAAACTTCACGCATCTTGGATTGTTTGCCTCGGAATTCGTTTCCAAACGAGACGCTAAATTCGCAGGTTTGTTTTCTTCAGCCCAAAGATAAGATAAGATGTCTCCGACGTTGTTCAGGAGAAGCTTGACAAGAAGACTAAAAATACTGTGTAAACTGTAAAGACTAAACATACAGTCTGCTCATCACAGTCTGTTCATGTTTCAGTTTCAGCTGCTTCATATCCCGCTAATAATTCTAGCATATGTGATGCTTTGTGTTGTAATAAGCTGCGTCGTTTGCTTTCCGCGGGTCTGCTACCATTTTACCGGTGGAGCAACAGGTGGTGGACGGAGGGCACCACCGCCAGCAGGCACAGCAGTTAGACAAGGTGGAGCGAAAACTACAGTCTGACTTAC
Source organism: Apricaphanius iberus (assembly GCA_028564705.1). Taxonomy (NCBI): domain Eukaryota; kingdom Metazoa; phylum Chordata; class Actinopteri; order Cyprinodontiformes; family Aphaniidae; genus Apricaphanius; species Apricaphanius iberus. The sequence continues at coordinate 32,640 of JAPXFQ010000231.1, forward strand.
CAGCCGAGGAGGAAATCACTGCAGGCGGACCTAGGGAACCTCCACCTCACCGCGGAGGAGAAGCACCACCTGCCCATGAGCAAATTATCTCATATCAGGAAAAGTAGTCCGTCTAAACTCTCTTTAATCCAGTTTAAAAGAGCCGAATTCTCCCTCCACGATCCCAGCTGTTGTTGAGTCAACTCCACCGATTGTTGGTGTCTTCTTGTAAGCTGCCGATACTACGCAGAGAACTTCCGCTGATTTTCAAAATAAACTTCTAAAAGAGCTTTGGGGATTGACGGCAAACAAGAGAAGAGAGAGTTCTGAAGGCTATTGGCTACTTAATTTGGTACACCTATTTGATACCCAGCCAATCACATGGCAGCAGCTCAATGCATTTCACCCCCAGGTGCTGGTTCTTATTCATTTTTATTTTATTTATTTTTTTAGACCTTGCCTTTAAATCTTTGCTTCTGGACTTCTGTTATGATACATATCCATGGCAATGATGTGTGTTTCTGTTTTTATAGCCTATAACAAGGATCAGATGATTAGCATCTCAGAAGCCCAGAGCTACAACCCCAGGAGTAGAACAGGAGGCTTCATGGAAGCAGAGCAGGGCCAAGGAGGAGAGAGAGAAGGAGGACATTCAAACCATCTCCTCCACCCATCATAAATGGCAACGATCACATATCTGGCTCAAACTTCTCCCTGCTCAACTCTACAAAGATTTAAAGAGGAGCAGCAAAGCAAATGGGGTGGATTAGCAGTGTGTGCAACAACTGATTGTGTTATCCAAGACATGTTACTATGAAACATCTTCTCTGCTGCCCAGATACTGAGCTATTATGCCACGACAGTCTTGGTAATTCCATACAGGAACAGTCTTCAGTCCGAGTTTTTGTCAGATTTATTGAAAGACCGACAGCTGGCAGAGATCCTTCCTGGCACACCATCACCATTCACAACAACTTTTTTTAAGATATTTGATTTTGCTTTTGAGCTAAATAACTAAAGCATGGTTATTTGTTATTGGTCTGCTGGAATAAAAAAACACCTGTCATGTTGAGAAGTAGCCTAATTCTCCAGTGAGCAGCAGCTGTTTGACTGAAAATGCCTCGCTGATGTCAGAGACTGGGCAAACTGGTTTCAGATGATAGAGAGGCAACAGAAAGTCAGATAAAGACAGGTTCCAACCAAGGTATGCAGAACATTGTCTAAGAACATACAGCATTTATTGGTATTTATTTGACTTTTATTTGTTAGTCTTTTTTTTTTCTTTACAAAGCCAGAATGTTCAACTGTTAGTTTTCTGTCTGGGGTGATTATTTTCTTCTGTCCTCTGACAGTTTGGATTCCATTTTGTTTAAATCAGAATGCCAGTAAAAAGCAGTGTTTGATTGACAACAGAAAGCACAGCCCAGAAGAGCAGAAAGTGGGCTGGCAACAGATGATCTTCCATTGTAAATTCATTTAAATTCGGACACTTTTCAGTGCCGAGCTCCAGGCTTTTACTTTGTAAAAGAAGCTGAACTACATCCGTTTATCCCGCTTTCTTCACTGAGGCTGATTATAGTCCTTTCCCAGACAACAAACTTCGGATTCACTTTCAGATCACGTGACATCCTTCAGAGAAATATTATTGGTTGGTTTTCAGAGATTTTTTACCTGAGAGCAGTGAAAACATGCTAAGTAAACCAAGCTGTGCTGTGGAACAACAGAACACAGCATTACAGTTTTTTACAACCGCTATGAGCCTTTAGTCAGAACCTTAAACAATTTTTCAGAACTGTTAATCACACCTGAAACACACAATTCCCCGAATAGTTAATTTCATGCTCAAAATCACACAGTGTAACTACACACAGACACACACATCCAAAATACAATAATACACCAAATCTACCAAAGCACCGACACACGTTGTCTTCCAACAGAAACATTTAGTCAGTCACAGCACAGTGTCATAAAAAGCACTGACAACTGATGGAATAACACTAACTGAATCATTCTGCATGAGTCAAATCTGGGCTACTTTTTAACAATCAGCACATTATTGTATTGATCACACGTGTAAATTATGATGTTCTTCAGTTTTCATTTGTTGGGCATGAATTTTGTTCCTTTTTTTTTAACAACACAAAAAGTGAACGACCCATATCCGAGCAGCTTTGCAGAAAGTTTATGAAAGAAGACAGTAAATGAAAGGATTTGCGGTAAACACTTTACTGTATTGCAAATGAAAATGACTTACAGTAGAGTAAAGAGAAAAAAATCTGTGTTTAGCTGTCATTTATTACTGTATTGTCAAATACACAAACAAAGGAGCAGAAGAAATCACTGTAAAAGAGGAAGAGAAAAAAAGCTAATCTGCTTGGTTGTCAGCATTGGGCCACATATTTTCATCGACATCCCACCTGATGTCTTCTCTGACCAGGCATCTTGGAGAGTATGTTTTTGCATGCCTTATCCAGCCCTGGCAGTTGCTAGCTGTGATGTCCTGGCATGCAGCAGCCATTGCAACCAGGAGGGACATTTGGTCATGTGGATGAAGATCAAATACTTTACACCTCCAGGCTGAAAAAACACCGTCCTCTATAGGGTTGAGGAAAGGGGAGTAAGGGGCAAGGAAAAGGGACATCCCCCTGGGATGGGCATCAAACCAAGCTGTGACTGTATGTGCATGGTGGAATGCCACATTGTCCCAGGTGATGACATGTTTTAGCAAGTTACCCCCCAACTCACCCTGTCCCCTTTCCCCCTCAGGTACCAGTCAGGGTACAGCTCTTCTAAAAACTGGAGAAGGCATTCTGTATTTGACTTTAATTTGACTTTTATGCAGGAGCACACCATTGTTTGATATTGCTGAACACATGGTGATGTTGCCTCCTCTCTGGGCTGGCACAGCAACTGTGAGTCTTTTGCCCCGCCTAAGTTTTTTGGCCAAGTTGAAGCCAGCCTAATGAATGTATATAATATTATGTGGGACTTGATTGGTCTCTAACTCCATGACTCTCTGTAAGCAATGAAACAAAATGTATATTAATGATTTAGAGTAGTTAACGTATATGGGCTCATAGTAGTTTACTGCAAAACGCACAGTTAGTAAAGTGTATTTTGGATTTACAGCATTAACCTCATTGGTGACAGAGTTCCTTGATGCAAACACTGTACCTTTCAAAAGGGACTTTATAAATTTGCTTCATCAGGACTCTGTGTTTAGCCAGAGTTCGAGAAATAGTTGAAAGGCTGATATGTCTGATGTTTTCAAAGAAAAGGTTTTCTTGTAAAATATTGGCCCAAATTTCTTTCAGTTTTATTTCATTGTTAGCAATCGCCATGTTGACAATGGCAAGCTCCTGTTCTTCATTTAGAAGCCTACCTCTGCCCCCTGAAGGACGTAAACGTTGAACCCTTATGGTCTGTTTAGACCGCACACTTTGTCTGCGTCAGGCAACGCAGCCAACGCATGTAGTTTGACGCATGTACGTTAAAGGCTTGCAACACAAAAAAAGAGTGTGTGGGCGCGGCTTCCTCTGTTGCTGGATGTTCTGAACTATGGCGGATCATATTGAGAGAGTGGCTTGGCTTTACAACATTGACCTCGGGTGCATCAGTGCTACTTCTCACTGTCCCCTGCCCAATTATACGACCTCCTGGGCCGCATCAGAGCTCAAATCTCCAACCAGGACACCAACAAACAGACGCTCTATGTCTCATTAGGAGCGCCTGTCAATCTGTCTTTGGTAAGTGATATTTCTAATTTTAAAATCTGTGTTTGTTGAAAACGTTTTCATGGGTCCCGCACTTCTTTCAAGATACATGTAGTGACATCACTATAGTGAGATGCTCTGATTGGTTGACACACTGCGTCAAGTCCGTCAAAACTTCAGCTAGCTGCTACATTGCCGCTTGCAACGCAAGTAACACTTGAAAAGTTGACAGAGCCAACGCACACAACACACCGCAGAGACTCTGATGGATCTCTGACGTACACCATCATAGACTTTACATGTAATCTTGTTGCAACGAACGCTGGCTTTTTGGGCAGTGTGTACGCACCATTAGAGAAACAAAGTTATATATTACTGTAGGGGCAAGAAGAACACAGTTACTGTAATTCATGTTACACTCTTCAGTAGGAAAAGCCCTTCTACAAAACAGTGAATACTGTAATCTACCTGTTGGTTGCTCGAAAAATCTGGACAATGGATGCCACTGTGCTCCGACTGAGATTTGGCTGCACAAGTTCTCCAGCCTCTCTATGTGACAACTCATGGTTGATTACATGGTCGATGATGGTCTGTCACCCTATCTCTGGCCCTTTTTGAACCCCACCACACATTCTAACTCTCCCTTTTACCTCTAGGCATTTTTCTCACTTGTTTTTTGCAAGTCCTCCACCTTGTCCCTCGTCTTATCTTTTGTTCTTTTCCCTCACAAGATCCACCTATGCAGTAAATATAGGTGATGTGATTGAAAAAAGCCCAGCACCTGAGCTGGGTAAGACGGGAATCAGCTGTGATCAATGTAATCTTCAACCCATTAGTTTGGAACATGAGGTTTTCTGTTTTGACAAACTGTGTCAAAGCAATTGAATATTCACCAATTAACTTGTACTATTTTGGTCTTGATTGAGCTTGTGTGTAAAAGGAGTTAAAACTAATTTCAAACATTTAGATTGTGTGTATTTTGTGTCAAAAGAATGATTGTGTTAATTGTATAGCCAACACAGGCTGATGTTTTGCTGTGTCAGTATTTTTTAAAACATTTTATCATCATGCACTTAGTGCTGTGTTGGAAACATCTATTTTGAATACATTCTTATAAAAATTCCCCCAAATTGTTTCAGACATCCAAAAATGTATTTAATCATTTAACATTGTTTGCCCTTTTCATAGCTAAAACAGGAAGAAAAACTCCAGAAGACCGGTGTTCTGACTATTCAATTCAATTCAATTCAGTTTATTTATATAGCGCCGTTTCAAGGCACTTTACAAGAAGAGTTATTACAATACAATGTTTAATTTAGGAATTAGAGAACCACAGAAGAATGCGTCGTGACTTCTCAGCAATCCCTCACACTGAGCAAGCATGAAGCGACAATGGAGAGGAAAAACTCCCTTTTAACAGGAAGAAACCTCCAGCAGAACCAGGCTCAGCACAAGCGGTCATCTGCCGAGACCGTCTGGGTTTGGAGAAGGTAGCAGAGACACAGAGAGAGCAACAGAACTGATGCAGAAGCAGAAGTTGGTAGCAGGACTCCACTGGAATGCCATCTTAGGCTAGGTCCACACCAAGCCGGATAAGGTTACACGGGGAGTTAGACGCCTAATGTTATCCACTCAACACGAGCATTTACGCCCTGTTTAAGGTCCATTTAAGGTCCCATGATTGCGCAATCCAATGCCGACCTATGCATGTACTGGGCATGCGCGGGGAAAAACAAAAAGAACACAGATTGACGCGTATCATCTACGTCACTGTTGGCGCCTCCTGGATCGCCTCCTGTGTCGCCTTCTCATCTGCAAGTAGGTTAGGGTTAACTTTGCAAATGTCTGAATTTGCAAAAGAAGCAGTAGCATAGCGAAACTCGTCTCCATCTTTGCTGTTGTCATTATCTGGTGTCGCGTTGTTGTTGTCATCAATTTAGGACGCAGCATTTGATTGACGTTGCTGCTCTGATTTAGCCGGGGACCGGGTAAGTTGCGTCCAGACGTTCTCATTTAGCCGTTGAGATAACAGTTAGACGGCTCTCTTACCTGGCTTATAGCCTACTTATCCGGCCACAGACCACGAACAAAGCCGCCTTAGTGTGGACGATAGGGGGGTGTAGACTAAATACTTATACGTTTAAGGCAGGCGTCTGTGGTTTGGAGAATACAGAACAGAGATACAGAACAGAGACACAGAAAGAGCAACAGAACTGATGCAGAAGCAGAAGCTGGTGGCAGGACGTGGAGAACGTTCCTCCACTGGAATGCCATCTTAGTCAGGGTCGTCAAGCAGGGCGGGTCAGGAGCACCTACTGTAGGAAGAGACTAAGAGAAAACAGGTTAGTGCTTATGAGAGCATATCATGCAGTTAGGGAGAAGTAGGAGAGAAAGTAGGGACTGACTCTAATAATGTCCTCCAACAGCCTAGGGCAGTATAGCTACTAACATTAACCTGTCTCCTAGCTACTAGGAGACCTAGCTACTAACACTTTCTACCTGGCTTATATTAATATATCTCTACCTAGCTACTCTACCTCTTCATATCTCTTCCTAGGAAATACAGGAGAGATCAGTAAACTTTAGTTTTCCAATATCACATTTACACCTGGCTCTTTTAGCCTATTCATCTTTTAGCCTGTTGCTAAGGTAAATTAACTGGTTAACCTTTTCTGAACATAAAGATGGCTGTTCCTTAATAATTTTGGACAACCCTGAAGATTCTCTTCATGGGACTATCCCACAACAACAGAGACTTCAATCAGAGGCTTCTTCAGCTTTGCTGCTTCACAGACGGCGACAGAAGATCATCAGATCTACATCAGAGCCTTGAAGAATTATATAGTATGACCTACAACAACACTTAATTTCTCTCCGGGATCTATAAAGTAATTTTGAATTAAGACCCTAAGACAGAGTTGAGCAAGCACAGATCTGATTTAATCTGAAATCTATTTTTTAATACCAAGTGAGGCAAAAAAGTAACTGTCCAAGTTCTCCCATTTAAACAGATTAGAGAGTCCCAGTCCTCTACAGCTACGTGTCTCAACTATCACACAGGCGCATTTACTGACATACAGCCGTACATGTACATGTAGAAATAGTGTCAAACGTAAAGAATCGGCATTTATTAATAATATTGCTGTCTTGCATAAAATTATGTTCCATTCTTCACAACAAATATAGTTATAGCTTTGCTATTAAATAGTTCTGTTTTTGGGTCAGGGGTGGGCTAGTGTTGAAATTCAGCCCAGGAGGTTATTGGTTTTGAGAGGGCAAGAAGATATAATTATTTGAGAATATATTGTTTGTTTGTTTTGTTTGTTTTAGTACTTTGTAAAAACATGTCGGCCATGTTTAGTATGCATCAAAAGCTGCTTGCAACATATGGCTTATGATATTTTCTTTTTTTATTATGTTTTAAATGTTCTAAGTGATTGAATTCACCATATATTTCAAACCACAGACAGGTGTGCAATGCAATGCAGCCACCACAGATAAGCAACAGATAACCCAATGAGTGTACACTCCAAGAAGTGGTGGAGCTCTAATGAATCATTTTTAGAAGTGGTAGGACTAGGTACGCCTACTGTTGTGTACTGGCCAACTTACAGCATTGGTTAGAACATATTTATGAGCATACCCGTATGTTCCCTGAAGTGCTCATACTCTATTGAACTATTTTTAGAAGTGGTGCTACTGAGAACCAGTGTACCTTGGCCCATTTAAAGCACTGGTAACAAGTAAAATAACCAAAAACATTTTTACTAACTATATCAGTATGAAACTGGAACAGACTGGATTGGATTGTGCTAATCGATTTTGCTAAGAGGCTTGGGGCCTCCAGAGAACCAGAGTGAAAACATATTCAGAAAGAATGGAATAATGGAAAACCTTCCCAGGAAAGGTGGGTCTACCAAAATCATTTTGCTCATTTTGATGATCCCAGAGACCTTTAGGGAAGAATATTCTGTTGACTGATGAGACAAAAGTGGACAGGATGAGTCCCACTACACCTGGTGTAAAACTAATGCAGCATTTCAGAGTAAGAACATCAAATATAATGGTGGTAGTGTGATGTTTGGGACTGTTTTGCTTTGGACTTGGATCACTTGCTGTATTGGTACAGAAAATCCTGACAGAGAAGGTCTGATCATCAGTTGTGACCCCTAGTTGGGTTCTGTAGCAGGACAGCAAAGAGCATCAGGAAGTCCACATCTTAAAACAATCAAAAAAACTAAACTAAACACTTGAGATGATAGTGCGGTTATTAGTTTTAGAGTGTAATTCATTTTCCCATAGACCCAAGTTGGTATGGATAACTTTCTCCCCTTAATGAATAAAATAATCAGGTTATCTTCGTATGGCATTAGCATTAGTTTGATCTGAAATATTTAATTATGGCAAAAAGATGAAAGCAGAAGAAATCTATGTGGGGGACAATACTTTTCACAGCTCTCTGGAAAGTAAGTGCATCCCTTCTCCTTTTGTTCAGATTTTCTTTATTTTCCATCTAAACCAGTTACATGGGTACACAGGGTACATGAGGTTATGAAGTGATTTAAAACCATCTAACCTACAGCAGTTTGCAAATGTCTACACCCACAGTATAATGCCTGGTTTCTGGAGATGAGAGAATGAGAAATAATTCAAAGCTTTTTCCACTAATAATATCACATGAAAAACAAAAAAGGCAAAAGAGTTCAATGGTAAATGGTCTTAACTTATATATCACTTTTCTAGTCATACTGACCCCTGAAAGTGCTTTACACTGGGGCCACATTCACACTCACAAATTCATACACATATACAGAGCTTGATAGGCAACTTGGGGTTAAGTCACTTGCCCTGGGGCAAATTGACATGTGCCAGAAAGAAGCTGGAATTGAACCTACAGTCCTCCAATTGCGAGATAACTATTATACCTTCTGAGCCCCACTTGGCTTGCCAGTCATTCAATGACATTGTTACAGAAATATGGATTGTTAAAACCGATTTGGATTGAGTTTTCTGAGTATTTGTACCAAGTAGCCATTCATAAATCTCAGGCAAATTGGACTTACCTCAGAGTGATGTTAAAACTCTTTGCCTGGGTTGACCTGCTGTAGAAATGTGATCTCTGGAAGGATGAATCATATCTCTGTTTGGATATGGAGTAGTGACTGCTGACCAGATCAGAGCCTAGTGTAGAGTTTGGTGGTTCATAATGTGGGGTTGTCATTCAGTAATTGGGATCGACCATGAAAGACAATTTTCAAGTATAAGCGTTTTTTTTGGACAATTTCATATTTGCGACATAGTGTGAATAGCTTGAGGATGTTATTTTCCTGTTCCAACATGACTGAACCCAGTCCCCAAAGCAAGGTTCATAAAGACACAGCTGTTCAATTGTGGTATGGAAGAACCTGACTGACTTCAGCCTGACAGAACACCTTTGGGAGGAGTTAGCATGAATGCTGCGAGTTGAGCCTTCTTATCCTACATTAGAGTCTAACTGTACAAGTGTCCTTCATGAAGAATAGAGAAAAAACACTCAACTTTGTCGAAAATCTTTAAAGAACAGTTGAATCTGCTATACACTTAAGTTATACTACCTTTTAGTAAGGGACAATATTTGAGCATCAAGCTTTTCATGCACAGGACACTTTCTATTGGCATTTTCCTAAGAGCTTTCATCCTAGTATAACGTTATGTGAGCATTTGAAAAACTACTGTCTATTTTGTCCACTAGAGGGTGCTGTGGGTTTTACTTTGAAAAGGGTTTAAACCTAATCCTGCAGAATAAGACCACGGATGTTTTCTCTGTTTAGGCATTGACATCATTTATTCTCCACCATCACATCATGTTTTTTTCTTTTACCTTTCATTCTTTTCAGTCTTTGAAACATCAATTTTTCTTTCATCCTTACATTTTTGTGACCTAATTATCCCCTTTCCATAATCTTTTATTCCATAATGTTCAATCTCTGCTTGTAATTTTTGGAGATTGAAAAAAAATACTGATATTTTACAGATGATACACTGTATAAAATGAAGTTAATTATTGTGCATATCTGGTTTAATCCATCCACAATGACAATGGAGGTTGGTGCCCATCAGCAGCTGTCATTTGGTACACCTTAGATGGGACCCCAGTCCGTAAATTCAGTTTGGTTTGAATTTTGAATTAAACCAATTCACCATACAGATAAGCTCAAGGCACTTTACAAAAAAGTAATTTCAATTTTATTGTAAATACATTCTAATTCATCCTTCAGTTCATTATTCCAACCAGTTTAAATGTTTTCTAGCAAAGGGAACCCAGTAGATTGCATTATTGAGTTGTAGCATTCACTCTTCCTCAATGAAAATGTATAAACGTGCCTGTTTTGTGTTGTCTGTTCTGGGGAGACCAGACAACACAAGAGAAGACAGGGCAGACACACAAAAGAACAGAAGGCATGATGTAAGAGTAGTTTCTATGTTAAATTAAGTAAAAAGTTGATAACAGGACATGGAGAACATTCAGTTATGGGGTGAATCCAACAAGGCATCACAGCTGAGCAGAACAGCAGACCAGGTATAGCTTCTACAGAGAGAAAAACACTGAGAAAACATCCACTTAAAAGCTTAAATAGCAGCAGGCAATGCAACTGGAGAGAAGTAGAAGACAAAAGTAGCAGTGAAGAAAAGTAGTCAGTCTGTCCTTCAACAATCAACGCCTATAGCAGCATGACTGCAGATAGCTCAACATGACTCAAGCCAGTCTATCAGCTTTATCAAAAAGGAAAGTCTGAAAATTAGACAGAACATCTATCTTTTCCATTCTATTGTAGATGTGTTGGATATGTGTGGAGTGGCTTTCTGGTAGAAGCTTAGGATGGCTTGCAGCCCTTTCATAAAACTGCTTTTAGTTCCAGTTTCATTCTAATTTGTTTCTTTGGATTATTAACAAACTATTATGTGTCGGTCTATTATATAACTTCTTTCCATTATTATGGCCCTCACCTCTGGAACAGGCTGCCAGAGGACCTCAGGGCCGCAGAGAACATTAATGTTTTTAAGAGCAGACTCAAGACTCACCTTTTTAGCTTAGCCTTTAACTAATTATTATTTATTAATATATTTTTAATCGCTCAGCATGTTTTACCTGATTTAATTTTTAGTTCAGCTTTTAACTGTTTATTTATTAATCTGCTTTGCATTTTTATTATTTGTTTTACACTTATTGTTTTATACTTTATATACTTTATATTTTATTAACTTTATATTTTAATGTATTTTAATCTTTCTTGCCAGTGTTTCCTCTCTGGGGGCCCCCTGCATCGGGGGCGGTGGTCGGCTGTGGCTGCCTGGGTGCCCCCCAGGTAGCGCTTGGGTGGAGGTGGGGGTACCAGCCCTCCCTCCTCTGGGCGCCCTGGGTCGGAGCCTTGGCTGCTGCTGTTGATCTGCTGCTGTTGATGCAGATGGCTCCCATGATGGCATTTCCTGGCTCATCTGTACTCAGCCCGCTTTTTGTAGCTTCTAAGTGTGTGTGTGAGTGAGTATGGCTGATGGGTTGGGTTGGGAGGGGGTTGTATTTGCACTGATGATTTTATTTTTTGAAGGGGGGGGGGGGTTGTGGGGTTATTTTAAATCTGTAAAGCACTTTGAGTAACTTTCTTTGTTTGAAAAGCGCTTTATAAATAAAGTTTGATTTGATTTGATTTGATAACCCATAGCTCTGTAATAAAACCTGCTGGAACTCTGCTGGCCTCAATCTAGTTTATGAGCAGAATACTGAAACAGGTGAATCATAGAATAATCTTTAGAACATTTATTGGTTGAGTTATTGAAGATGTTACATGAGAATAAACATCAGCTGGTTCTCATCTGAGTTATTTTCAACTCTTCCCAACCTATTTGAGGCAAACATAACTGAGCATCTCAGTCCCACATACAACATTCTACACCACGTTATTTAATTATGACTGTATACATAAACAGCTGCCATTTGTCTGTAATGTATTTACCAGATTCCAAATGTAAAGGTTATAATGATATGCTTATTTAACTTAGATTTGAGATAAAAGCTGTACACTCTACAGAGAATACATTATGCCACAATGTAGTGGAAGCCACTTTAGTACAAAGTTAAATACACAGGAAAGGCACAACCCTACCCCCCCTCCCATCACTGTACACATTGTCCAAGTGTCATCGCTTCAAACAGCTCTTCTGTCTTCTTTTACACTCCTCTTCCTCCTTCTTGTTCCCTTTAAGGTCTCAGGTTCTAGAACGTCATTTCTCCTCTTCTCAGTATGAGCCCGCTTGGATCTGATGTTAACAACGACAAAGAACAATAGAGACAGTAGTTTACTCAACCTCATGATGATGAAGAGTGGGTTTGTTAGAGAACTCAAGAGGTTCACCCACATCCTTGGTAAGAGTCATTAAAACTATTTAATCACCAAGGTGGATAGATATGTGAATAAATACAACAAAGTTGAGGTTAGGAGAGCAGATCTGATTTGTGTTTGGACGACTGAATGTCCACTTCTGTCCAGGTTTCAGCCATCTATTGTTTCCAACTGTAGTTGTAGAATTCAAAAGGAGACATATGTTCTCACTATTAAACGAGGTATATCATGCAAATTACAAACCTTTAGCCCTTAAATGTATTGTGTTGTGCCTTTAGCGTCTCTATTGTCAAGTGGTTCCACACAATTGCTTTAAGTAGCTGTTACAGCAGTTGTGTGGAACCACTTAAAATAATATTTTCAAGTAAATCTGAGATTTTCTTTTGTGTGTTGTCGAAATATTTAAAAAATGTTTTTGTCATATTTTTAAGCTCATTTCTTTTTTTTTATTACGTTACAGTACTTGCATTGAAACTGCTGGAAAAGTTCATGGACTTCCAGCTAAACAATGAGCGAATCTGCCATTTTTATTTATCGCTGTGATTTTTATAGTCCAAGTTCAGGAATGCCAAAGGGACAAGTGGAACCGTTAAAATGTTTGGTTGTTGGATGTATTGACCCAAATGATTATTTACACTGTGCCCCTATATCAGAACCTCTGCAAAGTGCCGTTTTAAGTTCTATTTTTCATGGTAATGTATCCGCATCTGTGGGAAAAGTAGTTTTTGGTCATGAAAGCACTTCATGGACAATGGTTTCAGCAACTTCGGCCAGTAATGAGAAGGATGGACACAGCAAAGCAGTAAGCTACAAATAATGGTAAAATGACAGCAAACTTATTTCAGACATTCAATTATTGCCTCTTGGCCATTGTTTTGATAGCATTAGCGCCTGCTTATGTTAGCGCTATGTGCTCGGAATATTAGCTCTCCACTGCATTATTGACATCTTTTAATATTTATATCGCATAAATATTGGATTGTTTTTCAATGTTTTGTCTTGAAGAACACATGATTCTAACATAATTCAATTATGTTAGCTTTAGGCTAGCAGTAGCAGCGTTGGAAACAACGGGGTCTTCTTTGAAACATCTATTGTGAATCGGCACCATATAAATAAACTGAATTGATTTGAAGACATATTCATCTCATTATAGTAGAATTTATTTAATTAAGTAGTAACTAAGAAGTAGTTTGTGTTAAAGTACTTTTAGTACTAATATTACAAGGACCACATCATATTTTACTTTAAAATTGATAACGTTTTTCTTTGGTATTTTTACACACCTGTTTAAAACACACGTGGGTGGCGGGGTAAGCAGCACCTTTACTGGATTTGAAGAGACCGCACCAAAATAACTTATTTGCTCAGAACATGGGTGGAAAAGGAACCTCACCTGTAGAGCTAGAATAATGAAATCAGACCTAATAATTACAGTTTTGCTGTAAATAGACCCCAAATGAGTCATTTAGATGTAAAAAGGAAGCATGACATGTCCTCTTTAATAACCGTTAGACAATAAACCAGTAGCACAGGATGCAAAACGAACCCTTAGAGTGATACTGCCACCTCCATGCTTCATAGCTTGTACAATGTTCTTAGGTTTGGCAGCCTTTCAAAGCCAAATAGAGTCATATTAAAAAAATAGAACAGTTTATTTAAAAGTTACTTTTAAGCTGAAAAGCAAGCCTCATCAGAACTCACATTCTAATGTATTCAGTTTGACCAGCCGATTCGGATGTTGTCAATCCATTAAATGGCTGTTATTAGCGGTTATCACTCCCATTAAATGCCGTCAGACTGTGCCCTCTCTACCTACTAGTAGGTTATCTAGCATTCTTATCGCTCATAACAGCCAACTGTCTGCACGTGTCAAAAATACTTTGTCAGAGTAGCATATCGTACCTGTGGTTATCTAACCAATATTAACCAACCCACAAGTTTTATGTCCTAACCTTAAGGTCACAGGAGGACAAATATACTGTCTTTGAAATGCCTAAACCTAATTTGAAGAGGTTTTAAACACCAAACGGAAAAGTACTTTTCAGTAGGTAGAGAGGGAACAGTCTGACGGCATTTAATGGGAGTGATAACTGCTAGTAACAGCCATTTAATGGGCTGATCACATCCGAAATGGGTGGTTTGACAGTACCTTGTGTTTTTATCCTGTCTGTCCCTAACATTTTCTCCACAAGACACTTAGCTGGTCCATTAGGACAGCTGCAGACTCCAGTTGAGCCAAAGGTAGTCAGCGACCTCTCAGTCTACAGGGAAGTTAAACTCACTTCACTGCGGGCATTAACGGCAGTGTTTCAGCATCTCTCAGTTTATGATAGACTCAGGAACCACCTATTGGTGGACCCTGAGTTGTTCAAAAGATTGTGAAGGGCTTCCCTTCAAATGTCAGCGACAGCTTGGGTCAAATGGTTGGAAATATGGATAAAACAAACTAACATACATTTTCTGGAATGGCCCTGACCTCAGGCCAGCTAAAAATGTTTGGTCTACTAACAATCAGGTCCTACAACTCCAGTCTACTAAGCATTCCTAGAATCTGAAGCAAACACAGAGAAGCAGCTTTCAGTTTCTATGCTCCCCTCATCCGGAACAAACTTCCTGATGACTGCAAAGCTCCCCAAAACACTGAGCTGCTTTAAAGCAAGACTTAAAACTTATATGTTTGTGTTAGAGCTCCCGAACACACAGAAACAACAGCTGAGGTAAGAAATTTTACTGTTGTGTAAGTTTAGTTGGGGTCTGGGCTGGAGTTTTACTGCTGCTAAAAGCTGCTCTATGCTCTGCTTAAGCCATCCTTCTGTTACCTGTTGCTCTGCGGCTGTTTATGATGAAGATTGCGCATGCTAGACCTAAGTATGAATGCGCATGACGCCATTACGCAGGCTGCCCTGGAAAGCAGTCGGGAAATCTGCTTGTTCAACCCGAACATTTGCTATTTAAGTGAATTTACAGACATATAGACACAACCCTGGGGAAAAGGCCAGGGCTCATTCTACTGACCAGGGCATTGCTGGAGCATGCATGATAAGAAATTTTAAATGTTTATATTTTTATTTGTGGTTAAACTTCTTTATACAGCCTTTAAAGCTGATTTTCAGTAAACTATTATAACTGTTCTCTAATTTTTGTTTAATGTTTTATGCTTAATTGCTGTTTTTAATTTTCCTACTTTTACATTGTTTTTTATCTTAGTTCTAATTGCAGTTATTATTTTCTATGCTTTTATTATTTGTTTGGTTTCTTTACCACCAAATTATGTAAAGCACCTTCAATTACTTTGTGTTGAAAGAGTGCTATACTAATAAAAATGCCTTGCCTTGCCTATGCCCAAACCAATTTCTTTAAACAAGTTATGTTTTTCATTTGGTACCAACTCTGAAAACAATTAAGGACATCCATCCATCCATCCATCCATTTCCTCAAGGGGTCGCAAGGGGGCTGGTGCCTATCTCCAGCTGTCAATGGGTGAGAGGCGGGGTACACCCTGAACATGTCGCCAGTCCAACACAGGGCCAATTAGGGACATTTCACGTGTAAAAAAAGCAAGTACAATAACATAATATAGTATAGGAAAGAGGTTAAAACTGTGCATAATCATAGGAAAGAAAAGCATTATGTGGATGGATAAAGAAGATAAATCCAAAGACAGGCTACGGTACAGCTGAGGTTCTGAGATTCATTGTTATCTTGGCTGCTGGAGTAAAAAATGGGGCATATGAAAATATCAGAGGAAAGAAAAAGAAGGAAGGAGATATTTAAAAACTGTGAAGGAACAATGAAAGGAAAAACCTTCAAAGTAATCAGACAAATCTTAAATTCAATACATTATTCAACCGAAAAATTGAATAGTAAGAACAGGGGTAAACTACAGCAATCGGTGTAACAAAGAAATAAAATTAGATGAGACTTGAGGATGGCTGGTTCAATGATAAACAGAAAACAAGTGTGTGTGACTTTTCTGAACTGATAAAGTGATAAATGAACCATAGAAGAGTTTCCTGAGTTGTAGTTTTTTCCTCTCTTTGCCTCAGTCTGCCTCTGCAATCTGTTTCTCATGTCAGCTGGAGGTATTCCACAAAGGCAGCTAATCTCAAAAGCCAGGCTTACTATGACCACCCTGGCTTTATTTCCCAAAATTCAGCTTCACAAACAAGGCTAACCTCAAGCCCTGATCATTCACCATGGCAACATATGCTCTTGGACAAGCCTGCTGTGTGGCACACTACCAGCAACCTTTATGGTGAATATGATTGGACGATCCGTGTGATGTCACATTGTGGGGCTGGTATTTTGCTGCTACATTATGCTTCTCTTTCTCACACAGACCCATCCTTCAACACAATGTTATTACAGTGTTAGCAGCTGCTACAGGTTCCTGTTTGGTGGCTAAAATATGCAACAGAATGTATGCATGTATCTTTTAATATTTAGTACTAATTAGATTTTACTTTTACAAATATTACTGTATTTAATTTTTACTTGCTGCCAGAAACTTTTTGTTCCACCCGTGATACCAAGAATTATTAATTACAAATATATCACTTTTGTCTAAAATGGATCCATAAAATCTAAAAATAGTGCCATGTTTAAATGTGTTGAAATAAACTTAAGATATCTAACTGGTATAAAATTTACAGATGTAAAAGGAAATACGGTATTAATTTGAGTTTACATTTTGAAGGCTTTAAATTGTTTTTTAGTTGTTAGATATTTTTATATCCTTACCTAAATCATGTTCTATCATTTAACTTGTCAACTGTTTTCTGTCATATAGGCCTATTATATTCTAGTTTTAAGAATTCACAGCAGACTCAAGATTATCTATCCCTACCCAATGAGGTAATATGATTTATTGCTTATTACTATGAGTTAGAAGTTTATAGTTAAAAGCGCTTCTCTGCACTCACTGTGTCACACTCTAAAGTTTCTTTGCAGCATCACTACCTAATTCACATTATTATTCAATTGAGCTTCAGCCTGGAAGAATTTCAATTCAATTCAGTTTATTTATACAGCGCCATTTCACAACAGTTGTCATCTCAAGGCACTTTACAAGAAGAGTTATTACAATACAATGTTTAATTTAGGAATTAGAGAACCACAGAAGATTGTGTCGTGACTTCTCAGCAATCCCTCACACTGAGCAAGCATGAAGCGACAATGGAAAGGAAAAACTCCCTTTTAACAGGAAGAAACCTCCAGCAGAACCAGGCTCAGCACAAGCGGTCATCTGCCGAGACCGTCTGGGTTTGGAGAAGGCAGCAGAGACACAGAGAGAGCAACAGAACTGATGCAGAAGCAGAAGCTGGTAGCAGGACGTGGAGAACGTTCCTCCACTGGAATGCCATCTTAGGCTAGGTCCACACCAAGCCGGATAAGTTTACACGGGGAGTTAGACGCCTAATGTTATCCACTCAACACGAGCATTTACGCCCTGTTTAAGGTCCATTTAAGGTCCCATAATTGCGCAATCCAATGCCGACCTATGCATGTACTGGGCATGAGCGGGGAAAAACAAAAAGAACACAGATTTACGCGTATCATCTACGTCACTGTTGGCGCCTCCTGGATCGCCTCCTGTGTCGCCTTCTCATCTGCAAGTAGGTTAGGGTTAACTTTGCAAATGTCTGAATTTGCAAAAGAAGCAGTAGCATAGCGAAACTCGTCTCCATCTTTGCTGTTGTCATTATCTGGTGTCGCGTTGTTGTCGTCATCAACTTAGGACGCAGCATTTGATTGACGTCGCTGCTCTGATTTAGCCGGGGACCGGATAAGTTGCGTCCAGACGTTCTCATTTAGCCGTTGAGATAACAGTTAGACGGCTCTCTTACCTGGCTTATAGCCTACTTATCCGGCCACAGACCACGAACAAAGTCGCCTTAGTGTGGACGGTAGGGGGGTGTAGACTAAATACTTATACGTTTAAGGCATTATCCGGCTTAGTGTGGACATGGCCTTAGTCAGGGTCTTCAAGCAGGGTGGTTCAGTAGCACCTTCTATAGGAAGAGACTAAGAGAAAACAGGTTAGCGCTTGAATTGACAGCACATCATGCAGTTGGGGAGTAGTAGGAGAGAAAGTAGGAACTGACTCTAATAATGTCCTCCAACAGCCTAAAGCAGCATAGCTACTAACATTAACCTGTCTCCTAGCTACTAGGAGACCTAGCTACTAACACTCTCTAACTGGCTTACATTAATCTATCTCTACCAAGCTACTCTACCTCTTCGTATCTCTTCCTAGCTTTTGACACTCTGCCTGACTACTAACTTTAACCTGTGTCTTCCTAGCTACCTGTCTAACCTGTCTCTAACTACCTGTTAACCTGTCTCTAACTGTAAGCTTTGTCAAAGAGGAAAGTTTTAAGCCTAGTTTTAAAGATAGACAAGTTGTCTGCTTCACGAACCAACCCTGGGAGTCGTTTCCATAGGAGGGAAGCCTGATAACTGAAAGATCTGCCACCCATTCTACTATTAGAAATCCTAGGGACTACCAGTAAACCTGCAGTCTGAGAGCGAAGGGCCCTACCAGGAACATATGGAACAATCAGGTCTCTTATGTATGATGGAGCTAGATTATTAAGAGCTTTATATGTCAGAAGGAGGATCTTGAATTCTATTCTAGAGTTTATTGGGAGCCAGTGAAGAGAAGCTAAAACAGGGGAAATGTGATCTCTTCTTTTAATATTCATCAGAATCCTAGCAGCGGCATTTTGGACTTACTGAAGACTTTTAATTGTTTTCTGTTGACTACCTGATAATAAAGAGCTACAGTAATCCAGCCTTGAAGTAACAAAGGCATGGACTAGTTTTTCAGCATCACTCCTGGACAGGATGGTTCTAATTTTTGCAATATTCTTCAGGTGAAAAAAGGAAATCCTAGAGACTTCTTTAATGTGAGATCTAAATGACATATCTTGGACAAAAATAACACCGAGGTTCTTTGCTTTATTACTGGTGGCTAATTTAATGCCGTCCAGGTGAAAGGGTTGACTAAGTGGTTTCTTTTTCAGAGCTTCTGGTCCAAAGACGATAACATCTGTTTAATTAGAATTCAGAAGCAAGAAGTTTAGAGTCATCCAAATTTGTATGTCTTCCAGACATGCCTGTAGTCTACCTAACTGATTGGATTCATCAGGATTTATGGATAGATATAGCTGTGTATCATCTGCGTAACTATGGACATTTATCCCATGCTGCCAAATGATTTTACCAATAGGAAGCATATGTATGTAGTAAAAAGGATCGGCCCAAGCACTGAACCCTGTGGTACTCCGCAAGTAACTTTTAAGGTTGAGGAGGGTTTATCATTTACTTGAACAAACTGAAATCTGTTAGACAAATAAGATTTAAACCAGCCTAGGGCTGTTCCTATTATACCGACACGTTGAAGCCTTTCTATGAGAATATTGTGATCAACAGTGTCAAAGGCAGCACTGAGATCTAACAGGACCAGAATGGTCACCAGTCCATTGTCTGAGGCTATGAGAATATCATTAGTAACCTTCACCAGAGCTGTTTCAGTGCTGTGATGAGCTCTAAAGCCTGACTGAAACTTCTCAAACAGCTCATTATTGTTTAAATGCTCACATATCTGATGTGCAACTATTTTCTCAAGAATTTTAGATAAGAAGGGGAAATTAGATGTCGGTCTATAGTTAATTAAGTCGTTTTGATCAAGAGATGGTTTCTTAAGTAGAGGTTTAATTACAGCAATCTTAAACTCCTGTTGATTAAGGATAGATTCATTATATACTAAGAGCTGGGGGAATGGTTGGCTCGACAGAGCTATGATCCTGTGTGAGTTTGGCAGCTATATTAAAAAGAAACCTAGGATTGTTTTTAATTCTCCTTGATTAAAGATGAAAAATATGCTGTTCTGTCTGTTCGAAGGCTCTTTTTATATAGAAATAGACGATTTTTCCACACTAAATAAGAATCCTGTAAATGCGTGGAGCGCCATTTTCTCTCTGGTTTTCTAACAGTCTGCTTTAAGGTACGTAGCTCTAAATTAAACCAGGGAGCTAATCTTCTATGGCTAGCTACCTTCCTTTTCAAGGGGGCAACTTTGTCTATTGCCAGACGCAGGGAGGAAATAACGCTATGAACTAAAATGTCAAGTTGTGAGGGGTCAGGAGATAAATCACTATTTTCTATTGTACTTTTATATACTGATTTTCCCGTTTGTTTCCCATTTCTCCTAGTGCTCTGTAACTCATCTGGATTTTCACACACACTGTCTCTGCCATTAGTTCATTATGTTTTCTGAATAACAGCCCTTGAGCGTTTGTAATCTTCTCCCTAATTAAATAATTTTTCATCATAACTATTTTGTCCTGGACTCCAGATTTAGGTTTACCACACACTAAACATGACACATATAAGTTTGACTGAGCCATGCGTTTAACTAGGAAACTGAATATTGTGCTCCTGTATGTACAATCTAGGTGAAGGAAATAAGTGAAAATTATTAAAAAGTAAGGACACAAGAACCAAGCCCAGGGGAACACCACTGATAGTTGTGGAGGGCTATTCCAATTAGGTTTTCCGATACCCAGCCCATGGGACTACGATTAATTGCCATTTTGACTTCAAACAGATTGAAAATAATTTCTATATTTCACTACCTTGATGCTTCCTAGAGCCAGGAGAGGTCTAGTTTGCTCTGATTACCCAAAGCAATCATGGAGTTCCTGTTTCTGCCAGAACATTCTGCCGGTTCTTCATCAGGCCTGTAAGGAAAAGGTTTGGTTAATATCAAAATCTATCATCAGGTTGGGTGTACACATGTTACCAGCCTTCAAAAAACTAACTGCACTGGAACACATCAGAAAATGTTTAACTGCAGCCTTTTTGCGGACAAATGTCAGCTCTACAGA
Organism: Apricaphanius iberus; assembly: GCA_028564705.1. NCBI lineage: Eukaryota > Metazoa > Chordata > Actinopteri > Cyprinodontiformes > Aphaniidae > Apricaphanius > Apricaphanius iberus. The sequence continues at coordinate 53,607 of JAPXFQ010000231.1, forward strand.
GCTCAGGTAAAAGCTGATAATGAAACTGATGTAGGAATACGCAGAGAGCTGCTGAAGTTGAGTATTTCTGTTGAAATTGCGCTATATAAATGAACTGATTTGAATTGAGTTACTTTGTAAGTTGACATCCCTCTTACTACCATGCATGGCTTAGCAGAAGACTGTTGCTCTTTCTAATGAATCCTGGATGGGAGCCATGCCTCACCAGGATGAAATACTCCTCCAAGCATACCTAAAGTCTGACTCTCTGACCCTATCCTCTGGTTCTCTGAGTTTGGACTGAATTTCCAGCAGGAGAAAGAGGGGCAACAGCCTTCTACCCTCCATTAGATTCCTACACTTTTCAAGCTTTAAAGTGGAAAAAAAGCCCATAGTTCACCTTTACTGAGAGCCCTGGCCTCATGAGCAAAAATGAAGCTAATAGCTTCCTTTATCTCCACCTGCCAGGAACCTGTCACCCTCTGATCTCAGTCCACAAGTCACTGAATGCCTTTCTCCCTCTCATTCTGGCTTCTATTAACTGCAGTCAAATGACATGCATTCCTTCTTTACCCTTTGAGCATTTTTTATCAAGCAAACAAAGGAAATAAGGGCACTTTTTTATGCGAGTTTAGCAGCTGTTAGTCACATGGAACCAGAATTGGAATTCACTTTAAAAAAAAAAACAGAAGGGAATCTTTTTGTCATTTTGGACTTTTGCTGTTGTGAAAAAAACCCTATCAGTTCTGTTTTGGATTCCAGAGGACTCCTATCATTGGTTATTTTATTTTTATTTATTTTTTAAGCCACAAGACTTAGCATTTCAGTGTCTTTTGGTCAAATATACAGTCGACAGCAGGGTAGCTACTGGGACAGCAAACCGGCTAACAAGCTAGCATCAACTTTGCTGGTTCATCAGGACAGAATGCAGAATTCTGCCAAATAAACACAGTTATTGTAAAGCAATAGCTAATTTTAGCAAGTGTTTATGGAATAATTATCTTCATTTCAATTCAATAAACTTTTTATATCTCAAACTGAAATTAAATGTTGTACTTTATACTATTGAAGGTTCTTCAAAGAGGTGTTGTAGATGCTGATGGCTATGGGCAGGAATGATCTTCTGTAGCAGTCTGTATCACAGCAGATATGAAGAAGCCCCGGACTGAAGACTGCTATTGTAACAGTCTAGTAAAGAGGATGTTCTGGGTTGTCTGTCTGTTTGTATGTGATGTCGTGTGTCATGTTTGTCATGTCACTAAAGGACCAAGGCCTCCTCAGTCTGCCTCACTGCTGCAATGTCTCCAGTCCAACCCGATGGACAATCAAAGAATATTGCAGCCATATGACAGTTACATTGGTCTTACTGTACAAACGTAAGAAATCTGCAACATCTTGTAGATTATTGTAGACTATATTCACTTTATCTTATTGATTAAAAATGTGCTAATGGTGTTTTAATTTCCACATAATTTTTACTTCTATTACTCCACAGTCTGGATAGACCAAAGTGTCCTTTCTTTGTGTCATAAACAGTTATAAAGAGAGAACAATCAAAGTGTTAGGCTTCTATCAAAACAGGAAGGTTCAAAAGGCGTGGTCAGGTCACAGTAACAGGTTAACAGGTTTGCTCTTTAGTAGTTACACATACAGGTAGGTGACAGACTCTTAAACCAGTCCTAACATTCCTTACCTGTAGAGCTGAGGACAGGACATCTTTAGTGAAGCCGATGTCAGTCCCAGTCTGCTCTGGTTCCTCACTTTAGTTTTCCTCACAAGGTCCTTGACTCGGCCCCACATGTAGTTTTCATTGAGCTGAGCATGAAGACACACAACAATATGTCAGCTGTCTTTAAATGTTCTTTAACCGATCAGTGGCCAAACAGATGCAGCTTAGCCTGCTACTAATGGGGATAGTTCATTGAACCCTCCGTGTCAACAGGGTTGCCAAATACAAAACTGTCCCATATTTGACAAGTCATTAGAGTATCTTGTTTTAAAGTTTAAAGGAGAACTTCATGGGTTTTTTTAACCTGGACCTTATTTTTAGCAAATACAGTATTACGTTCATTTACTCATCCAGGCAATCCTGAAGTCATTCCAGAGAGGTTTTTATCCGCTGGAGTATATTCATAAATTGGGAGTAAATGGGGGCAAGGGTTCGCCACCTGTAATAAGGCATTATCTGCCCCAAAACCTCCTTCATTTAAACATGTTTTGTTATGAGTAGTCAGTGATATTTCCCTGTGAGTCCCGACCGTCTCGGAGGTGCTAAGGTATTAGCTTCTGGGTGTTTTACAGGCTTTTAATACAACCGATTTCAATATGCACTAACATGGGATTTTTAATTACATCTCAGCCATCTGCCATTGCAGCTGTAGTCTGCATAGGTTGAGGCAAGTAAGCCTGTGGAAGCTGAACTTATGGTCCATTCACACCGCACACCTTGTCAGCGTCAAGCAACGCTCACAACACATCTAGTTTAATGCATATACATTTTAAGCTGAAGCTTTGCAAAGTGTGTGGGCGGGCCTTTCTCTATTTTAAACACTAGCGGAGCGTGATTGACTTGACAAAGTCGACAGTGAAACCCTCTGATTGGTTGGTGCACTATGTTAAGTGCGTCAAAAGTTCAGCTAGCAGAACTTCTGCGTTGTTTGCGTTGGCTACTTTACCACTTGAAACACAGGTTGTGCTTGATAAATTGACGCAGACAATGCATTCAAAGCGCTGCAGAGACTCTGATGGACCCCTGATAGACTCAACCATAGAATTTACATGTAATCTTGCTGCACTTGATGCTGATGTTTGGGGTGGTGTTAACGCACCATTAGTCCAATTGGTCATTCGACTAGTGGAATTTGGAAACACGCAAACGCGAACCTTAATGTTGGCAGTAGCAAGTTCTCTCTAACCGCACGCAGTAGGACACAGAGTGAAAGTCCTGCTCAGACTACAATCAGGATGGAGCACAGCGACAACATCATTGTCGTCGCACGATAGTGTAGTTGTATTATAGCCTCTTAAAAAACCCAAAACCAGAACTAATAAGCACTTCTGATATGTAATGAACTCAGAGGGGAGAATTGCCAACGATTACTAACAAAACATGGTTAAATGTAGGAGTTTTGGGGCAGATAATGTCTCATTACAGGCAGCAAAGCTCCTGCCCTTAACACTCCCATTATATGGATATACGCTGATCGCAATTGGATATAAACTTCTCGCGAAGGACTCCAAGCGGCTCCAAACTTGTCTGGTTGAGTAAATGAGTGTAATATTTCCTCAAACTAAGGTCCAGATTGAAAAAAAAATTGAACATCTCCTTTAAATTACAAACCAAATGGTGTTTTCGAATAACTAGGTTTCATTTGTAGTGGATGTGTTGATAAGTTCTTTAAGGGGATATTGGTTGAGAATTGGCACTAAATATAAAAAATAGAACTGAAATAATTCGTCTTCAATAAATGAATTGTCATAACCCATGTGTGTTTGAACCTCGAGTTTCTATTGCTCTCCTAAGTTGTTTCCTTACTATTAATTTACCGAGATCTTATCAGGTTTGGGTCAGTCCTTTCAATTATTTTTCCTGCGTTATTATCTTTATGCATTTTGGATAATTGCACCAAGAATGTCTGTCTGTTTTGTGTTTAACCTTTATTTCCCTTCCTCTGTTTCCTTTGTTCTGTTTATTTCCTTCCTGCCATTCTGCTACTCTTTCCAGCTGTTAGTCATTTCCAAATCTCTCTGCCAGCTCTCTCTACAACCTGCATCCTTTTTGTACCTTGATTATCCCCTCTGGTTTCTGTGCCACTCTTTACTCCGTCTCAGTATCTGCTTGATCCTCTATCTATTTTCCTTGCTCTTCCCTGTGTTATTTTTCACAGTCCAGGACATTCTGTTTTATGTTTTACAAATTTGCCTGCTATTATTTTATCATCAAACATGACATTAATAACAAAATGTTGAGAATTAAGTACTCTGCTTGCATTTAAAAGTGTAGGCAAAATGTAAAAGAGGTGACAATACTCGTAAATAGGCTCCAGATCAATTCTCCTTTTTGATATATGTTGGATTTCCATAGCGTCACCATTTCATTCCTCCATTATAAACCTGTAAACATATTTTCCATTCAAACTGAATGTATTGTATATAATAATCCAATAAACGTAATATTAGACATAAGCTCTTAAAAACACATCCAACATATAATTTTCTAAAAGTCAAGAACTAAACATCCACATTGGCAGATGGAAAAAAATGACCCACACCAGTCATACTGTATCAGGATCATTCCATTTAGGTATTTTTCAACCTTGTGCATTGATAATGTATACTTGATTTTTCTTTATTATTTTTTTTATATGGCCCCAATAGTAGTATCAGTAGATCTACCCTGGGATACCACCTTTATTCAGCTTTATGGAATGTGGCGACCCTGGATGGGGGTGTCATGTTGTAGTGACAGGAAGTTACAACTAACAGTGAGAAGCTGCTTTGTTTCACAGAGGTTGCCTGAAACTATCAATTTCTGTAGAACGGACCATCAGAAATTGATGGTGAATTGACTGAACTTAATATGGCACTCTTATAATTATACTGACCATTCAAAATTCTTATACTGTAGTCATGTCTATCCATTCACACTCATAAACTCACAAAAAGATTAGAATTTTATGCCAACTGGGTTTTTTCTATAAGGATTAACACTGTTCGCCCTAAACTAATGTCTTGTGTGGATTGTAGGGATTTTAAAAGTGACAAAACCTAACTAATGTTCTCTTCCAAGACATCTAATCTTAGATCAAGAGTTTAGCTGTTCTTGTTTACTTTCCAATGCTCATATTGCCTGTCACTTTGTTGCTGTTACATATTAATTTATCCTTTTTGGGACAGTAAAGGATTATTCTTGTGTTCTCTACTTTCAGTTAGTGAAAAAAGGTTAAAGAAAGTGGGACATCTACTAGTCCCATGACAAGATATTTACTTTAGGTCCTTTTCTATCATATCTAACTTTGCCTTTCAGTCCTTATATCCACCACCAGATCTAAAAACACAGAAGGAGCGCTCAAAAAGCATAATGTGCCATCTTTGATTGATTCTGATATGCAGTTGTAGTATCAAGTTGGTATTTTCTACAGAAAGTTATAATGTTTGTATTATTTATATTTATATATTGTGTTATATTGTGTCACATTAAAAACAACATTGGATCAACCTGTCACGAGGACTGTGATAACACAAACACTGTCTGTTCTGTTGGGTGGCAGTGAAGAACTCACCTCTCACGTCTCCATATGACAATGGTAAATGGCCTGTACTTGTATAGCGCTTTATCTAGTCCTGAGGACCCCAAAGGGCTTCACACTACATTCTGCACATTCACACACAAATTCACACATTGCTGATGGAAGCTACATTGTGGCCACAGCCACCCTGGGGCCCAGTGACAGAGGCGATTGAACACTGGCGCCACCAGGCCCCTAGCCTGTGATAATTTGATCATAAAGCTCAAAAACAAGATTAAAAATTGTAGTTGTAGACCATCTAGATGCACACTCACCTTGCCCTGCGAAGGATTTCTCCCATCTAAGTTCTCTCCATGGAGATGCAGCTCCCCCTCAGCATAGCTTCTGCGGTTCCAGCTTCTTCTCCATTCTGGGATGACTGACAGATCTTCGCGACTCATACCTATAGCAATAATCACAGATGAGATGCTTCTGTTACTGACTCTGAAATTTTTTAATTCCTGACATGTTAACCACAGCAGACGCAACATCGCTGCCTCTGTGACATGGTGGTATCTGATGCACACAAGAAACAGCTCATACAGCAACATTACAATAAAAACAAATCCTCCTGAGCATCTTTTATTGGATACCTGGCAAGGTGTTATTCTGTGTTGTGTTATGGTACATAATTATAATGTCATAATGCTCTGTTGTGTTACAATGCTCTGTTATAATGTTATAATGCTCTGTTATAATGTTACAATGCTCTGTTATAATGTTATAGTGCTCTGTTATAATTTGATATTGCTGTTATAATGTTATAGTGCTCTGTTATAATGTTACCATACTCTGTTATAATGTTATAGTGCTCTGTTATAAGGTTATAATGCTGTAATAATGTTATAGTGCTCTGCTATAATGTTTTAATGCTCTGTTATAATGTTATAGTGCTGTTATAATGCTATAATGCTCTGTTATAATGTTATTTTGCTCTGTTATAATGTTATTATGCTCTGTTATAATGTTATAATGCTGTTATAATATTATAGTGCTCTGTTATAATGTTATAATGCTCTGTTATAATGTTACAATGCTCTTTTATAATGTTATAATGCTGTTATAATGTTATAGTGCTCTGTTATAATGTTTTAATGCTCTGTTATAATGTTACAATGCTCTGTTATAATGTTATAATGCTGTTATAATGTTATAATGCTCTGTTATAATGTTACAATGCTCTTTTATAATGTTATAATGCTGTTATAATGTTATAGTGCTCTGTTATAATGTTACAATGCTCTTTTATAATGTTATAATGCTGTTATAATGTTATAGTGCTCTGTTATAATGTTTTAATGCTCTGTTATAATGTTATAGTGCTGTTATAATGCTATAATGCTCTGTTATAATGTTATTTTGCTCTGTTATAATGTTATTATGCTCTGTTATAATGTTATAATGCTGTTATAATGTTATAGTGCTCTGTTATAATGTTATAATGCTCTGTTATAATGTTACAATGCTCTTTTATAATGTTATAATGCTGTTATAATGTTATAGTGCTCTGTTATAATGTTTTAATGCTCTGTTATAATGTTACAATGCTCTGTTATAATGTTATAGTGCTCTGTTATAATGTTACAATGCTCTATTATAATGTTATAGTGCTCTGTTATAATGTTATAATGCTCTGTTATAATGTTACAATGCTCTTTTATAATTTTATAATGCTGTTATAATGTTATAGTGCTCTGTTATAATGTTTTAATGCTCTGTTATAATTTTACAATGCTCTGTTATAATGTTATAATGCTCTGTTATAATGTTACAATGCTCTATTATAATGTTATAGTGCTCTGTTATAATGTTATAATGCTCTGTTATAATGTTACAATGCTCTTTTATAATGTTATAATGCTGTTATAATGTTATAGTGCTCTGTTATAATGTTTTAATGCTCTGTTATAATTTTACAATGCTCTGTTATAATGTTATAATGCTGTTATAATGTTATAGTGCTCTGTTATAATGTTTTAATGCTCTGTTATAATGTTATAGTGCTGTTATAATGCTATAATGCTCTGTTATAATGTTATAATGCTCTGTTATAATGTTATTATGCTCTGTTATAATGTTATAATGCTGTTATAATGTTATAGTGCTCTGTTATAATGCTATAATGCTCTGTTATAATGTTACAAGGCTCTATTATAATGTTATAGTGCTCTGTTATAATGCTATAATGCTCTGTTATAATGTTATAATGCTGTTATAATGTTATAGTGCTCTGTTATAATGTTTTAATGCTCTGTTATAATGTTATAGTGCTGTTATAATGCTATAATGCTCTGTTATAATGTTTTAATGCTCTGTTACAATTTTACAATGCTCTGTTATAATGTTATAATGCTGTTATAATGTTATAGTGCTGTTATAATGCTATAATGCTCTGTTATAATGTTATAATGCTCTGTTATAATGTTATTATGCTCTGTTATAATGTTACAATGCTCTGTTATAATGCTATAATACTCTGTTATAATGTTATAATGCTCTGTCATAATGTTATAGTGCTCTGTTATAATGCTATAATACTCTGTTATAATGTTATAATACTCTGTTATAATGTTATAATGCTCTGTTATAATGTTTTAGTGCTCTGTTATAATGTTATAATGCTCTGTTATAATGTTATAATGCTCTGTTATAATGTTATAATGCTGTTATAATGTTATAATGCTGTTATAATGTTATAGTGCTGTTATAATGTTATAGTGCTCTATAATAATGTTTTAATGCTCTGTTATAATGTTATGATGCTCTGTTATAATGTTATAATGCTGTTATAATGTTATAATGCTGTTATAATGTTATAGTGCTGTTATAATGTTATAATGCTCTGTTATAATGTTATAATGCTGTTATAATGTTATAGTGCTCTATAATAATGTTTTAATGCTCTGTTATAATGTTATGATGATCTGTTATAATGTTACAATGCTCTGTTATAATGTTACAATGCTCTGCTATAATGTTATAGTGCATTTGTATAATGTTATAATGCTCTGTTATATTGTTACAATGCTCTTCTATAATATTATAATGCTCTGTTTTAATGCTCTGTTATAATGTTATAATGCTCTGTTACAATGTTATAATACTCTGCTATAATGTTATAATGCTCTGTTATAATGTTATAATGCTCTGTTATAATGTTACAATGCTCTGTTATATATATATGGTCACATTGAAATGTCCTTATTTTTGAAGGAAAAGCACTGTACTTTTCAATGAAGATAACTTTGTAGAAAAAGAAGTGGGAGGACGCGTTGCACAACTGAGCAAGAAGATAAGTACATTAGAGTCTCTAGTTTGAGAAACAGACGCCTCACAGGTCCCCAACTGGCATCTTCATTAAATAGTACCCGCAAAACACCAGTGTCAACATCTACAGTGAAGAGGCGGCTGCGGGATTCTGGGCTTCAGGGCAGAGTGGCAAAGAAAAAGCCATATCTGAGACTGGCCAATAAAAGAAAAAGATTAAGTTGGGCAAAAGAACACAGACATTGGACAGAGGAAGACTGGAAAAAAGTGCTGTGGACGGATGAATCCAAGTTTGAGGTGTTTGGATCACAAAGAAGAACGTTGAACAGATGCAGAACAACTGAAAAGATGCTGGAAGAATGCCTGTTAAGCATGGTGGAGGTAATGTGATGGTCTGGGGTTGCTTTGGTGCTGGTAAGGTGGGAGATTTGTACAGGGTAAAAGGGATTCTGAATAAGGAAGGCTATCACTCCGTTTTGCAACGCCATACCATACCCAGTGGACAGCGCTTGATTGGAGCCAATTTCATCCTACAACAGGACAGTGACCCAAAACACACCTCGAAATTGTGCAAGAACTATTTAGAGAAGAAGCAGGCAGCTGGTATTCTATCGGTAATGGAGTGGCCAGCGCAGTCACCAGATTTGAACCCCGTTGAGCTGTTGTGGGAGCAGCTTGACTGTATGGTACGCAAGAAGTGCCCATCCAACCAATCCAAATTGTGGGAGCTGCTTCTAGAAGCGTGGGGTGCAATTTCTCCAGATTACCTCAACAAATTAACAGCTAGAATGCCAAAGGTCTGCAATGCTGTAATTGCTGCAAATGGAGGATTCTTTGATGAAAGCAAAGTTTGATGTACAAACAATCTTATTTCAAATAAAAATCATTATTTCTAACCTTGTCAATGTCTTGACTCTATTTTTTATTCATTTCACAACGTATGGTGGTGAATAAGTGTGACTTGTCATGGAAAACACAAAATTGTTTGGGTGACCCCGAACTTTTGAACGGTAGTGTATGTGTGTGCCCTGTGCTGGACTGGCGACCTGTCCAAGGTGTATCTCGCCTCTCGCCCGTTGACAGCTGGCACCAGCCTCCCCGCGACCCCTTGAGGATTAAGTGGTTCAGAAAATGGATGGATGGATGGATAAAACCAGACTTATGTGAATAACACTCTAATTGGAGTCCAGGTATGAGAGGCTATTTTTGGCTTATGGTGTAAACTTATTCCATCTCATGACCAAGATGTGTTTTCATGTTACCTTTCCTGGCCGACCTCAGTGGGAGCCAGCTGATCTCTGGGATGGTGGTCAGATCAGAGACAGTTCCACTTGGAGACAGAAAATCACTTTTCGATTGCCATTTCTGGAAGGCTAAGATGGCAGCACCACAGCTGCAGTACTGCTGGAAAACCTCCTGCGACACAGACACAGAAACATAGGGGACGGTAATTGAGCTCCACTCGCCTCAGAGTTTGGTGGCTTCCATATGACTAATCTGTGTGTATGAACAATACATTACATTTATCACCAGTGTGTTTAAAAAAGCGACTAAAGCTCCGAATTCATACATGGGAATTCAGTGGGAAAACAGTAGAGTCAACAATGAACTAATAGTTAGTTTTATAAACTGTATAAAGTCAGGAGATATATTTAATACTGTTGGTCTGGAGCCAAAATGCAGCCCACCATAATCATTTGCATAATATGCAGAGCAAATTCAGAGCAAATTGCATGCATTGAAATGTTGCTGAACTGCATAGCTCCTTCAGTGACAGACTGCTGCATCCTAGATGCAAAAGGAGCGTTTCCGCAGGTCCTTCCTCCCTGCAGCTGTCAGACTGTACAACCAAAACTGCTCCCAACAAATATATATATTTAACACCTGCACTGTATCTTACATTTGCACTAAACAACCACACCGATATAATTTGCACATTATTTTCACCTGATGTACATATTCTTATTCTGTGTTGATGTACATATTCTGTGTAGTATTGTATTTTTTTTTATATATATTTTTCTGTTCTGTTACATATGTTGTGTATTTGTTGTTTCTTTGGCTGCTGTTTACGACCGAATTTCCCCTGGTGGGATATTAAAGGATTATTCTATTCTACTCTAAATGGTACACAAGAGGATAAATGTGTGTGTTGAAGAGTTATTAAACTTCAGTTTTTAAAAAGCTTAGTAGTCTAGACTACTTACAGAGATGCTAATCGTGGGAGAATAGCCACAATACCACAATTCCCATCTTGAAGTGAGACTGGATCTCATAGAAACACATGTCATATGAACTATACAGTATATAGCCTACAGATACAAAATTATGCCTTTAGCAAGAGCATATATCCATATAGAATAAAGAGCTCCAAAAGTGGCACTGGTGGTAAATGATAAATTAATCCTTTTATATATCCCAAAATATTGTGACCTATGACCTATGTGACTGTGACCTATGACGAAATAAGAGTTGATCTTATGAAGAAAATTGTTTAAAGTCAAAGCTACATGTGCTTAAACTGTAATTTATAAGCAAATAAATCCACTGTGTTTGGAAAGATGTGAAGCCTAAAGGTGAATATCTACAACATTTTGGATAAAGTACAGAAAGGCAACAACAGAAAGAGAGAACTGTCTAAAAATAAAATGTAATTCAGACTAAGTCACATAATGTAAAATCAGTTTTAAAAGTACATATTCTCAATTAAAATAGCATTAAATATGAAAAGTTAGAGTCAGATTCAGAAAAACATTATTGTCCCAGAAGTTAAAGCACAAGTGAGCAGCATACACAACAAAATACAACAGTGCTATAAATACAATGACAGGCTGGGCTTCTTGCTACAAGCACTTGGTTTTTGTGGAGTAGAAAGCCAGTTTTTTTTTTTTTGGCTCGCCATTTTGCTAACTTTACTCTCCTTTATGTACTTATGTATATGAATATGTGTATACATGTAAACATTTCCATCTTTTGAAAATAACATGGATTTGTGCTTTTGTTAAATTCAAAATGAAATAAAATCTGATCATTTTATTTAATTCACTGTTTTATTCACAAGGGATGCTGCGGCCCCCTCCACACCCCTAATTCCCACTGCGTTGCAGTCAGGACACACCAACAGAAAAATGCCCTAAATAGTAGCTACATCTCCCACAGTGGGGATCTAGCTTTGTGTAATTCACAACCTACTCTGGTTAGCAAAGCATTTACAGCCTGAAAAGAACCAAAGAACATTAACACACCTCTTTTGTCTTTGTCATCCTGCCGTCTTTCTGCAGACTGCAGACCTGCCTTTGTAGCCGGAGGTTCATCTCCTGCAGATGACCGATTTTTTCCAGCAGCTGGCAGATGTGCTCCAGGTAACCCAGGCCTGAGACCAGAGGGCTGGATCTCTGTTGCTGGGTCTACAGAAATTGAATGTGTGCATATTAGGCAAGATCAAAGCCATCACAAGAAAACATTAAAGGAGGGAAACTCAAATAAATTAAATGAATATGCTCTCAACTGCGTTAAAATTAACAAAGAAGAGAAAGGACAGCTCTAATGTAATAAAAGGTAAGGCCGCTTTTTTTCCATCCCTCTGAGCAGTTTCCCTGTCACTGATGAAGAAGAAAACATCCCTATAGCATGATACTGCCATCACCATGTTTCACTGTGGTATTTTTATGGTAGTTTTTCCTGAATGGGAGAATAAAAGCAAAACTGTGATGTAGAAAATTGTCTTTTCTCCACTTCTTTTTCAACACATAGCACAAGAAAATGAAAGTTGACTTTTTTTCTCTCTAAAGTCTGGAAGAATAAGTAAAAAATAAATTGCGTTGTCCAAGCTGTTTCTAAGGTGGACACATATTACATTCCACAGGTTCTAGAGGACATTTCTTTATTGTGTGTGCATTGTTAAATGTCTAACGCTCTTTTTAAGACTTCTATATATGTTGTGTCGGTGGGAAAAACGGGAGAACGTTGCGCTGATGGCGGAATATTCTCGCTATCTATGCATCCAGCGCTGAATCTCAATAACATGGAGCAGATGAAAACATGTACTAAATATCAAAATTTTAGCTGCTCCTTTCTGAACTCCACTGCATGCACTCCTTCTGGGTCGGCGGAGATCCACCAGTCTGTGTCCACTGCAGCTAAGCGCTCCAAAGCCTTCATAAATCTTCAAGCTGCCATCAGTTCCTAAGATAGCGTTGCATTTTGTACGGTGTCCAAGTCTGAGATGATAATCAGCTACTCTCACTGGAATCTTTTTTTTCTCCTTAACACTGTGTAATGTTGATAAATGACTACCACCTTCATAAAGTTGTAAAGTGTGATTTGTAAACTTTCAAAATGAAGGACAGCCTTTTCCATTATAGTATTTTTTTTTAAATGATCAAAGACGGAAAATAGCAACCCCTGATTGAATGTAAGTTATTTTACAATGAGTTATGTTCCTTGTATTTCTTTGGAATATTGCACAGCTGAAACATAATTACTGCACAGATTGATCTGCAGGAACAAAATAATCTCTGAGTGAGTTTCTGATTCTATCTGTGTTCTCCGTTCCTGATAAATCTCTCTCTGGCGGCAGAGGAAGTCTTGATGGTGAGAATATTCAGGGCAAAGTTGGGGGAATATTCTGACATGGTCTCTCACTAAACACAACATATCAACACTTTTCTCTTTGGGAGGCTTAAACAAACAAACAAAAATGTAATTCATATTTTTTTTCACTTGTCACCAATCTGGGATAAAGAAGCCTCCATAAGACCCATGAAATGTAATTAATGTAAATGTTTCCATCTTGACACAGGTACCCACAACATAGCAGGACTCTGCCCTGAATGTATATGCAACGGACTGGGAGCCTTTTATAACCTTGACATGTCCTCTGTGAAGAGAGAGAAAACAGGACTGTATAAGAATATAAAATGAAGTGATTTCAATCATAGAAATCAGCCTTCTTTTAAAGTCACTAGGTGGTTTCAGACATGCAATAATAGCAACCCATCAGGGAAGCCCTGAAAGACTGGAGGAAACAACATTTATTTAAAGCCCAATTTTCTAACTCTGACAAAATGCTTTTTATCTCTCAACTAAAACTTATGTTCAAGTATAAAAATTTCAATTTTCCACTGGTAGAAATCCTGTTAAAACAAATGATGAGAAGAGCGGAGTTTACGTCAGGTCTAGAAATCTTCTTTGTGTGCACAGACACTCTGCGGACGTAAGGAGGAAATTATGAGCAAATATTTATCCAATTATCAGCATTCCTAAAGTGACTCAACAAAAGCAGGATGTGAGCTCAGGTTTCCTATGCTGATGGTGCTGAAGGTCCGCTGAGGCGGCTGGGGTTGTGCTGGAGGTGGTGGACAAGCTGCTGGGCTGCCATCACTCACTGCCTCCCTGGATCAACAGCTCCTGAACAAGAACATCTGCATAGTGGGTGTGGTATAAGGATGAGGCACCTTCACCAAGGTTTAATGCAGGAAAGTAAATTAATTTTAATGAAGGATTAGACCTGGCTTACTGTTTGTGTCTGTAGCATTTGGAGATGAATGTTAATCATTTACAAAATATGTATTATTTATTTCTATCTAATTTAGTGAAAGCAGCCAGAATCCAGTTCATCTAATGAATATCTACAGTTTGGTTGTTTTTTTTCATGATGACCAGGCAGAACCTTTTCCATGTTCAGACTTCCAGGCAAGTAAAGTCCTGGTCATTTTTGGCATGATTCCATATTCATTGTGAGCTGTTCTTGATTATTTTATATATTTTCTTTATTAGCGCGGAATATTTACACTGAATAAAACTTTAGTGACGTTCAAAACCATGACGTAGGTGCATAAACTGGAACCGACTGTGTGGATTACAGAAATACATATGGATATAAAAATACACCCCACCAATATCTAGTTATGGTTATTCAGTATGTTGTAGAGAAGCCATAAGGCTATTGTAGCCATCAGACTATTCTAGAAGCCCAGCAGACCCTCAGCAGTATTCTACCATCACTTTCCTTGATAGTTTAGGGTTTGACTCGTCTAAACATATTTGCCGTCTTCCCAGCCCAAAATCTCATCCTTTGTCTGCTCTGACCATAACATTTCTCCCTGGTGGGGTTTTGGATCTTCCATGTGGGTGGTTGCAGATGTTAATCAAGTCTGTGATTTTTAGAGCAGCCTCTTCTTTCCTACTAAACACCCTCCTAGTTCATAATAACATAAAACACGGCGTCCCACATTTTCTACTTTCTAATTCTCTTAAGCCTAGTTTATACTTCTCCGTCTGCATTTTGCACTCAGACTCACACCTGTTGATGGAGACGTTTTCCTTTTGTACTTCAGCGCTGCGAAGCAATTCCCCACTAGGACAGCAGGGGGTGCAGACCTATTCTGGAACTTCTGCCTAACGTTGCAATACCAATCTGGTCAATGATAGTTTCTTTACTTCAGCTTGTAAACGCACATCTACTCAGTAATAAATGTAATTCATGGGGTGTACTTCTGTCTGCTGCATGCACACATCGTATATCAGGGTTAGACTGATTAAAACTGCAGCATGTCCAGAACTAGGTCGCTAAAAGGTCCATATTTTACTAAAATGGTTGAAATGTATCACACTTTATCATGGCCTCTATTGAATGTTATCTTGAAAATATGTAATATGAAATGTCTTAATTTTGTTTTTAAAATGACATATATAATGCCAATTATCATTGTGGTATTGAATATGATTTATACATTTTATTAATTGGACTCCAGGAAGGTTAACCGCTACGTGGGAAACTAATGAGGATCCACTAGGATCATAACTCACTGTGCGCTCAGCGCGTCTTCACCAGGTGGAGACGTGATGAGAGCGCAGTGAGTTATGATGCGTCTTTGGGGGGAAAAACAGGTAAATATTTACATAAGTGTCAGGTTTATGGCCATTAGAGTGTTAATTACTCTTATGTTATATTGTGTGTGAATGACATTTTTTGTTTGTCAATAATAAACTTGTGGTGAATGTGGTAGTGAAAACTAAAGACATGCTTGTCTCAAGTGCTAAAAGTAGACGCGAAAATAGCCGTTGAAAACATTTCTATGTCTGGAACGCCTACTTCTTTGTCTGTTCTCCTCCCAATATTTTGCGTCTTCTTACAAAAACGTCCACACTGCATATTTATCAAGGGCAATAAGCACTAAATAGACTGCCTGTGTCTTGCTGCAGGTTTAACAGGCACAATGCGCTCTGCGCAGTTTTTATAGATCAGCCTCAGCATGTTTTTGCGACGCTGCGCGGTTTGTGCGGGCTTTAACAATCGCAACCCGTTGATGAATCAGGCTCCAAGTGTCTAAAGGCTGCACTGCCTACTAATTACATGACTATAGAGCCTCGGTCTGGTGAAATGATTTTGGGCTGACCAATCACAGATGTGCACTCTCTGTTGCGTTCGCTGGATAGTTAAATAATTGGACTGTAGTCCGTTGTTCCTTGGGTGCCTGTCCGAGAGCCGATGCGTTGACAGATACTGTTGCTGCGTGTCTCAGTAAACTAAGCTTTAGGGTCACAACCTCCACTGACCACAATAAGAGGGCAACCACTCTAGGGCAAAAACTGAACAATAAAATGAATTTTAAAAATGAAATAATTTCTACTTCATCAGATTTTAGCTACTAAAAACATAACGTTCACCTTCACTGGATGGACTTTATCAAATATAATGGAAAACAATAATAACACTTCTTAGTGTTACCAATATTACTAAACCAAAAAGGGTAAATCAAATTATATAAAAATGACCAATTCACCAAGTCTTAAAAAACGGATAAATAGAATAAAAACACATCATGAAATCAATTTTAATTAGATTTTCTAGTTCTTAAATGAATTTGGAAAATAAATTAAGACCTCTCAATATGGCCAACATTTCCAAAACTACATGGTTGGCATAGAAACTAAAACTATTTACCATGTCTTTTCCTACATCTCACAGTATTACAACCCAATATCATCATTGGTCAAGTATTAATACCAATAACCATTTGGAATATTAATGCATTCCATTAAAGTCACTCAAGAATTAAAACACAGCATGTCTGACACATTATTAATTAATTCATTTTTTAATTGCCGCTTTTAATTAATAAAAAGCATTATTAATTTAAATGCTCAGAGCAGTCTCTGCTTCTTTCATATTTTCCCCTTTTTTTGTTTGTTCAGCTGATAAAAAATCTCTCCATCGCTGAAGTCCATGAAGGTGCTCCGTCTGCTTTTCCCTGCGGTGCGTGCAGCTGATCGGATAGTTGTGCAGAAGTGGGAGCAAAGCTCTCTGTGCATGGCAGAACAAGAAGCTACAGCTGCAAATATAATGCAATGCAAACAAGCATGTTTCAGAGCTTTGTGCAGAAACATCTACCGCTGATAGGGGGAAAAGCAAACCATCAGGTCAGGGAATCGACTTGCAATCAGCACACACTATTTCTTTTTGCCTCTATGATGGTGAGGAGCTGTAGACTTACTTAAGTTTTCAAAAGCCTATTTTTTTAATGCCAATATATTTGCAAGATTAGAGAAGCACAGAGGTCAACATGTCTGATGAATTTATGTTTTTGCCAGATAATTTTCAAATACGTTGGTAACGTCTGATTTAACAAACACTCATAGATCTCTGCCGAGCGCTGAGTGAGCGGACAGAGGGAAGGAGCAAACAAGAGGGGAAATCTATCACCTCCATTGAGCCTTCTTCTGTGGATGTTTCAGCTACTGCAGTAAATCATGTTATTATTCAGTTTGTATGTAATCTATTTTTTTTCTCGGGTTATAAAAGTATGATTTATGGAAACAGGAAGTTTGTTTTTCACCCCACCCAGCTTACCCTGGGCCTGCATGTGATGCTTTAGAAACTTCTCAGTCAAATTGCAGGACTTTTAAAGATTAATAACCAGGTCCATACCATTTAAAGCCTTACGGTTTTGCTCAGAAAACGGAAAAAAGTTAGATTAAAACGTAATGCTTGATGATGATTTCCGTGCTTATTTCCCTCTCTGAGGGACATTTAACTAAATACCATATAGAGGTACATATTGGACACAATATGTATAAATTTGACCCTAGGTTGATTCGAGAAAAGCGATAATGCGGTTAATCATATGCCCCAATTTTTTAAATGTCTATCATTGCGTTGTATTATTGTTCCCCACTGAACAATGATGTTTGTTAACTTCTGAGTACAGCACTGCTTTTTCTGCCACAAGATAAGAGAAAGTGGCTATGGGTGATGAGGGGAAGGTGGGAACAGGCATCACTTCAGCCGGGGACGCCAGGAACATGTCCACAGCAAGAACTATAATCCACAGTTTTGTCGACACCACTTTTAAAAACGTGATGGGACACTGAACTGTGAGTTAAAGTTGAAGTTTGAATATGTTTTATTGTTGCACATTTTCTTCTGGGGTGAGTATATTATTAATATAACCAACCTTGTTGTTAGCGGTATGATGTAGATTACCATGATTGTTGCAAGCCAACAGCCTAATGATGGGTTTCAGTCCCGTTTTCAAAACAAAATACTTAAGCCTATGGCTTTCAACTTTTATCAATTGAACAAAGATATGATTTTCAACAGCTGTTTAGAATAATAATAATTGTCCTTAGCTATTTGCAAATAACTGAAGTTCATGGTTATGTTCCCCAGCCATTTTAAAAACAAACTAACGGCAATGAAAATGGCTGTGTGTGGCTCTATAATCTGAGGTCTGTCTGATAATTCTACAGATTCTCAGAATTGTACTCCCGCATTGATCGGAACAACAGCTGGGAGTAAGGAGGGGTGTGTTTTCTGTGTGTCGGCCAATTTTAGGATGACCAGTCCTCATGTAAACACACACACCCTGCTCTGCTTCCTCTAGTTAATTGCTGTGATCATGCTTATTGTGATACAAATCTGTTTGGAACTGAAGTTCTATACCTAAGCATATTTCCTGCAATTCCAGTCAACTAGTTAGAAACTGAAGAAAAATAAATCTTCATCAGTTCAAACCGAGCAATTACATGGTGTAATAGGAGAGTGGCTATGGCTACACTGCCTCACCTGTGCAGCAATAAAACGTTACGAACAGCATCATTCATGTGAAGTAAAAACAACATTTTCTTACTGCTTCATCCATGCAGAGTTTTTTAACAAGACCAAAACGTGTTGCAGGAACAGCATAGCTTGTTAGACAAAAAATGTTTGAAGAAATATTTGATGATGAAGACGAATGCAGTGGGTTTCAACAAGGCTGAAGGATTGATAGCTTTTCTTTTCAGGCATCATTTTTTCCTGGAGAAGTTAGGAATATTACATTCTGAAATCATATTAACAAGATCGTCTTTGGTGTTTTTGTTAAATATGATGCTTTGATGCCCTATGATGCTGTATCCGTTTCCAGTTGCAGTTATGGTAGCAACAGCAGTCAGAATGTGATGCAGTGGAATAGTGTTAATGGATCTGCACTAGAAGGGAGCACATGTAATGTTCCATATTCTCTATCTCTTTATTTGTCTCCCTAACTAGCAATTGTTCCTGTGTGATTTCAGGTTTACTCAGATATCTGGTGTTCAGAGTTAAAGATTTCTGCTGTCTCTCGTTTGTTTGGAAGTAATAATGACAGCGGGTGAGGCGGACTGATACAACCTGCAGCCTCAGCACACACACACTGGAAATTAACAATTCAGCTGAGAAAACAGCAGAAATGCAAACATGGGTCACATTGTGAAGCACAATGACCTACAGTTAACCAAATCTGTTCCACTCTTTAGGCTAATGCAGCAGTGGTTAGCTCTGTTGCTCTGCAGCAAACAGGTTCTGGGTTTGAATCCACAGCCTGAGCTCTTTGTGCATGCCTTGGTTTTCTCCGGCTTCCTCCTGTAATGTAAAAGCAACTGTCTCTCTGAAATGCCCTTAGATATAAGTCAGATAGGGACCAGTCCCAACAAAGACAAATGTGTAAAATTTTTAAATTATAAAACTCCCAAATCCTCATGGCTTTAACTTCTGCTGGATTGTCCCTCGAAACATTTGATTCTTCACAAGTGGGTGCAGATGGTGTTTATGTGTAAGCGTCTTTGCCTCATGCCCTTCAATATTAGTTCTTTGGAAACACCCACAGAAGAATGTGCGTGAAAGAACATGTGTGGATCCCAGCTGGAAAGTGTCTTCTTCATGTTGTAGCCTGGGAGGTTAGCAAGTCAATAAAAAGCAGCCCTTAGACCAAGTTCAAATCAACCACAATGACAAAGAATGCCAAGAGTGAGATAACCAGATTCATATGATCACTGTTGCTGTTTGGTAGTTAAAATATGAAAACTATGCACTCAGCAATGTGTCCAGACTTTGAATCATGATGCTTGTGGTGGTTATATAATCTATTTACTCCTATTCTAAGAAGCTAGTTGAAGAGAAAGTCTAGATGGCTAGTTTTACGTTTTTATTATTAAATATGATTACATGTGATGGTGGTGAGAGGCATTTAGCTTTCTACAGTAGTCCTTTTCCATAGGCCCCTAAGAGCAAGCATACCAGGTCACTGCCTTTCCAGGGCCCCTGGGAGCTATCAAAGAAGCTTTATCTCTGTAAATATGTGAGTAATTTGAGATATTCAACACTTTCTGGATACACCAGGATAGGCTGCCAAGTTCTGGGCATGGAAAACAAGGAGGGTCCAGATGGGGAAAGGCCTGCTGATTATCAACAGTATCACTTCATCTCTAGTACTTCAGAAAACTCGGGAAAGTGCTGAATCATGCTCAGCTAACTAGCTCTGTCTGAGGGACCCATTGGTTCTCATGTTTTAGTTTGATTGATGTGGGGAGCAGATATGTCTTCAAACTTGGCATTGATTCTACCATGTCACTATTTTGTATTGGTTTATCACAAACGCTGAACAAAAATAAAAATTCAACACACCCATTTTTTAGGATATAACTCAAAGATCTGAAACATTTCTAAATACGCTAAATAACCATTACTTTCAAAACATTGTTCACAAATCAGTCTAAATGTGTGATAGTGAGCACTTCTCCTTTGCTGAGATAATCCATCCCACCTCACAGGTGTGCCATATCAAGATGCTGATTAGACAGCATTATTATTGAACAGGTCACAAGACTTTAATAAAAGGCCACTCTGAAATGTTCACTTGGATCAAATAGCACAATGCCACAGATGTCACAAGCATTGAGGGAGCGTGCAATTGGCATGCTGACAGCAGGAATGTCAACCAGATCTGTTGCTCGTGCATTGAATGTTCATTTCTCCACCATAAGCCGTCTCCAAAGGCGTTTCAGAGAATATGGCAGTACATCCAACCGGTCTCACAACCGCAGATCAAGTGTAACCACACCAGCCCAGGACCTCCACATCCAGCAGGTTCACCTCAAAGATCGTCTGAGACCAGCCACTCAGACAGCTGCTGAAACAATTGGTTTGCATAACCAAACAATTTCTGCACAAACTGTCACAAACCATCTCAGGGAAGCTCATCTGCATGCTTTTCATCCTCACAGGGGTCTCAACCTGACTTCAGTTTGTCGTCATAACCAACTTGAGTGGGCAAATGCTCACATGGCGTCTGACACGATGGAGAAGTGTTCTCTTCACAGATGAATCTCGGTTTACATTGTTCAGGGCAGATGGCAGACAGTGTGTGTGGCGTCGTGTGGGTGAGCGCTTTGCTGATGTCAATATTGTGGATCGAGTGGCCCATGGTGGTGGTGGGGTTATGGTATGGGCAGGCATCTGTTATGGATGAAGAACACAGGTGCATTTTATTGATGGCATTTTGAATGCAAAGAGATACCGTAATGAGATCCTGAGGCCCATTGTTGTGCCATACATCCATGAACATCACCTCATGTTTCAGCAAGATAATGCATGGCCCCATGTTGCAAGGATCTGTACACAATTCTTGGAAGCTGAAAATGTCCCAGTTCTTGCATGACCAGCATACTCACCGGACATGTCACCCATTGAGCATGTTTGGGATGTGCTTTACCGGCGTATACGACAGCATGTACCAGTTCCCACTAATATCCAACAACTTCGCACAGCCATTGAAGAGGAGTGGACCGACATTCCACAGTCCACGATCGACAACCTGATCAACTCTTTGCGACGGAGATGTGTTGCACTGCATTAGGCAAATGGTGGTCACACCAAAAACTAACTGGTTTCTGAGTCCCCAGACCCCCAATAAAACAAAACTGAACATTTCAGAGTGGCCTTTTATTGTGGCCAGTCTAAGGCACACCTGTGCAATAATCATGGTGTCAGATCAGAATCTTGATATGGCACACCTGTATAAGAGGGAAGGATTATCTCAGCAAAGAAGAAGTGCTCACTATCACAGATTTGTTAACAATATTTGAGAGAAATTGTTATTTTGTGTATGTAGAAAATGTTTCATATCATTTAGTTCATCTCATAAAAATGGGAGCAAAAACAAATGAGTTGCTTTTATATTTTTGTTCAGTATGAAATCCTTACAATCATATTAAAGCTTTGTAACAAGATGTGAAAATGTGTAAAAACGCATGGAGTATGAATATTTTGCACTAAACAGCAGATAATCTATAAGCCTTTGTCGCTCAGGTGTTCTGCCCTTTCTGATAATAATTCTGCTCCAAACTGTCCTCCTCTGTAAAACAACAACAGGGATTCATGCAGAACATTTGGTCACATTCTTTCTGTAATACCTGCTGGTAATGAAAGACATCCTCAAAGCATGACTGGGATGTTTTCAGGAACATCAAACAGTCGATTATGACTGAGCAAGTTCAACAGCTGCCAGGTGCTCTCCCACAGATCAGCTCATCCAGAGAACAAGCATCCCCCCAAAGAAAATGTGTGTGTGGTTGGATGGATGGATGGATGGTTTTCTTACCTCACTGAGTTTGCAGCATTTGTCCATGTAGTCCTCCAGACTGTCCATGGTGTCACTTCTCCTTATGGACTCGTTATTTCTGTCTACGCCTGTGTTCTCCTCACATTGTACTGTAAAGGATTCCTCTGCCAACTTTATGCTCTTTGAGATGTTTTCATCATTTGAAGACATCATTTCCTCACATGGTTCTGATTTCTCTATGACATCTTCAGAAGTGAATCCTGAAGCCTCACTCTGGTCCATTTCTTCAGCTATGTACAGTTTTACTGTTACAGATGAAGCATCAAATTCTTCTGTGCCAGTGAACACATTGCCTAGGGTATCCACTGTTGTACTCATGCTGTTTTCAAAGTATTTTGCATCCTTAGTGTTGGAGTTCTGTTTATTTGTAACTAGTGCATTGGAGGAGGAGGTAGAGTCTAAGTCTAAGTTACAGGACTCACAGGAGGACTCTCGACTGTGAACCACAAAGCTCTTTTCTGAGCCTGTCGGGGTGGATGGAGAGTTTGCTCCACTGGGAAGCTCCACTCCAGAGTCCTCTGATTCAAACTTATACAACCTGGAGAGTTGAGAGTCGGAGAAAATTGCTGGCAAGTATTCAGAGATAGACTCCACCCGAGCCTTGTCTTCAAGTGGGGAGTTTACCTCAGAGGCCTTGCTTGGTTCCAGTGTGTCCTGGTCAAAAACTGATGCTGTAGAGATAGTGGAGACCGAATCGTCTGCTGTCAGGAGTTTTTCATTGAAGTTGTTGAAGAGCTTCATTTTCGTCAGCACAACATCACTGTCCAGAACCGCGTTCTGGCCTCCTTTTCCTGTTACACAAAGACAGAGAACAAATTGATTATTCCTGCAAAAAGTAAACAAAACCTCTTCCAGTGGGATTTAATATATTTTCAGATCTCATTAGTTAATTGAAATAACTAAAAAGAACCAAAAATCACTACAACAAAAAGAAGGATTTGTTCAGCCTCACACCTCACTGCTTTAGGCACCCAGTTATCATGGTTGTGTTCCAGGATCAGAGTCCCACCCTGCATAACTGTATTCCAGTTCTACATTGAGAAACCACAGATTAGTGAACCTTTCAAATCAAGTAGAATAACTACTTCTAGAAACTGATCAATTTATCTACCGCATGTCTAAAGTCCTGTCCCAAGTCAGACAGTTAAATCCTATGTCGAGTCCAAGTCCTAAACGGAAATTTGGTCTAAATATGACTAAATATGTGTGATGGTGGTGCCTAATAATAATAAAGCAGAAACTAACACAACAGACAACAAATGACAATATCTAAATAAAGAAATATTTAATCTAAAACATAATTGAAAACGTAAAGTAGAAACACAGTAGCTTCTAGAGTAATAAGATAAGAAAAACCCCTAAGCAAACAAACCCAGAATAATGACAATATATCACATAATCAAATAGTAATAATTAATATCCTCTAGAATTTATTTGTAAAAATCTTAAAGGTATTTCCTTTTGCTATAACAAGCAGCAAGAAAAACTGATTATTAAAAACATCAGGATTTATTTTGACACCATAGATTAAACAACAAATTATTCAGTCATTTATTTTAAATAAAGGAGATATTGGTTATGGCACCATGTCACTTTTTGAAGGAATAATCTTATCTGCTAACGCATCACCTGAACATTCATAAAAAGTTAAAAATATTTTCTGACCTCTATGAATAACAGTTCCTTATACTGTTACCCAGACCAGTAACCCTACACTAACAGTAAACATTTTTAACAACAACAGTCATGACATTTTATATTGTATTGTGTAGCGTTTATGTGAACCCGAAAGAGCCAGAGGATGCTCAGACTGAATGCGGGAGTCCACAGCTGAGTTTCACTGGATATCCAACTAACAACTTTAGTGCCTAGCCAGTCTCACATAACAGAAGTTATGCAGAAAATATAAGAAAATAATCTCTAGATATGCCTCCCCAATCAGCTTTTTGTTGACATCTTAGGTAATTTTTTTCTTCTCGTTAATATTTTGCTAATAACAAAATAAAATATTAAATAAATATAAATATATATATATTAAAAAATATATTAAATAGAAATACGTGGTACAACAAGCAAAATTAGTGTCAGATGTGTTTTGAGCTACTGAAAGCTCTACTAACCATAGTGATAAGCAAAAGGAAAAACAACTAGATGAGTGGCTGAGGAAGATCTGAGAGAATGGGAAGGAGTAGTGATGTGAAGTAGGGGCATGGATGCACTTAAAAGTGAGAATTAGAATTTTGAAGTTGATAAGGGCTGCTATGGGAAACCAATGAAGCTGATGAAGAACTGAGTTAATATGTTCTCTGGATGAAGTCCAAGTTATGATCTGAGCTGTGGAGTTTTGTAGGAGTTTGATTTTATTAAGGGGCTATAGTCAAGGATGTCAGCAAAATGGGGAGTAAGAAGGACAAAGTCAACCACAGTACACATATTTTCATCAGAAATCATAAAATGAGACACCATCAGTTGAAAAAACAAAAGTATCTCTAATTTTGATGAGCCTTGGTTGAAATGGAAAAGGCCCATCCGAACACTGACAGTATAAAGGGTCTGGTTGTGCAGCATCAGTTGCTAATGGACACAGAAGAAGCATACTGTCTAGGATTAGGTATAAAAATCATGAAAACAGAAAATTACGAGGAAATCTTCCCAGTTATCAAACAGTGGCTGTTCCTACAGGAAAAGAGGGCAACACATGGCTCTGTGGTAAAAACAGGACAAAATATCAGAGCCGTGATGAATGACCTCCGTCAACCTGTTTTTATATACAGGTGAAGCCAAAAAGGTTAGAATATCGTGCAGAAGTTCGTTTATTTCAGTAACTCAGCAACAAAGGTTAAAGTAATATAGGTAGACAGAAATAGACAGATTGATCAAAATACAATTAAAACTACACACAAAAACAATGTCAATAAATAAGCTCAATATATATACATAGAACCAAAACGTAATGGTTAGGAAGGAACAGTAAAAAATATAATATACAATACATATTAGACAATATAGACAACAAAGTACAGTTGCTATTTATTTAAAAACAATAAAGCTGATAATCATGATAACCAACTCCCCGCAGTGAAGAGTTGTTGTACAGTGTTATTATAAAGGGGAGGAATGATTTCATGAACCTTTTCCTCTTACAGCGGAGCTGGAGCAGTCTAGTGGAAGTCTAAGCTCTGCTGTCCCTCCAGCATGTGGTGGAGTGCTTGGGATGTATTGTCTATTGTTAAGACCAGTTTACTTAGAGACCTCCTGTCTCTGACGATCTCCAAAATCTCCAGGTTATGACCAGAGATTTTGCCAGCCTTATGGATGAATTTGTTGATTCTGCTGGTATCCCTGGAGCTAATGCTGCTGCCCCCAGCACACCACAGCAAACATGGCACTGGGCACCATAGACTGGTAGAAGATCTCCAAGAGTTTGCTGTATACACAAAAAGAACTGAACTTCCTCAAAGAGTGGAGTCATCATCCTGTTCACAGCTTTTGAGTTGAGCCTTGAATTCAGTCTGATGGATTTATCTGGGTGCACCAAGTGTACATGTGGCAAGACGCACAACGAGGGCCTGGGCGGGATTCAATCTTATGACTCCCAGGTGAGAGTCATGCACACTAACCACTCAGCCAAAGGGATACCCCTGTGGCCAAGAAGCCAGGGCGCATAATCAATCAGAGCCATAATGACAGGACCGCCACACTGTCACTTACACACAGAAACTTGGAGCTCTCCACCATCTCCATCTCCTCACCAAGAATCCTGATGGGCCAGTGAACAGGTCTCCTCCTCCTGAAGTCAACAACCTTCTCTTTTGTCCTGTTCACATCCTGAAGGAGACATTCTCACTGCTCCAGCCCACAAGGCTGTTCACTAACTCCCTGTATTCCACTTCCTGTTCACTCCTGATACATCCAACCACCGCAGAGTCATTTGAGTATTTCTACATGTGGCAGGAGTTGGAGATGTATTTAAAATCAGAGGTGTACATGGTGAAGAGGCACAGAGACAAAATTGTCCCCTGAGTGGCTCCTGTATCACAGACCATCACATCAGACAGTTCATTCCACAGCCACACAAACTGAGGTCTGTCTGCCAGGTGGACCATTATCCAGGAAACCATGGATGGACAACTTCCCACTTAGATAAAAATGGCTGGATAGTGTTAAAGCCATTGGAAAAAAACAAAACGTGATTCTCATACTGCCTCCACCACCATCCATATCTGGGTGAGATAACAGCATCCTCAACACCAATATGAGGTTGATAAGCAAACTGAAGAGGATTACGAATGGATTCCAGTCAGTCTCTCCAGCAACTTCATGACATGTGACATGAGAACACCTGGTCGGAACTCTGAGGGGCGGAGGCTTGTATAGGGACCGGCACCAGGCAGGATGGACACGCACCCTTTGTTGTATCAAACTCAGGTTAAAGATATGGTTTAGCAGGTTGAGTCTCTCCAGCTGTCTCCTCACCTGGCCAAGTGTCACAGTAATGGGGTTAGTTGTATATCGGTAAATGGACTGAACTTATATAGCACTTTTCTATTCATACTGACAACTCAAAGCGCTTTACAATCATAGTCATACACCGATAGCCAACATGTCACATGTCAATGTGCCCAGGGGCACACTGGAGGAAGCTGGAATTGAACCAATGACCCTCCAATTGCAAGCCAACTACTGTACCACTGAGCCACAGTTGCCCCAGGTTGGTAGGGGTAGGGGTAGAACCAGTGTTGGTACAGGTTTATCTAGGACAGTGGGCAGCAGTAGGGGTTTGGAGAGCTACCAGTCGAGCTGTGGCAGAGGAATCAATAAACACTCAGTTTGTGCCATGAAAGTCCAAGCTTGGCGCGCTGACACACCAACTACTAAGCTGAGCGGCTGTCCATCTGTTAGAGGTTGGTAAAAGTTTATAATACAATATGTGCCACCGGGTGTGCTGTGGTGGAGCTATTACCAGGCCTGGGTGTCTGGGTGAGGAAGCTGTTTATGGCTTACTTCTTGGCGGAGAGAGTGGGTCCATCAAATGTTTTTTTAGCATTCCTGTCTAAATAGTTTAACCTATTTATAATGTTTATTTTTTGTTTCCTGTCTCTGTATAGAAAACAGCTGGTATCATGTAGCTTGGGGTGATTAGCCACCCATGCCCTGCTGATGCTGTAACTCCATTCACTCAGTCACAGCATCACTGACATGCGTCAGCTGATTGGTTGTCACGGTGCAACTTGAAGCCAAAGTTCAGATTTTTCCCACTTGAGCGACAGACGCGATAAGCACGAATGCACAAAATGCACCACATAAAATGCAGTGCGTGTTTCAGGTCACAATTCAAGCGCATCAGTCACGCTACTTGGTGACTCAAGCAGAAATTATTTTTCCCGACGCAAATGTGGTTCAGATGTGTCGCGGAACCCCCAGTCGTGCTTTATCACGCTCCTCGATTGACTTTACATGTAAACCTGACTCTCTGGTCGCATTGGTCACGTTCGGTATGTATGCACAGTTATGGGAGACCAGGATGCTTCAGTAGTATCCTTAAGCTCTTCTGCATTGTTCCCTCTCATGTCTATTATCTTTTACTTGGCAATGCCCCATAGAGCTACGAGCTTCAGGTCAGGCCATTTTGTTGGCCAATCAAGCCCAGTTATCCATGCTCATTAAAGCAGGTCTTGGTACTTTTGGGAGTGTGGGAAGGGGCCAAGTCCTGTTGGAAAAATGAAGTCAGCATCTCCATAAAACTGGTCTGAGGAAGGAAGAATAAAGTGCTTAAAATGTCCTGGTAGATGGCTGTGTTGACTCTGGACTTAATAAAGCTCCACAAATCAAAACAGACTGTGGGGATTTCACACTGGACAACAAGCATCTTGGATTGTTTGCCTCTCCATTCTTCTTCCAGAATCTGGGACCTTAGTTTCAAAATACGATGCTAACCTATCTCTCATCAAAAAAGATTACTTTGGACCACTGAGCAACAGACAAGCAGCAGCTCGGTAATAGGAATAGGACATTTGAGGCCGTGTCCATGATGCACTAATTTTCAGTCCACTCCTTGTGAAGGTCCCTGACACTTTGGAATGGCCTTTTCCTGACAATCCTCTCCAGGCTGCATTCATCCCTGCTTGTACACTTTTACCTCACACACTTTTCCCTTCCACATAACTTTCTATTAATGTGCTTTGATACAGCACTTTGGAAACATCCAACCTCTTTTGCAATAACCTTTTGAGACTTTCCCTCCTTATGGAGGGGGTCAGTGATGGTTTTCTGGTCAACTTTCTGGTCAGCAGTCTTCCCCGTAATTGTGATTTCCTGCTAAACACTGAGAGAAAATGTAAGACTCAGGAACCCCTTAAATTCTGTTTTGGATTAATTTCTGATACTTTGAGCCAAAAATGTTGTACCTTTTCCAGTGGTTTTTATCAGCCATAACCCAAAATCATCAAAATTTTAACAACTAAAGGCTTGAAATATGTCACATTGCATGGAATGTGTCTATATCATGTATTCATTTTATCTTAAGTTGAATTACTGAACTGTGATGGACTGGCGACCTGTCCAGGGTGTACCTCGCCTCTCGCCTGTTGACAGCTAGAGAGATAGACACCAGCCCCCCTGCGACCTCTTGAGAATTAAGCGGTTCAGAAGATGGATGGATGGATGAATTACTGAAATATATAAACTTATGCACAATATTCCCTATTTTTCAAGGTCAAAGCTATGCTTTCTTTAGATTCCTTTACCCTTTACTCAAAGTCTAATGCAAACTGAAGAAATGGGAAAGAAAAACATTTTCCTTTCTCTTTTCTCTTGATGTTTTGCTGAGTCTGCCATATCCTGCTTGTTTTGTGCAGCCCACTAAACTCATGTTTCCTGTTTTTGCCCAATGACTGGAAAAAGTAACAGCTTACTGTTGGTGTGTATTTTAGGTTTGTACTTTGGCAGACCATTTTTTTCCAGTGATCTCACTGCTGATATTGTGTGAAGTATTCATCATGTGTTTGTCTGTACAGTGGCTCAAATGAGTGTTTACTGTCTGTTGACCAAGCCATGATGTCCAGTGATTTACAAACGAGGCAAATATAGTTCAAGATAATAGACTACAGTCTCAGAGATATGTTAGGTTGTCACTTTCAGAGAATAAATATTATTCACACCCCTCGACATTTTTTCGCATCATAATACAACCACAAGCTTGAGTGTGTTTCACTGGGATTTTACAGACTGTTGACACTTTGAAATGTGGTTTGGGAAGCTGGAATTGGCCCACCAGCTGCTAAACAATAGCTCTTCCTCCTGACGCACAGCTTCCCAGGAAGTCACATTATAGAAGAAGGAAACAAACGTATGACAAACTATGAATAAGAGATTGGATTTGTTTTAAGATAGTGGAAGTCTGTTTTGGTCCTGGCCCCTGAAGGACTATCCTTGGCTGTTTTTGGGTTTCATTTGTGTTTCTGTTTTGATCATTTCCTAACTGTATTCATTTTTGCTCAAAATGTCTTGCCATTATCAGCTCAATAGTATTGTCTTGAAGGTTTTGGTATACATTTTCATTCTTTTTATTTAGTTTTGTAGTTTTTCTTGTATTGTATTTGCATTTATTTCTCTTACATTTTATCAGGTTTTTCCCTTTTAGTTTTAAATCATTTAAGTCCTTGTTCAGCTCCTGCTGCCTTGTCATTTATAAATCCTCAGTCTACCCGTTTCCCTTCTCTCCCAGCTGTAGTTTCTGTAATCAACCACCTGCATCTTGTCATTAATAAAGCTTCCCAGTATTTAAGCTTCTCATTTTCTGCTGTTCCTTCCTGGATTATTTCCCTGCCTTCTTATTGCTTCGCTGTTGTTCTACCTTTGCACCACCTCTGTTCTCCACTGATATTTTTTGGTAAGTGTCCTTTTCATTTGTATTTTTGCAAATATATATTTTTTCATCACAAATAGATCTTCCATAACTAAACCACAACATGACAGAACCTCACTAAAAATAAACATAAAACATGCAATTTAATACAGACATACCAAATGTTTCAATGGATAGAGCCAAAGATGTCAGAAACACTTTGAGATGCTACATCTTAAACTTTACTAATCTTGTATATTACCATCAGACTAATGTAAAAGTCCATCAGGGGCTGCAGTTGGTCAGTTTTACTGAACAGAACCCACTCTAATTTCATTTAACAGCTTTTCTTTATGCTCTTATTTGGACAATTGTTTGCATTTTAGTTTCACTTCTTTTAAATAGTCTTGTTTTTAAAGCACAAATGCACAGGCACATTATGTAGGTTTTCTGCATTTTTCAATAATCCTGTTCAGTTGCACATTTATTGGACCCTAAGTATGCTATTTTTAATGACAGCACAGTATTTTCCTCTTTTGATTTTCCCCTTAATACACAGTATATTATTATTCTGTTTTTGTTTTTTGGTGTGAATCTACATAGTTGATAGCATATCACATTGCTGTTTTTACACCGGAATTTCCTTTCTGTAAGACAATAAATGATGGTTCTATTCATTTTCTGGTACAGGGCAGGGAAGTTAAAGAATAATTCTGTCTTTTTCTCATGATGATTTAAAAAAAATGCCAAGCCAGCAGATCAAAAAAACTTAAAAACAAATAACTTCTAATAAATCAGATGATCAGTCTGGGAGATTTAGTGCAACAGCTAAAGCTCTGAAAAGTATATTCCAGCAAAATTAAAAAAGAAGAATAATCTTCACTCCAAACAGTTTGAGAGTTTGTTGGATCCACATGGGATTTCATAACATGTCCGTTCTTGTGAAGCAGCAGCAGACACTGACAAGCAGAGCAGGTTGCCTTTAATTACACGCTGAAGTCATCCGACTAACTCGACTGTGTAATCTGACGTCTTGCGATCGTGACACAGTCATCGTATGTCCCTTCATCCCTGTTCATGCAATCAGCTCCTGCTGCACAGGTGTTTCCCCTGATCTGGATGTGCTCATCCCTTGCAAACGGCACAAACACACATTCTGTCCTGTAATTGTCTCCACATACTGACTCAGTCAATTTCCAGTCTGTGTGTTTGACTGAACTCAACAACATATCATTAGAGACAGTCCACCTCCCCCAGCCTGTCCCTGACTCATCTTAAAGCCTGGTTTCTTTCTGAGATCTTCCATCTGCCACTTCCCCTCAGTTTCATCCCACATTCCAGCTGAAACTGCTAGTTTCAGGATGGTTCAAAGAGTGGGTGGATTGACCTGTCGTCTTCTGCTGATACCTCAGGTTCCAACTGCATGAGAAAAATGCTGAACTTTGCCTTAAGGGATGGAGGTAAAACGCAACCTTAATGCAGGGGCTAAAAGTGGCCAGGGGGACGGCACTCAGGCTGGAACACTAAGCAGTAAGGCCACGATCACACTGCAAGGCTTAATGCTCAATTTTGATTATTTCTTTTTTTATCGAACCCAATTTTTTGCCTGGTTATTTACATTATAACTTAAGCAGGAAACATATTGCAGACCTAAAAAGGCCTTGATGCACAGAAGTCAGATCTCATTCTGTTTACAGAAGCAAAAATGGCAGCTACAGAGGTTAGTGTTTGTGCAGCAGTTTGCAAATTCCTGCACAGACGGCACTCACCAAATTTTCACTAATTAAGTCCAAAGCCCCATTTTCTGTCTATTGACTGGCTCCGCCTACACTATCCACCATGTTTGTTCAAGCCTTTACCTCCTTTTGGACAGCTTAGTATGCCTGTCTCATGTCAGGGATGTATCAGATGGATTTAATGTAATGTGACCATTCAGGTTGAAGTCATTAAAAACTCCAGATATGGATCAGATTTATTATCATATTTAAAAAAATTAGATTTTTGCTGTTCAGGCTGTCAGAATAAAATCAGATCTGGATCGCATATGCGCAAAAAAATCTGATCTGCACTTTTGCCTGCAGCGTGGACATGGCCTAAGATAAATAACACAGTTGGAGATAGCATTTGCACAAAGAGAAGAGGTGTTGTATGGAACATAAAAAAATTCCACCATCTCTCTATTAGAAATGGGACTATGCATGGCCAACTCATGCAGTTCTAATTTTCCTCATCACATCAACTTTTAGTTTGTGTACATTTTTTTTAAAGGTTTTTGTGGTCATAGTGGCCTTTATTTGATAGAGGGGGGAGGGAAGTAGGAGGAAGACATGAGGCAAGGTTCTGCATTGACGGGACTTGAACCCAGGACTGGGGCCTTTGTATGTTTTTCCACACTGACCACGACGCCATGTGACACCCTGGTTATGTTTTCTGTGTTCCTTAAATTAAAAGACGAGCTAAGTTTGTCACTCCTTGCTGATTTCTAACAGAGACAGGATTAGGGGGTTGGAGTCACCTCACCAACATTAAACTGCCAACAGGAGGTACCACCTTGTGACAGATGCGTGCAAGATTGGATTTAAGAGAAAACGCACCAAAACCTCAGCAAACCAGAGGGCTTCTCCATAAAGGGAACTACAAAAATTGAATTGACCTTTAACAGTTCATCCCAGGATTATTTGGTTCCATGAACGAAGCTCAGGTGAATTCAATCTCTATTAATTCAGGCTAAGCTTAAGAAGCGAGGCTCATGTGTGTCAAGGCTACATTAAAAACAGCTCCTGTCAATCAATGCTGTAGATAAGTGAAAGTAGGACAGGAAAGAGCCATGTTCTTCTCCTAGTCTCAGAAAAACGTATTAATGCATCACAAAGAGCATTACAATATCATAACCAATAAGGAGAACACCAGCTCAATATAAAAGCTCTTCAAGCTGCATTTTGTTATAATGTGAATTAGGTGATGTTGCTTATGGACAGTTTATTCTGACACAGTGAGCGCTCAGAAGTGCTTCAAACTGTAAACTTCTACCATCATTTTAATGAATAGTATTACCTTGTTGGGTACGGCAAGATGATCTGGAGTCTGTTGTGAATTGTTAAAGCCAGAATATAACTCATGACAGAAAATAGCTGACAGGTTAAATGTGTTAGAACATCATTTGTAAAAATATCTAACATTTTCAAGCCTTCAAAATATAGTCTCATTAATACAGTACTTCCTTTTACATGTATATATTTGTTAACTAGTTTTTTGTAACTGTACATGTATTAATGATTTTTCGGTACAGCCCTGTCAGTTCAGTACATGTATACCAAACGAATAGAGTTTTCTTAATGAACACATACAGATGGAATGGACTCCCAGCTATAACTAAGCTACTTATTTTGAGTCTGTGGCATCTCTGTTGATGAGGAGGGATTTTCACATGCTGCATTAAAGTACGACTGGGAGACTTTGCTGTAGAAATATCATAATTCCAAGTTATTTAAGCATATTTTATTCTCAAATGTGGGCAAAGTATAATTGAAGCATTTCTAAACATGAAAACTTACTGTTTTCAAGCAGTTATATATATTTTTTCTAATCTGGTTATGTCTGCTTGTAGTATTTTATTTATTAAAAAAAATCTCAAATCTATTCTATCCTTTCCATTTTTTTTATTTTTAATGAACGTAAAAAAAAAAATCAGGAATTAAAAGGAAGGATTTAATGAAAAAAGGTTTGTTTGATCAGCTAATCATAGTTAAGTGTTTTTATACATTTGTATTTATTTTTTTCTTGATTAAAGCGTACCCAAAAAACACTGAACGGTCATTTTAGATGTATTTTTCATTCATTTTTTTCATACGTAAATATATATATATATATATATATATATCCATGTATTTTCATGATAATTTCTAGAAGCTTTAGCAGTAGGTGTGAGCTGTCCAGCTCCCAATGCAGAAGGCAGTCTAGGCATGTTTTAAAGCAGAACATGTGGCTGTCTAGAAGCCCTCGAGTCAAACTGAGGATCTCTTAAATCTTCAGCACAACAGGTCGTAACCAGGCTTTGACAAGCCAACTATATTTACACTACTGGTGATTTTGATACATGTTTATGGGTAGTCAGCAGTCAGGACTGACTGCAGATCTGTTGTTTTGGAAGAGCTGACTGACAAAAGTAAACATTTTAATATTTGGATTAAAATATCCCTAAATTCATTTTTAGCTACTTTATATAAACTGCAGATTTTTTTTAAATGAATAATACAAGTGGGGCAGACCAGTTCTAAAACGTTTGTTTGGTGCAAGACGACTCATTTGTCTCCTTCAGATGTTGCCTGCTGCATCAATTATGATCCTTTATAGAAATATAGATCTTGATGTTCAGGGGGCGTGGCTGTTAACGTGCGCGGCCACTGAGCTGAGAGGTCATTTTTAATTGCCTCTAAAATTGTATTCCTTTATGTTTGAACCTAAACAAACTTGAATGTAAATTCAGATTTTAGCTTAGACATGGAATCGATTATTCAGTGAACTGAAACAACAAGTTGGGTTGTGATCAGTTTCTCAAAGCTTCATCAAACAACTAAAAGCCAAAACATAAACCACGAGCAAAACCTACAGCTACAAACAGAATACAACTATAACTATTGCAAAAGATTTAATAAATCACATTTTAGTTGGAAACATTTTGATCCACAGGGGTAAGCAAAACTAATATTTAAAACACTTGCTGAGCTTGGTAAACTTGAGCTTAGATGACACATCTAAGCTGTTCTGCTGTAAACAGACAGCCATGCATGACAGGTTGGGCTTAATTAGACTGGTGATGTTTGTGTAGCTAGCCTGCAGTCTGCTGCCAAACACACATGCTGTTTGTAGCTTGCTAACCATATGTCATCAAAAGCATTACCTTTAGCTGCCATAGTTTTCATATCCTGACTGTACATGGTTGTTATAGAGCATAATTATTCCTAAATGAAGGCAGAAGGTTTCTAGTTAATTTCAGTGAAATGAAAGGAAAGTTGCAAGCAAGAAAATGTTTCAAAGGTTCTCTACCAATGTCTCGGTTCTTTCCATTTTTTCATGTTCGTAAATGCCAATATAGATATGAGAACCTTACTGTCCATGCATGTAAAAATCTGACTGATTTCACCAAACAAAATGGCATAAACCTATATACTCAAGAATACAATGAGATTTAATGGATAGAGGTGCAGCTTTTGCTCAATTTGGCAAAAAAAAAATCTAAAATAAATGTGTGACATGTATTTTTTTTATTAACCTATATCTGCATACAGTTCGGCTAAAGTAGATCCATTCAGCTGGTTCCAATAACTGCATTCAGTCAGTGCATACCTGCAGCATTCATTAATCCTCTCAGTAAATCAGCAGTAGCAGAGGTAACAACTCCAGCTACACCCAAACATGAGGTGCAGCTGGAAACATGAGCGTTCTGTCATCAGTTCGGAGGATGATAGCCAGACTCCCTTCACTTATCAAAGTAGCTGCAGGACCCCAGCACTGCTCCGTCCTGCCAGACACCATTATGATAACACAGGAATGTGCAGGAGCATTGTAGCTTCAGCCAAAAACCCCTCTGGAATAATTCTCTCTGACATCTCAGGAAATAGCTGCTCATCTCTCAAAGTGAAGGCAGAGGCAACGCTGCAGCGGTCCTGCCAATGTTCATAACTCGTCCTGCAGCATTCAGAGAACACTTTTCTAAACCCAAACGTCAGCTTAGAACTGATTGGGTCAGGTTACAGTTTGGAGAAATCCTTGGCTCCTTCCTGAATGTGTTCAGAGATAAAAAGAAAAATGGAGACGCAGGAGTCGCCTTCCCCAGCTGCTCTGTATGCAGCCATCTTTACAATGGGCCTTTCTTCCTGCTCTAACTAACATGGCAAACAATGTGTCTGCTGTCGAGGAGAGCAAAGAGGCTCCCTAACAGCAGCGCTAACAATGAGCACATTTCTCATGCCTCCCACTGCATAACATCTGTGGGATTTGCTCCCCAGCAGGTGTGGGGGCTCCTACTGTAAATACGCTGACGGTGATATCTGAGCGGGGCTCAGCTGGGGAATGTAAAGCAACCTGAATCCAAGGCTGAGAATGCTTAGTGTGCTGCTGCATGCTTATGCACAACGTATGACCTATTTATGTCCTTTTATTCAACTCTTTATTGTACCAGGTGAGATGATGGAGAAGTAGTTCTCCTTATCAACGGAGATCGAGCAACAGGCAGCATGACGAATAAAACCTAGTAAATTACAAGGCTGCAGAGAGCTAACAGAGAACCCCTATTATATACAACATAATCAGATCAGAAGCAGGTGCATCGATCAGAAACTATCCTCTGCTATGAATTATTGAAAGTAGACATTCAGATGAAAACATAGCAGGCGGCAAACTGAACTGGACGACCAAAGGTGGAGTAGACTGTTGAAATGGTTGTGGTTTCAAATGCAGATACTTGTACTGGGTATCTGGATCGATACTGTTCTAAAGTACTCGTATCGGTTAGTGAACTGATACTTAAAATGTGGAAGCTACAATAATTTCTCAGAAAATGTCTATTTTTCACTGAAATGTAAATTTGTGGTTATTTTTTAATGATAGTCGGTATGGGCAAGAACTCGGATTGATTTGAAAAAAGTGGTTTTGTTTCATCCCTAGTTAAACTGTTTATATATATATATATATATATATATATATATATATGGCCAATTCACAACAGATGTCATCTCATGACACCTCACAAAAAAAGTCATTTCAATAAAAATACAAACAATCCAACCATTAAAAGTTTTCTATTTGCGGAATCCCAGCAGATTTATGATAGATGGGGTCATAAAGTTCCCTGTGCTTATGTGTGTTCTCCCTTGGTACTCCGTCCAGCCCAGAAACACAGCTGTTGGGTCTCTCAGTTCTCCTTGGGGATGTGTGTGTGCATGGTTGTTTGCCACCAGACTCTCTGACCTCTACCAGTAGGCATGGTGGGTGAAATGTCTTGCCCATAGGCACAAAAACCAAGAATGCCAGAGCAGGGATTTGAACCCCTATCTCCTGATCCACTGTTGCTCGACTAGCTGCTGCATTCCACACACCTGTGGACATGGAAGTGACTGGAACTCCTGGATTAAGTGATTTGGAGGAGTCAGGGGATACGTCTAGCAGTGATTATTTGTATATATATCAATATGTGGTATTTTTGAATGATCAGAGAAAAAATATAGTAAAGAAAAAAATACAGAACTGTAAATGTTTTCCTACTCTGATGGTGGAACTGAGGCAGAAGAAATCAGTGTCGGTTTTGCTGTAGGACAGACTTCGTCTGTGTTTTAAAATGACTTGGGTGATTGTTGCAGTTTTCTCAACTATATAATAAAACTGCCTCCATACTCACTGCAAAGCAGTGAGAAAGCTGAAGCTGATTCTAGTTGTGGAAGACTGATGGCTCTGTTTTATAACTTCACCATCCTTTAAAACATGCACATGAATTTCTTTCACTTAAAAGTGGGAAATTGAAGCTCAAGTAAAAAGCTTGACTGATGAAACCGCCCATCAATGCTGCAGCCTTGTGTCTGTGTGGATTTATTGCTACACCAGCCATAGCATCACAAAGGTAGGCCACCATTCAGTTTCTCAAATATGAATAGCAGAATGAGCCAATCAGGAGTGACCTCTGCTGGGAGTTGAAAATCCTTTGGGCTCTTTGGGGTTTCTGAAAGGACCAAAGCGTTGGGGTGGGGGGGTTAAAATCAACCCGATGCTGTTCCTC
This sequence comes from Apricaphanius iberus, assembly GCA_028564705.1. Lineage (NCBI taxonomy): Eukaryota > Metazoa > Chordata > Actinopteri > Cyprinodontiformes > Aphaniidae > Apricaphanius > Apricaphanius iberus. The sequence continues at coordinate 91,680 of JAPXFQ010000231.1, forward strand.
CTTGGAGCCTATGTAAGAGTTAGCTGAGTTCCAAGCCTCTGTATCACAGATATGATGGACTGCTCTAACAAAGAGACTGCTGGGTTCTCTTACATCACCGTGCAGGACTTTCAGCTTCTCTACATTTGGCTTTAGTTACCTGGGGGTTGTTTAGCATGTATTTCTCCTCTGTTAGAATAGAATAGACCATGATTGACACCATTGTGGATCTGCTGCTGTGTTAAGGATCCTTGACCCAGTTTGGACCAAACTTCAGCGGTTGGACAGATGGATTCACATATGATTCTAATATAATTTCATGCACAGGATTCTATGGTACACATAGACAGCAAGGTGTCTGCAAGTTTTCTGCAGAACCAGCCCAGATCATCATCCCCCCACCACCGTGCTGGGTATGAGGTTTTTGTGATATGCTACCTTTTGTTCTTTTTAAACATAGTGATGTGCGATGGTCTCTTCTGTTTGAAGGACCTTGTTACAGGTCTTGTGGTTCACTCTTTTGCAACACCATAAACTCACCCAGTCACGCTTTTCCTGCGTGTCCAGTCACGAACTAAGTTGAAACTCTTGTCTGACACTGGAATGAATTTACTGAGACATCTACTTCTGGGACCCTTGGCAGCTGTCTTAAATGTGAAATAACCTTTCTCAGTGATAAATCATGGACTTCAGCTTTTGTGTATTGTGTACCTGTAAGCAGAAAATGGCCCAAAGTTCTCCAGGGTTTCACATGTTACGGATGAGTCAGTAATCCTGTACCTGGCTGCTTCCTTCTCCCTAATAAATCTTACTCTCTGTATGAAGGAAAGCATGTGGCTGCAGATCATCGGCAGCTTATCTGCCTTTCCTGATTACATTTTGGCTGTGATGTTGTCATCCAGAACTTCCATCTTGTCCCTTGGAGGAGGAGGACTCCACATCTGGTTTTCTTTTAGTTATATTGTTCCAATCAGCGCACACGCTGTGTTTACAGCCCTCTGTTTTCATTAGAAAGTTGATATAAAAAAGGCCCAAAAAGTTTTATGAGCTCCAGAGAAAATGAAAAAAACAGCTTTTAAAGTCCTGTGGAACCTGTAGGAATGAAATGAGTGTCTGCCTTATAAAAAACTGCTGATGACATCAGGACGTCCCTGCAAACACCTCAGCTAACCCTGGCCCCACAGGCTGCTAATCATGTTTACTGAGACCTTTCAGAGCTCAGAGATGTGTCTGCTGGTAGCATCAAGATGAAAGAAATGAAATCAAGAACCTTTAACTAATGAAAACAGACATTCGGTCTATGAGAAGGAAATAAAGGAAAGTTACCTTTTCTCCAAGGAGCCAGAATAGAGAAAGATCTCTGCCAGCTGATGACAAGCCCAGTCGTCTTCTTTTTCATACTCATGTTGTTGAAAAACTTGCTTTAGTTAAAAAAAAAAGAATAACTTTAGATTTAAAAAAGATGAATGTTCCTCAGATATTCCTGATTGGGCTCAGCTTGAGAAGACAGGGTTCTCCTTCAGCGAGGAGGCATTCATGGTAGCAGGTCCTGCTGGAATGCTGGACTTCTCTGGCAGGAGTGGTTGAGCGATCTGTGAGCTGTAGGAAGGGGGCTGGACTACAGCAGCAGCAGGAGGAGGAGGGAAACACAGCGCTCTCATCAGCCCAGAGAAGGTCCAAGAAGAGGATTTCAAATTCAAAAACAAACCTTTGAATTTGGGTTAGTGTTTCAGACATGAAGGTATCCAGCAGTTCATTCCCTCAGCAGCCTCACTGTGTAAACACAAAGCCATACAGGAAACACTCCAATCCCTCCTTCCAACCAACTGTATTGCTTTACTTTTCAGGAGAACTTCATCATTTTCTTACTCTTCTGTGCTCGGCTATAAGCTCTTCCTTCTCTTGTCTGCCTCCTGTCTGGAAGTGCCACCATCACCTACCTCCATCTCAGCTTCCTGTCACACCAAACCTCTTCATGTCCTCCACAACATCTCTGTTCATTTTGAGGTTTCCTCTGCGCATGTCTAAACAATCTGCACCACTGTCGTCTTCTGCCCACTGTGTTTGGATGGCTGAGCCCAGGTTCTTTGTTTCATTTACTTTCTATACTTCTTATTGTCCCAGTCCTCGTTTACATACAGCTACTTTAACACAGTGTTTCCCAATAACTGCTCCTAAGACACACTGCCTTACATATTTCAGTTTCCTGTTTCAGTACACCTGATTTTAATTGATTGCTGATTAACAGCCTTCATCTAAATCAGGTGTGTTAAATCACGGAGACATCTAAAACATGCTGTGGGAAATAGCGTTTTAAATTTGATGTATAAATGCAAATTACATGTCCCCAGTAATGTCCATATTGTACTAAACTACAACTCTTTAAAGTTCAGAGTGCAAATATTAACTTATTGCCCTCTAATCTCTGTCAGTTCTAAGGAATCATCTCATCTGATTCTGTGCTATGGTGGCTTTTATTTTTATTTAAATTCATATTTGTTTTTGTGGTAAATCTTATTTTTAAGGCACGTTTAAACATTACCATAGATGCCAGAGAGTACATGTTGGATTTACATTTAACATTATATTTAAAAATAACCCTGTTTATATGCTGGTCATATCTTTTTAATTTAGTTGCATTTATACACCACACTGTAAAGGCTGATGCATGAAAAACCGGATATTTTAACCCGTTTACTTTGGATAAAAAAAGGTTGGAAGCACGGTTCTGAACAGCTTATTCTGAAAGGGACTGAAATAGTCCAGAATTGAGCTGGTGACTTCCCTTTATGTAAGTGATTTTGTAAAAAGAACCTCAGTATTGTGTTTTGTACAGATCATAGATCTATTACAACAGCTTAGAAAAGAGTCCCAATGAACATATCTGTGTGAAATTCCACCTCTTTTCAGAATCTTATATCTGACAGTGTATTTTATTGGTTAGTTTTCCAACATGCTTTTAATGTGAGTTTTTATTAGCACCCCTGAATCAAATCTGAGCCACTTTTCAGAGAATAGACTTCAAAGTGCTTTTATTAGTCTATAAATCATTGAATGGGTTCTCACTGGATTGTGTTAGAGATCTGCTATCATGGTACAAACCTTCTAGATCGCTCAGGTCCTCCAGCTCTATTCTACTGATCGTCCCTAAAACCAAACATGGAGAAGCAGCTTTTAGTTTCTATGCTCCTTAGATCTGGAACAAACACCCGGACGAATGCAAAGCTGCAGAGACACTGAACTCTTTAAAATCTAAAATAAAAACGTACCCATTTAGACCTGCTGTGTAACTGATACTATTATTAAATGTTTTTATCCTAAATTGTTGTTTTTAATCAAATACTATTGTTTTATAAATGTTCGTTTATGCTTTCTCTGATTGATTCTATGTTTTTTAATATTCTCATTTCTGTAATCATGTAAAGCACCTTGAATTGCCTTGCTGAAAGTGTGCTAAACAGATAAAACCACCTTGCCTGCAGGTCCAGGTGCAGGGGGCGTTTCTCTCTAACAGCCTTGAACATCTACAATCTAATAAATCTGCTTATTAATTCTTTGCAAAATATTTCAGACTCAGTCAGGTTGGATGGGTCATATCTGTCAACATCGGTTTTCATGTATTTCTACAGATTCTGACAAGGCCAGAGATGTCAAACTTTTTGCAACATGGGCCAAAAGTATCAAGTAGAAAGTGCCCAAAATAAAATTTTTGTCCTGTAAAAAATGAGTAATTATTACCTGCTTAACAATAAATTAAACGTGTAATATTTTAATAAACATTATAGAAATTCTTGTAGTAAATATATTTTTAAAGGATTGTTGCTAGAAATCGGCGCTTTTAAGCTTTGCCATTTTTAAAGAAATCATTAAGTTTTAAAGCATAAATCTTTTCTTTTTCTCAGAAGAAAAAAGACAGCTGTGTCATTTGCTGTCATGTTGTTTTTAGCTATGCTTGGTTGTCTCTACGTCTGATTTGTGTTAGCTGTTTGAGCAATGAAATTAAAAAGCAACAAAGAAAATTGTTAACAGTAGTAATTTGTTTGGTACCATGGAACATTTTCTAATTTTTAAAAAATGTACAAAATGATTCCCTTATAAAAGAGTATGCATCAATCATTTGTGTTTTGGTACAAATTGCAGAAGGTACCAATCTTCAATGCAAAATCAGTCCAAGGATTGTACATGGCCCCCAGGCCACACTTTGGACACGCCTGGACTAGGCCAATCTAACACATAAATATGCTCTAAACTATATTAGGTCAAGTCATTGTCACCTGAGAGCAAGTAAAATTAAGAGAGTAGGGTTTAGATTTTAAGACTAAAATATTGGCAGCAATACATGGTCCTACTTATTTTAAAAGAAATCTTATGCAGTGCCCCCATGCTTGCACCGATCTAAAACGGTTGCATGTAAAAAAACAATAAAATATGCTCCAAATTCATTTTAAAACAAGAAATAATCGGCATTTTTCCTCTACACTTACAACAATTTTGCAACATTAGCTGCATAAAAGATCCAACAACAGCTATTTATCCTGGAGTCCTAGTTCAAGTCCTAATGTTGCAAGTGCAAGTTATCTGTATGCTGCTCAAGGCAAGTCACAAGTCCCTGAAAAGTGACTAATTACATGTGGACTTTGCCAACCAGTAACGTCTCAACAGATTTAGTTTAGAAGTATCAGAGTAAAGGGGTTAGATAAATGCATAGAATGAATAAAAAAAATATATATATTTATATCGTTTTCCTTTCACTTCTGTTCAATTCTACATAACTCCTCAAAAAATGCTAAAATTGAGTAAATTTTGGGGTTAAAACAAGTTTAAGGGGTGCAAACCCTTTTTTGAGGCTGTGTTCTTAGTGTAAAATCCAGCCTAGTTGTGATAAATCCCTGCAAACCCACGGTGTTGCCTGCAGATTAAGCCATGGGCTTTTCTTCCTGTCTCCACCCAGAGACTGTCTTGGAGCAACTGATGTAAAATATTTAAACAGCACTCGGGGGGGTGGGGGGGTGCCGGTATGGGGCAACACTAAAAGATGGATCAGATAATGTGATAAAGACTAAACACAATGGCATTTTCGTTACACTTTCAGTTACACACACACACACAGGCTGTTTTCATCTCTGCCTTACATTATAATACTTGGCTAGATGTTATCTAGATATCATATTTCTCCGAAATACTGACTTTGTATAGGATATCAGCCTTCTTAAAACTTTTTCCTAGAACTAAAGAAGCTAAGCAGAGTCAGGAATTTAATCCACTTCACATTTTTCATCTCATATCACTCCGTCTAACCTACTTCCTATGCCTGTGTCCTTTCATTATTGTACTTTTTGTGAGGCTGAAAACTAATGCTGCATATAATTCTAAACATACCATCCCCACTTTAAAACATGGTGGTGGCAGCATCTTGCTGTGGGGATGCCATTCTTTATGGATAGGGAAGCTGGTCAGAGCTGATGGAAAAATTTGTGTGTTCTATCTGTACTCGGAACTCTGAAATATCGACTTCCAAGTGAGAAAAATCAACTGAAATGCCCTCTGAAGTCGGACTTCCCACTTTTTTGCTCCAACTTTGACTTTCAATATGGCTCCTCCTCACATCAACAATAGTAGCTGTGGTGGAAAAATGTATATTTTCAAAGACACACTAGTAAGAATTGATCTAAAATCCATCTCACATGTAGAGCCTGTAACTCTAATCTTAACGAACTAAAAGCGGTGTTTGTATATGGAAAGTAGAGTTTAAAACGATGTTTGTAAGAGCTACCACGGCTACCTGGGCGTCACCGTTTTGGAATCCTGATTTATCCGACAACGTCACCGGAACGCTGTTTACTCTGGTGTGACGCCAAACGTAGCCCAGAGTTCCGACGTAAATAGAACGCACCATAAGGATGGAGCTAACCCCATGACAATCCTTGCTGGACATTGCAGAAGACTAGAGAGTTAAACCTAAGAACACTCCCAACTCCAATTTTAGTCAAGCTTGATGGTATGGATTTCAGAGCAGATGTTCTGTCTTGGTTAGAACCTGCTAAGGCCCCGTCCACACTACTGCGTTTTTGTTTAAAAACGGAGACCTTTTGCCACGTTTGCACCTCCCATCCACACTAAAACGGCGAAAACGAAGAAGTTTCAAAACGCTGCGGGGGGCGTTTTGGTGTGGACGTCTCAAAACGGAGGACGCAGCAGATCACACTCTGCTCTATGATTGGGTGTCATCGGTCATGGCGTATCCTTCCCCGATTCGTCAGCCACCCGTCACATGACCCGTCCCCAGAAGATAACATACAAAAACAGCCTGGAGTACATTACGTTAGAAACTGCAACATGGATAACGAATTACAAGCGTTACTGGCTTTGAGGAATAGTGAATCTGTTTCCTGTTTATACCAGCGCGCATGCCCAGTGTTGGAGAATGGTCACGTGATCCGCGTTTTCAGTCGTTTTAATGTGGATGGAGATCAATTCTAATACGCAGGGAAAACACTAGTATGGACGGAGATAGTTTTCGTTTTAACTCTCCGTGTCTAAACGAAAACGCAGTAGTGTGGACGGGGCCTAAGTCCATGTTAAACCTGCTTCCCTGTGGACAGTGACTCTGTGCTGTTCCAGGAGTCCCCAGTTCACAGCAGTATTCAACATCGGTCATCTATAGGGGTATAATGATACCTTAAACTCACAAGATGAGATGAAACACAATACTGAGTTTACAAGAAAATATGAATGATTAAATTTATTCTTGAAAAATGCCTTTATCCTGCATTTTATTGATTTTGCCACAAACGGCTCCACTGTTATATGGGGATCCACAGGGCTCTTTGGAACCTCTTTTGTTCTCCCTGTACCTACTTCCTCTGGGCTCCATTCTGCAAAAAGTTTCCTTTCAGTGCTATGCTGATGATAGTCAGATATATTTACCAATCAAAGGAGCTTGCTCTGTTATACCACTTTTGTGATGCCTACAGGACATCACAGACTGCTCTTTAAGTTTCAATTAAAGATAGACTGAAGTGGTGGTGTTTGGTCCAAGTAGCTCCTGTGACCCCCATCCCCCGACCCCCCCCACCCCCCCCCCCAGCATGTGATCAGGATCCCCTAAATCTGGGTTTTAATATGGACAGTGCTTTTAAACTCGACTGTCAAATTAGATCAGTAGTAAAGTCCAGCTTCTTTTATTTGAGGCAGTTGGTGAAGGTGAAGCTTTTTTTATCTAAACAGCATTTTGAGACCGTAATCCATGCCTTCATCATATCTTGGCTGAATAACTGTAAGTAGTTGTATTTCGCCGATAGCCAGTCATACCTCTAGTGTCTCCAGGTCTTCTGGCTGGACCACATTACACCAATCCCGGCTTCCCTTTCCTCGCTGCCTGTCTGTTTTTAGAATTCCTTTTAGGATTCTTTAATTTGTTTTTAAATCTTTGAATAACTCTGTACCTCTCTGAGCTGCTCTCTCCCTACACCCCAGCTTATTGCCTCAGGTCAGCAGATCAGCTTTCCTGGAGATACCGAGGTCTAAGAGGAAGCTCAGGGGGAATCAAGTTTTTTTTTTTCAATCTGTGCACCGAAGCTGTGGAATGCGCTACCACTGAGCATTTATCAGGTATCCTCACTGTCCACTTACAAGCTCTGTTGCACTATACTGTTTACATTGTTTATGTGGTTTGCACTCTCTACTATGTACCTTACTTGTATATTGTGTTTTAACAGTTACTATTTCATAGATAGACATATAATTCATTATCATCAGGCGATTACCCATTCAACAAGATTACCTGGCCAATATGCAAAAGGTGTCCACTCAAAAATACCAAAAGAAAAAAAATAAAATGCACTAAAAACAATACAATGTATAAAAAGACGCAGTGATTCAGTTTATTTATATAGCACCAATTCACAAGAGATGTCATCTCAAGGCACTTTACACGAAAAGTCTTTTTAATACAATTATACAAAAATTCTAATCAGTTAAAAGTTTCCTATGTAAGGAATCCCAGCAGATTATGTTGAGTCATTGATGTGAGGTTGTGCCCGGATAATAAGGTTATTAAACCGTGTTGCAAGTTATGTTCCTTTTACCCTTAGATTTTTTTAGAACTTCAGGCGACGGCATGGTGACCCTAACAGTCTAGTGCTCACGAGATAGTGGTGACCTAAATGAAAAAGCTTGTGGTTGAATATTTTGAGATCTTCTTTGTTTAGATCTTGTTCCACCCCTAGTGATCCATAAATCCATAAAGTTAGTTTAGAAATGTCTCCCCATCAACTTGTATAAAGGTTTTAGCTTTCCACACTCAGTGCAGCGATATAGCTGAACTCTGAAGGGATTGGAGAAAATCCAAACACTTTATCCCAACATTTTTTTTTATTTTTTTTTTTTACAGTATTCTGCTGCTTTCTAAATGAGGAAATAACATTCATATGGTCTGTATAAAACATGTCATTGAAGTTCTTTGCACATCACTCTTATATGAAGCATTCTCACCAGCTCAATTCTTCACAATTTCAGTCCCTTTTGAGGGTTCTGTCACTTTTATGCAAATTAGTGGTTGCAGGCCACGCCCACCCATCTTGTTACTAGGCTGCATGTTTCCCACACATGAAATGGCTTGGAGTTGGTGGGCCATCACTTGACCAAACGGTAAGACAAAAGAAAAAAGTTCTATTCCCACAATATATCCCCTTTAAAGCCCTAAATGAATTTGACACTCATGTTTGTTAAGTTCTGACATGCGTAATGATTGGCTGCTCATCGTGGTAATCCTTCCACATCCACACACACTCCCCCTCACTCACAATTTGGCCTTTGCTTAGGATGATCCATTACATGCCATAACTGAACAAACCTTATTTTCATGTTAAAGGTTAGAGCATAAAGTAAAACCTGTGAGTCCATTCAGGAGATACTGTGGGAGCAACAATAAACCAGGTTACATCCCAGCACCTGTGTTAACACACAGTAAAGCTGAAAAAAAGGGCAAACCCCAGCTTCACTGCGAGAAAACTGCAGAGGCTTCACTTCCTAGACTAATAAATCTGAGACTGGAGAAATGTTTTACTAAGCTTTATTTCATCAGTTATGCAAGGAATGAGGCAGACTCCCTCACAACACCACAGCAGGTTATAGTTTTCATAAGTCTTCTTGACTGAAGGAATGGCCGACTTTATCACCAAAGGTAGAACGAGTAAAGGTATATGTTTAATTCCAAAGCTATGACCATTTCTGCTGTTAAACATTAATTCAACCTGGAGGTAAAAACTTTTTAAAGAGAATCTTCCAGCTAAGACAGGGCGACCACTCACATCACATTCACATAAACTGATGCTATCCGTTTTAAGCTGTTGAGCTCATCCTCCCAGCAGTTCAGAAACAATATAAGATATTCAGTTTTACGTGAAATAAGAAACCTTGATTGGTCCAACACCTCTTAGTGAGAACAAATCAGATTCATTCAGCAAGTTTATTAATAGTCGGAATTTTGACTTTGTTCTTAATGAAAACATTTAAAATAAAAACCTAAAAAAAACATTTTATTTTAATATATTTCAAATCTTCATTTTGTAATTTTTTTCTAATTATATGGTGTTTTTACAAAAAAGAAATGAGGTTGAATTTGTGCAAGTATGGGTTATAAGGATGTGGGTATTCTGACTGCTCAGTGTTCATCAGAAAGACAGACAGCCTGGGAGAAGAATTGTCTCTGTGGGGCTGATTTTAGCAAACAGTGTTCTGTTACCTTGATCTGAAGGATAAAGTCTAATCAGTTGGTGTCCTGCATGTGTGGGATCTGTAGACGTGTTAGCTTCAACTCTCCTAATCTCTACACCTGTAAAAAGCCTTGATGAAGGGAAGGTCAGTCCTGATTATCACATTTAAATGTTTCAGATCATCAAACGATATTATCAGACAATCGGGAAATACTGACAGCTTGTTTCAGATCTTAATTTCCTTTAATAAGCCTAGAACATATCCAAACAAAGTAGAACCCCTCTGACAAAGTAATTACCCTAATTAAATCCTGAATAACCACAGATTTTGGAGAACTAACTTCACAAGACAGTTTTTACTGCCAGACATTTAGAATCAGGAAGTGACTTGAATAGAACCCGTCAGACAGTGTGGAGTCAGGAAAAAGACTTAATGAAACACAAAATACCCAGATGAAAAGAAAATCAAAAAGCAGCTTGCAGTCTACAAATGGTTAAATGTAATTATGTTACATTATGTTAATATGGATGCCAGACCCAGGAGGGAAACCAGACGTCCTTTGGGTTTTGGATGCCATGGAGATTGAGGGATTTTTGCTGATACTTTGATATGATGCGTACCTATTGCAAATATAAAAGGCCTAATGGATGGAGGCAAGGATCACATAGCAGGTAGTCCAACATCTTTCTGCCCATCAACCATCAACTAGACAGATATTATGTATACAGTAGTGGCAAAAGCGAACGAGGTGGATTAGCAGTGCTTGCAGGACACGTTAAAATAGAAAATTATCTCTGCAGCCCAAACATTGAGCTGCTTGCTTGCCATAAGTCATGTAAAAGTCTTCAGTAGGAGGTCCATTCAGATTTGCTGCAAGACTGACGGCTGCTGGAAGACCTTCCTGCTCACAGCATCACCATACACAACGATGCTATGAAAATACATGATTTATGCATGTTATTATCCATTAGGGATCAAGTATTTTTTGAGCCCAACTGAATGTTCGCAACATGAAGTCTGTCTCCCATCAGCACTTTTCCAAATGAGACACAAAAATCATCCTGAAGAAAACCTCCAGATAGTGGGGGGAGACAACCATCTGCTGAACACTGCAGGGATCAAAGATGAAAGTAAAGATGCTGGTTAATCAGAGTGGCAGATCCTCCCTTCCACTCTGCTAAATTACCCTGGATGGACGTATTCTCAAGTCATTCAGCTCCCAGGGTCTTTTGTGTCCATGCAGTAATTGTGAGTGGCCACTCCAGAGGAAATCCCTGTTATTCTAGTAAGCAGATATGATCACGGATGTTGCCTCTTTCCTTTCCCCCTCAATACATGAGAAGGAAAAGCATTTCTACCACGTGAACTTGTGAGTGGGTACGATGGATTGTATACTACAGATATTCAGAAAATAGTTTAATTTGTGTCCAAAAGTCAGCATATAGATGAAGAATTCAGAAAGCTGACAGATAGATAATTGGTTATTTAGTTCCTCTAGAAATTCAGTGGCATGATCATGAGCAGCAACAAATATAAAGTAAAGGCATCCAGGACAGTGGGTCCATCCAACCGGCCAATCAATGAGGAGCACAAGTATTTGATGCACCACTGATTTTACAACTAGCAAAGAATAAAGAGGTGTGCAATTTTCATTACAAATAGGTACATAAGTAGTGAGAGGAAAATATGCCCTAATATTTGGTCCAGAAACCTTAAAGTGGACCAGAACTCCTCCTGCAAACATGGCAGTGGGAGTTCTGGTCCACTTCTCCGCCCCTTTCACAACCCATCATCGGTGCTCTTCCTGGAGGAAGGAGGTTGTTGCCCCCTCTATCATCTTTAACGTGGTCGAGGTGGTGCCTTGTCACCTTTGTAGAGAAGCACTCCCAAAGCATGATGATGCCAACCCCATGCTTCATGCCAGGGCAATTCATCTTTTGGGGGGAGGAAGGGGGAGCTGTATTTTATTTTGAGGTCCCCAGTTTTTACTTAACGGGGTGGCGTTTTTACCTCCCGTTTGCATTGCGATTTGTGTTCTTCAAAAGGAGCCATGTTTGAGCCACTGTCATGGCCCTGCTATGTCTGCTTGTGATTGTCACTGAGGCATCTTCCTTTATAGACAATCATATATGGGTATGTAGTCGGAATGGCCTGATTGAGTCACTCAGCAGGAGTGTCTTTAGCCGACTCCTCAAAGGGCCCATCGTGTATGGGGATGCGATGGCTGAGAAAGCGGGCCAACAGATTAGCCCATCAGAAAAAGATCTGGTTAAATGACCAAAGTTCTGATCGGGGAAACACATCTAATGCAGAGATTTATCATTCTCTTGTGTTCAACACCTTAGTAGCTAACCAACCATATGATCACTGTTTACACTATGAGAGCACTGGTTTACTTATCAAAAATATTATTTTTACTGCAAAAAGAAATAGTGCTATCAACATTACTATTGATAAAAATGTGTAATTTCTGGACACCTCCTGCTCCACAGGAATAGATAAGATAAAATATTAGTCTCAATTAGCAGTTTCAGCGAGTTCTAATCCTTCCTACCTCTGAAGACCCCATCATCATCACTGTCCCTGCTGCTGCTCTCCAGTCTTTTTATTGTGATAAAAATGAAAAGCAAAATTCTGAAATAGAATAAGTATGAGTAGCAGTGAAATTATCATCACAAGTTCTGATGAGTATTAAAAAGAGAGAGATCCCATTTCTCCTGTTTTACCTTCTCTCCATTGGCTCACTGTTAAGTCCAGAATAAAGTTTGAGATCCTCCTTACGTATAAAACCTTTAATAATCAATCATACATCATAGATCTGATAGTTCCACATGTTCCTAACAGAGCACTTAGCACAGAGGCTTAGGTTATCCTAAGTTATCTCTGTAGTTATGCTGCTATAGGCTTAGACTGTTGGACAGACTGATCACTTTTCTTCTCTTCTGCTTTCCTCTTCTACTGTTCGCCAGCTGCATTTTTTGCTCTTGTTGTGATTGTCAACCTTGTTTTCTGTGTTTTCCACTCTATAGAAGCCCCACCTGGTCTGGTGTCTTGCTCAGCTGCAGCGCCCCCTGCTGAATGGGAAGCACCAGTTCAGAAGATGCTCACAGTGACCGAACATCCTCCATGTCCTGTTGTCAACTTTACTTTATCTAATATATCAGTATTCTTACATCAGTTCAATTCAATTCAGTTTATTTATATAGCGCCGTTTCACAACAGATGTCATCTCAAGGCACTTTACAAGAAGAGTTATTACAATACAATGTTTAATGTAGAAATTACAGAACCACAGAAGATTGTGTTGTGTAATTCTCAGCAATCCCGCACACTGAGCAAGCACGAAGCGCCAGCGGAAAGGAAAAACTCCCTTTTAACAGGAAGAAACCTCCGGCAGAACCAGGTTCAGCACAAGCGGTCATCTGCCGAGACCGTCTGTGGTTTGGAGAATATAGAACAGAGATACAGAACAGAGACACAGAAACAGCAACAGAACTGATGCAGAAGTTTGTTGCAGGACGTGGAGAACTTTCCGTCACTGCAATGCCATCTTAGTCAGGGTCGTCAAGCAGGGCGGGTCAGGAGCACCTACTGTAGGAAGAGACTAAGAGAAAACAGGTTAGTGCTTGAACTGACAGCACATCATGCAGTTGGAGAGAAGTAGGAGAGAAAGTAGAGAAAGTAGGAACAGACCCTAATAATGTCCTCCAACAGCCTAAAGCAGCATAGCTACTAACATTAACCTGTCTCCTAGCTACTAGGAGACCTAGCTACTAACACTTTCTACCTGGCTTACATTAACCTATCTCTACCTAGCTACTCTACCTCTTCATTTCCCTTCCTAGCTTTTGACACTCTACCTAGCTACTAACATTAACCTATCTCTTCCTAACTACCTGTCTAACCTGTCTCTAACTACCTGTTAACATATCTCTAACTGTAAGCTTTGTCAAAGAGTAAAGTTTTTAGCCTAGTTTTAAAGATAGACAAATTGTCTGCTTCACGAACCAACCCTGGGAGCTGGTTCCATAGGAGGGAAGCCTTATAGCTGAAAAATCTGCCACCCATTCTACTTTTAGAAAGCCTAGGAACTACCAGTAGACCTGCAGTCTGAGAGCGAAGGGCCCTGCCAGGAACATATGGAACAATCAGGTCTCTTATGTATGATGGAGCTAGATTATTAAGAGCTTTATACGTCAGAAGGAGGATCTTGAATTCTATTCTAGAGTTTATTGGGAGCCAGTGAAGAGAAGCTAAAACAGGGGAAATGTGATCTCTTCTTTTAATGTTCATCAGAATCCTAGCAGCAGCATTTTGGACTAACTGTAGACTTTTAATTGTTTTCTGTGGACTACCTGATAATAAAGAGTTACAGTAATCCAGTCTTGAAGTAATAAAGGCATGGACTAGTTTTGAACTTTTGTGTCAGAGACATAAAAGTTCAGACGGTCGTGGCAGATGACCGCCTGTACTGAGCCAGGTTCTGGTTCTGCTGGAGGTTTCATCCTGTTAAAGGGGAGTTTTTCCTCTCCACTGTTGCTACATGCTTGCTCAGTATGAGGGATTGCTGAGGAAGGAGTCTGCATGATCCAGGCACAACCTCACGATGACTCAGCACAATCTGCTGGGAATCCTTACATAGAAAACGTTTAATGGATTGGAATGTTTTTATAATTGTATTGAAACGACTTTTGTTGAAAAGTCCCTTGAGATGACATTTGTTGGTAATTGGCACCATGTAGACCGCACACGTGAAAAAAAGCAAAGCTACTGCTATTCTGTTTCCTTCCTGGCAGCGTGTCTGTTGTGGCATTTTAATTTATTACATTTTAATTTAATCTAAATAATTAGGAAGCAATACTAAGCACAAGTTCCACACCGAAATTAAATAGGTTCCAGTTTATTCAAGGAATTAATTCTTAAGGGAAGGAAGTGTTTTAGAATCACTTGAAAAATAACTCAGTTTCTCTAAGTTGACAAAAAAATGTATGAAATGCTTTTTATCTTAACTGAAGAAGAAATAAATGATTTAGTAATTCACAAATAAAAAATACCAATGCAGTGTTTTTACGAGTTTTTATAGAAAATAACTAAAGCAAAAAAAAGTTTCAGCTGCAACTCAGGGTGGTGGACTTACCTTTAGTCGCTCAAAGACAGGAAAACAAACATGTCCTGTTTGTTTAGATACATTTATTTCATTTGGGACATAGACAGAAAAATAAGTGTATCCAAACTATGTAATTAGTTTTTCTTTATTGTAAAATTCTCTTTCAGAAAAATATTTATCATTCTGCAAGAAGCTTAAATAGACTGACCACTTTTCTTCTCTTCTACTTTTTTCTTCCATCACTCCCTAGATATTTCTTTCTGCTGTTATTGTGATTGTTAACCCAGTTTTCTCTCAGTATTTTTCTCCCCATAGAAGCTCCACATGGTCTGGTGCCCTGCTTAACTATAATGCCCCCTGCTGGATGGGGAACATCGGTCCAGATGATGCTCAAAGTCACAGAGCATCCTCCATAGTTTCTCTTCTGTTTCTTCTCAGACCCCCAGACGGTCGTGGCAGATGACTGCTTGTACTGAGCCAGGTTCTGCCGGAAGTTTTTCCTGTTAAAGGGGAGTTTTTCCTCTCCACTGTCGTAACATGCTTGCTCAGTATAAGGGATTGCTGTGGTTGGAGTCTGCATGATCCAGGCACAACCTCACGTTGATGACTCAGCACAATCTGCTGGGATTCCTTATGTAACACCCTCTTTAGGTTACTTGTGACTCAAATTTCAGATTTACTCACTAAAAATGTATGTAAAGGCACTCAATTGATTTTGAAACAGAAGGTTCGGCTACACACAGAAGAAGTGAAAAAATGAATGAGACTCAAAACGATGGTTAAAGTATTTGAAAATTTCCAGCTCGGTTATTTTAATAAAGAAAATTTGTAATAAACGAAATAAAATTATTTCAGACTGAAATTATCCCTTTGTTTTCTTTTCTTTGGTACCAACAATTCCTGAGTAATAATATTTTCTTCACAATCACAGCAATTGCTTTTTTTTCCCTTCACAGCAAATGAAGAACCTGGGTGCACCCTTTTTAAGTAAATCAAATTGTCTTTCAGATCGGATCAATACAGTTCCAATAACAATATCTGTTTGACAGTGTGTAACCTTCAGCTTCCTGCAACAAAAACCTCAACTTTCGTTGGAATGGCTCCAACTTGAACACACCCAATCCACTTTATCCTCCATTTCTCCCGGGAGTTAACCCTTTTTATGCTGGAACCATGGATTATTCAACTAAGACTAAACATTACTCTTAAACTAATAGTTATTTTCTTGTTTTTAGAGATTGAACTCATTAACATTTAACTAACAACTTTTTTCTGTATTTTTTTTAGAGTTAGCTCACTAATATGAAAACTTTTTTCTTGTAATTAGAGATTTAACTGTAATATTTAAAGGCATATTTATATGTGGTTTACACCTACAAAGAAAACTTTTAATTTATTGGAATGTTTGTATAATTGTATTGAAATAACTTTTGTTGTAAAGTGCCTTCAGATGACATTTGTTGTGAATTGGCGCTATATAAATTGAATTTAATTAGGCTTTAAGAGGTAACAGCAACAGGATATGCTGGCGTGTAAAGTCATTTAACAGACATTCTCTATATGCAACAGCACAACTCAACTTACACTTTGTTTGGTAAAAACAGCAGTTTGCTGAACATGCAGCTCTCTGTAAAGAATAAAAAAAATCTGAAATTAAGTGGTGCTTTGATTTAACATGGGCTAGAAATGCCTATGCGACCCATACATTACTCAATTGCTGACCCCTTCTACTGGCTGAACTGCCTGGTGCTCAGGCCAGAACCTCCTGAGGATCTACTTTAAAGCTCAGGGGAACTGACCCCACCAGCATGGATAGTGTCCTCCTCCTCTCTCATTCTAAAGCAGCTGAAGAAACTTCTTAAGGGAAGCTTTTAGTTAACTGTTGCTTTATATGCCATTTAGATTCTCATTGTCTGTACAGGTGCTTTAAAAATAAACCTTACAGGTCTTCCTGTACACAATGATCAAGTGTTTCTGCCATTTTCTAACAATTGCACCAACAGTTGCCTTGTCACCAAGCTGTTTGCCTATTATCCTGTGATCCACTTGTGACAGTGTGGAGGTCCTGTCACTATGGCTCCGTTTGATCATGTGCCCTGGCTGCTTGGCCACAGGGATATCCCTTTGGCTGACTGGTTAGTGCGCATGACTCTCACCCGGGAGTCGTGTAGCTCAGAGTAAAGAGAAACCACAGGGTTGCATACATCCTGTTCTGCCATAGACAGAGGGCTGGTTGGTCCCAAAAACTTCATTCGTTGATATCGTTTTCATTGTTGCCGAACAGAAAGTAAATGATTCACCTCTTTTTAAATCTCATTTATTAGCAAATACATAAAAAACAAAGAGAGACAGAAACATCATAGCATGAGTAGACAGGAAACAGGAAGAGATGAATATGAATAGACAGGATGTAATACAGAAAGTGGCAGCCAGATGGGGCTGTAACATCTAAACTCTAGATGATTTCTTCTGGCGAAGAGGGGACTGAACGTTCCAGCGCCTCGGCCCAGGAGCCCTGAAAAAGAACCAATCAGAAAGCTGAACCTGCTAGCATAAGTAACCCTAATAAAAATCAAAGTATAAAAAGTTCAAATCTGAAAAAGCTAACACGATCAAATACAAATAAATCTGTTCATTGATTTAATTCATTAAAGGAAAAGAGTTCTGGAAACCAACAAACTGCTTTCCAGTTTAACCAGCAGGCCTTGATCTGACTAAAGTAGACCTTTTTGGAAGGTGAATCCCATTACGTCTTTCCCACACAGGAAGAGGCTGGCTTAGATAGATTCCCCCCATACAATAAATCATAATCTACAAAATGCTTTTGATTTATTCGCGTTCTCTTCGTCTTAATGTTTTAATGTATGTAAAAAAGCAAAAAGAGGAGATCTATAAGGGGCCAAACACTTTTTCCCAGCTCTGTTCCTGAGAGAAGCCCAATGGGAATCTGTCTACAGTGATCTAGTAGGAAAAGTTGGACTTACTGCCGTTCATTTGATCTCACATGCAGATCGCTGGACTCTCCACCGAGACCTGGAAGGACAGAACAAACTGCTTATTTCTCAAACTCTGAACAGTCTGATCTAGAGAGGCACATTTTAAAATGGGATGCGCTTACTTGTTCCTTGGTCACTGAAGATTGCACTGAGTCCTTCATTAAACGTGAGGCTGATGTTGAATCCTGTCAAAGATTCAAATGTTCAGTTTAAGCTGATTCGGTGAACATTTGGACGTTATGGACGCTGGAGACGTGCGAGGACATGTGATGGGGGGGGGGACTCTCACCTTTGGGGGTGCTGAAGGCTCTCTCTTTGACCCCTCCTTTAACTATCGCTGTAAAAAAAGTGAGTTGACATCAACACTCAGCAGTTCTTGGCCCCATCATGGTAGAGTCAGAGTTTCCTGCTCATAGAAAGAAGCTGATGTGGTCGTAAAGGACAGACTCAGCAGTTCTTACCGGTTCTTTCCAGAGTCATGGACTTAGACAGGTTCTGTTCTGCCTGCCTGGACTGCCGCACACGCCTGATGGACATCAACACACAATTACTCATCCTTTTACTGTTTCAGCCTGCATGCAGGTCTACAAGTGGAATCTGAGCCGCTGACCACAGCAGCTCTAATTAAAACACAATACTGATGTGAGGAAATTAAACAAACATTTCAGCCTGCACGATAAAATGGTAGAAATTGACAGGAATCCTGTTTATCATGTCGCTGCTGCTGTCACCCTAAGGCTGGCAAAAATATCACTATTATAATATAGATATATACTCTCTAACAACTAATTTAATGGACCTTTAGTGTTAACTTAAATATATATATCGTGAAACTAAAAATTATGTTCACCATTAGTGTTAGACTTTTTAATTGTATGAGCTTGGGTGACAGAAAAATTATGCTTTTTGATTCAATATATAAATCATGACTTGTCTGAATACAAAATTATGAGTTAATCAAAAAATAACTTTATTTTAAGTTATATTGGTGTAAAATAAAACTTGGTGACGTATAAACTGCCCACAGTTTCCCTTTTCCGCTCAAAAGCAGACCAGTCCAGCACATAATCAAGGCTCATCCAGCTTTGTGGTGATTGTTAAGTAATTTTATGCTTTATTACCATAGACTGTATTTATTCATATTTATTAACTGAACATTTTTGCATTCACTCAGGATTTTGTTAGTGATAGGCTACTGTACTAAACAAGGAAGCAACATTGTATGTGTCCAGACGGTGGACGAGGCGCTCCTTTTAGCTCGCTGCTGCGTTCGAGTGCACGGCAGTCCGCTTTTAATGTATGTGACCTGTTATTATGGAGCATCTAACGTTTCCTTGGCACCGTGTAATTTTTTATTTTTATTTTTATGGTAAATAACATGTATTTGTATATTACTCAGTCCCTACGGACCCCTGAGCGCTTTCATTTCCGTTCAGCCATTCACACAGTGGTGAATGTGCCACAGCTGCCCTGGGGATGCCGGATACTGGAGACACCGGGCCCTCCGATCACCATCAGTAGACAACGGGTTAAGTAACCCTCCGATTACAAGACAAACTCCCAACTCCTGAGCCACGGTCGCCACATTGTATTGGCTTAAAATGTTTAAAAGACTAGACGAGGCTAATTTCGTTAGCCACGGGGCTAACCTTAATTGCTTATGGCACTTACAGCATTCACTAACTTTTATTTGTGAGCAACAAAAACTATGCACAGTTTTTTTTTTTTTACACACATATCTGGATGTGTTTTGTACAATTTGTTTTGGCTCAATTGGGTCAAATGTGAATCAAATAATACAATTTGTGCATTGTACTTAAGAAATTGGAACGGTGTAACTGTTTTGTATCCGTGAAACAATGGAAAAAAAATCTAAAATTACTGATAATAAATGTACCTGTCATTTAAACATCCCAGAAAACAAGACAAATACTTTTGCCCTAAAAATACCTTAATAAAAAAGCTAGTATTCCATATTTCAAACATGTTGGATCAACTTAAATACTTACATTTATGTTGACAGTTATTACGTTCATATTACTTAGAAATGTGTTTTATTATGACCAAAATGCTACTTTACCATACTCAAAACATTGCTTTTAATTAATTTCATTCTGCCAGCAGTTGGCTTAACTTACTATTTCTAGTGGAAATTTTATTTTGGTTTTTTATGTTGCCCCAATGTTTTATTTTTAAAGAGTGTGCGTATACAGGTGCTGGCCAGTAAATTAGAATATCATCAAAAATTTGAATTATTTCAATAATTCAATTCAAAACGTGAAACTTTTACATTATATTCATGCAATACACACAGACCAATGTATTTCCAATGTTTATTTCTTTTAATTTTGATATTTATAAGTGACAACTAATGAAAACTCCAAATTTGGTATCTCAAAAAATTAGAATATTTTAAAGGCCAATGAAAAAAAATGTTTTTTTTTAAATGTTGGCCAACTGAAAAGAATGAACATGAAAAGAATGTGCATGTATAGCACTCAATACTTAGTCGGGGCTCCTTTTGCCTCAATCACTGCAGTAATGCGGCGTGGCATGGACTCGATCAGTCTGTGGCACTGCTCAGGTGTTATGAGAGCCCAGGTTGCTCTGATAGTCGTCTTCAGCTCCTCTGCATTGTTGGGTCTAGCGTATTGCATCTTCCGCTTCACAATACCCCATAGATTTTCTATGGGGTTAAGGTCAGGCGAGTTTGCTGGCCAATCAAGGACAGGGATACCATGGTCCTTGAACCAGGTACTGGTGGTTTTGGCACTGTGTGCAGGTGCCAAGTCCTGTTGAAAAGTGAAGTCTGCATCCCCATAAAGTTGGTCAGCAGCAGGAAGCATGAAGTGCTCTAAAACTTCCTGGTAGACGGCTGCATTGACCTTGGACCTCAGGAAACAGAGTGGGCCAACACCGGCAGATGACATGGCACCCCACACCATCACTGACGGTGGAAACTTTACACTGGACCTCATGCAACGTGGATTCTGTGCTTCTCCGCTCTTCCTCCAGACTCTGGGTCCTTGATTTCCAAAGGAAATGCAAAAATTGCTTTCATCAGAAAACATAACTTTGGACCACTCAGCAGCAGTCCAGTCCTTTTTGTCCTTGGCCCAGGCGAGACGCTTCTTACGC
The DNA here is from genome assembly GCA_028564705.1 of Apricaphanius iberus. Classification (NCBI taxonomy): domain Eukaryota; kingdom Metazoa; phylum Chordata; class Actinopteri; order Cyprinodontiformes; family Aphaniidae; genus Apricaphanius; species Apricaphanius iberus. The sequence goes on from JAPXFQ010000231.1 coordinate 112,617, forward strand.
TGTTTCTTGTTCAAGAGTGGCTTGACACACGGAATGCGACAGCTGAATCCCATGTCTTTCATGAGTCTCTTCGTGGTGGTTCTTGAAGCGCTGACTCCAGCTGCAGTCCACTCTTTGTGGATCTCCCCCACATTTTTGAATGGGTTTGTCGTCACAATTCTCTGCAGGGTGCGGTTATCCCTAGAGCTTGTACACTTTTTTCTACCACATTTTTTACGTCCCTTCGCCTGTCTGTTGAGCTCTGCGAACAGCCAGCTTCTTTAGCAATCACCTTTTGTGTCTTGCCCTCCTTGTACAAGGTGTCAATGGTCGTCTTTTGGACAGCTGTTAAGTCAGAAGTCTTCCCCATGATTGTGGAGCCTTCAGAACAAGACTGAGGGACCTTTTAAAGGCCTTTGCAGGTGTTTTGAGTTAATCAGCTGATTAGAGTGGCACCAGGTGTCTTCTATATTGAGCCTTTTCAGAATATTCTAATTTTCTGAGATACTGAATTTGGTGTTTTCATTAGCTGTCAGTTGTAATAATAAAAATGAAAATTAATAAACACTTGAAATATATCACTATGTGTGGAAGGAAAGTATACAGTATACAAGTTTCACGTTTTGAATGGAATTACTGAAATAATTCAACTTTTTGATGATATTCTAATTTACTGGCCAGCACCTGTATATTGATAAAAAAAATGGCTGGATTATATTTTGAGTTTTTGAATAAATATAACTATGAATATAAACAGATCAGTTAGTTTTCTTTGCTACTTTCTGTGAAACTTTGTTACCAACAGTCCCTCTAGGTCAGAGACCTGACTTGCTTTGCATCCGTACTTCAGTAAGGGAATAATCTGCACATGTGCAAGCAGCTTGATCAGACCAGTAACCTTTCTTGGTTCATTTCACCCAAAGCCATACAGCGATGGTGCTGATTGCACCTTTTTATAAACAAAGTTGTTTGAACTTTAAAATTAACAGAAAAGTGAATCTACAGATTTTTAGACTGATCTTAAGCCACACAAACATTGTTTTTTTTATCTTCATCTTTCAAACTTTTCCTTTTAAATTAAAAAACGCATAAGCTTGTCTGTATTGCACACCTGTGGTGCATTTAAGGAACTTTAAAAATGTATTGTAAGAGTCAATAACGTAGGACATTTAAAACCTACAACAAAAATACAGTATAAAAGAGAGTAACCATATTCTCCATCTAATGGTGATTGACAAGCAACATTTGATTCATACTAAAAATGATTTACTTATTTTTTTTTTATATATATAATTCAATAGTTTAGTCTTCTTGGCCTCTCATAACTAAGCTCCCAAAAAAACTTTTTTTCCCTTTAATTCATATCATCCAGCATTTATGCATTATGAAAAAGTTCTTGAATTTTTTCATCATGTTGTATTCTGTCCAATGAAAGGTTCAACTTTTGAAAAATGAATCTTAAAATCTAATATAACATTCTGATATCTTCAAATAGTACCAGGGAATTTTAACAATAGACAAAAATTGTAAATTGTTTTATATTGTGATATATATCAATTTTGCCTAAAAAAAATATTATTGTGATATCATTTCTTTTCCTGTATCACCCAGCCCTAGGTCATCCTCCTACCTCCCACTGATAACATCTAACCCCAGCTTTCCACCGGCTAAATAACTGCCGTGTCACATAGACGTGTTTTACTCATGAATTCAGAAGTGAGTCTCTTCCTGCCGAGACTTTTTAGATGCCTCTCACTCACAAAAACGTTCCGCTCAGGTGTTCCTGGGAGAACACGAAATCACACGAGACTTGCAATTGTATAACTTGAAAGGTCGTTTGCAGAGAAGAAAAATGCTATTCTATATAAGAAGGTAGTATAAACTCACCGTTCACCAAAATGCTGCAGACATTTCTGTTCATGCCTTCTCTCTTTACATTCTGTCCTTGTAAAAAATGATCCCTGGTGTCCTATAAACTGGGACATTCTCCACTTTAAGGATCAACTTCTTCTTCATGATAAAATACAAGTTTGACCCACAGAGCGGCTGATTTCCCCCTGGTATAACAGGTAGTTATGTTTAGTTTTTTGATAGCTAAGCAATCCTTTTTTACTGAACTGAACTTCAAAGATGGAAACGTTTTAGAAAAACTAGGCTGACCGAGTCGCACTGGTTAGCACCCAGTGGAAACGTTCCCATTGACTAATGATGGCCATCATCTGTTTCTCCGCCTGCGTAGGGACGGAGACACGAAACGCCATTATTCGTCAACATGAGGGCTCTGTCACCTACACAAGCATGAACCTAGTAGAGCCCAATGTTTTAACTATCCTTTGAACGCAACGGAAGAGCGCACATCTGTAGATGGTCAGTGCAACATCAGCCCTAGATCATTTCACCAGACTGGTGCTCTATAGTCGATGTAATCAGTGGTCAATGCAGCTTTTGGGCACTAGATGCTTTATATTGAAAGGACAGTTTATCTAATATTGGTGGTTTTGAACACCAGGAGGAGTAGAGAACATTAAAACAGACGGCTTTTTTGTTTCCATGTGTTTGTAGAGTATTCTAGCAGCTGCACTAGTAGTAAAAACCTTTCCAGCTCAAAAAGCTGATAAAAACTAAATCTAGTTGATCAGACTCGTCACTGTAATGGTAGGCAGACCTGCCAGAAAAGGTCTACACCCCCTGGTGTCCTAGAGGAGAATTGCTTTTCAAAACTGACACACCAACGGAAATGTGTAAATGGAAAACTACGTGTCTGTGGGTGCAGACTTGCAGATGGAGAAGTAGAAACTAGGATTCACAAACTTTATGTGCCGCTTATGTGTCTTGTGGACAGTAGGGTCACTTTTAAGCCGCTTTCACACTGGTCAGCGCGTCCAGGCATCAAATCACTCAAATGGATGAAAGTTGATGCGTTAAAATGAAAACCCAGCTGCTTGCACACTTTATATTCCGTGTCGGAGCCTCAGCGCGTCACATCAGGGCGTCAGCACGCAGGCGAGGATTTCTCTGGTGCTGTTGTTCACAACGTCTTCCACCAGGAAACTGGGAGTGCGTATTTAGTACCGTAGTAGCCCTAACCGGGTATAGCTACCGTAAGCTAAAATAACAAGAAAGTTAAGAGAAAATATTTTACTCGATACCAGGCATCCTCCGATGTCTTCCTCCAAATAATAATAATAAATAATAATAATAATGGATTGCATTTGTATCGCTCTTTGAGACCCTCAAAGCAATTCACAATTCCATTATTCATTCACTCTCACATTCACACACTGGCAGAAGCAAGCTCCATTTGTAGGCACAGCTGCCCTGGGGCAGACTGACAGAAGCAAGGCTGCCATACTGGCCAACACCAGTAGGCAAGGCAGGTGAAGTGTCTTGCCCAAGGACACAATGGAAGCAGGATTTAAGCCATCATTTCTGGGCCGCAGGCCGACAACTCTACCACTGATCCACATCTGGTCTGAGATGCTGATTGGTTGATGCTGCTGTGCAAAGTTTTCCCAACTTCACACAGCAGCTGCTCAGATGGTTCATCAATGCGTCCGAGCGGCAGCTGCATGGACGCGCTGATGCCCGCTGAGCGCAGCTTGCTGTGTGGCAGCTTGAAGCCCACTTGATGCGTAGCTAGCATAGACTTTGCATGTAATCTAGCTGCCCTTCTGCCTGTACCCGCTGTGAACGCGGCTTTATGGTTAGATCTAGAAAAATAGAACCTACCGGTCAGTCAGGGCCAGTCTGGATGAGATGCTGCTTGGACGAGGCGGCTGTGGCGTAGCAAAGTTCAAGGCCAGGAGGGGTCTCTTGGCAGGAGACAAACTCTGAGGACAGACAAAAGCAATGATACATTTAGTGTCAGTTAGGAATTCACAGCTCTATTGTTTTTTATTAATAGGGGACATACTAGACTTATTTGTGTTGCTGTTTGGGTCTTTTCTGCCACTATAAACACTCCAAACATAAATTAAAACCATCCAATCATTTTTTGTTGCACATTTTGCTGTCAAAAAAAACTTTTGTTTCTACAATTGGTTTGATAAAGTCGCTTCTTGTGATGTCACAATAAGTGCAATTTGCATACATGTTTAAAACGAGGCATAATATTTCCTCTTTAAGATCCAGCTGTTTCAAAGCAATAACTAGAGCAGATGTTCTATTGTTGTCTGGATCTAAAACCAAAATGAAGCAACGAGTTGTGTGTTTGTTATCCTGAGTGCTGCTGTCTGACCTTAGCGGTGGGGGTGTGGGCGCCTGGCGTCAGGGTGCAGGTTCTCATCTGTTCCTGCATCTCTCTTTCCTTCTCTGCTGTCTTCAGAGCAAACTCCACTTCAGCCGCCAGCTGTTCATCTCCAGAGAAAAACTCCTTCACCTCGTTACGGTAGTCCTGCATCGTCACCTGGTGAAGAACGAGTTCCTTTTCAGGTGAGCAGATGAACAAAGAAGCAGAAGAAACAATATGAGGAGAGTACGCTTACCTGCAGGTAGCCCATCAGATCTTTGAGGACAGGAGATCGTTTCTGCTCCAGAAGGTTCTTCAGGCTGATGATTAGAGGAACCGTGTTTTCTATGAAGGCCTTCTTCTGGACCTGTGGACAGAAGCTAATGCAGAGCAACACTTTCCTCCACAGCTGGAATGTTGGAAAGATCTGATGAGAAGTGCTCTGACCTGTGACACCACCTTCTTCTGTGCCACCTGCAGGACAACCTTGGTCATGGTGGCCACATTCTCCTCCTCTGGCTCCTCTCCTCCAGCTCCCCCTGCTGGTGCTGAAATTGCTTGCAACTTGAATTCTTTGAGACTCAACACGTTGAAGGTCTCCGACAAAATTTCAGCGCCGTCCGCATCCAGAGGCAGCTCCTCGTCTGCAAAGCATGCTGGCAGAGAAAAAAGAAAACCTATTACAAAAGGTCAGATCCAGAGGTCAGAGACGGGCCTGGGCCGTCTGAGACGGGCCTCTGTCGTCAGAGACGGGCCCGGGTCGTCCGAGACGGGCCTGGGCCGTCAGAGCGGCTGTGTGCTGACCTAAGATGGTCTGGCTGATCTTGTTGGTGGTGTTGAAGCGCTGAGCGTCTGTGAAGTGTTCCAACAGGAATCGGTAGATCCGAAAGCGCTTCTCCCGGTTCTGAGCTCCTTTCAGGGAGAACCGCACTTTTTCTCTACAGAATGAAACAATGACAAGCGGCTGAATACGTCATGCATCAAATAAAAATGATTTCAGTCTGAAACTCTAACACTGAATCCTTGCCTGATCAGTTACAGGGGTTTAGAAGCTGCCCTCCTGAGGCATGTCAAGAAGCTGAATATTTGCAAGTCAAAGTTGCTGGTTTAGCTTCTTTCTTTCTTTCTTTTGGAATTCGGCTTGTTTTGGTGTTTAAACAGATGTTTGTGTGCCACCAGGTTGAACTGCTTAAAGGTACAATAAGTAATACTGACGTCTTGTTGTCAAATTGGAGTACTGCAGTCCATAAAGAAAAACAACAGTCAGTCATCCCACCATTCTGGGAATTTTATGGAGAGTTACTGATTAGCCAGAGCATACAAGATGGGGAGTTATACACAGGAAGTTGATAAGTAGATACAAAAGTTTCACCAAAATATCGAGTTGATGGTAACTGAAAAATTAGCTTGAGATATTTTAGCGCTGAGCATTTTACTGCTAACATTGTTAGCTTAACGTCAACCTTTAGCCCCGTTGGTATCATGTTACTAATGAGGCCGTGTTCTTTAATGTAGAAGACTTGGCAACCTCGCAGGCTCACATGTGATTTGCCCTGGAACCAGGAAATATAGACGAGGGACAGATATTGTAAACAATGACTACGTCCCGTGGCAGCGGGGATTTTTTTTGGTCCAGTCTGGCAGTGTAGCACTCAGAATTGTCTGAGTACCAAGTACAAGGCCAACAAATTCACTTTCTAAAGCTGAGCATAACAGCTTTTGCTATAGTACTTCACTTGATGTATATTTGTGAAAAATCTTTATTAGAGATTGCTGTGGGTTTAATTTTCTCAAGTTATGGACATGAAGACATGGCGCCCCAACCGCCAGCAGAAACCCAATCAGGGATTTTGCCGACAATTCCCTGTGATGCCGCCAGGACGCAGCCGGCCGATGGCAAGCACAAGCCACCGCCACCCCAGGCAAACTGCCAATGCTGACAACCCATCGCCTCCCAGCTACAGCAGACGGACAGCCCCACCATGGAAAACCCAGCCAGGACCTGGACGCCAAGCGCTCACAGCTGCAAAGTGCCAAGACCAGACACCCAGCCAAGGCCAGACTCTTCTCTGTCTTCTCAGACCCCCAGACGATCGTGCCAGATGACCTCTTGGACTGAGCCAGGTTCTGCCGAAGGTTTCTTCCTGTTAAAGGGGAGTTTTTCCTCTCCACTGTCGCAACATGCTTGCTCAGTATGAGGCATTGCTGATTAATTGCTGTGGTTGGAGTCTGGTTGTTTTTTCGGGAACAACCTCACGTCAATGACTCAACGTAATCTGCTGGGATTCCACCACCCAACAATTCAAATATGGCACCTTCAAAAGAGGCCCCCCCAACCAACAAAAGGAAGACCTCACCCTGACAGCACTTTATATATGGAGTCTGAATGATTGAATCAGAGGGTTGTAGGATCCATTCCAGCGTCCAACTGTCACATGTACGTTGCTTATCAAACGCTGTATGGGTGTGTGAATGTGTGCATGTTTGTGAGTGTGAATGCGTTAACGTGGCTCCAGTGTAAAGAGCTTTGTGTGATCAGTATAATTAGAAAGCTTTAAATAAGTTCAGTCCATTGACTATTTATCAGCAGATATTGGCCTCATATTTCTGATTGGTGCATCTCTAATCAGTACCTCTCGCTCTGGGGGAACTTGTTGTACAACTTGTGTTTGTTGTACGAGTTGAAGTGGAAGATGCACTCGATGAAATGCTGGCTGAACATCTCAGGGTTCTTCTTAAGCAGCCGGTGGAGCAGGCAGTATTCACACAGACTGCAACAGGAAAAGGGTAGATTCAACAATGTTGGTAGCATTTATTATTTTATATCAGCATTTGTTTTTCTTTTTAACACACAATCCAGCGTATAATGAAACTTTGGGATGTCATTTACCTGGAGATGGCAGGAACAGGATCCACCAGGGCCATCATGAAGCGAAAGAAGAGGGAGCCTTTCCATTTCACAAACTCCTCCTGGGAACAGAAGTCGGGGACGGCGAGTCAGACATACAGGTGGGAGGAAGTGGCAGCAGAAAGCCCTCATCTTTACCTGAAGCAGGTTGGTGAGCATGATGAGAGTCTGCTCCCTGATCACAGCTTCATCGTCCCACAGACAGGCCGAGATGTTGGGGATGTAGTGGTCCACGACGTTGGTGTAGCGAACACACAGATCACACATTATCACCACCATGTTGTTGCGCACGGCAACTTCTGACCCGACCTCGAGCTCTCTGGCAAACACCGGCAGGTATTTCTGGACCAGTTCTTCGTGCTGCAGACACAGCTTCCCTGATGCCACAGAATGGATGGAATGATAAAAATACGGCCGCTGGACGGAAAGAGGAGGGAGGGGGCAGTAGGACGGCTCACCTAAAGTTATCACTCCGTGCGCCTTGACTCTGGTGGGCAGAGAGTTTTCTCTGAACTGAGACAGAGGCAGTGATGCTGGCGGCTCCGCCTGACAGGCCGCTGGTCACCAGGAACAAGCAAACAAAAGGTCAGTCAGGAAGAGGTTCTTCTCCTTCCTGGACAAGTGGTCCTGCTGGTATTACTCTCTTATTCTAAAAGTTTGATGAATTAAAAGTGAAGGCTCTGTAATTGTTTACAGTTTTAGCTAGTTCTGAGGACCAAAAAATACTTACACACACACACACGATAGAAAGCTAATCACAGCTGCCCTGGCCGGAGCCTGACCACCACCAGCGGACAAGATGGATGACGTTTTTACCCAAGGGCATAACAACTGAGACCGACAGAGCCAGGCTTCAATAATAAACAATATTCATAAATCACTAAATGTCTATTTAACATTTCTGTAACTTACCTGTAGAGAACATTTCATTTGTCTTCAAATACTGATAGTTTAGCAGTTAGCCGTTCTTATCAATGCAGCAAGTAGCTCTAATAAACCAGATCTTTATTCATATTTCATCAAATCCATTGAACAAACATTTCTATCAGTGACCATAAATGAATTATCAACCAGTTATTAATTCAAATAGACCTCTGTTAAGAGTATTACGGTGCGATGTGAAAAGCATTCGGTTTCCAGAACCAATAATGGACTTTAGTGGGATGCTTCCATACCTGCCAGCTTCTCAGAATGTGACGTCAGGACAGACTCCACCAGCAGCACCGTCCTCTTACCAACCTTCGCTGGACAGTGCAGTGAGGCCACGCCCAGAGTGTGGAGGTGTTTTATCTGGAACACAGAACATTTTCAATCAGAGGAGTAACTTTACAGCAAGCCAGCTACAGACTGGAGGGGCTCCGATGATTCAATAATTAATAAATACACAAATAATTAGCATGTTTCCTGTCATGAGTCATTTAGCAGAACAAACTGTACCACATTGTACATGTGTTGTACAATGCTGAACGCTCTCACTGGAGTGTTGCCCACAGCGCCGCCACTGGCCGGTGGACTGAATCATGCATTGATGAATCTGGATTTTTACCCAGCCCCGGTCAGAATCTACTTTTACATGTCAATTTTTACAGTGTTTTGAAATGAGGAAACATTTCACCAATGCAGTAATCAGACGTGAAAAGAATGAGCCGTTTCTCCCCCCAAAGGCTAATGCTTCAGCGGGAAGAAAACCCCCAGTATGCATTGTGGTTACCATGACACTGGGCTCATGTGAGCGATGCGCTCCAAAGCCATGGAACCATTTAACATGCTGTCAGCTCCTGGTTAGCGAGGTGCATTGAGTACAGTGTCCGAGTCTGAGATGAGGCTCTGATGGTTTCATGGGAATATTTTTTTTATCTTTTTATTGATTTGGTTTCCTGTACTCCACACATAGCGTTTAAAATGTTCATTAGGAGCAAGTGGTCAGAGGTGTGAATACTAATCAGTCAATATGACGGATGGCTTTCAGATTCTTCTGTCACTGTTTTTTGTTTGTTTTTTTATCAATCAAATAAAGAAAAATATTCTGTTAATGTAACCCCTGGTGCTGCTAGATATCAGGTTTCCAGTGTTGGATCAAAGTTCCTCAGGTTTTTGTTGAAAAGGCTAAAGATAGGAAACCAATCTTATTGAAGGGGAAGCCTCTGAAAAAGCCTCAAGAAAACCCCAGAAGACAACAACAAAGCACCTCTGAGAAACTCTGAACTCACAGGGGAATAGTGCTAATGATTCATTACAAACCTTTGGTGAAGTGCAGGAGTTTAGCGGCAGATAATGCCTTATTTAGAGGTTGCACTTCTGTTGCCACATTAATTGATATATATCTGATATATATTGATCATGAATGGATATAAACTTCTCCAGGACTACAAGTGGTTTCAAACTTGTCTGGGAGAGTAAATGAACGCAATACATGCTAAAACATTATGTCCAGGTAGCAAAAAAGTGGTACTTTCCCTTTAACTGTGGGATGGAAGAAAACGTACTCTGATCATTTGTGCGCAAACTGAAATCTTCCATTTAATTCAGCATCCTTCAAAACACACATGAATTTCATCCTAATTAAAGTTGGCATGAAGAGGTTCTCCTGAAACGTATGATTATGTAAATAACCTGTTTAGTCATGTTATGGAGAATACTATAAAGAAACTGTTCTTCTGTCTGACTGTACTGACTTGATGCTACAAGGAAGGTTCTCACCATCAGGTCCTCGTTGAGGTTCTGGGTTCCCTTCTCGCTGAGGATGATGCTGGCTAAATAAGCCTCACAGATCGACACCAGCTCACCGCAGTGCTGGTTCAGGAAGGCCTGACGAAACAGAAAATGTTATTTCTCCTGAATACCAAAACAAATTCATCTTCTTTATTTTCTTAGCCGTCAGTTTCCTTTCTTGCTAAGTACAGTTGTATATTGAAAAGCACAGTGTTGTGTGGGTGTGAAGGTGAGAAAAGCAAGCAAATTCAGACCTGTCATGTCTTTGAAGTGTGTGTGTGGCTTTTGAGTTTCTCCTGCTCTGAATAGTGCATTTGTTTGGAATCAAGGATGTGGAATTCACAGGGTTCTGCTGCCTCTGGATGGGTATGGCACTTTTGCCTTAGTGCCTGTACATTCTGAGCTAGTCATTAGCCTAATGAATCCAAACATTGGGGCAACCCATCAGTTTCACCTCTAGTTTCAAGCGTCCTGTATGCCGAGGTAAATTATTCTCAATCAATTTGTGATTGGATGATGTAATAATTGGTGGGGGTATTTCTGCTGCACTGACATCTGCATTGGGATTTTTGTCTAAAACATCTGGGCCAGCCTGGTGTAGCTGCTGTTGTAGACACGTCTTTGCCTGCTCAGAAACGGTACTGTACGGTAAAATAAGCTCTAAATAACACTGGTAAACAACACATTTCATCTCCATATTCATTCGGCCCCCTTAGGTAATCCGCCACGTACACCCTCAAACCACACCGTTTCAGCAGCAAGTAACGTCAATGATCAGTTTAAAAGGCGCTCAGAGAAGCCGAAATAACTCATTTGACTTTGTAGCAGCAGGGCTTGTTGCTGCCTGTCTGCTTGATCTGACTTGATTGGGACATGTCCAAGTACAGACCCCCATTAAGTTCCTAATAATACACCTCAAAACCTCAAGAAATTCATCTTTCATCTCATAATCAGTTAATTCTGATGATCAGTGGAAGTGTAATAAGGACAGGCAGTTCCAACGCTCCTAAAGAGCCTGAAAGGAATGCAAGTATGGACGTAATGGTAGTCTTTTCCAACCTGAGTATGTTTGATGTCATCACTACAGCCGAGTTGATAAAGAGTCTGCATGGCAGCACTGATCACCTCCAGAGAGAGACTGAAAGTCTTGAGCCAAGACATCAGATCAGCTAGAGTTGGAGAGGAAAGAGAGCGAGACATGTTAGGACAGCTGCGGAAGTCTTCAGAACATCTTCACGTCCAGCTCCTCATTACCAACTATCCTGTCCTTGGTGTCCCCGTTTAAATGAACAGCGATGTCTCCAACGACAGAGAGAATGTGACAGCAATTGGTCGCATTCACACTGTCTGATCTAGGAGAAGGAATTCCAAACATTAAATCTGTACATGGAGAAGATGTCCACTCTGAATGAAAGCTAGTCCTTACCTGACCATGATGTCCCAGGCATCCAGGATTTTGCCGTATGGTACTCTGGACACGGAGGGGACGACCTTGGCCAGCAGCAGCCAGGCCCCAGCAGCGTGCTCCGTCTCAGTGTGGGAGATCAGACTGGAGATGAACGTTGGGCTGAACTTGTTTTGTTTGGACCAGATGGTGAAGGCTCTACTGAAATATCGGCTGCAGAGGAAAATCATACCTGTCACTTTAACAAGCAAACATCTTCATTAATTTCTTTCAACCAAACTCAGTCACACCACTGCCCCGCTCTGAATGGAGATTAAACACGAATACACGCATTGCTGCATTCTATCATTTGACTAAAAACCAACAGGACTGAACTCCGTGGATTTCTGGCCTGTTACTACTTTAATGAAGTCTGGATTTCAGCGACCATTTGGTTCCCTTCTGCCTCTCTGTGGTGAATTTGGTACTGTAGCCCTTTTTAAAACACATCAGTGAACCATTTACTTGCATTTTAAATAAGCTTACTAGTCATGACTCAGCACAAATTCCACACATGACCCTCTGTTGCGCCAAGGTGTGATCTTCGCTCATAAATCCAGCGTTGTGGGAATATTGTGGTAATATTAGTATCAAGCATGCCAGAACAAACGCCATGGCACCTTCAACAGATCAGATCAGGAAGGGTTTATTGCCAAATGTTGGGCAGATTTACAACATTAGGAAATTGCTGCAGTACTTAGTGCAAACATACCAAAAAGAAAACACTTAAATAAGAATAAAAATAAAATCAGTGTAGCTGAGTGTCCAAAGTGTCTCTATTGTTGGACTGGTGGAGGTGTGAAGGCTGTTTGGTGGCTCAGGAAAGCAGCAGTAAAAGTTGTTGAGGGTTTTGGCAAACAGCAGGTCGTCAGTGGAGAGGAGAGTTTTAGGCTTATAGGTTCTGTGGCTTCAAAACAAGCCCAGATCACCATACCTCCACTACCATGCTCTGCAGTTGTTATAAGATGGATGTTTTAGCCCAAGTCTCAGCTGTTCTAAAAAGCACCCAAAGAACTTGGCACACCCAGTTGGTGCTCTTCTATTGTGTTCAAAGAAAAAGGGTCTCTGCTGGCACCAATTTAAAACAAGCCATGTTGGCATGTTGAGTGAGGCCTCTAGAAGTTGGAGCTCTGCTACACAATCTGACCTTTGGCGGACTTTTCTGGGACCTCCCATTCTGTGAAGACTAGTGTCCTAAATCTTTTTTGTTCCACTTGTGAGAAATCTTTCTTTCTGCAGAATATAGGAATGTAGCTGTTCTAACCCATCCCAGAGTGCTTTGCAGCAAGTGTTGCTGTTCTGAAGGCATTCCTGCTACAGTCCCGCCAAAAGTTTAGAACCACTTGAAAAATGGCACACAAAAAAAAACAAGGTTGCACATAGAACTTCATTATGCACCAAGAAGAGATGGAGTAAGACAAAATATTCTTTCAGACAATTAATTGAAAACAAGGCTTAAACTGTAACAGTCTGTTTTACAGCTGATCAAAAGTTTAAGACCACACCTCCAAAAGAACTGGAGGGCGGAGTTTGACCAGTGAGGGAGGGCAATATGCAAATTCAACTTATTGTGACGTCACAAAAAGACACTCTTTCAAACGGTTCATAGAATCTGAAGATTTTAAACAGCAAAAATTGTCAAAGAAAATATGAAGGGATGGATTTGAAGTTTTCATAGAAGCAGCAGAAATAAAAAAAGGCATTTGCGTGATATATTTCAATAGAAACTGACAGAGTGCTTAGTTTACTGTTGCAGTGTGATTTGCTCCTGGCTGATTTCTCTGCTGTAGTTTAGAAATTAACGATGAATGACAGTACATACGTCTACATTTGTGAGAAACAAACAGCAGATAATTCTGACCTGAGGTTCTGGCACTCATTACACAGCAGGCCAAGTAGGTCCCAGGTCAGTTTCTGACTGCTGTCCAGGTGGTGACTCTCAGAGTACACCTTCACCTGACTGAGCAGCACCTGGTCCAAGACCTCCAAGGCTTTGTCCTGTACAGAGCTCTCAGAGTCCACGACAGCTGGGACCACGCCAAGCAGCCACGCCTTCTGAACTACACTGCTCTCTGGTTTGGCCTGTTGGGGGAGATCAAGCAATCGTTTTAATGCCTCCTAACAAACTAGCGAGCATGTTCTTGGTTCAGCTCTGAGAAGAAAGAGACTAAAGGAGCTTCATCTGTTGGGCCCAGACTCACAGCGAGCAGTTCTCCCAGGCACTGTAAAGCCTTCTTCTTCACTGACACAGCTGGGTCTCTGGTGCGCTCCGACAGAGTTTCCAGGTTCTCCCAGGTAGTAGGAATCACGCCGTGTTTTAGGAGACCCACCAAAGCCTGATAAAAATAAGACAGAACAGACGGATGATGCCTGAGCGTCTTCCTCTCCAAACATCTGGCCCAGACGGGCAGTACAAGGTGGAGCACATGTAGCTGCCTAGAGTGATGAGGAACAGAGTACCTGCAGAGCTGCTTTCCTCACGTTAGTCTTGGAGTCTCTGACACGGCGCAGGAGAAGAGCCAGGTTTTCTTTAGCTGTAACAACATTACATCCATTTGACATTCAGTTCAACGTTTAAACATGCTGAATAAAGCTGGACATATGAGGAGAAATCTCACCCTCACAGCTGGAGCCGTCAGCACTGCTGAGCTCCACTGTCCTGAAGGGAAGAGTTCGGTAGGTTTTCTGGGTACTAGAAGATCCTACAACACAGAGGCATTCATCAACATACAGCAGCACAGGCGTGGTCACCAGTAAACCTGATGGAACAGCATCCATGAGCAAATCTATGAACCAATCTACATGAAACCGTGACAGGAACAGAGGTGGGTTACACTGGGAACTAGGTTCAAGTCTTCCATCTGGTCTTACAAGCATGTGTTACGGCCTCTATTTATTTGGTCTTTGAATTCAGGCCAACTGCATGTGAACTTAGAGATGGCAGAAACGCAACATTTGGCAGATCAGATCATTTGGAATTAATCTTCTGGATAAAAGAATCAACAATTACAGAAAACTAATCCCAACCCTACCCAATGGCGACACCTGGTGGCCCAAAAAAGTCAGATGTAATTACAAAATGCTGAACTCAAAGTGTGACTGGAGTCTTTTTGTCTATTGTAACCTCTTGTGTTGGTTTACTTTATAGTAATATTTACATGAAGGGATGTTTTATTTTAACCATTTTTTATTCATATGGGGAAAACTGGGTAACTGAGGCAAGACTTCACCAAAAAAAACATCTAGAGAAGCTTTAGAATGTTTCACACATATCAGGGGATCAACCAGCCACCAAGCAGGCAAAGACACACCAGAAATAATTTATAAAAATTAATGAGAGACAGGCATTGCTAAAACTTTTTAAAGTCTGTAAAATTGTGGATGATATTTTTGTTTTACTACATTTTGGCAACATGGTAAAAGGTCACCACACGGTCAGCTTTGTTTCATCTAATTTCAATAAGCTGGGCGAATAATCTGTAACCTTTCAGAACAGCTGGTAATATAATGGAAGAGGAAGTGGAAAAGTCATGTGACCTCCTCACCTTGATTCAGAGCTCAGAACAAACGTTGTGAATCAAACGTTCCACATAGTTTCAGTACGTCCTGGAACACTGTTTCAATTTTTCTCGAGGTGAAAAAGGCTTCAAAAAGTGTACAAATATTTGTTGTTTGGAATTTCTTTTTAAAAATAGAAAGAAAAGAAAAAAATCGACTTTGGCAGGAAGAATAAAAATGTAAAGATTTTATTTTTAATTCATATTGCCCAGCCTTAACCCCCCTTAATTTTGCAGAAACAGTTACATGTCTGATTACACGTTAAAAAATGTTAAATAAATCTTTAAATCAACAACAACCTCATACCTTTAAATAGTACCAGGAATGTTAAATATTGACAAAAATGGTGATTTGCTTAATGTTGGGGTACATATCGATAAACTGATATGAAAAATATTAATAAAAAAATAGTCCTCATATTGCTCAGCCCTACTATAAATGTGAAATCTGTAAATCTCTCCTAGGTATTATCAGCATTGTTTTGACAGGGAACAAGCTCATTTTTCACATGGATAAATTAAATAGCGATGCACCGATACTGTGATAATATACTCTTATCGAGGTCAGTTAAAGTTCCCGCAACCATGAACAAATACTTAAAATATAGAAACTCAGCAATAATTTCTCCGAAAACGTTTAGTTTTTAATTTAAATATTAGTTTTGTGGTTCACCAGCATTTTTTATAGGAAGTAGAGAAGAAAATAAACCGTCTTCCAATTCATTGCATTTTTATGTGTTGTAGAAGTATCAGCATTGGTACTCTGCATCGGCAAGTACTCAGATCCAAGTATCGGTATCGCTGCATCCTAAAATAAAACACCATAAAAAACCCTGAAATCAAAGACAAACCTAAATTAGATATTAGATTTCGAAAGTCCGATAGTTTGGTTCCGTTAGGACTGGTTCCCACCAGCTGAGCAGTGCACATCTTAAAATAAAACCATGAGTCACACTTTTAATATTTCTAAAGCCCACAGTCTTTAGCATTGTGGTACTATTTTTGTTCATGTAACTGTGACGTAATAATTCTGTTCACTTTTAGGCGAAGCTAAGGTGTTGAATGGATCCAGTTTTGCGGCCTAAGAATCAGGTCTCTGTTTTTCCCAGATGCAGTGTTCCTGCTGGCTTCATCAGATCGGTATCCAGCTTTTACTGGAGCGGTTTGCAGCAGTGTGTGAAGGAACTGGACTGAAAATCAGCCCCTCTGAACAAGAGACCATGGCCCTGAGCCAGAAAGGGCCCACTGCCTTTCCACCAAGGGCAAGGCTCTGGTGGGCAGAGGCCCACGCACTTCGGACCAGGGACCACCCAAATAAATGACTGTCTTAAAAAAAAATTTAAATAACTTTTATTTATGATTACATTTTATTTCTGAGGAGAGTCCGTTAAAGTTATCATAGATAAAATAAAACTGGAGGTGATATATCCATCTTTTTAAGACTTGCTCTCAATGGGCCTCATTTATCAAACTTGCACAGAAAACGGTGCATATTTTGGGTGTATATTCCAAATACGCAAGACCCAACATGGGATTTATGAACGTGTCGGATCCGCCCAGATTTGTGCGTAAAGACCTGCGCTTGTTGATAAATGTCACGGTTGAAACGAGCGTATTTATGAAAGTCACGCCTACAAATATTGACCAACCGCCTCTTCCACGCTTTATTTTTGCGACATTGCCGAACGGAAGAGGACCAAGATTGTTCAAAAGAGGAACTTCACTAGCAGGAAATAGGTCAAAGGCAGACCCAGCGTGTGCGCTTGGAACGGAGGGTTATTAGATGCTCCAACAACGTTTGTCACCTAAAGCATGACATGCAGTTATTCATTGTTATATTACACAGCTGGTGGCCAGAACACCCAGTATGGATAGAACCTGCAGTGGGACCGGAATGACACGATGCCGCGGCTGTCCCCACATCTTATAAAAACATCTAAGCCGTAACCATACATTGCACATCATATTGTACATAGAACATTTCTAGTTACTTTTATTAATTTATGTTCATATCTGTTACAGAATAATTACATGGTAACTGTTTCACTGCCACTTTAGATCTATTTAGGTTTTTATTTTATCTAAGCCACATTACAGGAGAGAGAAATGTTTTTTTTCCTTCAATTTTTCTGTATGCTGCTGCAATTGAATAATCAACAATTTGTGGGAGACTTTAGAGTTTGACATTTTGCACCTTATTTAATGACAGACTATCATAAAAAAGGGGATCAGCACGCACATCCGCTCCAAAAATATCGGGCAGCCGAAAACATGGGTAATATTGAAAGGAAGAAAAAAGACGACTCGCACACTAACTGCAGCAATTAAGGCACAAAGTTTTGAAATCGACTACAATTTGGAGCCCTGTGGTGTGCGAGGCGCCCCTTGTTTATTTAATATGAAAGACGATCATGACATAACCCAAAATAACTTCATGAAATTGCATATTTGTAATGTGAGGTGTAATAATCCTTCCAGCACGGGAATGTTTAATGTTGTCTAAATCTTGAATTTTATGCATGTTTTTTGCGTGTTGCGATGAAGGTTAAAATGGGTGTAAAATTTACACCGCCTCCTGACTTGGTGTATATTTTTTGCACATTGTACGCTCACGTCCAGATTGATAAATGCCGAAAAGTGTACATTTTTTGTGTACGCAACATTTACACCGTGATTTGGTTTGATAAATGAGGCTCATTGGGTACTTTGAACAACACGACTTATGAACTCTCCAAGCTAAGGCTAAGGCTAGCTAAACTGCTAGAGTGCTTTGGGTACATAAGGGTAAGATTGCTGATTTTACAGTTACACTTTTTGCTGAAAATATTACGATTCCTAGATTAACATTCCAGACTAATCCATTTAAGTAAATAATTGCATGTCATAATAAAATCAGTAAATTAATTTAAAAAAACTGTTAGTTTAGGAAATACGTTGCTAGTACATTTCACATAGTTGCTTCGGAAAAGCTGACCAATCGCTGATCCCACAGAGCCCAGATGATCCCGCCCCTTTGGAATTTCCCGCCCTGTGCTACTACCAGTTAGCAAAAAATAGCGTAATGCAGCAACATAATTAACAGCTTCTAAATGCATTCCTATCTACAGGATGAGCAGCTCTAATAATAGTCCTTAACGGAATCACATAATTATTTAATGCATGTATCTGACGCTGGTTAAGTTTATACTCTGGTTTCACATGCCAGAGAGCTGATATAACTTACCTGTGGCCCCTAGGACCAAGTTACCTGTGGTGCTAGGGGCTATTTAACAGTTACATGCTCCCACTAAGCCAAATAATAACAACTAATGTTAACTACCACATCTATGCTGATGACACTCAGCTTTATATCTCAATGTCACCAGGTCATGTTGAAGCCATCCAAACCCTTAATAAATGCCTTGAGCAAATTAAAAGATGGATGTCCCATAATTTCCTCCAACTGATAAAAAAAAAAAAAAAAAAAGTATTTATCTTTGGACCCAAAAAAAGATAGATTAAATTTCAGCACATAACTTCGGTTGGTCCAACTAGAAACTACCAACCATGCCAGAAATCTAGGAGTAATAATGGACTCAGACCAGAACCTCCAGGGTCACATAAAGGCAAGAACAAGGTCAGCTTTCTATCACCTCAGAAACATTTCTAGGATTAAAGGAATGATGACACAAGGAGACCTAGAAAAACTCATCCATGCATTTATCTTTAGCCGCCTCGATTACTGTAACAGTATCTTCACAGGTCTACCTAAAAAAAAAAAAAAAAATCACTCAGCTGCAGCTGATCCAGAACTCTGCTGCTGGAGTTCTCACTAGAAACAGGAAAGTAGAACACATCACCCAGTTCTAAAGTCCTTCCACTGAAACATGGAGAAGCAGCTTTCAGTTTCTATGCACCTCATATCTGGAACAAACTACCAGGAGAACGCAAAGCTGCAGAGACACTGAACTCTTAAATCTGAGATCATTTTGCTTTTATTCTTTTTTTAATTACTGTTATTTCTTTTTTTCACATTTTTCTTAATGTTTTTACTCCATGTTTTTAAATTCTGCATTGTTGTTTCTCTGTCTCAAATCATGTAAAGCACCTTGAATTGCCTTGTGTTGATAGTGTGCTATATGAATAAAATTGCCTTGCCTGTGTTAGGTTACAGCTGTAATATGTTGTATTTTGCCTGCGTGTTTTCTTCTAGACAGTAGTGATATATACAGACGCAAATCTGCTGAAGCAACCACGGAACAGTGGAAAGAAGGTCACCTTAACCTGTAGCGGCTGGGGGGCTATGACTATGATGGCTAGATATTGGGGCTGCCAAACAATACATTTTTTTAACCTAATTAATCACAGGGTAGCTGTGAATTAATCGTGACTAATTAAAATTCCTAAATATGTCTAAAAAAAACAAAATTTTCTGTGTAAACGACAAATCCAGATGTGATATAACTGAATTATTATTTTTCTCTTTCTCCGTTTTGCCTCTTTTCGTTCAAACTCCCGCGGTTTGGCCTGTGTATCAACTGCACCATATGACAGACGTCTATGATGTTGGTTCGATATCAGGAGGGTGGCGATATGTAAACTCTGTATGTACAACTTTTAATGAGTCTATAGGTAAAGATGTTTGAGCCCAAAAGCAGAAATACGTCCTCAGATGAGAGTAACTACTCAACTCACCATAAACTATCAAATATTTATCTTTCTTAATATCTTAAAGAAAACACATATATTTAGAAATATTTTTATGTTATTTTTTTTAAATCCACGTTTATTCAAGCTAATATGGCAAGTTGCTCACCAATTTTTTTTTAGAAAGCAACTTCTGGCTACACCACTGCTTACAACACTGCTTAGTCCCTCTAAATCTGGGCTCCAAAGTTCTTAGAATTTAGGTGGTTTAGATTTGTTATACTTTCATTGAATAGAAAGCAGAACAGCTGAACTCCACCCATTCATTATCTGAGATCAACTGTGGTGACGGCAGGTGTAGTCGCATTTCTCCACCCTGTGACACTTAGTCAGGTAAATGTTCTGTGTGGTTCTGTGTTCTGATCCATGCAGTGATGCTTCTTCACAAATACTACTCCACTCTTATTGGTAGATATCTGGCAGAAATTAATCTTAAAAAGAAGCTTTAACAGTAAGCACAACATTCCCCTTCAAAGCAGGGTGCGGACCGCTGGGAATGATCTAACCTCTCAGCCAATGAGGTATTTGTACCTGTGAGCTCCTCCTCCAGCACCGTCTGTGTCCCAGCTGAAAACAGAAAACACACACTATAAAGTTACTGTTTGTGGCAGTTAACTTGACTCTGTGTGTGTGTGTGTGTGTGTGTGTGTTTTCTCACTGGCAGAGAAGAGGTTGTGGACGGCCCGAGTGACGTTGAGTGAGGGCAGCTCCAGACACTGAGCCAGGCAGGAAAGGGCGTGGCCCTGGACGGTGGGCGACTCGTCCCCTCGTCGAGCGAACAGCAGGTCCTGGATCAGGAACTTGTGAGGCAGGAACATGGCGAGCTCCAGATCCTGACAGTCCTCCACGTTTCTCTCCGGCTGAGCCAACAGAACCATCACCACATCCACGGAGAAGAGTCGGTGCACCATCTGCAGACAGCAGCAGCGTCTGTAGTTCCACTGCTCAGGCTGCTTTTAGCAACACTCATTACAAGAATGACTTCTTTCCTTCACTATGGCCGAAAACCTAACCGTGTGAACAGCTTTGGTTTGTTTGTTGGATGATGTTCTACCAAGTCAGAATGTTTCGCTGCTAAATCAAAGCTTTCAAACAAAGCAAAATAACATGGCAGACGAACATCAGCTGATTGGTCATTTCTTAGTACCGGAGTCTCAAAGTGTGTTAATCTGCCAAGTAAGACCGGAGTTATGTTAATTCCTGAGTAGGAATTACAAAAAGTTACCACCCAAATTATCAAAAAAACGGTTTCTGTCCACTACTAAACAGAGGAGCACATCACAGGCCTGAAACTTCCAAAAAAACAACATAATTATAAAAATATTCATAAAAAAAGTCTGGGCAAAAGTTCAAAGTTTCTTGGAACTTTTATTTAACAATCCAATACCTTGGAGGGATGGCTGTTTTAGATCTGTCACTAGATGTTCACAGAGCAGAAACATCTGCTAACTGAATAAACTGAAACGCTTCTGAAGAGAAAAAAAAAAAAATAATCATCCTAATACCTTTGAATGACCAGAGAAGTTGAGGAGCCACTTGATGAAGAGGGCGTAGTCCGTACTGGTCATCTTAGATGTTAGCATCCCCACGGCCTGGGCTCCATGGTTACGGTACTCACTTTTCTCCACCATCTACACAGCAGAACAACAGGACCATGACTCAGCAGATATGTCTGTACCACGTCAGAGCTAGAGTTTTCTCCAATCACCATGGAAGCCAGGGATAACCAACAATCAGCCAATGAAAGGTTAGAATATGATGGGGACTGACCTGGAAGCAGATGTGCTGCAGGAGGATGTGAAGGAAAGGTAGAGCCAGTTCTCTCAGCTCCTCCACCAGATGACTGGAGTCACAGAAACAGAGTGTGTGTGTTAGACTCCGGGACTCGTCTACAGGATGGCCGAACATGTTGAGAATCTACCGCTGCTAGCAGCCGTGCACTTCAACAAATAATGTTTCCCCAAAACCCAACTGCAGTTCCACTGAACACCAGCACATGTCAGACTCTAACGAGTGCATTCACCAAACATGCCCACCATTCCGAAATACTGACATGAATGTGTCCGAATCCGAATTAATTAATTTCCCTCTGGGATCAATACAGTATTTTTGAATTGAAATGAAACATTTCTCCAAACGCAAAGCTGATTTTTGTTTTTTTACAGTCATCTGAACAGTTTTATACCAAACATTCAGCTCTTTAACTTTTATTATCGGTTTCTTAAATCCCAACACATCAGGTTGACCCAGTGTTGGAGCAGCTGGAATGACTTAGATCTGGTCTAAACTAACTGTGGAACAAAGCTGGACCGATTATCACTCATCTACAGAATCTTTTGAATCTGTTTGTAAAAAAAACAAACAAACATGATTCTATCTGCTGCTTTTAAATTCAGATGCTTGTATTTTTATATTAGCAAAGTATTTATATTAGAGTTCCAACTTCAAAAGAGATTCTAATTTTATCATCTGGGTGATGCAATAAAGAACAAACTTTGGATTGTCAAACATTTCTCTTACCAGACGAAGTGGACAGCCTGGTCGCGGGTGGTGAGGACGGCCTGGTTCGGGACAAGAAGGGAGGGCTTCCCACTGTGGCCTTTGTTCATCATCAGGATGACGTAGAGCAGCCGATGGAAGACTCTGCGCAGGGACTGAGGGACACAGTTTACAATCACTGTTTGCTCTGATCAACGACTCTAGCTACATGCTGTAGGCTTGGGCTTGATGTCATTCTCAACGTTCTCATTGGCCCTGGAGAACGGCAGGGCACAGACTGATATATATATATATATATATATAGATATATATATATATATATATATAAATATGTCAGTCTGTGGCCTGACATATACATCACAATACAGTTAAATGCATGCCAATTCAGAAGAGTAGTAAAAGAAAATATACCTTTGGCCAAAACTGAACAAACATAAAACCGAAGTGTCATTTTAAGTATATTTTCAGAACTTGATCTTTAAAAAATAATAGCAAAAAATATCTTTTTTTTTAAGGTGACCATATTTTGATGTTTAATGGTCAGTTGGCTTTTTCAGTGGACAGTTTGCCCAGTCCTGAAAGACTTTTGATTTGATGATTTTAAATCATCCATTCTCTGTGCTGAGAAAGAATGATTCAGTAACAAACTTCTAAAAAGGCTTTCATGAGTACAATTAATTTGAAATAATATAAATAATTACTCTCCTAAATTAGAAATGTTATCAGTACCAGTGATGGTGTACTTTTTCATTTTACAAAAATGAAACAAAAAACTGAAATAATATTCTACTCACTATGATAAAATTAAAAAGCAGCAGTCTCAAACAGACGATTAAAAACTGTAAACTCAGTGTTTCATTTTCAAATTCCTCCTCCTCACTCAATTTATAAATGAACTCTCACTTTGCACAGCATTATGAAAGTGTCTGTGTCCATGTGACCGGCGGGTTCTTTGCAGCTTTTTGTCCCACACAGTAACACATCTGGCTTATTTGTTGCAGCTAGACGGTTTATCTTATGAGATTTGAACAGCTAGGCGCAAGGGGAAGTCACAGCGACATAACAGGGGTACCACCTGTAAACTGTTCAGGCTATGAACGAATCAGAACCAGGCATTAAGAGGATATCAGATGAGAAAAAGTATGTTGTCCTGCATACATCGCACCAGTCGGTTAAAGTATGGTCCCATGATAAACAAGAAACACCCGTTAGAACCAGAGAGAGATTGAGAATTGGATGGTCAGCCGTTATAGTAACAGATTAACGTGTACATCATTTAATCCGCGTCCCAGGAAATCATGCACAGAGAAATGTTTTGCATTGATTGGAATGAAAACTGTGATTAAATGCGTACATTTTTTTACATGATAATTTGTATATAATTAATCAATCGTAATTAACTTGTTAAAGTCCCACCCAAGCAAAAAAGAAACTGAATTGGTTCTCTTCGGACCCAAAAAAAGATAGAATATCAGTAAGCCACTTCAGTTGGTCCAACTAGAAACTACAAACCAGGCCAGAAATCTAGGTGTAATAATGGACTCAGACCTGAACCTCCAGGGTCACATAAAGGTGATAACAAGGTCAGCTTTCTATCACCTGAAGAACATTTCTGATGACACAAGGAGACCTAGAAAAACTCATCCATGCATTTATCTTTAGTCGGATTGATTACTGTAACAGTATCTTCACAGGACTGCATAAGAAAGGAAAAAAAAAAAAATCAGATAGCTGCTGTTAATCCAGAATGCTGCTGTTTGTTGTGTGGCAAAATGCAAAACAAAGCCACACGGGGATTCAAACCCACAGTATCTGATTAATAATTAATGCAGGGGTCCGTAGGTTCGGCCGCAAGGATAGAAACGGTTAGAAGCCATATGATTGGCTGAAAGCGAACACAGCTGGGTATCGATTTATTTGATTGACAGATTCCCTCCCCCAGCATCCAAGTGTTTTCTCTCACAATTCTCTCACAAATGCAGAGAGGTTCACAATGAGAAGGGATCCATAAATGGACATTCAGCGATCTGTATAATCTGAGTGAGTGTATATTTCAAGTTTCTCTCAAAGTTATATTTGTGAAACAGCTTGTTTGCATTTTTAAAACTGATCGTGTCCATTTGTCAACCAGATTGTGTGCATTTGTGAATTCCATATAAGAACACTTTGTTGCCTGTAAAAAAAGTGAGTCAGTTGAATTCACAGAATTCATGCATGTGTTGTCGCATGGTCAGGATGGTACCACCTCTACCTCAATTTGAGCCAGGGAAAACCCAGATAGATCATTTATATATATATATATATATATATATCCACATACATAAACACACCTTTTGCTCTGTCACAATAATGTAATGAATTTAAATGAAAATACCTCAGGATAAGGGTGATTATTAGCAATTGTTTAGTGAGATTAAAAAAGATCATTTAATTACAGATCATAATAAATTCATCCCTAAGTTTTTTAAATCTCTTGGGAGCCTAGTTTGGACCCTACCTCTTTCTGCTCCCCATGCTTTGGTGAGCAGAGCAGCTTGAGGCCATAGAAGGCCATCTCCGGGACACTCTTCAGCTGGCAGAGATCCCTGTGGTGAAATGATAACGGTTCACTTTCATTTCCAAGGTGTTCCTTGTTCAACATGCCAGAGGCGGATGGACAACTCACCGTGGAGCAGCAAAGGTCAGCTCCCCCAACACAGGCTCAAAGTAGAGCAGCTTGATGAAGATCTGTGGAGAAGAGAGGAATGTTCTAGCTGCTCCCAGGCTGAGGTGGTGCGCTGCGGGACGGAGCGTTGGTGTGGGTGGAGTTACCTGTGTGCAGTTGCTCGCACTCTGTGTTCGGTCTTTGAGTGGGAAAGTTTGCAGGAGGTGGAGGAGACTTTGAACCAAGACAGCGATGGCATCTCTGATCTTCATCAGCTCCTGGCCAAAAAAATGCAGCTCTTCTTCCTCCTCTTCCTCATCCATTTCCATCTGGAAACAGAGCAGAAATGCAAAATGGTGACTTGCATCTTAGAGTCTGTGTTCTCAAACCTGGTGTTGATAAAAACTGATGAGAAAATATGAGAAAGACAATCAAACTTTCTCCACCCAAGCGGCACCTATAACCCTGCAAGAACGTAGAAAAGCAGATCAGGATGACCCGACTTTTAACTCGGCGCTCTACCTCGTGAGCATCTCTCCGCTGTGGTTTAGA
This sequence comes from Apricaphanius iberus, assembly GCA_028564705.1. Taxonomy (NCBI): domain Eukaryota; kingdom Metazoa; phylum Chordata; class Actinopteri; order Cyprinodontiformes; family Aphaniidae; genus Apricaphanius; species Apricaphanius iberus. The sequence continues at coordinate 137,826 of JAPXFQ010000231.1, forward strand.
GCGTTTGCCGTCAGCTTGGGAACTTTTCAGGCTATCCTTCTTGCGCTTCCTGCCAGACTCCTGGGGCCAGCAGTGGGAGGTCAGATCAGAACTGGCGTCCAACAGAACCTCGTGGAAAACCCTGTTGGCGATGCTTCCTGAAAGCAACACATATTTATAGAATGGAGGAAGTGCCGACCGCAGCTCAGAACATCAGACTACACGAACATCATTGGACTAGAGCTTTTTTCTATTTAAATGAAACATAGTTATGGAATTATTCTGTTAAAGGATTAGAAATGTAAGCTTACATGAAACAAAATAAATCATTTCTCCTATTATGTCCTAATCTTTTCATCATTGTGTAGAAAAAAATAATAAAACAACCTTTAGCTTTGCAGTTTTAAAGGAATCTCTTGTTCTTGGCAAGTTCCCAGAGCAGAGCAGCTCATCGGGCGTTTGAATATTAGAATCAGGAAACCGATGAATGCCCGTTCAGCTAACACCGTCAGAGAGCGCATTCCCGACTCCATGAACTGGAGGTCAGGTTTGATTTTTATCTCCGCTTCTTAGAAAATATGGAGTTACATAAACATTTAATATTAATAAAAATGACCCCAAAAAATGTAATATCAAATGAAAAATAAAAAAGTTCTGTGAAATCATTGCAGAGTTCCACATTTTAAGTATGTTCGCGGTATTGGTTAACTAACCGATATTACAACAGTATTGGCCCGATACCTGAATCAGTAACAGTGCATCTCTAGTTTAAAGTAAATAAAAAATAAATGTCATTTAATATGTTGTCATTATAAAGACTGACAGGTAAAAATAGATTATAACTGGACATTGATGATCCCATCAGTCAAAGCAATTAACTAAAATGTAAAGTGTGACCTCTGCTTGGTGGAATTTTCTTTTAATCCTTTTAATTTGTTTTATATCCTGATTAAAGCCCTGGGCCCTGATTTATCAAACGCTCAAAGAAACTATCCTATATTCTATCCTATGAATGAAATTTAGAATGTTGCTACAAACAGCCAAATGTCAGATTTATAAAATGTACGGTGGCCACTCGTACAAACGTTCCTCCACAATCATCTGTTGATAAATCCCACATGTACGTAGCCAGTTGCTCGGGGCCGTTCACAGTCATTGCAAACAGAATCGCTGTAATAAACCATACTTGGTAACACAACTACTTCAGACACATGCATGGAGTCATTGCGTTTTTCCCAAAAAAGAATGGCCAAAAAAGCGAATAAATGAATATCAGTGACAAAGAGATCAATTTATGATTGCTTAAACGACTTCAGTGTTAGATACAATGCTAGACAGGTGACACAGTTTAGGATCTAAGATTTAGAAGAAGCAGTTACAGATTCAAATCGTCTCTGGAATCTGGGAAATCTAAGCTGTTTCAACAACAGGCTGAAGGTTCTGAAGTCCTAAGAGCTAAACTCAACCCTCCACAGTTTGATAAGCTGACCTGGGATCCCCAGCAGCAGCAGGTAAACAGAGGCTGCATACAGGCCACACACCCTCTGCTGTACGTTGGCCCCTTTGGACTTGGCTGCCAGCACGAAGTAGGACAGCACAGCCACCAGAGTCTTCACCGACACGCCGTTGTCTCCAAGGATCCCCCAGACGCCCTGCAGCGGTAGAAATAAGCAGGTCTTATTGCTGAGGCTCAGCAGAATCATGCTAACATGTAGCACACAACATTTTCAGACATACAGTCTCCTGGGAAAGAAGTCATACTCCTTAAACTGTTACAGATTTTGTCACGTTACACGACTAAAAGACTTTTTACCTCATCTGTGGACAATACCCTGTACATGGTCACAAACACTTGTTCTAGCAGAAGGAACTGTTAGGAAGGAGGTGCAGTAGTGGAGCAGAGAGCTGACCTGTGCGGCTCCATCCCTGCCTGCAGACTGCTGCTGCTCTGCAGCATGTCCCAGCAGACACTGGTACAGGTTTCTGAAGGACTTCTCTCCACTGGCCACCAGCTCGTCCTCGATGATGTCATCTAGTGCTTTTCTCTCTGTGAACTCCAAGTCCCACACAGCATCCACCCAGTCTGGAAATCACAATACAACACTGTTATCACAGCTATATAAACAGAACTGGGAACCGGTCTCAGCCTGAATCATTATTTCACTCTCATTCCAACAAAATAGCAGTTGTAGGAACTTCTAGTAACGTCTCACACAGACCACATCCAAAGACCTGCTGCAGACGGTTGGCCTTAACATTGTTCTACAACAGAGCAAAAATTACACAGAAAACATCTGTATGGCAGGTGGATGAGAGAAGAGACGTTTCTGCTGCACAAACAGATGCTTGCTTGATGCAAACGTTGATTTAGACACGGCCAGTTGTTTGTGAAATAAAGATCTTAGAACTGATCAGACAAAAATCACATTTTCTGGTCATCAAGAGAACTTTTCATGGCACAACAACACATTCTACTGAGGCAATATGGCTGTCTTTCATTTCTTAAAAAGTCATTCCAAATGATATTTACAAAGAAAAATAGTTTCGATTTCAATCATCAAGTACAGGACAAACAAGTGCAAGGAGAAAATAATGGCACAAAAAGCTGACTCTGGAATCAGGAGGGTCAATTAGGCATCACCAGTGACTAAAGAGGAATAAACGGGGTAGTAATAACATTATAATGCTCACTTATGACTGCATTTGTGATGTCACTTTAGAAACCAATGAAAGGCAATTACTCATTTATTAATAAGCCTGTTTATGAAGAGCCAGAAGAGGGTTCAAATGCATCAGAGAAGATCTTTCTATTCAGCATTTTTCTCTCACTTAGACATGTATAATACATCATTTATGTCTTTTTTAAAACGAGTTTTTATTTAAATTGTAAGAGAACATATCATGGAATAAGGGGGAATTTCATCAAAGTTCTTTACGACTTTCTGCCATAATTCTGTTTTAACCGATTTTATCCATAAGCGTATGCCCTTTATTCCTTTCCTCGTATTAAATCCTTTATCCCTTTATATTCTTCTTATATTTGCAGCTAAATAAACTATTAGAAACAGAGAAATCGTTTAGTTAATCTATATAAAAGTCTTCTCGTCTCTCGGTTTCAGAATATGTTCAGCTTTCCTAAAAGAACCCGGGAAACTGCGACTAAAGCCGCCGCCAAATAAACCCCAAAATATCCGACATTTTTCTAAGCTCTACTAATAAAAAGGACGGAATCATAGGACGCTACCTTGTGGAACTTGGTTTAGATTGAGGAATTGCAGCGCAGCTATCAGATCCATCTGGTTTATTTTGATTTTAAAATCAGCCCGCCCGGAAGTGCGACCCCTGTCGCTTCTTCCTTTATCCGGTTATTTTTCTTATTCAGATTTTAACTTCATGACAACTTGTTTCCACAATGGTGCACTACCGCCATCTACTGTCTCACGCCCCCATATCATTTTCCTCTATCTGTTTAGCATTCTAGAATTTCTCAAAAACGAAAAATATTTTATTTTCCTTGTAACTGGCTAAATTGTGCAACTATATATTCAAAGCTAACATTTCCTCTCCCAACTATCTTCACCCTCAAAATAATTCTAAAAATTGCAAAAAAAAATTATCTGAAAAAATGATTACAGCACACCCATTCTCACTCACAATCCCACACACAGATTCTGGTTAGACCTTAGGTCAAAAGCATAGACCCAATACATTTTGAAGATACAACAAAATAAAACAATTTACCAATAGAATATGGATTAAATGACTAATATGAGACAAAACAAAAAAATAAGTCAAAGACTTATTTTGAAATACCAGTTCTCAAACTGGAAGTACTGGGTTGAATTTGTCCCGGCCTCTAAAAGATAGGTGAGGCAAGACTTCGCATAAAGAATAATTTCTGCTGTAACGTCAAACATACAAAGATGGACACAGGAATAAGCTAAGAACATACTGAAGGTGGGAAATGTGGACGAATAAGACGGACAGGCAACAGAGGAAGACTACAGTCTGTGATAAAAGGAGAAATGACAACAGCAAGGGAAACGACAGTTTCTAACGACAGAATGACATAAGAGTGGAGCAATTACATGATTAAATAAAACTGAAAAGGCTAAATGTTTGGTCAAGTTAGTCATTTACATAGGTAATGTAGTAGTCTAATGTAAATTTGTAAGCGCAGAAGTACTTATGCCAGATACATAGATGCTCTCAAATGCAAACTTTCATGTTGATTTGACATGTGCAGTGTGCGTATGAACATGGAAAAACATTTTTGGCACATTTGGAACCCCATACTTTGGGGGCAGGCTTTATGGGGTTCCAAATGTGCCAAAAATGTTTGCCAAAACTCAGCAAAGGCGAGCGCACAGAAGGCACAGAGAGAGACAGCGAGGGCACAGACAGTGACGGCGCGTGCGTGTAGACAGACCGCTAGCGCGCAGAAAATGGTCTTTATGCGCGCTGATTATGGTTTTTATGCGCAAAGAAACGCGATACACTTAGGCGTTTTTCACCCATAGACTGTAAAAAAGAATAGACAGTGCCTCCTCCCTCCTCCCCGTTTACCAGAATGACACACTTTAATGGGGGAATTCATGGCGGATTCACAGACTCCTCCTCCCCAGCTCTGATGAAGTATGTTCCTAAAAAGGGCATAGGGGCGGGATCTTCACTGTAGACTCTGCCCTCGCGGGGCGTGTATGGGCGTGTAGTTCGGTCGTAATCGCGCCCATTCTGCTCCCGCATCTTTAGCTCTACTGCTAAACTTGGCTCGGCCCCCTCATTAATTATGCAAGATTTCAAAAAATTATCTTACAAAAACCAGCCTGGTGCCCAGGTTTTTTATGAGCCCAGCGTTATCTCAGGAGGAATATGTAGCCAAAGAAAGTTTTTAAAAAATGGGCACCAGGCATTAAAGTTGTTTTTAACGTGTCTAAAGTCCAATGCTTTTCAATGGGGGCCTAGCGGCCAAATGGAGGTACTACAGCAATGGAGGAGCAATGGCGGCCTCCATGGTATGCAGTCAAAAAGCAGAGCGGCCAGCGGCCATTGTTTTCACCACGGGCGAGCTGTCCGACTTGCGGGGAGGTGTGCTGCTTTTAGTGAGGAGGTCATCCAGAATGGTCAGATGTTAAGCTTCAAATGCTTTATCCACAATAAACACATTAATGTCTCAGTGTTGTAAGTAAGTTAGGCTACAAAAAGCTGCAATGAAATGCATCCAGATAAAAAAGGAAATAACAAAGTACATCCAACTTGTGTTAACAACATGCAGTGTGATCTAACACATAACGACTACTAAGAACAACATGAGGCTTCCAAAAATGTATTTTCAATATTTTCTTTCTAAAATGACTGTACGGGGATATTGAAGATGAACCCAAAACATCTTTAAACTTTTTTTATCTGCTCATTTAAATACAAATTTAGGAGTGGGATGACAATAATTAATGATATTGGCTTGTGTGGCTTGTCTGAACAACAATCAAACCACACTAAGAAATGTGATACAATGTTCACTTAAAAATTCATTGGCTATTTCTCTATTTTTGTCATTTATGTTGACTGGATAGACTATGCCTAAACCTGCTGGTTTAAAAAAAAAACACACAAAATCCTCCACAATTAATCCAGCAAAAGTAAAATTGCACATCCATGAGACATCTTTGAAAATGCATGATAAATATAATCTATTATGAATATTCCTGCCTACATGCCGCATAAGCCTCACAGATGTGTGTTTTCTGCGTTCTTGTGTGCCTGCTGTGCTGTGCAGCAAGTGATCACAGTGTGCGACTGAGAACACTCATCGACATAGTTTAATATTTTTTTTGTATTTTTCTGTACTGGATATGGTCAGTAAAGACGAACACCAGACAAATCCAGCCGCCACAACAGTTTTACTGACTTTAGTCGGGTGATAGAGCATATGTCATATACAACATATCGACATTTATGAAAATATATGGAACAAATAGCGTCCCTTATTAGTTCAAAGCGGGACGCCTAATTTAATTGTCATATAAGGGATGATTCTATATTTTAAGGTATGGTTGGCAGCCCTAGTTAGAACATAAACCTTGTGGGTTGGTTAAAATTGGTTAGATAACTCAATTTACAGAATGCTATTCTGACAAAGTATGCCGTTTTGTCAGAACACTATCCCAAAGTCTCATGGAACCTCAAGCATGTTTTTGACTCAGGAGGACCCCCTCTTGTTAAAAGCAGTACCCACGATAACAGGATTTTAATCAAGATTTGGTCTAATCTGGGTCAGTAGGCAGAGTTTAATTGGTTGATCCTAAAAATCATTCAGCAGGGCTGTACTGTACGACATATATGTCGTGAGTTCGATGAAAAAAAACAGTCTATGCTAAACTTTATTCATACATAGCACCAGTTCGACAGCTTTGCAAGCTGCATGTTGTTGTTTTTTTACTGTAAGATGCCAACGCGACAGATGAAGCAACACTATCTCAATGCTACAAAGTGGCTGTAGTCACTACCTGATCGTTATGTGGAGTCATGTGACTTCACCACGTACAGGATTAGTGCCATCGTAGCACCCGTGTTATATTTAGCCACTGTTTAGATGCTAGCAACTTTTTCACAAAACAGCGACCAGTGACAAATCCAGCGACTTTTTATTTATATTGGAGACCTTTGGAAACACTTGACGTTCTGTTTTCACCAAGCAGTTGAGGATGCAGTGAGCCCAAAGTGCTAACACCATGCAGCTCCGCCCGCCTGCACACACTGGCTATGCTCAGTCAGAGCGCTCATAGCGGATATTTACCCGGCTGAGTCCAGAATGCTGACATATTGCGTACGCTCGAAGCAAACGGCTGATCACGCTAGATGTGAGTGCAAAAAGTTTCTGTCTAAAATAAACGACTGCACACTAAATAAATCACTGATTTCTTTCACAGCTTGTCATTTAACCTCGTCTGTGTTGTCTGGTCTCTGTGACAGATGTCTCATGTCTCCGTCTAAACAGGACTCGAGTTGGAATGAATTAAAAGGCTGGTTGAAGCTGTTTGTTGTCAACATTAAATTAGCCTACTGCCTGCATTGTAAAGCTGGTTTTATATCAGAATTAGTGATATAAAATAATAACTACTGAAAACATATTTAAACGTCAAACCCTAACAGTTCCACCCCAACCATACCACCATTAATGGTTTAACAAAGACTCAGCAAAAAGTGAAAAAAAACAAAAACAACTCTCTCCTATAACCTTCATTATAAATGAATGGACATAGAATAGAATAGAAAAATCCTTTGATTGTCCCACAATTGGAAATTTGTTCGTAACAGCAGCAAAAAAAAAAAGCACAGAATGGGCATTTTAGGTATTGTATTCAAGTCAATTCAAAGATTCTTTATTAATCCCAAAGATAAAAATAAACCTATAGCTCTATTCAAATGTCTTTATGGAAGCGCTGATTGCTGTGGGCAAGAAGGATCTGCTGTAGCAGTCTGTGTTAAAGCAAAACTGAAGAAGCATCTGACTAAAGACACTCTGTTGTTGAATGATCTCACAAAGAGCATGCTGAGGGTTGTTTAATATTTCACATCTCGGTTGCTAACACAATTTGTATCTTGCCACTTTCAGTAAAAAGTCTGTTCTATAATGCACAGATGTGTATTTTGTGAATATTTTTTAAATGATCCCGCTCAGCTGAACTTTTCTTGAACCACAATATCCTATTTTTAATAACTTCACAATATTTTAGTGTTGTAATTTAGTCCTTTCTGTAGACTGTTATTCCCAATCTTGTTTATGTCTTTGTGTGAATCTGTCACTTTGCTGCTTTTATGTCTAAATTTCCCCAGTGTGGAACAATTAATAGAATTTGTATTCTTTTATATGTAGCATATGCTATGTTGCATATAATGTAATAGAATACAACAGTTGTTTTTTAGCGATTGCAAAAGACATTTTGTGTTGGTGGTGCAACTTTTTTGTCTGTGCTACAAAACCAGCAACCTCTGTAGCACCAGTGCTATAAGGCAAACAAGTGAACGTACAGCCTTGTTAAGAGGTAATTATAATTATTAACTAAGACAATCTGAAGCGCAAACAAAATAGAAAGGTTGAATTAAGCATCAAATTGTAACAATGGTAACAAACAATTTAATATTCAAACAATGAATATTAAAAAGTAATTCGAAATTTTATTTTAATTCAGGTTTTAAATATGGTTAACATGTTTTTTTTTAATTCAGCGGTACAGTATATAAATTGTTATTATTTTAAATGTATTTAATTAAAATATTTTTGCAACATTTAAAAAAATCTTAAAATGAAAATAGAATTTTAAGAACAAAAATTATTGATAAAATAATTACTTACAAAGAAACATGCATAGTTACTAAAAACATTTTAACTATGTGATTTTAAAAAAAAATCTAGACGGAAAAAAAACAAAATCAAATTGAGTTGTATTCACATTTTTATAAATTTATCATCTGTATTCTCAAGTTAAACAATTATTGGGCGCTGTACTTAGGCTCACTATTATGACCTGACTCTTTTACATCGATGTAAGCCATTTTACTGTACTTGAACCAACCTTAATTTTTTGCGTTGATCTATATACATTTCTTCATATACCACCATGTTTTGGTTATTGAACCAAGCTAATATTTCAAAATTGAACCAATCTAATGTATTTAAATTGAACCAAATTAAAATGAATTATATTTGCATTATTATTTAGAATTTCATGTAATGAACAAGATAATTTGCCAATAATTACATTAATTGTATTTATTGATTTCAAGAATTGGTACAGTTCTGATTTTTAGGAGTTAGAATTGATTATCGTGATCCAATCTGTTCCAATTCAATGTTGATATGGGTCAGTGCTATTAAAACAATTTCTTTGCTGTTATCTTAGTTATATGGCTGTAATTCAATGATGCAATCTTTGGTGAGTAACAGTTTACCAGGGAAAATTGTATTAACCCTTTCAGAACAACGCCTTAAAGCGGCTCACTGGACTTTTAATTCCTACTTTAGTTGTAAAAACGGGCAAATTATTAACTTGATTTTTGGGCTCGTGATGCGATTTGATTCTTATAATTTTAATGAGAATCGATTTAGAATAAAATTTTATGACTTTTTCAACACAGCACTACATACTTTACTGTTCCCTTGAGTCCATTTTTCCTCCTTCCACACAATCAATTATAAGCGAATAAACTGTCGAAAATATATTTATGATTTTCTATTCTTCCTGTTTCAGTACTTATCAAAGCTACCAGTGAATCACTGCAAATTATTGCCTTCCCTGGTTCATTACCCTCAACCTTTTCTTAACCCTCAACCACAAATCTTATGCACATTTACTAAAATCATTAGATTTTTTTATTTAGATTTTTTTTACGTTCACATTTATTTCTGGTGTCGTGCTGCATCATTTACTCCCGCTCCTCATCATCATCATTACCTGTCCCCAACCATCCACACCTGATACTCCTTACCTCATACCTTTGTAGCCCATCCCATTCCATCAATCAGCGCTGGATCATTATAGATGTCATTTAATTGTAAAATTTGATAGCAGTTGGCCTATGCCAGACATAACTTAATAAGCACACTATTTAAAATTAAATGATACATTTCCATTAATTGTCAAATTTGATAGCGATATTGGCATGTCCATGGGATGTGATGGACGAAGATTTAAAGTTACCACCACTGCTTGAGATATTGGGAGATGACAAAATGTTACTCCATTCTCGTCTTTCCTGTACTGACGGAGCCTAGTAAGCCTGCAGGCTGCTCTCACAACGATGCCCCGTCACCGACATGATCTTGTGACTTTCCAGCCTGGTGTCAGAGAGAGACGACCGACAGCTGTGCTTCGTAGGCTGTGGTTGGTGTAAACCCGCGACAGACCCACCTGAAAGAAACAATAATAAACAGGCTATATTAATGAAGACAGAAGAGGGTTTATACAGTCTGTCCAGTTGACCAAGGAAGGAGGAAAATACAGTGTTGGTACTCCTGGGAGCCGATGGGTGTCCACTACCTGGGGAACATGCTGAAAAAAATCAGCCAGATGGTCTGTACAATAGCTACATTTTAATAATAATGTATCCGCTTCGCGGTTCTCACTCCTTGTCGTCCATTTTTTTCTGATAATGTACACCACGTCGAGCATTATCCCTTACTTAATTGGCATAAAATTCAATTCACTTTTATTTATATAGCGCCAATTCACAACAGATGTCATCTCAAGGCACTTTACAACAAAAGTCATGTCAATACAATTATACAAACATTTCCATAAAAGTGGTAGGTACATTAATGTTTTCTAAAAAATTAAACCAAGAGGCAACAAATATAAAGGAAAAAGCAAAAGGCCAACAAGAGGTAGAGCAGTACATTTGTTTAAAGATTTCAACAGAGCTGTCAACAAGAGATCATTTTCTTACTATGGTGTCATTTTGATTAGATAGTTTAGCCGGGATAAAGCTTTCAAAGAAGATGCAGAAGTGCTCAAATAATGCAACATCCAATACGGAGATGTTAGAGATTTTTAGTCCTTTGCTAATGATTAAGTCTAAGGTGTGACCTTGTTTGTGTGTCGGCTGATTGACATGCTGAGTTAGACCAAAGTTAAGGAGAGTATCACTTAGTGTTTTAGTCTGTCTATCCTGGGGGTTGTCAGTATGAATGTTCAGATCCCCCACAATAATTAGTTTGTCATATTCAATACATATACAAGAAAGAGGGTCATTGAGATCGTTAAGAAAGTTTGAGCTCGCTTTGGGTGGTTTGTACATATTTATGATTAGGACCTTGTTCGGTTCTTTTGCCTTTGTAATTTCTATTACTAATAATCACCGGAATGCTATTTTCTCGGTAACCAGACAAGTGCTGGTTGACAAGTTTTCCTGGAGAAAAGTCTGGCAGCCTGAAACATCATATATCAGTCGTCTGTAATGGTGAGAGGGCAGAATCGTCATGTCCAGTCGATCTGAGTGAGAACCTTGGGGTCAGCTGGGTTCCTTTAATAATTTGATCCTGTAGTTTTTTGCAGAATTGAGCCTAGCCAGAATTGAGCCTAGTTTTCATCATTATCGTTGTCAGTGGTCTGTGATAGGCTGAATGCCCCGTCTAATGCTGAGCTGAGGCGCTGACCTTCGGGGAACTGTGAGAGATTGTAGGAGTCTGTGTGAAGCTGGAGGCGCCGGCGTCTGGCAGCTTATCTGTTGGAGTTGAGGTGCTGACCTTGGGTGAGTTTAGAGCATTGCTCAGCAAATATGAAATTATATTAGCAGCCAGCAGTTAAATTCCAGCCTTATTGAGATAGCGCTGATTGTCTTTGAATAAGTGATTCGCCGACCTAAAGATCTTCCAGTTGTTTACATCTCCGACAGAAGTTTCCAAAGATTTGGTTTTCATCCATTTGTGAAAAGATAAGATTCTAGAGAAACGTTCGTCCTTACCTTCTGGAACTGGGCCAGAAATCCAGTTGTTTGAGTTATTGAGTTGGCTCAACATTACCAGCAGTTGTGACACATCAGCTCTTAATAATTCACTCTGACGTAGCGTGATGTCATAAGATCCAGCATGTATGATCAGTGAGTGAATTGCAGGGTGAAGAGCAAGAATTGAGGGGATTTTTTCCATAATCTGTCTTATGGTGTTCTTTGGAAAGCAGTGAATGCTGATGTGATTACTAAGGAAGTGATGAATCCCACTTATGGAGCCGTCATGAATAATCAGAACCTTAGCTCGGGGGGTTACTGTAAAATGTGTACGCTCTTGTTCTTTGCTTCTTTTTGCCTTTTTTCCATCCATAGCGGTGTTCCTCAATTTCTCCTGATGGCCTTGACTGGTCGGAGGCCTCGTGTCCTGCAGACAGTCTAAGGCTGTAAATCTGTTCTTAACGGGAATTCCAGGGAGTGAGAGTGATGCCTGGAGATTCCTCCCCTGCCTGTTGTGTCTCCTGGGGAGTGGTGTCGAGGTATTTCCAGAGTTTCGTTTCAGAGGCGGCCAGTTCTCCTCGAAATTTGAGTTTGGCGTTCTGTCCGTTCAACATCTCGGTGAGGGAACGGTACTTGTCAGTGCTCCCTGATTGAGGCTGGACCGAAGCACGGGACTGTCGAATTTCTGTTGTTGCTCCTTCGTCTGTATTGTCGTCTCATTGTTATATCCAGCTTGATGTCATAGTTTATCTCCAAATGGGGTAGTTTATCATCAATATTCCGGAGCTTTTCCTCCAGGGCATTCTGTCTTTGGAGTAGTTTATCAAAGTTCTCGGCTAAGCAGTATGCCATGTTGTTAATCCACAGTTTTTCACAGTCTTTTCAGAGGTGTCCGGTTTGGTAGGTAGCTGGGCACAAGTCTTCAGCTTAGTAAAACGCCATGATCTTGATCCACAGTCTTACAGAGGTCCTTTAGAAAGCGATCCACTAAAAAAGTTTTGTTTAATAGTGTAGTTCCAGAGGCTTGGCACATAAGTTAAGAGGAACATTTAAACTATATAATAAATGCATAGAACTAGAGGAAAACGCCTCTCAGCTCCCGTAGCGGGGAAGAGGAAAAAGCGGTCCACTTTCTTTTTCTTTCTACACCCGCGAACAGCCATGAAAACATACGGTGCACCATGGCAATCCCCTATTAAAGATCATCCGTTTCCTACACTTCTGAGTGATGATAGAGTAGGCAGAGGTATCGCTTCAAAGTTATATGCTTTTATTTTGAAAGTTTCCTACCTTCCACTAAAGCTATATTTAGTTTGGCGCAAAGATATTCCAGACCTTGATTCTGATTTGGACTGGGAGACATTTGGGAGGCAGTTAAGCAATCATCCAGAAACCCAGAGCACCAACAAATCCACTTTAACTTTGTCCACAGAACATACATGACACCACGCAAACTACACACCATGAAGATTAGAACCAACCCTAACTGCACACTCTGTCCGTCAGGTTTAATTGGAACTTTTTATCACATGACTTGGGAATGTGCAGGAGTGAAACATCTTTGGAAAATGGTGACAAATAATCTGTCTGTTATCCAGAAAATCTCTGTTCCTCTTTCTCCTTCTTTGCTACTTCTTAACAACCCCCAACACCTGAACTTTAACAGACTAAATAAACGTGTTTTCCTCGCTGGACTGACCGATGCAAAAAAGATGATTGCGACCCGGTGGAAGCATCAGACTCTCTTAACCCGAAGACAGTGGCTCCTCTCGTTTATCGATATCGGATATCTGGAACTTTCAACGGCCTGTAGCCACGGTGCTAAGGAGGAATCAATCAGACTGTGGACTAACACCATCAAAACACTGGAATCATTCTTGGAGACCTCGCTATGACCTTTCTGATTTATTTGTTTATTATCCCTTACTTAATTGTTGTCTGTATGCTTTTTCACCTATTTCTGGACCTTGTTTTTTGTGTTTTTATTTTATATTATTTTTGTTGTTTCGTGTGGGACCGCACACAACACTTGGTGTCAACACCTTGGACACGTTTTGTATAGATGTTTGTTTTACAAAAGAATAAAAATTTGATCACAAAAAAAATAAAATAACGCCAGTACTTTTGAGCAACTAATTACTTTTACAGTGTACACTGCTCATAGCACCCCTCATCTCCCTCACTATGCCCCTCCCCCACCGATCACATCCTGTCGCCTTACCTTCTGAGGCCAACTGGGCGTTCCATGGACTAATTCAGAGGTTCTCATTGGCCCCCATTCTGCGGCACCCAGACCCATCCATCATTGAGGTGGACTCCTCAGAGGTGGGAGCTGGGGCCATCCTATTTAAGGCAGGCCCATAAGTTTACCTTTATATCAACCTGTGTCCGCTCCTGATCGTCTGGGTCTGCCAACCTGCCTTCACTCCTGCTCATTCCTATCCATCCAGCTATTCCTGTCAAGCATCTTTGCTTCTATCTGCAGTTGAAAAGTCTACAATAAAGACTAGTTGAACCATCTCAGCAGTCCCTGTCATTTAGGGGATTATTGATTCTGTACACTAACTTAAAAAAACACAAAGTGAAAAGTGAAGTTTGGAAGTGTAAATACATTATGGCATAAGCTGTCTTCTAGTATGAGGTACAGATGGACTTCATACATTCACCTGAAACAAAAAAAATTATACTGTGCAAAAGCTAATTTAGTTCAGTAATTCAATTTAAAGGGTGAAACAAATATATTATATACTCAGATAAAAAAGCAACATATTTCAAGCATTTATTTCTTATAATTTTGAGTAATATGGCTTACATCTTATGAAAACCTGAAATTAAAATGTTCAGAAAATTAGATTACATTAAAATCCTTGTTTTATTAATTTAAACAGAGAAATGTCAGATGTCTGAAAAGTATAATCATGCATACGTACCGAGTTCTTGGTTTTGGGCCCGTTTGCATATATTATTGCAAAAATTACTGAATCAATGATTGCCTTAATGCAGCATTGGTTGGATGTCAACGTGCTCGTGGCACTGCTGAGGTGTTATGGAAGACCAAGATGCTTCAATAGAGGCCTTCAGATGTTCTACATTGTTTGGTCTCGTCTCTCATCTTCCTCTTGGAAATCCTCCATAAGATTATCTATGGGGTTTAGGTTAGGTGAGTTTGCTGGCACAAAACCACAGTAATCCCATGGTCCTTGAACAAGTTTTTGGTACCTTTTCGCAGTGTGGGCAGGTGCCAAGTCATCTTAAAAAGGAAGACAGCATTTCCATAAAGAACAACTTCAAAAATGCAAATTTTTCTTCCACAATCTTCCCTTCTACATAACTTTCTATTAATGAGCTTTGACACAGCACTTTGGGAGCATCCAACTTCGTTTGGAATTACCCTTTGAGACTTTCTGTCCTTATAGAGGGTGTAAATGATGTTTTTCTGCACAATTGTCAGGTCAGCAGTCTTCACCATGATTTTGATCTTACTGAACCAGACTGAGGCCCTATTTACAAGGAGACAAAACAGTTTCAAATACAGTGAAACCTGACCATATTTCAAAAACACCTACAGAAGAATATATGGTGATATAATTCTTAAATGCAAAGTATTTACATTCAGATTCTCATATTTATTCTCAGTTCAGAGACAGGGGTGAAGGCAGAATGTTGGTTGGATGTGTTGGAGGGAGGGGCTACAGGATTAAAAATGTGGCTGAAATTCACAACATTTCCATCTTAACAGCTGTGCTGCCTGTGTCCTCCATGCCCAAAACTTGCATAGGCAAGGTTCTTAGGCCTTGTTTACACAGAGATGAAATTGATATTTTTCAAAAACAAAGTCAAAAGAAATCCTGTCTATACGGCCCATTGGTGGCGCTGTGACACTGCCAAAAAACATAGAAGAGAACACAGATCATGTGCTGTAAATCTGATGGCAAACACAATAAATCCAGTTTCAAGTTAGAGATTTATTCAAAAGTATAGATCTCTGTGGTTCTTTGGATACATTTGTTGCTGCTGGTGAAAGAGGAAGGACAGTAAATCACATTGTAGGATCCATAATAAGGTCATTATTTGCTTTATTAGGATTACAACACTGTGCCATTTTGGTTTACTTCATCACAGAGTTGTACATGGGCGTTTAAATATAGCAATGGTGCATCGACGCCATCCATTTGGAAAAAAATGCCAGTGAGCTCATAATCACGGAGACAACTGAACCAGCATTGTGTGATTTTTCCATTTTGGCACCCAGATTCAAATATGGTTGTTTATAGTGTTGTAAATGCCTGCTAGTCCTGGATGAGATAACTATTGGACATCTTTGCTGCTATAACTTGTTTCATCTCCATGTAGACAGAGTCCGAGAGTGTGCAGACATGTGGGGTTAATTATGTTTAGATCATTGAATGTGTATTTATTAGAGGTGGATAGAGTAACCAAAAAATGTACTCATGTAAGAGTAGTACTACTTTAGCATATTTTAAACCATATAAAAGTATAAAGTACAGAATAGCAAAAGGAGTCTTAAAAGTATGTTTTTCTAAAATTACTCAAGTAAATGTAACTGAGTTAATGTAACTAGTTCCAACTGGTATCTGGTATTTGTCATTGTGTTGTATAATGTGCTTTGATTCTGTGTTTTTTGTCGTGAATGGTGACTTCAATTTTGAAAGGAACTGATGGTTTACTTATTTTGTTTTATTTTATTCAATAAAGGAACAAAATGTAACACTCTGATGCATATTTATATTCATATGGGATATGTAGTTTATAAAACCACACAAAGGACGGTTATTTCTGTTAAAAAGCATTTTCTATCATATTCTGAAGTTCTGATACTTCTGACAATGAATTCTTATGCGCCACAGACCTCATTTTAACAACTGATCATCATCATCATGAAGCTGGGATCACACTGGGGGATTTCAGCCATCAAAGAATGTTTCTTTTGTCAGAAAAAGATTTGAGCCCGGGGCTCCTAGGGTCTGGGCCCCTCTGGGCATGTGTATCCCCGGCCTCCTTCATGTCTGCGTCGATTCATGCAGGATAGATTGACGGGTCCTCAAACCAGCTATTAAACACTCGTATGGAGAAGCCTTATATTGACCAACATGCTCACATACACATAGGTGTGGGGACATCAGTGTCTACAGATAGAATCTTGGGCTGAGGTTATCATCAGTAGATAATTGGTGTCAAGAGCTTTTTAGTGACATTATTGTTGTATTTATATGCCCATTTTTTGTGTTGTGGATGTGTAATTCTTAGTTCATATTATTTGGTTATTCTGTTAATGTTGCTCCGTTTTATTGGTTGTTGGGGATTTTTCCACCTTTCTACTGTCCAGCGGATGTGGAGAAATGGGATGTTTTCTTTTGTATTCTTCGTTCCCCTTGCTCTCTTGTATCGTCAATTCACACTCCTACCTGTCCTGCCTCTCTTCTTCATCTTTCTTTCGTCTCTTTTTTTTCTGTGTCCATAACCTCAGGAAATTAAACCCAGAGTAATGTCTAATAAAGATTTTTCACACATATATATCAAGTGGACTACCATAGCAAGAGCTGTAATGCTCTGCTTGAGAAAGTAAATCAGTTGGGCTTGTTCTTGGTACTCGGACACCAATAAGCCATTTCGGTATTGCAATGTGCGCAATGCATTCTCGGGTTTTGGACCCCAACCTGGCAGAAGCAAAGATACATATATAAATAGGGAAAGCTGCTAAATTTATTATTTTAAATGGTGGGAAGACGATGAACCTAAAACATATATTCCCCTTAGAGGGCTGCCTGTGTCAGTGAAGCATAAGAAAGAACTATGTGCACCAGCGTGTGCAGCTACAGTTCAGAAACTACTGATTGGTTTGATGAAAGAAGAGGAAAGTGGCGTATTCCACGCTGATTATACAAAGCTTGTGGACATTCCACAGAGTGACAATCCTAGACCCACAAACACTGTTAGATGGCTGGGAAGAAGGGAATGTTGTCATGCAGAAGTGGTCTCAGCTACTTTTCATCACAGAGCTCATGGAGTCAAGATGTGCTGTATCATCCTAGCGCAGGTATTTCTTGCTTGTAAAATAGCCACGCTATGGCTAGCAGTTAGCACGTAGCGTATTAGCCTCCGTCGTGTTTTTAAACTCTTACAATTTGTATTTTTGAATGGGATTTTTACTTGTTAGAAGCAGTAAGAGCCTAGATTAAGGCTGTGATGCTCTAAACCAGGGGTCGGCAACATTTTTGAGAAAGAGTGTCATCAAAAATTTCCCCAGAAGTCAAAGTGCCATCCATATCTGTTGTGCATTAACAAATTTATTAATTATGCTTATCAACAGTTACACATTATAAAAATAGATTATATGGAACAACTTTACAGTACTGTATTTGCTGACAGATTTGGCAAAGTGCAGATCGGGTATTTTTGAAAAGCAGGAGAGGCGGAACGGCAGGACCCTTAGAAGGAGAGACGGGTCGGCAGGACCCTGAGAAGGAGAGGCGGGTCGGCAGGACCCAGAGAAGGAGAGGCGGGTCGGCAGTACCCAGGGAAGTAGAGGCGGGTCGGCAGGACCCAGAGAAGTAGAGGCGGGTCGGCATGACCCTGAGAAGGAGAGGCGGGTCAGCAGGACCCAGAGAAAGAGAGGCGGGTCAGCAGGACCCAGAGAAGGAGAGGCGGGTCGGCAGGACCCAGAGAAGGAGAGGCGGGTCGGCAGGACCCTGAGAAGGAGAGGTGGGTCTGCAGTACCCAGGGAAGGAGAGGCGGGTCGGCAGGACCCTGAGAAGTAGAGGCGGGTCGGCATGACCCTGAGAAGGAGAGGCGGGTCGGCAGGACCCAGAGAAAGAGAGGCGGGTCGGCAGAACCCAGAGAAGGAGAGGCGGGTCGGCAGGACCCAGAGAAGGAGAGGCGGGTCGGCAGGACCCTGAGAAGGAGAGGCGGGTCGGCAGTACCCAGGGAAGGAGAGGTGGGTCGGCAGGAACAGGCGACCTATAGGGATGGGAATGGAGGGGCGAAAACGAACGAGACAGAAGAGAAATGAGAGGCAGGCAGAGTTTATATGTGTATCGCAGCGTGATTAGAAGCGCAAGGGAGCCCGGTGCGAAAAGTTTAGGGCTGATTAGGACGAACGAAGCGAGTTTAAAGCGTGACCTTGCTCCTGAACTTAACTTTGTTAACTACATTTTAACGCATGTCTAAAATAGTTTGTCCTGCTCCTTGGTGCTTGAGATTAAGGTCGTTGAGGTGCGCAGTTCTACGAGAAATAATTTGGGATGTTGGCTGGTGGACAGGCTGATATGTTTTTTTAAATATATCTTCTGATATTGTTACACTACGTGCTGTGCCATCAGCTAACCCTTCACGTGCCACACGTGGCACGAGTGCCCAGGGTTGCCGATCCCTGTTCCAAATAGTAATCTTTAACATCAACTTCCAGCAGTAGGTTATGCGAAGCCTGCGTGTTAATGACTATGATACCAAAACTGTTAGATCCAGACGATCAACAGAAATATCAAACAATTAACATGTTTTATCACACATTTCTTACCTTGTTTATCCACCTTACACATCCATTAGGATCCTTCTTTTCTGTATATAATGTATATTAAAAAAAAGGTGGTTCATGAAAAGGGTTGGTTTCATTCATACACTGGTGCGTTTTGCATTCTCCCCCATTCAATGTGGTAACTGCCGTTTCCAAAGCCAAACGCAACTTGAGTACCAGGTATACTTAAAAAAATCCTCTAAAAAAAGCCTTTAAGGTGATCTAATAGGCTCCATATTAACGAAAACAGATGCATGCATACACTGTTTACAGTAGAGCCTGGGGTTTGTTTGAGGTCCAGAAGCAGTGACCAGGCATCCAAGCAGCATTTATGAGCATGTGCACTCGCAATACCGATATGGCTTATTCTAGGTGCCATGACACTGCCAGACAGGAAACGTAAAAAAAAAAGAAAAAAAGAATAGTGGTAAAAAACGTAGCACGTGTGGGATTTTTCCGTTCTGTCACCATGCCGTGTCACATGATCCCCAACAGCTTACAGTTCATGGGACCAAAATCAGCCCACAGGTTATATTACATACAGATATATATGGGGTAACTTTTATTCTGTAAAGCCGTTTGAACTGCATTTTTTGGTATGATAAGCGTTTTATTAATAAAGTTTGATTGATTGATTGATTAACTTTTATGATGTTTGGAATTTTTCCATTGACTGTGCTTAGATGTTTTCGCCCTTTTGTTTTATTTTTGTTCTACCTTTTATTTTTGCTTCCCTACTTTCACAGTCTCTGTTTCTCTTATATTTCTCATCTTTAGTTAACTCCTCCTCATCATATTTAAGCTCCCAGGTTCAGTCATCTCTTTTCTAGTTCATCGACTTAGCACCCCGTTTTCTGGTTCCTACAATATTTTTTGCCCTCCAGTCCACTTTGTATGTTTTTGTATTTTTTTTTTTTTATTAAATATACTCTTATTTTCTGCTGCATTTGAGTCCCTATTCTATACAAACCATCACCGTAACATAACCAGGGTCATGTCCTTCTACAGTCAGTTTTTTTTATGAAAAAAAAAATCATAAACATTCACCCTACAGGCCAAACCTGACAACCTGTATCTCTAGTATTTAAACTGAAATGAATACAAGCTAAGACTATTAAATAATTACAGTACCAACTCCTGGTACCTAGGAATCAATGGTACCAAATTTTGACACGTTTGAGTGTTTAATAATTAATTTAATCTCTTTTTTTAATCAAGAATATTTCTTTCTGAATATATAACATATAACAAATATCAGTGTAATTATTATATACTATCATTACAGTATTATTATTATTAAAACAGCGTAGTGTATTAGAGATCCGTACTAGTGCTTCCTTTCAAATTGCCTTCTGGCATAGTCAATGCAGTTTATCAAGCATTAGGAGACTACCCTTCTTTAATCGACCAGTTGTTAATTTGTAAAATAGATCAAACAAATACTGTACGTAGAGTTTTAAGATGTGATATCCATACCATATAGTGTGGGAATATTGTCCTTTAAGACTTGAAGAAGGATATAGAGGGATGTAAATCAGCTAGTCTCATACTTGGTTGCTGCTGCAATCCTGCTGACATGGAAGAAAAGAATGGCTTGGAGCAGAGTCAGGGTTGGGGTTTAAATAATAAATTCTTTGTATGACAGAAGAGCAGCGCCTTCCACATGCACATAGTTCTTATTAGAATACGGAAAACTCCGGCAAAATAAACTCAACATATAAAAAAACAAAATACAAGTGCAAATCTGTGAAGTTAGTTTGGTCCAAAATAAATTTGCATACTTTCATCAGTCTGTGTTAGTAAGAAAACCTCAATGCAAAACTAGTCAGTCCACAAGCATATTCAAATGACCATTTTCATAAGGTTTAAAGCTCAGAGTAAAGTACAGACTGACGATCTGGGCTCGTTCAGTGGAAGAACTGTATGATATAGTGTGATATGTTATTCATATTGTTACTGTTTGACTGAAAGAACCGTAACCTAACCAGAGTTTAAACAAAATGTCTCTCTTTGTGTTGTCCTCAGTCATGTCTTTGTTTTCCTTTAAATGGGCTGAACTTCTATAGCACTTTTCTAGTCATACTGACCACTCAAAGCGCTTTACATTGAAGCCACATTCACCCATTCACACTCACATTCATACACTGATAGGTATGACGATGTAGAATTTTTGGGGTTAAGTGCCTTCCCTTGGGGCACATCGACATGTGACTGGCGGAAGCTGGAATTGAACCTATGACCCTCTGATTGTAAGCCATCTACTCTACCACTGAGCCACAGTCGCCCAAATATATTTACATTTTCAAAATACAGCAATTATAAAGAAAAGAAAATCAGTTGACTGAGGCTCGCAGCTTAGAGTGCCATAGATGCAAAACTTGGTTCCAATGCTGTGGAATTTACCGGTGTTCCTCGAATGTAGTAGAATGACCTGATCCTCTATCCATCCATCCATCGGTTGTGACAACACATTTTAGGCAATCCTTTCTTTCCTCAGTGCCACTCTCACAGTGGTCTCCAACCTTGGTTCTGGATATCTACTGTTCTGCAGGTTTAAGATCGCATCCCAGCTCCAACACTGCTGAATCAAAAGATTAAATCCCCTGTTCAACATGCCACTAAGCTTGGCAAAGACCTGGTAATGATCTATTCATTTGATTTGGCTCTGCTGAATCCGGACTGTATCTAAAATTTGCAGGACAGTAGCTCTAAAGGACGAGGGTTGGAGACCACAGCTCTAACTCACACCATATACAAATATGTTCCCAATCTTACCTGGGATTTCCTCAAAATGTGACATGGCCAGAAAACTTCCAAAGAAAGGAATCCAGGATGCATTGGGTATCTAAACCCCCATAGCTGTTGTCTGACTTAACAATTTAAAGGGAAAGTACTATTTCATGCAACATGCAACCTAATTTTTAGCAGGCATTACATTCATTTACTCACTCAGACAAATTTGGAGCCACTTAGAGTCCTTCGGGAGAAGTTTACATCAATTTGCAATTAGCGCATATCCATATAATGTGAGTTAATGGGGTCACTGATGTGCACCGAGTAAATAAGGCATTATCTGCAACAAAACTACTTCATATCACCAATGTTTTGTTATGAATCGCTAGCAATATTCCCCTGAGTTTGGAGCGTCCCTGTGGTGCTTTGTTTTTAATCGACAGGCCATGAATCTTGGCAGCTGTTGGCAAACATACTGTTTGGTCAGCCCAGTAAATATTATATATTAAATACTAAATGGGCTCATCAGTCCATCAGTCTCCCAGCATCCCTTGCACCGGGCCAGTCCCCAAGCTCATTGGCAGGGCCAGCCAGATCATCAGCCATTTCACAACCCCAGAACGGCCTCCCATTGGCTTGTGTTGGCGGGCATCTTCGATAACACCACTGGAGTTTATATAAGCGAGCTGAATCGGCAGGCTCATCCCCTTTCCACTAAGCTTTCAAGTTTGAAGTAGGGAAATTCAATCTCTCTCTGTCGGTGTTCAGTGTTGGCGTTAGAGGAGAAGTCCCTGTACTTTTGAGCTATCCTGTTCCCTCTTTCTTCTGGATTGTAGCGGCAGGTTAGACGGAGTCAACCACGAAACTGTTCGGGCTTCCTTCCTCGTTTTACCTCCTCCAAGTACTACGAATCACATCTGCTTGCAGCTGGTGCAATTCATTGACGCATTCCAAGCGGCCCTGGAGCGCTATGTTTTATTTCCCTCTCAGCTCAAACTGAGGTAGACGTATTAAACTTTTCCTGGACCCAAGACAACTTTCCTTTCAACGCCTCAGCCTTCGATCATGGACTGAAGACATCGCACAGTATGGAATTTTGATTTGTTTTATGCAGCATTATGCAGGAATGTCACTGCCGTAAATTTATATATACTACTATATGCTATTGTATCTACTATTGTTCACACAATTGATGCACTAAATTGCTGTATAATCTGAAGACATACAGTACATATTAACCTATTGTGAAATAACTCTTAAATGCAATATATTATATTTTCATTCAGATTCTCATTTCACTTTTTAGTTTTGAAAACAGGGGTTGTAGCTCACATTTTAGTGTTCCTGAGTGTGAAGCTCTCTTAGACACCTTGCGGGTGAGGGGATCCGAGGCCCCTTCCACTGGAAGGAGACGAAGAGAAAATAACAAAGAGCATCTCATGCAAACATAACGTAGGGAAAAGGATAAGGAAAAAAAATTCTAACATTCCTAAGACTTGGATGGAGCGTGCACAACAGCACAGTACTGTGTCCCATGGATTTATTAGGGTACAAATGAACCGTCAGTGAAATATGCTATGTTGTAATACAACTGACAGCGGTGATTCATTTGTCAGGACTGATGATAACTGGTCAATTCAAAGTGGACATATCCTGCTTTTAAAGTCTTCATTTTTACATAGATCATTCAATTATGGTCTATATGGAGTGGAACTGAAGTTCTTAGGTCTCAATTATTTGTTGTTGTATCTCTACGGGCTCCTCTTCCACCGCTGTGCTGAGGAGTCTAGATAATAAATCTTTTTGGTGTGATCTCTTTAAATCCAGTTGGGGGCCATACATACACCGACCCTCTCCACATGGGATCGAACCCTGCCCGGGCCCTCGTTGTGTACCTTGCCACATATGTTTAAAATTTAAAGAAAAAGATTATACTAAATAATGACAATCATGTTTAATCAAGTAGACTACATGAAAAACACCAAAGAAAAATTCTACAGTAATGGTGCATTCGGACCGCAAGCTTTGTCAGCATCTGAAGCACCATACCTCTACAATTCCACAGTAACAAATGCTGTAGCAGCTCTCCTGTGCCCCAAATCATCTCATCTCTTCATTTGAAGAGGAACTGCTCCGTATGTAAAACTTTTAACGAGAGTCTATGGGAAATGGTTTTTGCGCCCCAAGGCGGAAATATGTCCTCAATCAGATCAGCCTGGAGTAACTAATATATGTTTCTCTTTGCACTGCTGGAGACTCTAAATGCACAACACACTGCATTTAGGGGCTAAGAAAGAGGAATTTTCATGATATGTCCACTTTAAATGTACTTAGAATTCAAGGTTTTACAGCAGCTATCTCCAGCCTGGTAGAAAGTAAAGTTCTACGTCCACGAACAGAATGGATCACAACAACAGTGTCACAAGTAGCTCATGGCTTTAGCCACCAGCCACCAAACACTCCATAGTCTATCTTAAATATCTGAGTATAAAGTCCTCCCTCCTGGGTCTAACCAGGTCACACACGGCCTGGGTCTGTGAGCAACCCTTGTCACATCCAATTCAGGTTTACTGTAGTACCACTTGTTGAGCAGCTGGTCCATCTGCTCCTGCTTTGTTACCCCATGAAGTTTATCCTCTTCGTCCTCCCATTTTTCATTTATGTTGCTGAAGAAGGGTGGATGTGGAAGATAAAGTATAGAGTCTTC
Organism: Apricaphanius iberus; assembly: GCA_028564705.1. Taxonomy (NCBI): domain Eukaryota; kingdom Metazoa; phylum Chordata; class Actinopteri; order Cyprinodontiformes; family Aphaniidae; genus Apricaphanius; species Apricaphanius iberus. The sequence continues at coordinate 162,224 of JAPXFQ010000231.1, forward strand.
TGCCATGTCCTCAAAGAACTGTACCACGCATTTCCGGGCGAAGTCACGGGCATGAAGAACACAGGTTTCATCGAAAAGCTTCTGCTCCACATCCAGATAGTTGCTCCAGTATCGTGTCTGCAAGAAGGTGGCGTGGTCATCAAAGCAGGGCTTTATAAGGCGTCCCATTGCTCCCACTACAATCAGTAACAGGAGGATGGACCACCCAACGGCCTGAAGCAACACAAAACCAACAAAAGCTATCAGTGATTACCTCTGCCAAGGAGGTTATGTTTTCGCCAGAGTTTGTCTGTTGGTTATCAGCTTAACTCAAAGAGGTATAAGTGGATTTTGATAAAATGTTCATGAAATGTCTACAATGGGACCAGCAATTAGAATTTTGGGGTCAAAATTTGATCACCATGTGGGTAGTGGTGGTGGGGGGTGGTTAGGACCAAGCTGCCTTGGCAGTTGTCTGTCCTCTCAGAGTGCTTTTCTAGTTTAAAGACTCAGTGAAGAATTAACCAAGAACTTTAAGTTGGAGTCAATCATTTTCAACATGTATGGATTACCTACAGAGCTGTGAGAAAGTATTTACCATCTTACACATTTATTCTGTTCTTGCTTTTATGTCACATGGAAATTGTGTTCAAAATCGCCAAAAGACCATTTTAGATAAACTACATCCTTTCAATACAAAGCATCTAGTGCCCAAATGCTATATTTACTGATTACAGCAACTATAAATCACTGTTCTGGTGAAATGATCTCTGGTATTTGTTGAGCTGACCAATCAGAGGCATAAGATCGTCGTTGAAGGATAGTTAGAAAATTGGGCTCTACTCCATCCATCGTTACTTAGGTGACAGAGAGTCCTTGCGTGAATGGATGATGGCGTTGCGTCTATCGTTTGTACGTAGACTGAGAAGTATAAACTAGGCTTTACAGTCCTGTTTTTGGACTGTGGGAGGAAGGCGGAGTATCCAGTGAGAATCCACACACATCTACAGAGAGAGCATGCAAACTCCATGCAGAGAGAGCCAGACCAGGATTTAAACCCAAGACCTTTTTGCCACGAGGCAGAAGATCTGCCAAGCAACCTACTAATTTGAAATTCACTTTTTACTCAGGTTATCTTTGTCTAATATTAATTTTTATTTGATGATATGAAACATTTAAGAGGGACAAATAAAACATCAGAGGAAATCTGTGAGGGGGTAAGTTTTTTTTCAGAGCCCTGTATGTTAGGCAGGGATTATGCATCTGTAGTTTTACAGTCATTCAAAGCAACACCTGAGCAGATGTGTAGAGTAGTAAAAGCATAGAAATAAGGAATGTTTTTTTTGTTTGTCTTTTTTAACAGAGCTTACCTGGGAATAACAGCGAACATATCGGGAGACTGCTTTACGGAAAGAACTGTTCCTGAAAATAACATCCTCTTTGCAGGGAACCTTGGCCATAATTTTGATTACATCCAGGCCTGTGTTGTTGGGCACACCTAAGGAAGCATGTGACATTATATAACCAACACAGAATCCAAAAAATAACCGTGCCACCTGTAAGACGATTCAGTATACTTATATGCTTTATACTGTTTACCTGAGAAAAGTCCAGGGTCTACGCTCACGCTGAAGGCACAGATGAAGATTTTGCCATCCAATAAAGTGACCAGAATCCAGACCATAGGAGCGAGCAGTGCCCTCTGGATCATGGCAGAAAACAGGTATCTGCCAGAAGATGAAGAACAAATATCAGATACATGATTTAAGGTCTATAACGCATTCAACTACAGAGAAGAACTATTATACTGGAAATTAATCTATTTTTTACTAGCTAATTGATCATCTCTTTACCTAAACTATTTTCTGCTCTAAACTTTGCTTGCTGCAAGGCAACAGTCTGGCCTAGTTATCCTAGTTAACCTGGTCAGTACTGGATTCTGTTTAGATAATGGACCTTTAAATAAAAAAGTTACAAATTAATCTGTCACAATAGGATGTGAAGTCCAGATGTAATTCAACAGGTGAGAACCTCATCACAAAGTTCCTTCATTTTAATCATTTCATTCAACTTGCTAGAAATATACTAGCCTGGGTGCCAGCCGAACTTAGTCCCGCCCACAACATGGTCTGGAAGTTCGGTCTGGCATTCCTCCGTTGAGGAGCAATTATGCCCAAACAAGATCTGTTCGGATCAATCAAATCGGGCTCACGATGATTGACAGGTGAACAACAGTAACGTTACCAACCACGTCACCAAAGAGCGCCTGGGTTGAATGTTTATAACAACGATGGCTGCCGCTGAAAAACTGAGATGTGTAGATTCTGCCATCGAATCTGTTCTAGAAGATATTGACGGCGCATTAATTTTAAAAGAGGAATTGTAAAAGAGGAACAGATATCATCCGTTGCTCTGCAGAGCAACATCACACATATCCGTTGCTCTGATTGGTTATAGGTCTATCCAATTGAGTGCAGAGGCATTTTTTTCCTGGTTCGGTTGAAACACGCCCCATAATCACAGCCCAATGGAGCAGTATCAGACTCACATTCTGATTAGAATTGAGTATGGCTACATCAGGCTAGAAATATTCAGTATATCATATAGTTTAGACAAAGAAACTGTATTTGTATAGCAGATTTTCAGCAACAAGGCAATTCAAAGTACATGACATGGTTTTTTACATGCCAAGCATTTTAATACACACACAGATTACATCAGAACAATAAAACATCATTTTTAATACCGAACAGTGTGACCATATTCTGTCCAGAATCTGGACTTAGTGCCAGACGGACGTGGCAGATGACTGCTTGTACTGAGCCAGGTTCTGCCGGAGGTCTTTTCCTGTTAAAGGGGAGTTTTTCCTCTCCACTGTTGCTACATGCTTGCTCAGTATGAGGGATTGCTGAGGAATTGCTGTTGTTGAAGTCTGCATGATCTGGACACAACCTCACGTCAATGACTCATCGCAATCTGCTGGGATTCCTTACATAAAAAAACTTTTAACTGATTGGAATGTTTGTATAATTGTATTGAAATGACTTTTGTTGTAAAGTGCCTTGAGATGACATTTGTTGTGAACTGGCGCTATATAAATAAAAGTGAATTGAATTGGTTTTATTGATCTTATACAATATTTTAATGTTCTTACTTTCACAAGCTGTAAGTCAGAATCATCAAACAGAGCGTGGTATAAATGGAATAGAAAGAATAGAATAGAAAGCCCTCTGTGTGTAATGGACCTATGCATCTGTGGGCTGTGTTATTTGTTCGGTTGGTTCCACTGAGGAATTCTTTTACTCACTTAACCACTGCAGGATTTTTAGATCGATTCCCAACTGGTCTCATCCACTCATCCATCATGACGCCTGTATGGCGATTGACGAGGACCCCCAAGAAGAACAGGATAATAGGCGGGACTATCATCACTCCCAGAGAGTACAGCTTGTTGTACTGAGGAAGGCATGGGCAGTTAAAGTCAAAGCTGGTGTAGAGCTTGACGCTGACCAGAGCCAGGACGATGCAAATTCCATTAGAGATGGACTCAGAGTTGGACTGGAAGTACTGCAGGACCAACTTCAGACGCTCCATGACTCAAAGATGTCTTCAGAGCTTTGGGTTGGAAAGAAAATGATTTCTAGTTATAAAGGAATAAACAGGTTGAAGCATCATTTAAGAACAAAACAGATTCCCTACCTGATGATGAATAAAGTCTGTGAATCAGGTCACAGTGTTCACAGATGATCAGCTCCAACAACCAACCTGAGCGTTGTGTTAAGATAATAGACAGGGTGTGTTCAGCACAAACACACCTGAGCAGGTGACATGGACACACCCTGTTCTGCTCTTAAAGAACCAATCCACATTTCTAAATAGCCTAAAGCTGGAATTTAAAGTAAAAAGTTTTACAGAATTGAACTCAATTGTGGTAGGTATTGGACAATAATTTGACAGAATTAGGTGGCATTTTAATTGAAATATTGTTGCTTTTTGTTTCCTTTTTTTGCTTCTTTACAATAAGTCTGTTTATTTGCCGTTAAATGATTCCACATTTGTAAGGAACGTGTATGGTGGGTTAAGCGTGTTACTGTAGTTCATTTATTCATAAAACCAGAGTGACTTTTTCTTGATTCAAATTGTTAAATAAATAAATAATAAACAAATAAATTGAAGATTACTGAGAACTAGGGCTCCCACTTATGGCCTTTGAATTTTAAAATGTTAGTTTCCTTCAGATGAAAATGATTAGACAGCTCTATCAGTTTTCTCCAAATGGCTAGAGATATTTCAGCTCATAGATGTTCTTTACAGTGGATAGTTATTTGAACTGCTTTAAGATGAAATATGTAAAGTATTGGTAGCTCTAGTCCAAGTATTTTTCTAACATTCATATAGACAAATTGATCCAGTTTTTACAAGGATTGCCAAGCTTTGCATCCACAGTGAAAGGTAGTCTTTATGGTGTATATGCTGCAGGAGATTTGCTTTATAGTTTTAGTCAGTTTTTTTTTTCATTGAGCTAATTCGAATGTCAAATTTGAATGACAAATATTGGCTACTTTTTATTGAGTTATTGGAGACTGATATTCAGTATCAGCACATCATTGTTACTCATCTCACTGAGCAAAGATTCTGCACTGGGCCCAGAGCACTCACAGCATGCAGCCAGCCTGGATGCTGCAGCTCTGCCCACCTGCCCAGGTCCAGCTGGAGTGAGCAGATATTTACCCTGTCAGGAGTCTGCAACTCCAGTCCTCGAGGTCTGGTATCGTGCAGCTTTTAGGTGCATATCTGCTTCAGCACACCTAAGTCAAAAAATCACGTCATTAGCAGGACTCTGGAAAATTGACTGCATACTGAAAAGGGGAATAAGCAGTTCGATTCAGGTGTGTTGGACCTGCGACACTTCTAAAGGTTCCAGGACACCGGAGCTCGAGGGACTGCAGTTCCAGACCCTTGCCGTAAGTCGAGTCCAGAATAATGATTAACTGCACAAGATTGAAGCCACCACTGACTCATCCTACTGGTACTTAGATGTAAATGCAAAAAGCTGACTTTCGAAGTCTCAGTCCCTTGTGACACCCATAGCCCTCTCTTTGCCCGTCATCCATGAGGGAAAGGGTTAAGGGGAAGGGCTAGCCCTCAACTGTTTTCATCTCAGCCACTGTGTGGTCGCCTCTCGGTGACAGATGTCAAACAGTCTCATGTCTCAGTCTAAACTGAATTTTAAAAAAATTAGTAGTAATGAATCAGGGGCGAATTTATGATGGAAGTTGAGCCTAGATGACTGATGAGCAAAACAATATTGCTTGCTTCTGCTTTGCCCCTTAAGTTTCATGACCAATTTTCTCAATGACTTCAACTAATCAATATATATTTATGTTTATATGTATGAAATTAACTTTTATTATAACAAAGCATCATTTTAAACTTCATATCCGTCACTAGCTTCCGCCTGTACCAGGCGGGACTTAAGCATTCATATCATCCAGGAGTCAGACTTGGAAGAATGTTGACCTCTGACCTAGTTTTCTCCCCATCTCGTTAGCGTGGGGTGTCCTTATTGAAAACTCCAGCTGGGAGGCAGATAGTTGTTGCTTTGGTTACATTTATAACAGCATGAGATGTGAACAAACATAAGCGATCTCTTTCCAGTGTTCTCCATCACGTTAATTTAACAACCAAAACCTCTTAATAAGACTTTATTAACAAACAAGCATTTTCACACCAAGTCAACAGAACAAAACCAGCAGCTTCAGCATAAACTGAGAACGTTGTGGACTTTCTGGAAGCGCCAGCAGCCATCAGGATTCAGCTGCTCCTGTGTTCTCAGGTCAGTGTGATATCTGATGACTCTTTGGCATCAATCACTCTGAAGACCCCCACCTTCTCCTTCAGACTCCTACTGTTATTATCTGGAAATGAGAAGATACAGTTATAGATCAGGTCCATGCAGACTGCTCTGATGGAACATAAACGGTCTTATTTTTAAAACACTTAATCTGAAGCCACGTTGGGAACTGATAAGAGCAGGTGTCCCAGTTTGTCTTTTAAACCAGATCAAGATGGTTCCTCACCCAGCAAGTCGCTGCGGTCCAATAGGATCTCCAGATCCTTGTCACTGATCACCTTCCCCCTTGAGGACTTTACCTCCCTGATCAGAACAAACACAAGCAGAGCAGATGTTCCAGGTTAAAGCGCTAAAAGCTGCTAGTCGCTCTGGCTCTGTGGAGGATAACGTCTTACTTCTCAGGGCCTCTGGCCTGCAGCAGCTCCCGCAGCTCCTCCAGATCAATGCAGCTCTTGCTTTGCTTTAGCTCTGCCCTCCCACCTTTGAACTTCTCTGTAGAAAAGAGCAACCAGAAAATGTCAGGAAAGGTCAGAGATGTAGGAGCTGAAAAGAGACCGTCAGCCACTCACTCTTATGGATCACCATCTGCTCCAGCTTCCTCTTGGCCGAGGCCCGCTCCAGGATCTTCTGGTCGATGGTGTTGGCCGTTACCAAGCGGTACACCACCACGGGTTTGGTTTGCCCGATGCGGTGACAGCGGTCCTGAGCCTGCAGGTCCGACTGGGGATTCTGAGAGGGAAGGAAAAGGGAATGGTGTTGGCCCGACTTTGAGGTGAGATGTACAAACTTCCTGTTCTGTCATTTTGGATTCATCAGGTGAGTCTAAACTCACAGAAGGAAGCTAACCGCTAATTTGTACTGCATGTGCTCCACCACGCCCGCTGCAAAAAAAAAAAAAAACGATCCCATTGAAGTGAAACAGAGCATTTCCACTGTCACAGCTGAATGGTGCAGGCCACCATTTTGCCCTCAGACAAAAACAGGTTTAAAAAATTTAATCGAATTTTGCCGGACACCGGAGCAAGTCGGCAGTCATTCTACACTAATAAAGCACCACAGGATACCAAACATGCACTACATCTGGTTTTTCAAAATAAATCAGGAAAGACTAGATTTTTCTTTGCATAGCTATATTAATATAATCTCGCTTAAATGTATACATATATGTTAATACATAATTTACATACATAAAATCAAAAGTTATTTAAACTCATTTAACTCTGAAATGTCATTTCCTACAGTAGGTGTGTGGATCAAGAAGTACGTCTTTAAACACGACAGAAAACCAGAAGGACAACATGGCTGAGGAGAAATTCATTCTATCAGTGGAGACACCTCGACACAGAATAATAACAAAAAGAAGTAGATTAAGCTGTTCTGTCTGAATTCTTTGAACCCCTGAGGTGGAGCACATGCAGGGTGAACTAAGGACGGCAGCAAACGGCTGCAGAGTGTGGCAGAACGGAGCGTATGTAGTGGAAACGAGGGGTAAAACTCATTGGGATGTGACTGTTCAGGCTCCAACATACCCAATCACTGTCAAAGATGATGACCGTGTCAGCTGCTGTCAGGTTGATTCCGAGCCCCCCTGCCTTGGTACTCAGCAAGAAGAGGAACACCTCTGGATCATCGAAGAACTTTTTGATCTGGAACAGATGAAATCAGACTTAAACTCTCATTCTCAGCGTTTAGCAGTTCTGACTAAGAGTAGCAGCACGCTTCTAAATTCATTCACAGCAGTAAATACATTCAGGCACAAAGCTAAAGGTGCTTTATTGGGATTTTATGAGACACACCAACAAAACGTGTGTCAGAAATGGGAAGGGAAAGAACAGGCAGCTGGAAATGGATTCTGAAGAGCTAGCAAGACATGGAGGTCCACCTGAACAGACAGGATGGGCAAGGACAGGATTAGAGAAGTAGCCAAGAGGCCTGTGGTAACTCTGGGGGAGCTACAGAGATCCAGAAAGTGAAAGCATCATAAGTCTTGAACTCTAAACATCTGGCTTCTATGGCAGGTGATTTTTAAAGGGGGGGTATTATGCAAAACAGACTTTTTGATGTGTAACATCCTGATAACAGGTTATTCCCGCTTTAAAAACATGACTGAAGTGCTGCTTTCACTCATCCACTTATGTTTGATTAACCTTTGAGTCTCTTCTGGTAGTTACTGGGGGGCTGTTTTGCCTGCTCCCTCCCATCACCTCCTCCGACCTCATGTATCCAGCCAAGCTGCTGCGCAGCAGAGCACTCCTCCCCCTCCCCTCCCCTAAACACACAACTCCGGTTTTGGTAGCAGCTGCTAAGATTAGTCTAGGCTAAGTGTTTGGCCTTAATGTTTGGAAGCAACCCAAATCTGAAGAGGAGGCCATCTTTGCACAAATCACTTCACAGAGGACTGTTTTTCTCAACAAAAGCCTTTTTGATAGTGGATTAATAAGCAGACTGGTCCTAAAGGCAAAGCTACTCCACTGGAACCTGCAGGTAAGAACTGTGACATGCGTCATTTTGGTAGCATTTCTAACTCAGAACTCAAAACATAGCTTCATATTTCTGTGCTTTTATGATTTCTATGCAGAACATGGCCTCATAGTGATTAACATTTATAAATAGCTGCCGAGGAGGCTCAATATTCTCTCTCTCTGGTTCTTTAAAAACGGTCAGATATCAGATCATTTGCATTTGATCTTACAATCTCCCGTGTTGCCATTGTTCACCAATGTAATTTATTTTTTCTCCAAATACTAAAATGCATCACACTGAAAACTTCTGTAAACTATCTGAGTCCGACTCCACGCGCATTCTGTGATAATGTCCGGTGTTTGACGTTCTGCAGGGGGAGTTTCATAAAGGGTACGATGGTCTTGGAGAGGAACAGACGAATATCAAGGCGTCAAATACGGAAGTGATGAGAAGGCAAATTTCTTTAAGGTAGATTTTGATACATACAGGATTTTCAGACAGATTTACAGAAACAAGTTCATTTGAGTGTTTTATAGAATGGTACTGTTTGCCTGAAAGAAGCATAACGCCCACCCCCTTAAAAGAATGGCAGAAGTATCCCTGTGAGGATGACTGATGTCAGCCAGGAAGGAGGAGGTGTGCTCATGATCTGCTCATGGCCAACATGCAACCATGTGGAAGAAAAAACCCCACTCCACATCACCTTAACACACCATGGTCACTGGGAAACACGGTGGTGGAAGAATCATGCTGTGGGAAGCTGATCAGAGTTCATGTGAAAATGGATGTAGCTAAATAGGACAATCCTGGGAGAACACGTGTTAGATACCAACTAATGATTAAAGGGTGTGAAGAGTTTAGACTGAACTGGGGTGTCCCAAACTCTAAACTCACACCAAAGTGGTAGCATGGAGCCCCCTTTAGGGGGCGCAACTCCCCATCTGAGGCACGGTTAAACCACAGGCATTTTCTAAATACACACTGTGGTGGTATAGTAGGGCAATAATGCATTTTCAGTTTACTACGGACTCTTCTGTTTCAAGGAGACCTTCTAATGAGACCATCCGTCAGAAGGTGGGGGCCAGGAAAACTCAAAAGTCTTTGTAGCACGGTCCAGCGGCTTCACCTGCTTCATGAAGTTCAGTTTAAAGATAACTCCAGAACCTTCATCCCATATAGGAAGGCTAACTTAAAAATGCATCTATAGTCGTGTCAGTAAGATTTGTTTGATTTAAACACGAATGTTCATGTCTTTAGGGTCTTGCTACCAGAAATCTGTTCTACTTTGTGTTGGTCTGCCTCCCTATTAAAAAAACCAAACGTTTTAGCCATCTGTAACAAAAATAAAACCAAACGGGTTCTCTGGGGTTTCAAACTCACGTTTTCGTCTCTTTCACTGTATGGCATGCTGCCGTCCAATCGGCTGTACTGGAAGTCTCGGAGATAGCAGTAGTCCATCAGAATATCCAAGATGGACGTCATTTGGCTGAAGATCAGAACCTGTCAAAAAGAGACGGAGCACACCGGTCAGAAGCACTGGGACAATAGAACGGATTACTTCTCCACTATGAACCCCATTCTGATACTTTTAATATGTGTCCATATTCTATAAACAGGAGTAAAATAAGAGCACTGCACATAAACATCAGGTGTTTCACTGACACCCACAACCATCATATGGTTTGGGACCCAACCAGTTTCTGGAAACAGTTCCAAACTGTTGAGGTGTTGGATGAAGGCCAACGTTGTGCTGTGGAACTAGTCCAGGACCAGAACACCTTCCCGTTATTTGTACCTTATGTCCTCTTTTCTTCAGAGCAGGCAGCAGCCTGTCCATGATGAGAAGCTTCCCTGAGTTCTGAACCAGCTGCTCATCAATCTGTAGGAACAAGCAACAAGTCAGAAGAACCCGTTCCAACTCCACTTGGATCTCATCACACGCTGAATCAGTGAGGTCACCTTAAACTCCTGGGTGGCATAGTCCAGTGGGTACTCCACCAGGTACGGGTGGTTACAGCATCTCTTCAGCAGCATGAGCACGTTCTGCATCTTTAAGGTGATCTCACTGTCCATGGGGGTGGAGATGTCCAGCACCGGGGGCGAGGGGCTGATGGGGAACAGAAGATGGTGGTCAGAGTTCAGGTTATACACACGGATCTGGGACAACCTGTTGAACAGATAACAGATGCTGATAACAGCATCTTAGTGCTACGTCAGAGGCTAACATCCACCTGCTCTATTGTTTTTGTAATTGGGCCTACAGCCAATCAGCAGCAAGGAAAACAATTGGTGTTCCTGGATTGGCTGCAAACAACTGGGAGTCGGCACTCAGCTAGCTTAGATTTTATTCATCAACTACAACCAGGATCAGTTCTATACTGGCTGCTGTTTGAAATAATTTAATATATTCATCAGATCTAGTTGTCAGAGCCGCAGCCATCTGGAGAAAGCCGCCCATGCTTTAATTAGGTTGCATCATCAAATTAAAAAGATTATGGAAAACCCTGAGCATCCTCTTCATCAGACTGTCCTACAACAACAGAGTATCTTCAGTCGGAGGCTTCTTCAGTTTCGCTGCATAACAGAACGCTACAGGAAATCCTTTCTCCCCACAGCCATCATGGTCTACAACAATTCCTTGAAAAATTGATTAATAAGCTACAACACCACTTAATTTCACTCTGGGTTCAATAAAGTATTTCTGAATTTGAATCTGGATTATTACAACGCCCTATAATGTGGAATGAATAAAATATTACTGCTTTGTTTCCGACTGGTCTAGAATGTCGCTGCTCGCCTGTTGACAAACACATGAAGGTACCATCATATTCCACCTGTTCTGTACTCAACTTGTAACATTTGTTTTTAGTGCAACACATGGTTTGGTTCCGTCTTACTCCTCCAGAGTGAACACTCTTCTGCAGTAATGGGTCCAAAATGATGGAACACGATACCTTTAGAGTGGACTAGGAGCACTCTTTTGCCTTTAAATCTGAACTCAAGACATTTATTTCACCTCAAAAGTCTTTTATTACTTACTTTTTATTCTTTTGTTTTTTATTAATATTTCGTTTTAGCATGTATGAAATTGCTTTAATTGGTTTATCTGTTTATGTCAGTTTTTATTATGTGAAACTCTTTGGCAAACATTGATTGGATGAAACTTGCTATATACAGAAAGACCGACTGATTGATATGTTCAGATTCAGTGTTTATAACTTTCAAACTTCTGATCCAAGCTGCCATTACGACAAATGAAGGACAAACCTGGCGGTCGCTGATCGGACACCTTTGTGTGGCTACCATGAATACTTCTGACTATCACTAGGACCTTGTAGGTGTGTGTTAGCGCTGCTGACCTGGTCTCTGCCTCCTTACGGACTCTGTCCAGGTACTTGATCAGAGCCTCCGTGGTGTCCTCCTCCGTCTCACTGTAGTCCACACACCTGCGATTGCGACGCTTTGGTCGGCCTGCTGATGTCACCACCACAGGAGCCTCTTTCTACCAGGAGAAACAGAAGCTTGTATCTGTGGGAAGTGTGGTGCTGTCTGCAGAGAACAAGCCAACGGTCCTCACCTTCTCCTTGCCCAGAACCTTCTCTATGGTCCCGTTGACCACGGCCCTGTAAAGGCTCTCCTGTTTGGTAGTCAGGGGGGCGTAAACAATTATCTCTTTCTTGGGAGGAACCTCCAGGGTCACGTCAGTCTTCAGCCTCCTCAGCAGGAATGGGGTCAGAATCTGAGGCGCCAAACGGAAGAGGAAGCAGAACCTCATGACTACCAGGGGAAAAAACTGGCTTCATAATCACATTTTTTTGCTTTCCACTTTGTTTGGAATTTTAAAAAAAACATCCATCCATCCATTTTCTAAACCGCTTAATCCTCAAGGGGTCGCGGGGGGCTGGTGCCCATCTACAGCCCCCTGGACAGGTCGCCAGTCTATCACAAGGCAACACAGAGAGAAACAACCATGCATGCAAACACTCAACACCAACAACAATTTAGAGAGACCAATTAACCTGACAGTCATGTGGGAGTTCCTGTTGGAGGAAGCCGGAGGGAACCCACACATAGACGGGGAGAACATGCAAACTCCATGCAGAAAGACCCTGGGCCGGGATACAAACACACAATCTTCTTGCTGCTGGGCAACAGTACTAAGCACTGCGCTACCGGGCAGTCTTAATCTTTTGTTTTTTATTTCCCTGGGAAGCCCCTGAACCAAAAAATATGCCCGCTCAACATTATGTTAAGCAAGATCCAGGAGTGTGCTCCTTTGGGAGAACATTTTGATAATTAACCCATTGCATTAAAGATCCTGATGACTTTTGTGGATATAAATGGGCATTGTTCAGACATGAGATGAACAAACCCAATACAAGCCTATATTACAGAAGCATATATGTGTAGAGCAGCAGAGCTCCTGGGACCCTGGTCCTGGTAGGCCTGTTCAGGAATACATCCCTGCTTTTAGCTAGTCACTTACCTGCACAGGTATTGCTTGTATAGCGAACTGAGACTACGATACTTTTAAATCCTGTTATATTGTTTTTGGTTTGTGATACAGATGTCCCAAACTGCTGTAGCAGCAGCTGGAAATCCTAATTTAATCAGCTGCAACATGACGGCATGTTTCTCCAAGACTGAATAAAAATAAAAAATAAAGATAATACGACTGTTTAAGTGGTAATATTCGCTTTTTCGCCAGAGACCAGACTTCACTGAAATACTAAAGTTATCACAGGACAACTTAAAGCTTCATTTCAGATAATTTATATATCTTCATAATGATGTGGGGTTCAGTACGATGATAAAAGGCTAGTGCTCCACAACAAGTCCCTCCTTCCTCCCATAGACCCCTATGCAATTCAGACTGAGCCCCGATTTTTTTACACAATAGAATTCAAGTTTCTACTGTGTCGCCTGTCATTCAATGTGCATGTTTATAGTAAAAAAGTCATGGTGCTGTCCTCAGCCTGACGGTGATATTATCTAGCTGTTCTCTACACATAGTGCTAACGCAGCCTGTAGTGTAAAGGTCAGTTTATGCTTCTCCGTTTTAACAGAGACGGATTGACGTAACACCATTATCTGTTGACGCAAGGACGGACGGAGTCGAGCCCCATTTTTTAACTCCATCAATGGAGAGCCTGTGATTGGTCAGTTTGAGCAACAGCCAGACATCGCTTCACCAAAATGGGCTCTATAGTCACTCTAATCAGCAGTTAATGCAACGTTTGGGCACTTCATGCTTTATATTAAATGGATAATTTTGAACAAAAGCAGGTGTAGGAAAACAACAAAAAAGGCTGCTGTGTTTGTTTCCATGCGTTTTAGCGTATTCTATGAGCTGCACTACTAGGAAAAAGCTTTACAGCTTAATCAAAATATACTTTCTGTCGTCCATTTCTCCTAGAGGGGGAAATGCGTTCACAGACTGAAGAAAAAACACTAAAACGACGCTACTAGGCGGATAGTAGACATGGCTGCATTGAAAAGTTAGCACCCTCTGCTGTCCTGGTTGAGAACTGCTTTGCAACACTGAAAAATTTATGGAGAACGGAGAAAAAAGAAACGGAGAACCATAAACGAAAAACGTCTCGGTGCAAGTGTGCTGTTGGAGATGTATAAACTAGGCTTAAGCTGTCAGTTCTCTGGACCACAGCTCCATAATGACTCTGTAATGTGTTGCTGTCTTTGGTTTGTTAATATGTCAGTTATCCTGTGAAGTTACAAATAGTGGCCTGTTGGGGGTTAAGATGGCTGAATGGTAACTCGGTTGTTGTAACTCCTCAAACTGCCCTGTTGACGATCAAACGGTATAAAATGTGCATGAAGAGTCGAGCACTGGGAGTTTCCTAATGACTGAGTGCCTTCTCTGTTTCTGCTGTGTAAAGTAGCTGCATGTTGATCATATAACTGTAGATATCTCCATACTGAACTTGCGGCAGTCATATCTGAGGAGTTTCATCCCGTAGCTTGTTACCATCATCAACGGTCTGGAAGCTTTGTGATCTGACTTTCAATTATCTGACCAAAGATAGTTAGGTTTTATTATTTATTTTGTGTAATAGCAGTATGGAAACCTTTTGTCCTCCAGTGTTGATGAAAACAATAACATTCAATGTATCCAAATCATCCAGCTCTAATTTTACATTATATTTTGATTCCTAGTTGGACCAAGTGAACCATTACAAAGAGGTTCTGTTCTTGTTTTTACAGCTAAGGTATTCAAGATACTGTTTTTTCTACTTTTCAGATGATTTGTTTCCCTTTTTGTATTCTTAATGGCACTGACCAAACCAGCTCATGATTTGTTACAATTTTATTTCATAATTCAGATTTAGCCGGCCCTGCCCCCTAAACGGCCATTATTCAATCATAGCAACCATTACTATGTGAGCAGGTCCGACAAACATCGACCCAAAGCCAGATGGTGAAGCGTTGCACCCACTGCGTTTGTAAATCGGACAATAGATACCCAGAGAGTTTGTCTGAAGGAGTTGTGTTTTTCCATTCCCGATGTGAGCGATGCCTACAAGGGATAAAAAAAAAGTGTGGACGGCCCCACTACTCTCTTATTTTACAGTAACATATTTATGAGAAACCTCAATGTGTCAAGTTCCTCGGGTGTCAAGCAACTATTAATATTTTGGGGTAAATTTGTTGGTAGATCTTAATGGTATTTTCTGGGACGTATTGAGATTTACTGAAAACCAAACCCCCCGCCTTCAGGAATGAGCGGCTATGCAGCAGTTTTATTAACGCATTTGTGGGTGAGACATTGGAGGGAGAGTCCGCTTTAATGTAACAAATGTGTGCCTAATATCCAACTTAAAACTAAGTTCACAACTAAGTTTCTTACAGCATGCAGACAGCAACAGCACTCAGTATCTGCCCACTCACCAAATCATCAAAATATTTGCAGCGGCGTCATAATCAGACACCTGCGCTCTCTCCATGCAGCTGCAGTATGACTGTCAGAAAGTCTGACACCGGTGCGCTGTGCTTCAGGGCGTTTTCACATGGGACTCGAGTCCGTATTCGGATACCGGATTTGCTCAAAATCCCCTTATTTTGTACCATGTGAACACGGCCTGGACCGTGCCAGGATACGGTCCTAGAGACCTGCCTTGGAGGTCGTATCGGAGTCCAGGTACGAGTGAATACGGCTCATGTGAACACAAACCGTACTCTGGCTGTATGTAAGACAATAGACACGCTCCACGCGGAAGTGACAACACTGCCGACCAAAATTACAGAATCGCCAAGCAACCATAAGGAGATCAAAACAACGCTGTTTAAGCATCCCACAGCATTACACCAGGTTACAAAGCGATGGTTTTACTACAACACTAACCCTGTAGATGGCTTCAGGTACCAGATGACCAGTAGACTAGTTTGTTATCATTCTAGGCTGTCGCTCGTGTTATGACGTCTGTACTTCTCACTACCTTGTTTGTTGGATAGCTACAGAATTTTTTGTGTACCGCCACCTGCTGTTTTGGTATAGAACACTGGATTCCAGCACGGACTGATCCACGCCATGTGAACAGACATTTCTTTAATTTTTTCTGGCCGTTTTCTGGTACGGCCACACATGTGAAACCGCCCTCATTCAGCAACATTGTATTAATGCCACTTTACACCCCGAGTAATGATAATGGTGTTGCAACGCTAGTCGTATTTGACCATTTGTTTGTCGGATGTAGCAACAGTAACTAAGGGGGGGCGGGGCTGGGTGAGAGGTCAACAAGCCATTTCGGCATTGTGATGCGCATAATGCATTCTGGGGTTGTGGACCCCAAACAGGTAGAAGTGAACACATAAATAGGGAAAGCTGCAAAGTTGATTATTTTGAATGGTGGAAAGTCGACGAACCTAAAACATATATTCCCCTTAGAGGGCTGCCTGTGTCAGTGAAGCATTAGAAAGAACTATGTGCACCAGCATGTGCAGCTACAGTTCAGAAACTACTGATTGGTTTGATGAAAGAAGAGGGAAGTGGCGTATTCCAGGCTGATCATACCGGCTTGTTGATATTCCACAGAGTGACAATCCTAGACCCTCAATCGCTGTTAGATGGCTGGGAAGAAGGGAATGTTGTCATGCAGAAGTGGCATCAGCTACTTTTTATCCCAGAGCTCATGGAGTCAAGATGTGCTGTATCATCCTAGCGCAGGTATTTCTTGCTTGTTAAATATCCATGCTATGGCTAGCAGTTAGCACGTAGCTTATTAGTTCCCGCCGTGTTTTTAAACTCTTACTATTTGTATTTTTAAATGGGATTTTTACTTGTTAGAAGAAGAGGCCAGATAAGGTTGTGATGCTTTAAACATTAATACTTAACATCAACTTCCAGCAGTAGGCTATGCTAAGCCTGCGTGTTAATGACTATGCTACCAAAACTAAAACCGTTAGATCTAGACGACCAACAGAAATATCAAACAATTAACATCTTTAATCACAGATTTACTTGTTTATCCACCTCACACGTCCATTAGGATCCTTCTTTTCTGTATGTAATGTATATAAAATAAACGGTTCATTACAAGGGTTGGTATCATTCATACACTGGTGCATTTTGCATTCTCCCCCGTTCAATGTGGTAACTGCTGCTTCCACAGCCAACCACAACATAATGAATACGGAGAATTCTTACAAAATCCGCCATAAGCGCCTTTAAGAGGCTTTAATAGGCTCCGTATTAACGAAAACAGACGCAGGCACATGCTGTTTATGATGGAACCGGGGGTTCGTTTGGGGTCCAAAAGCCGTGAACGGGGGTCCAAGCAGCATTGGTGAGCAGACTCACAATACCGATATGGCTTATTAGCAAAGCTTGTGAAGCGACTGGTTATTTCTAGTTGATGTACTGGTGCACGGTTGTCAAATAAATTAGTAAGTCATTTGCCTTTTTTATTTGTTCACATTAAAGGTAAAGTTGCCATGCACAAAAATATTCATCTTTACCTTTTCCTCACGATACAGTTTATTTAATTCAGTTCTTTTCGGATTGGTATCGGCAGATCATGAACTTCAGATCTATCTATTGGTATCAGAAATGAAAAAAAAACTGGATTGGTGCATCCCTAAGCATAATCATTTCAAGTCTGAATTAGCTTCAGAAACATTAACATATACCTTTTCTCTTCTTATAAAATGTGCTTATAGTAAAAGACACCATTTTGAAAAAAGGAAGTTGCCAAAGCCCCACCCCACAAATGCAGTTATTCAAAAGCACTAATTGTCCTCTTTACATCACAAAAGAATTAATAGCAGTATTATGAAATGGGTAGGAGATATCTGGGTTTACTAATGTCCTCCACACTATGGGTAGTCAGGAGAATAAACCAAACTGTAACCTTCCCACGGGACTAACCTGGTGCAGCATGCTCAGGATGTTCTGCTCACGTTCTGCCACCACCACATCATCGCCATCACCAAGGGAACTGATGTCAAACCACGACTCGAAGCTGGCCAAAGAGACAGAAAAATAAGTTGTTCGTATCCAGCAGGACCCTTCGGCCGCATCTATAAAGCCAGATCTATAATCACCTCTTCAGGTCATCAAAGACCTCTGGGAGGAGGAAGTTAAGGAGGGACCAGAGCTCCGCCAGGTTGTTCTGCAGCGGCGTTCCTGTCAGGAGCAGCTTGTTGTCTGTGGGCAGCAGCTTCAGCTCCCGCACCAGCCGACAGTTCAGGTTCTTGATTCTGTGGCCCTCGTCCACAATCAGGTACTTCCACTGCATGTGCTAAAGGCAGGAGATTCCCAACGTTCAGCAGGGAATTCTGGAACCGGCAGGTGATTCCAACGTGTAGAGCGTACTTACCTGCAGAAACCTTCTGTCGATCATGGAGATCTCAAAGGAAGTGACGACTACAGGAAACATGTCGAGCGGCCCCTGAGGCCTGCGGATCTGCTTCAGCAGCTTGGCCCTCTCTGGCTGGCTGCCGTGATAAAGCATCACTGAGATCTAGGGAAACACACATCAGACTGCTGCTCTAGATCGGGGCCCAGCACGCTCAGACACGCTTCCCATCATGCATCCCGTTACCTCTGGAGCAAAGCGCTTAAACTCGCTGATCCAGTTGGACACTGTGGAGAGCGGTGCCACCACCAGGAACGGGCCCATCACCTTCTTCTCCACCATCATGGCGATGTGGGCGATGCACTGGATGGTCTTCCCCAGCCCCATCTCGTCAGCCAGAATCCCGTTGATGCCGTTCTCCCACAGCATCTGCAGCACAGAGGGAGGAGCAGAGGCTTCTGGGTAACAGAGCAGCGTGGACTACAGGGAGTCTTGAGGCCTTCTTACAGCCGTCTGCAGCTCACCCTCAGCCACTCGATGCCTTCGATCTGGTACCACCTCATGACTCCGCCCGTGAACAGCTGCGGCTGCTGGCTGGGGACGGGCTGCCCGTTCACCTTTCTGTCAGGGTCCAGCAGATGTTTGGCGTTCTCGCGGACCGTCTCAGACAGCCGGTTCTTGATTTCCTCGTTTGAGTCGCTCATCTTTTCGATATCCTCGGCGTCGAGTTTCTTCTTAGCTGGAGCGTCATTTTTCTGGAAAAAGCAGGCAGAGATTAGAACTAATCAGACCAACAGGGGATTCATTTATTATTAAGTTTATTTTCTTCTGCCTTTCATCAGTTCAACGTACGATCAACTGTTTCCTCAACCGGACCTCCTTATTGCTCCTCTGAGGAGAACCTCAAACAAACAGCAGCAGGTTTCGTTGCATTGTAGGTTGACATGTCTAACTAATCTATGTCCAAGACCAGAAGCACATCTGGTGGAAGATCCAGTCTTGTCTCGTTAATAAAACTAGTCCAGGTCATTCCACTGGGTTGTCCCAATGTATGCTGAAATGTTGAACTATTATTATTATTAGTATTATTATCCTCAGGTGGGATAAAATCAGTCGGTTCCATGTTAACATCTTCAGGTCCATGTCTGGGTACTGGCTGGTCCTGGAACAGCCGCTCTGTTATTTTAGCCGTTCTCGTAAAGGATTAGCCACCGTTAATGCGTTGCTCGACGTATCCAACGGATGCGGTCTGAATGCAGCTTTAGAGCTGTAATCGGGCCTTAAAAGTTGGCCCCTAACCGACCAGAACCAGAGAGAGTTTAAGAGTATATTTGGATTGGCAGCTTATTATAGCGCGAACCGATTAAACCCCACATTTTCCACTAGAATAGCGCATTTATTCTTCAGCATTTTCTGTGAGTTTATCTGAGAGGAGTGGGTCTTTACCATCATGACATGCTGTGTGCCAGTAACATCCTGACAGGTAGATTGGGAATAATGCAGCGCTTTAATATAAATGATCGCGCTAGTTAGGCGGACGGGTTCGGGTAAAGATCTTCAGCTTTAGTGCGCGGTAATCGCTCGTGGTGTTCGGACATTGGCTTCAGTCTTTGCCGTCCTGCCTCGGCTCTTTTTATGTTCAGCTTAACAAGTTTTGCGTAGCTGTAACAAAGCAGCTGGTTGCTGCGCTCCTCGTCCTGAATCATCCAGATCAATTCTTTTTTTTTTTTTGGAGCTTCACAGAGGGAAACAAATGCAAACTAAACACACCAAATCCACACACTCGACACCACGCAAAATAAATAAAAAAATTTATACAAATATTTTCCACTGTGCTACACTCATTAGTTAGTTATATTCTCAATGTTTACAAAGGTTTTAGTTAAACTATAGAAGAGACTAAAGGATTAGTGCGTGTCTGACAGGGTTG
Organism: Apricaphanius iberus; assembly: GCA_028564705.1. Taxonomy (NCBI): domain Eukaryota; kingdom Metazoa; phylum Chordata; class Actinopteri; order Cyprinodontiformes; family Aphaniidae; genus Apricaphanius; species Apricaphanius iberus. The sequence continues at coordinate 182,262 of JAPXFQ010000231.1, forward strand.
GGGGCGTGGCATCACGATGGTGGCTTTCCATCGTCATGTTGGTCAACCATCAGGATGGACGGTGACATCGTTCATCGGCACAACCCTACAGTGCGCTGTAATCAACCCCATAGTATGATCCTGCCACCACCATGCTACAATAGTAGAAAGGTAATGGGTCAGGTTGATGAGCTCTGCCTGGTTTCCACCAAGCATGATGGTGGCTCCCCCCCTGAAGACTGAGACTCCTTCAGGTAACCTGTCCTATTTCTTTAACAGAGTAGCTCCTCCCATCTGGGCCCTCCAGCTGTGGAAAAGGTTGTCCTGCTGCAAGGCTGCACCACCCTCTACAGAGCAATGCTGCAGCTCCATCACAGAGTAGATCCCCTTTGGTGGGTTTGGTGAGGGGTCTCCTGGTGTTTCCCAGAGTCAACAATAAAAACGCTGAAGCTGCATTTCAGTTTCAGGCAGCTAAAATCTGGAAGAGTCTTCATGAGGATGTGAGACAAGCCTCAAAAAACAGTTCTTTTTACCCGTGCATATGACAATTGAAAGTAGTTTATCTGCACTCTTGCTTTTTATTGTAATAATTTTATTAAGTTGATGGTTTTTTTCTGTTTATCTGTTTTCTTAATTTATGTAACTGTGAAGCACTTTGAATTGCCTTGTGTCTGAATTGTGCTCTATAAATAAACTTGCCTCACCTTTAATTAAATGATATTTGGAAATACTCCGGTGACATCAAACATGTTGAGAACGTTTAACTGTTCCAACCACTGATGCATTCAATGGAAACTAGGAATTTACACTTCTGACCTTTAAGGAAAAAATAAAGCCTGAACCAGCGTATGCTGGACATCGCTGGGTTGAACCATCTTTAAAATGTTCTGTTCAGATAAATAGAAACTTTTCATTAAACCAACAGTTAGTTAGTAGCCATTGGACAGGAACTGGATTATGATCAAATTAAAACCTGAATATAACCAGAGCAGTGAAAGTAAAGCAGCATTACCGCTTCCTCCACTTTTGATCTCTTCGCCTGAGACATGATTTCCTGCGAAGACAGAAAAAAACAAGTCGAGTCAGGCAACCCGAGAGTCTGCTGAAGAGAAACTGATTAGAGATGGAAGACAGGCGTACCTCTTTTGTCATGACATCAGCTATTTTGTAGTCTTCATCCCTCCTCCTCTTCTTTTTCTTTGTATCTAGGCAGAAGGGAACAAGTTTAACGATGAGGAGTGGATTTAACTGGAGTCTCAACAGCAGCGAGTCGTTGCTCTCATCACCTTTCTGGGCCTCTGCACCGCTGCCATCCTAAAGTCAAACAGAATTTTAGAAGGAGAAGAAGAAGTTTAGAAGGAGACAAAACGGGTTTGTCTGTTAAATTCCTCCCATCAGCTGTTCCTCACCTTCATGGCCTTTTTCTCCAGCTTCTCCTTCTTCAGTTTCTCCTGAAACGCAGAGTCAACTGTTAGCATCCAGTTGTCTTGGTAACAGAGCACTCTCTCTTTCTCTCTCTCTCTCACTCTCACACACACACACACACGCTCTACCTCATTCTGCTGCTGCTCCATCTTGGTCAGCAGGAACTTGGAGTAGATGTTGCTCTTCTGGAGCAGATGCTGCAGTCTTTTGAAGCGCATGTCTCGTGAGTCTCTCTCCCAGGATTCCCTAGCCTGTCAAATAAAACCTATTAAAATTACCAACCAAGATATTCCCAACAGACGGCTCAACTTCCCCCTGCACACACATGCAGAGGAACAACGGGGGCCGGGGTGGAATCATCATCCTGATGCCAGCAGGCGCCACCGTACCTTTTTCATCATCTCCTTCTCTTTTTGCTCCCCTTTCTCCATCAGTTGATTCTCCTCCTCCTCCATCTCCTTGGTGATCACCACCTCAGGAACGTTCTCAGACTTCACGCTTGCCTCTGCAGACAGGAAATTCATCTCACTGGCTGAAACAGAACATCAACCCAGACGCTCTGCAGGATCATGAGTTGAATGAGTCAATCAGACTTCATGTATCGAGTCAAGATGGCTGACCTCCAGCAGTCTCCATGGCCGTACCCAGGGGCTCCTCAGACTCGTCCGCTTTGGGGCACTGAGGGGACGCGCTTCGACTTTCCTCCTTGATGCTGCCGGCAAAGAGGAGACGGGGCGAGGTTCACCAGAGGTACCACAAGGAGGCAGCATATGGATCGAAAATGGGCTCAAAACATCTGTGTGTGCGTAATACTTGATTTGTAACTTGTGTCAGCCTGTTTGTGTGGAACTTTGGGAACTTTAGTATTTGTAAACCCAGAAAATACATTTTGCGTCTACATTTGTGTACTTGCAATTCTGTTCACATATACACACAAATATAAAGAAACTTATGAATATGAAATACTATTCACACTAACACACACCATTTCAAATTACACAGACTTAAAACTAACTACATATTGATAATGGCTCCTAAGCCGAGAGAGATCAGCCCAAAGAGCATATTTTCATATACAGCTTATTAAAGCCAGAACCCGATTAAGCCTGACATTTTTCCGCTAGAAAAAACTGGCACCAGACAACGTGAGTGGCACGTTTTCAATTTACTCGACAAATGTTTAAAACTCCGGTCAAATAGGCCAGTTATCCTAAGCTTAAAACGATAAATGAGTAAGAATAATTTCACGGTATGGTTTTTTTTGTGTCTGCAGCTATATGAATCTGAAAAGTCTGTCTCACCTGCATGCGTTTCTGTGCGCTATTGACAGAATGTTAGTGGCCCACTGTACGTCCGTGACTCAGAGCTTCAGTGCAACGCTGGCAGGTAGGAATGTAATCGAAATTAACGCCGCCAGCTGTGATTTTACTTCCCATTTTAAAACCGATTATTGTATATTCTAGGAACTAAAAAGATTAAACATCTCCGGCTCTTACCATACCCCTGGAATAGTTTTAAGAACTTTAGAAGTTGATGGAGCGGAGCTTTAACCAGAGCTGAGATACCCGGACGTACTATTTCCTAATCAATTTTCCCTCGCCCTACTCCGGAGCACCGCTTAAAGCATAAAAAAAACCTGGAGGGAGATAAATGGGCACAATCATCCAGATCTGGGATCTTCCTACAGAGCACTGAGCTACAGGAGGTGAGTGGAAACTTGTTCTCATTTTAGCTTCCATGAGCAACAGGCAGCTGGGTTATATCGGTCAGACTAGAGGTGTGCGATAGGACGATTTAAGACCGTGAAGCAATCTACACGTGTGACGATCTGTCATTTTTGAGAGATCGGTTTATCCCGATTCCCAGTTCTGCTGCTGTATTTCTGCCTCTGTGTGTGAAGAAAATCCTCCGCTCTCTCCCTGCTCTAAGTGAATTACCCCCGTCCTTCTCCTCCCTCCCCCTTTGCATGTGCGCAACCTGTAAACAAGCATGGCGTTGCCGCGTCAGAGCGTAAATGAAGTTTTTTGTTCCGAAGTCAAAGTCCTCATCCTTTGAATGGAACTGGTTTGGTTTTTCACCAGACGACAAAGAGCAAACAAACAATATTTCCAAAGTTTGCAAGGAGAGCGTCAAGCCAAGTGATCGCGACACCTTAAACTTGTTTAATGACTTGAAGAGAAAACATCGTAATCAATACAGTGAGAGCCAGCTGGCAGCTAAAGCTATAAAGCCCGACTGCAGCAGCAGTGGCTAGTGCTTCTTTTTAGTAGTTCAGCAAAAGCTAGAAAAAAATAATCATAAAACGTACTCCCTACAACACAAACAGCAAACAATCAGCGTTACCAGTTGGCTAGCTGCTTTTTCCCCCAAACGCCGCCATAACACGCATGTATGCTGAACGCACAGTCGCAGGGAATATTACGAATATGTTTGGATGGATGGATGGAAGAATAACTAGAACCGCTTATATTACAGTCTACCTTCATTATTTTATGTAGCAGTAGCACTTTGTATACCGTTGTGTTTTTACACTACATTGTTATCACTTACGTTTTTATTAGGCAGCTTTATGTGTGCCTGTTTATAATATCAGCATTCTGCAAAAAACATTTGAACCAGTTAAAGCTGCATTTACTCAGCTGTATGAGGATTATTAATTGGTGTATTATAGATTGCACAATACATCTTGCAGTATATTTGCAGCTGCATATTAGTCTTATTTGAAAAGATTTCATATTTGCTTAATATCATATTTTTAAACTGAAGTTATGTTTGCTTTCTGTTTTATTAAATTAAAGATTAAAATGGTAAATAATACATTTAAATAAATTTATGATTTAGATGTATTTGAGGTTATTTAAAAAACGAAAAATATTTTATATACTGTATGTATACAGTGTGTTATGTATATAGTTTCATTCAGAACTTTCTCTGCATTTCTATCATCTCTGGAGTGAGAAAGACATAAGTATTTTAGCCCTGTGTTAGTTAGCCCTAATTTTAATGAATTTTGGTATTTATTTAATGTTTCTCTTCTTCAATGTGTAATTTAAGTTTTGTTTGTGATCAATTACAAAAATTGTGATAAAATCGAAATCGTGATAATATAATTGAAAAATCATGATATTCTATTTTTGCCATATCGCCCACCCCTAGGTGAGACTATTAATCAATCATTGCTTCAAAAAAATAATTTACAGCATAGTTTGTACCTCGTTATGATCACAAGACATGCAAACATCTGCATGCGGATATCACAAAGATTACGATTCTGAAAAGTTTAATGTGAGGTTAACTTGTTACGTGAGCAAGAAGACAGAAAAGTCCACAGCATGATAACTGTTGGAAATCTGCTAAGAAGCTTAATATAGACATGTGAAATAAATACCGTATAAAGTTGAGGAAACATTGGTTTATGTACCCGATATGAAGTGGTCGTCAAATAAACAGAAACCTTTGCTCACATGGGGTTCCACAGCTTCATTTTAGCTGATTGTTAGCGCCTTTCATTACAATAATCCAATGTTTTCTGTATTCTTGGGAATCTTGTTAAAATCTCTTCCTTAACCCGTCCATTTTTGTTATGGCATCATCGGTCAGAGAAGGTATCCACCATATTTAATGATTCTAGGATTTTAAAACCGAATATGAATTTGCTTAATTCAAAATCCAATTTATTGGTTTGGAAATTAATGTCACGAAACTGAATTTTCTACTGTGAAAATGTTATAATTTGCTCTGAAACTGTGAACTACTGGGTAAGGTAGTTAATAGGATTTCCCAGGCTGCCCTGAATGCCCCACGAGTGGGGATGTCGGCAGCCTTGGCTCAGAGACAGACAGCAGAAAGTGACAGAGTGTGTTCATAAGATAAGTTAGGTTGGTGTTTAGTGGTGGGTGTATCTAATTACTGACCAACAGTTTCTCCTGCTTCTGTTTAAATCTTGTAATGTGCAAGTGGCATGTGGTTTAGAGGGAAACTAATAAGAAAACTTAGATGACCCAGCATTCTACTAACATTTAAATGCATCAAGTAAATCTGGAGAATTGAAAAGAGTCTGAAAAAACTGGTGCACTTTTTATTCTGATCTGGGTGTAAATGTAGTTTTGTGTGTGTATCAGGCAACTGGGGAATACATATTTAACAGTTTGGGTGCATATGCAATAATATTGCAATATGTCAAAATCAGATTTTCTAATCCCATGGCTGCGATTTGACTCAAACAGTGCAATAAGAGACGTAAACTCTGTGCTTTAACCTGTTAGAAAATAGCCTGAGACTTGTCTAAAGCCAACACTGAACAAAATATGGTAATGTTGGAAACATTGCAGCCGGGCTGAGGGGCTCACCAGCTGGGATCCACAGGAATAAAAACCTGCAGACGTCACATCGAATGTGGCGGTTTAAGATGATAAATAAACTTGTTTATATTCAGCAATGCTTCATTTGCTTTTATCTTAAAATAAGTCTAGATTATAGATAGAATGACTTATGTATAAAAAATCTGATATGGGGAGCCTAAGGCTCCTACCCTTCCGGTCGGCCCGTGGGTCCCCAAACTGAAAAAATAATGAATGGAAGTCAATGGAGCGATAAAAGTTCTTTTCTGGTCCCCTTTGTCTTACATCCTGAATCACACATATGTTGTAATTCGATGGTCAGATTTATAGAGGTTTTCTCCGTTTTTAATACTACTTTCTTCATCCTGGGGGCTACAGCCATCACTCTCCTTCTTCTGCAGTTGTAGTCGCCAAGCGTTTTTACCCAAAACCTAAAGTAACTTTTACCTCCGGTTGAAAATCTGCGTTTTCTCTGCATCAAAATTTGTTTTTAAAATTCAAAGACATCATATGTTCGATCTACGGCGCATTTCAAACAGGATCGGAAAATAACTTTTATCGCTCCAATAACTCATTCTTTTTTTTTTTTGGCAGTCTGAGACCCATGGACTGCCATGTGACAGCCCCACAAAAAAAAATCTTGTCCCGGAAAAAATCCTGAGAGAAAGACTCCCGTCCCGACCCGAATCCCGTAGATAAGTAATTTACCTCCTACGGCGCTCGCTCCCCCCGCCCCCCTTTAAACCATAACCTAGCACAGTATCAAAGATCATCTATTTAGCTTTATCCGCCGTCTTTAACCATATCCTGCATTCTCGTTGTTTGGCCAACTTACCATGTCATGAATGGACTCGATTCGTCTGACTACCAAACTGTTAAGATACACGCATTTTCAGTCGGATATCATATGCTTACCAGTTTATCCAGGTGGTGTAGCAACAACGTAGCAGTTTCAGTTTTGGTGCGTAGAGTGTAGTAGACCCCATGGAATTGCATTTTGCAGCGGAGTTAATAAGCACAAACATTGGCACCGCATCGCCATTTTTTAAAGCTAATTCCCTGATATCTGACAAGATAAATGTAAAAAATATATATATAATTATAATTTCCGGTTTCCCTTCCGATCCAGTGGATTATTTCCTGTCCCGTCCCGATCATGTTACCAACAGTGAAATTGACTTCCCGTCCCGCGGGAATCCTGCAGGAATCACGTGACCCGTGGGAATCCCGAAAAGTTGTCACGCTCTAGTTCAGACCGTACACTTTGTCTGCATCAAGCAACACTCCCAACGCATGTACAGTGGGGATGGAAATTTTGGGCACCCCAGATTATATTTGTATTAATGTGCATAAAGAAGCCAAGGGAATATGAAAAAGTATCCAAAACGCATTTAATTACAGATGAGACATTCTTATAATGTGTCAAAAAAGTTTGATTTTATTTTCATCAGTTACACTTTCAAAATAACAGACAACAAAATAATGGCGTCTGCAAAAGTTTGGGCACCCCAAAGAGTTAATACCATGTACTGCCCCCTTTGGAAAGTATCACAGCTTGTAACGACGTGTTGTAGCCAGCCAAGAGTCTTTTCATTTTTGTTTTGTATCTTCACCATTCTTCCTTACAAAAGTGTTCCAATTCTTTGAGATTTCTGGGCTGTCTGTCACACAGCTCTTTTAAGGTCTATCCATAGATTTTCTATCATGTTGAGGTCAGGATGTGGCGAAGGCCGTGGCAAAACCTTCAGTTTACGCCTCTTAAAATAATCCATGGTGGATTTTGAGGTGTGTTTAGGAACATTGTCCATTTGTAAAAGCCTTCCTCTCTTCAACTTCAACTTTAGTTGCAGAAGGCATCAAGTTGCCGTCCAAAATGTGCTGACATGTAATAGAATCAATCTTTCCTTCAACTGGTGAAATGTTCCCTGTGCCACTGGCTGCAATACAACCCCATAGCATGATTGATCCACCACTATGCTTAACAGTTGGACAGAGGTTCTTTTCATTAAATTCTGTGCTCTTTCTTCTCCAAATGTACCTTTGCTTATTCCGACCATAAAGTTCTATTTTAACCTCATCAGTCCACAGAACTTTTTTCCAAAAGGCATCATTTTTGATGCCTTTTGGATGAAAACCATGAAAACCATATTTGTACAAGTATCTCTTTATAGTGAAATAGTGTAACACAACTCCAGTGTCTGCCTGATCTTTCAGGAGCGGTCGTGCATTCAAACGTGGGTTTTGACTTACTTTTCTCACAATCCTGCGAGCTGTTCTGTCGGATTTTCTTGGTCTTCCAGATCTGGCTTTAACTTCCACTGTTCCTGATGACTGCCATTTCTTAATTACATTCTGAACAGAAGATATTGGCATCTGGAAACACTTTGCTATCTTCTTATAGCCTTCTCCTGCTTTGTGAGAGTCAGATGAGTCTGGGCCTTTAAAGCCTTTGACACTGAACTCACCTTGTCTTTCCAAACGATGATTGTGAACAATCCATGCCACTGTCAGATCTCAGCTGTCCAAAGGGGTCAGTACAGGGTATTAACTCTGCGGGGTGCCCAAATTTTTATAGAAAGCATTCTTTTGTTTTCTATTAATTTTAAAGTGTAAATTATGAAAATTAAATCTAAGCTTTTTTGATACATTGTAATAATGTCTCATCTGTAATTTAATGCCTTTTGGAGACGTTTCCATCTTTCCTTGGCTTCTTTATGCACATTAATACAAATGTTTTCCTGGGGTGCCCAAACTTTCCATCCCCACTGTAGTTTGATACATTTTTAAGCTAACCCTTTCTCTGGGAGATGTTTTAAAAACAATAGCGGATCGTGATTATCTAGACAACGTTGACGTCGGGCAACGTCACTACAGTGAGACGCTCTGATTGGTTGGCTTTCGCATGGCTTTCGTTTGCTACGTTGCTGCTTGAAATGCAGGCAACACTAGAAGAGTTGATGAAGCCAACACACAGGTTTTATACAGAGTGTTGAGTTCAAAGAAGAAATGTAACAACAGAAAAATAACTTCTTTGATTTACACATTTCAAAGGCATGAAGGTATAGATGAGCAGTCTATGACTATTAAGTAATTGGCCATAGTAGTACTAATATTTATCGGTGTACCTTTATTTATTTAAATTTACATTTACAGTAAAGTGATGAGTGAATGAGTTAGAAAAAAGATGTTTCCATCTTGTTGCCTGTGTATATTGGTAATAATTTGGGTAAAATATATCAGTTATTGACCATAACAGCAGTAATATTTATTATTGGTATTGATCCAAATATTCATATAGGTGAATCCTACTTTATAACCATCAATGCTCCCAGGAGAGCTGCACCCTTTAATTTAATTTCTTCTAAACAGTGTTTTATGAACAATATACATGTATGCACAACCCAGCTAACTCAGCTGCACATTTCTTTTAAACAGTATGATATTTATAACAGGTGTAGTTGTTTTATTTATTATTTTCTAAAGTTGCCCCTCAATGACTGTCTCCTATCCATACATCATTTAGCTTCCTGCTGCAAATATGGATATCCTTTACTAAAATAAAGGACATTTCCATTCTCCATTTCTGACTGGAAATTTGTAAAGATTTCTCTTTCAACTAAATCAATGGATGTGTGAGCATTTGCAGCTGGAACACCCTACAGTTATGTTTTCGTGGTTCACAATATGCTCAGAATAATTTAAAATATATTATGAAGCCCCGGGTAGGAGGAAGCCGCATCGCCCATTATCTCCCCCCTCCAAGCTGCCCGACTCAAAAGATTGATAAGCAAACACTGACGATCAATATATGGATGCACAAGTTTATCTAACTAATCATAAGAAAAAAACACACAGCGTGAAAACTACTATTAACACACTGCACAGAAAAGAGTAACACTTGAGTCGCTTACCTGTTCATTATATCCACGACGAAGAAAGACGGTTCGTTTTAAGAAGAGGCTAATTTCCGCTTTAAGATAACTTTATTTATCGTTTCTGCTCAGCGAGAAACTGTTACACAAGCTAAGAAGCCATGCTGTTTAGCTCTTTAAGCTGCTGAATGTTCAAACTAATTGTGCCCGAGCGGTAAAACTGCTCCCAAAACACACAGCAATAATTTAGCTCAAATAGAGCGACGCAAAAATACAACAGAGCTAAATAAAGCTGCTCCGGTTCGGATAACACACGGACGGTCTGAGGAGAACACGGTGCGCGTGTTGAAGAAACGACACATATGTTCGGTACATCCGGTTACTCTTTATTTTAAAATAAAGGTATTCAGATAAACGCCTCGTTGAAGGCTTAAGATATTGACGCCGGCTTTTATTCTGGAGGGCAATAAAGTATTTCCGCCCGTAAATTTGTCTGACTTGATGTAGCTGCGGAACACCCCGAGAGGCGGAGTTTCTCCATTTCCCGCCAGATCAGACCAAACCATTATTCCTTAAATCTGGCGCGAGGAAGATTTTAGGTTGAGGATAATGTTGGACCTCTATGACATAATGCCACTTAATTAAATAAAATACGAATATAATTGAAAAGAAAGAAATTAATACTCATGCAACTTTAGATAAACCACCACCAGACGATAATTGTCCATATTTTAGGAGAAGACTCGCCCCCTCTTTTTGGAAAATGCAAGTCCCCATCCAGGTGTTTCCCGCGAACGTTTATGTCAAAGATGATTTATTGATATTCCTACACGCAAATGATAAGCCAGCTAAAATGAACCCTGAACGTAACAGTAGTTATAATGCGTTGTGCAAAATGTCTGTTTTTTGGGGGGGTTTTCTCCAGGAGGCCTAAATGATGAAAGATGTGGAAAAGATTAAGAGTCAGCACACACCTGGCTGGAAGTGTTCGGCTTCAACTTGTTTAGGTCAGTTTATCTGAAAAGAAAACTAATTAGTTCGACTACATTCAAAAGCTTTTATTAGATATGAGAATCCCAGAGGTTAGGAAGGAGGATCAGGCATGGAAAGTCTTTGATTCTCCGTGGATATCAGCTTCTGGGACAAATAATGACCCATTCCTGTCCTTTGAGTGCGTGTTTTCTCCACCTGCTCTTTGAGATCAGACCACAGATGTTAATCGGGTACAGATCTGAGGAAGGGTTCCTAAAAACAGGTCCAATATATCAATCTTCTCATCTCAGATACACTTTATCACCTTAGTCCTTAACCTCCTTCCAAACAAGTCTACATTAGGACAGGATCAGGATTCTTTACTGTTGGCTCCACAATCCCTGATAGAGTAGAGCTTTAATATTCCCACCCCTGTTATCTTATCAGAATAAGGATTCATGAAGAGAGAAAATACTTTTGCAGATTCTGCTGCTGTCCATCCTTCTTCCAGCAGATTCCCAGCCTGTTTTTCCATGGATGGAAGTGTCCTCTTTGCTTCCTTGCTCCTCTCTTGTCACACAGCTTACATCCAAACACATTCAACTCCATGTCTGGCCAAAGTTGAGAGAGCTCTCCACTGACACCAACAGGCTTAGGCCCACCCACATTTGACCAGGACTCACCAAAATCAATGACTTTATAATTTGAAATGGTAAAAAATATATTTATCTTTGGCGCACATTTAAGTTGTGTTTGCACGCGTGTTTACCAGCGTGCTGTTTCCTTGTGGCTTAAAATAAAAATAATATAGGCTACTTTCAAAGACTCTCAACTTAAAGTCGGATATATCAATCCATTTATTTAAATTACAAAAAAAACATAAACAATATTCAGTCATCAATTCGCAGTGTCTCACGACTCAGGCATGGGTTTCACGGTCAAAAACCATATGCCTCGCTGTGCGCCACACCTGCACTAATTAACCCAAGTGTTAAAGAGACTTGTGGCAGAAACGGCGCCATCCCAATCCAATACTCAGAATGGCTCCAACACAACCGGCCCCTAATTGTTCATGGCACTTCAGGACATAACAATTATAAACATATTCTTGTATGGAGACATTCATACAACAAAAAAACGACATTTTGCAATGAAAATAATAAAAAAATAAACAAACAAATAAACCCCTCTTTTGGTGTATTTGTTCACTTTTACATTGACTGCTCTACCAATAGACCTAGTTTTGTCACTGGTCTTTCAACTACACTTGTCTTGGTTTTGATTTGCACAGATCTGACTATGCCTGATTTGTCTGCCGTAAGATTACGTTTTGTTTTGTTCCACTTTTGCCTTTCCTGTAGAGTAACAAGATACTGTTTTGTCCACCTTTTCCAGAATAAATCTGAAAGATACTGAGCCTGTTTCCATCTTCGTCTTACGTACTGGTCCTTTTGATCAAACAGACCTGGAGGTAATACTGGTTTCCTTTTCAAAGTAAGAAGATGATTAGGTGTCAGTGGCTCTAAATCATTAGGATCCTCAGAAACTCTAGTAATCGGTCGGCCGTTTAAGATTGCTTCGGCTTCGCATAAAACTGTGACTAAGGTTTCATCTGTTAAAGTTTGTAGAAGTAAAACAGATACCAAGACCTTCCTAACCAGTCTGATCATGCTTTCCCAAGCACCACCATGATGGGAAGCTGCAGGTGGGTTGAACATCCACTTGATGTTGTCATGAATTAAAGCTTTCTCAATTTATTTGTGGTTTAGTTCTGCAATTGCTCTTTTTAGTTCCTTTTCTGCACCTGTGAAATTTGTGCCATTGTCCGAGCGAAAGTGTGCTACGGGTCCTCTTCGGCATATGAATCGACGAATAGCACTGATGCAGGAGTCTGTGTCTAAGGAGTGTGCAACTTCTAAATGAATTGCCCTGCTGGCCATGCATGTAAAGATAACCCCATAACGTTTCACATAAGAACGTCCTTGTTTTACCTCAATGGGCCCGAAATAGTCCAATCCCACGTTAGTAAATGGAGGCAAGTCTGGAGTAATCCTTTCTTTGGGAAGATCAGACATTTTTTGATCGCACAATTTTCCTTGGTGACGTCTGCAAAAAGCACAATTCGACAACATTTTCCTTGCTGCTGCATTGGCATGAGTCACCCAGAACTCTTCTCTCAATTTGGAAAGGATGTAATTTCTCCCACCGTGCCTTGTCTGTTTATGAATATTTTTAAGAATTAACATGAAGATGTGCTGATCTTTACACAGAATGACTGGATGTTTGCTCTCTTCAGGCATTGCAGTCCTGGACAATCTTCCACCAACTCTTACCAGTCCATCTTCTAGAACAGGATTAAGCTTGTAGATAGGGCTACACCCTTTTACAGGTTTTCCTGTCTTTAGTGCACAAATCTCGGTGTCAAATCTTTCTCTCTGACAGAACTGAAGGATAGCGTTTTCTGCTGCTAATAGATCCTCAGTTCATACACGTTCCCATTTCAACGACTTTCTGACTTCCAGTATTTTCTTGCTAACATCAAGATTAACGATTCCATCTTTTACAAGTTGCTTCCTTCTTTGACTCAACTCCAATAGAGTCCTTTTGACCTTGAGTAACCATGCAACTGCTACCTTCAACCTTTTCCAGTCAGAAAAATAGGTGATGAGTTGGCTGGTTGCATTATCCTCTTGAATGGTTATTGTGTTTGTAGAGATTTCCATTTTGACCTCTGGATCATCCTCCTCCAATGTGGACTCTACTTCATACTGTAACCATGTTTCTCTTGCTCTCCACAGGAATTCTGGACCTGATAGCCACGTTTTGCTGTTCAGAAGCTTATGGACTGTCAGTCCTCTAGATGCGTCATCTGCAGGATTTTGTTTTGTGTGAACATACCGCCACTGTGCTGGGTCTGAATCTTCCCTAATGATGGCTATTCTGTTGGCCACAAATGTTCGAAACCTTTTGTTTTCATTGCTGATGTACTTCAAGACTGTACTACTATCAGTCCAGAAACCGGACTCTGACAAAGAAAGTTGTAACTCTGATTTTACCATCTTGTCTACCCGAACAGCTAAAACTGCAGCAGTGAGTTCCAAACGAGGAATGGTTACGGGTTTAAGAGGCGCTACTCTAGACTTTCCAAGTAGAAAGGAAACATGAACATTACCTGCTTTGTTCTGTAACCTCAGGTAAGTTACTGTGCCATATCCCCTTTCGCTGGCGTCAGCAAAGTGATGTAACTGGGCATGGACTGGTGATCCGAAGTCATGTGGTTTCAAACACCTACTCACTCTGAACTCTGAGATCTCTTTCAGGTCAGTTAACCACTTTATCCATTGCTGTTTTAAGGTTTGTGGAATTTCTTCATCCCAGCCATAGTTCCTTCTGCACAACTCTTGTAATATGTGCTTGGCTGGAAGAAGGACTGGCGCAACGTACCCTAAGGGATCGTACACTGAACTAGTGACTGATAGAATCCCTTGTCGTGTTTGCGTTCGTTCTTTGCAGTTCACATGGAAGTTAAACTTGTCCATCGGAATCAGGGAACTCATGGCGGATACGCAGCACCACACATGCTGGAATGAAAACCCTGATCTTGTGTCCCAGATGTCCCCAGCACCAACTCACAAAGCACCTGTACCATAGGTGCCTGTATTCACTCTAAATAGGATGTACAAAGTCAAACATTGAGTTTATTAAATGTGTGCTTTTTTGTAATACATAATAAAGAAAAATTCTAATTTCAGTTGTAGGTTTCTTCAAATTTTATGGATTAAAAGCACTTTTTTGAATAGTAATGTGTTGTAAACTTATTTTTTCCTCCAATCCCATTGTAGGCTAATAGTGATGTTGCAATTATTAGCATAAATGCAATAAATAGACTGAACAAGCATCTTAGTTTTCCTGTGGGTGTGGTGAATGTGGTTGGCAATGCCAACCATTTTTATTCAAGTAGTGTTTACAGTTGCTGAGTAAAACTCTCCATAGAGTGGCTCCAATAGGCAGATGTCCATAGTCCTGCCTGCATATAAATGTTTCTTGCATTTAGAAGAGAATAGACATTCAAGCACACTGGTTCTAATCCAGGATGCTGAATGATACATATGGGAGGTGTCTGTATCTGGTTCATCCTTCTTAGAACCTGAGATATATAAAAAAGAGACAATTATTCTTTATATGGAATACGAAAGATGTGAGTGCTGGTAGGTGATGTATGATGTCCACCTTTGGGGTCTCCCTGCAGCGCACGTTTTCTCTTTCGGTGGTCATTGTGCTGCAATTTCCGCACGTGCACTTATTCAACAGAAACAAAAGTGTAACAACTGTACAAAAAAGTAGGTTACAACACAGATATGCAAAAGAATGAGCAGATGATTTTCATATATCTGTAAAATGATAAACACTGCTGGCAGGCGACAAGAGGGAGATGGTGACATTAAAACTTTGATGCATAATGTCCACTTCAGCGTCCACCTATCTAAAGACTGTTTTCCACTATTTCCATGGGTCAGGATGGTATATTAGGAAATGATCCACTTAAATGGACATCAGTGAGTCATCATATACACTGCCACTCACTGAAAAGTAGATAAATGTAGTTAAAAATGTGATAGATTGTAATTATTAAGTTTGCCTTCAGTGATAAAAGGGACAAGTAAATGATATAACCATGGTTTTGTAGAATTGTGTATTATGTAAGTATGACGAAATGTAATTGTATTGATATTTTGATAGAAAAGACAACGACAGATAAAGCAAACAGTCCAGTAACAAGGAAAATAAAGAAAAGCATCATGTTACATGTCAGTAGAAAAAAAATAGTGATAGTCTAAAAAACCACAACGTGAAAAAAGGCAAAAACACCCCATGATAGCCAACGTTGATCTCTATTACCACTGTACGATGGAAAAAAAGTAGACTACATCTCCGTTAAAATAATCTACGTTAAATAAGGGTAAACATTTGTGGGAGAAAATAGCAACAAACGTTTTAGCCCGTTACTGATGTTAAGGTATGTGTCTGTCAAAATGATTGTCTTTACCATTCAGATGCATCTTGCTGTAGACGTCCTTCAATCGACCCTTATCTTCCCTTTCCAGCTCATGTTCAGAGTCTGGCTCGTGCATATAAGGCTGAATTCAGTACGTCGCGGCCAGGTATGGTTCATTCACAACTTGCGCCATGATGTTAATTTGGAATGATATGCTATAACGTACCTGCAGTGTCAACCCCCCTCCTTCCTGCCACCAATCAGCGCGCCCCTCATTTGCATAATTAAAATGACCGTCCACGAGAGCCCAAATCTTGCACCAGATCTCACGAGACAATAATGCCTTCAGAAATAATCGTTTGAGGAGTTTTTTAAAAATAATTTTTTCACTTTTTTTCAACTTTTATTTTTAATAAGGGCCTGAAACACCATAATAGAGCGTGGGTATCCAAGATAACACTAGGTTATGACTCCTTTAAGAAAGAATACTATTAACCCTGTGTCCTGACTCACCTCCTGTGGAGACACACACACGCACATCCCACTTATGCTTTGAAGCTGTTTTTTCTAATTCTGGTAGTGTTATGGTGGATTCAGACCAAGGGCTTTGTCAACGTCAGCAACGTCAAGATTACATGTTACGTCTATGGTGGAGGCCGTTGGAGGAGCATCGCAGTCTCTGCAGCGCTTTGTGAGTTTGGGCTCCATCAACTTTTCAAGCTTTTCAAGCTTTTCAAGCTTCAAAGCTCATAACGCCAGCAACTGCCAAGCAAACAAGGTGTCCATTCTGGCTTTAACCAGATTTTTCATTCCTGAATCGTTGGAAGCGCTGCATGGATAGCAACGGCATTGCATCATCAGCGCGAAAAATTCCCTCCTGCTCCCAACACCAAAACAACATATGAACATTTTCCTCTTTGGGACTCTTAAACAAAACATCAAGTCATGTCCGCTCATATTAAATAAACTTCGTCCCGGAGTGAAATTCAATTTCGTTTTTTTCCACCTGAAACAACTTTATGCGGATCACTTACAGGTATCTGCCCTATTGCAGGACTGTCAGCTGTAAGTTAAATTTAAAGTTTATCCACACAGAACGATGTTGGGGTTGCAAAAGGAGCATGCTTTATTGTTGCGCATTCCTCTGGTGCGAGTATATATGATATTCCAATAATTCTTCCCAAGCGACAGCTTAAAGCTGGCGCTGTTTAAAAAGGAAAACAGTTAAACCTATGGCTTTTAACCTGTATTGATTTACTAAAGATGCGATTTTCACCAAGTTTATAGCCTACTCTGCAGTGCATATTGTAATGAAACATGAAACGGACGAATACTTAGAGGCTATATAAATATTTAATATGTGTCCCCACCAATCCTCAAACCACATACAAGTTAATAATTACATCCCCAGCAATTTTAAAAACAAACTGACGCCTTTGGTGCTGACAGCCCTGAAGCGGCGCGTTAACCAATCAGAGCTTATAATTGTAGTGATGTCACTACAAGTATTTTGAATGTAGCGGGAGCAGGAAAAACCTACATTTAAGTCTAGAAAACGCAGACTTAAAAAATCATAAATAACACTTACTGAAGACAGATGGACAGGCGCTCTTCGGGAGGAATAGAGAACCTGTAGTTGGTGTCCTGGTAGGAGATCTGAGCTCCGATGCGGCCGAGGAGGTCATAAAATTGGGCGCGCGACAGACTGAAGTACCGCTGAAAGCGAACCTCATCCATAAGCAGCTCCTTGAGCAAATGGTTAAACTCCCCAAACTCAGAACGTACCCGTAGAATAGGGTGTATCCACAAACGGCGCCGATGTTGCCGACGTCGACGTTGTCTAGCTTCATTTAGCAAATAAACCCAAGCCACACTCTCAATACTATCCGCCATAGTTCAGAATAACAGGCAACAGAAGAAGCCCCGCCCATGCGCTCGTTGTTGCTCAGAAGTGGCAGACTTTGCAAGCTTTGCAAGCTTCAACATAGAAGCATCAAACTAGATGCTTTGTGAGCTTTGCCTGACACTGACAAAGCCCTTGGTCTGAACGCACCATAAGTTTTGGTTGCATACATTATTCCTTTTTAAATAGTTTGTAGACTGCATGATTTAGATTAGATCGGCTATTGCCACAGTGTTCATCTGTAAGATTACAACAACTATGTTAATAAACCCTGTTATATTTTAAAGAGAAGTTCTCCTGTTTTGTTCAGTGCATGTGGAATGATTGTTACTGCGTCTGAGTTCACCCTTTAGAAAAGAGACTGAGTTTGTCTGGCTTATGTTAACGTTTTCCTGGATTTGCTGTTGATGTCAGCCAGACAAATTGCATGCACATTGTGCAGTTCGATTGTATACACACAACAACTATTAGCACAAAACCTGGAGTTCTAACATATCACTGACTAAACCTCCTCTTCCGGCTCTTAGCGAGGACGGACGCTTTTCATCTTCCTCCTCCTCCTGTGTCTAATCCTACATCTCCGTTTGCCTCTGTGCCTCTGTCTGGAGTATCTATCTGTATTTTTCTCAGAAGCCAAAAGCAAACAAGTTTAAACATGGAAATCGTCAGCTGGTCTCTGAATACAATTGATCAATCTACGCAACTTTAAGTAGCAGCGGAAAAGGATATACAGCTTGTCCTGCCGGCTACATGCTTGAAGCTTGGAAAACGTGGCAGCCCATTTGTCTGGGGATAGTTTCTCAGGAAGACATAAAGGATATTTGGATTTATGGAGACCGTGTTCTTGCTGATCGGAATTGGTCATTACTGGATCTACCGGAAATTGGAGGAGGGAAAATGCCATGTGTCGTTGAAATTGGAAGCAGTTCTGGAAGCGATTGGGAAGCTGAAGGAGGCAGTCTGAGGGGCTGGGACATGCTGCTGGAACTCAAAGCTACTTGCTGGGTGAGCTAGGACGCGGGCAGAAGCTGTAAAAGCTGATGTGGCTGGTGTTTTAGGAGTCATACGTGAAATGTCATCAGTCTTGGACAAACTATCAGTGCGCCTTGGTGGAAATGCAAATTAGACGGATCTGGAACTTTCATTTTGTCGGATTGGAATCATAACAGGACTACTGATAGACTTAAAGGATAGAGAGAAATTCCTCTTCCTGCTTACATAATTAGTATTTTGGTTCTATGAATGACCTTCAACTGGTCCACAATCAAATGCCTGTGTGAGAAATGTAAACGGAGTCTCCTTATCCCCCCTTCTTTCCCCTCTTCCCTACGTTTACTGACGCACATTATCGCATGTGTTAGAGATGCACACACCACCTGTTTCTCACCGTACCTCGCTGCTCCCACAACACTCCCTCCCACTTCAGGAAGCCGTTGATAGCGCTCTGGTTGCAGCGCATCAACTTGTGAAATGAGGTTCCCACTCCCTGCCTCTCCCTCCTGATGCTTTATTGTTAATGTCTGAGTATGTGCTTACATTTTTTAAGCTGTGTTTTTTCTATAACCTTTTGATTTCTTGAATAAGGAATCAAGATACAGATGAGGGCTTTTTTCCCACCCTAACCTTGTGTATACCCTTTCATACTGCATACATGGGAGCGCTGCTCAGTGACTCCAAGCCCTTCAGCAACCTGGATCTGTTTGTATTGGCTGTTTTTTTTATGATCTTGGACAGGTTGTTCTGTAAACTTAATTTCATTGTACCTCTGGTCTCAATGACAAATAAAGCATTCGATTAAAGTACATTCATTCATTCAATTCAGTTCAAATCAAATCTGGACCCTCAACTAAAGGATTTTTCTCTTTGCTCATAGAGTAAGCCCATTGGTCTAATAAGGAGCCAAATAGTGACTTGGACAAAGTTCTTTTCAACACTTTCTCCCATTCACCAACCAGCTTCCTCAATGTGCTGCAGTTCCACTTGAATGCCTGCAGAGCTCCCTAAACAACCAGGTAAATCCAAAAATTAGGAGTTTGGCCCAAAATGAATACTTTATTATCTTTCTGTTACTTTCATTGATCCTGTTTGTATGATTTCATATCTTCAGATCTTTTTTGGCTAACTTATTAGCTATAGAACAATGATGGGACTTCTGGTCCACACTTTATCCAACTATTCACGGCTTTTCTCTCTATTTTAGTTTAAGGAAGATATCTACCTCCCATTCTCTTCTTCCAGTGATTGGTTTAAGGACGGTCACAAGGACTCTGAGATACTAATCAGCAAAGTCAGATCACATGAGAGTCTGTGGGTTTTCTCTGTGCTGCTGTTCTTCCTCTGGCAACAAGCTCGAATTTTCTTGAACTGAAAATCTCTGCCTCACCGCAGCACTTTCAGTTTGAACTCCTCTGCTGTCTACTCTGAAATAAAGGAAACCGTATTTGTTCATATGCAGAGATCCCATCCAGCTCACGTCTTTTACTCAGGAAGCAGACGAGTTTGGGGAATAAATAGCCTACATAAGAAAAGCTTTTCACATCCAATTCCCAAATTCACTCTCTCTTAAAAAAATATTTTTTAATGTTTTTGTGGTCGAAGATACTGCTCACTATTGACTAATCTGAAATCAGGTTTTAAACCTGAAATCTGTAAAAAAAAAGAAAAAAAAAGGACAAAAAAGAGTAAAAAAGGAAAAATGATGGACAGAGTGGTGGATAAAAAGAAAAAGGATGGATAAACAGGAAGATTGATAAACAAATAGGTGGCTAAATGAATGGGTAGAACTTTTAGATAACTGGATGGGGAATAATGTATGAAAATCCAACCGGTTGTCCAGACCTGGAAAAAAGAAAACCCTTTAAGTGACTGTGCAGTTTTGACCATTAATCTCTGGAAATATCCATTGAAATGTTGTTGAAAATAAAGAAAATGATGCCCAATCATTGGCGGTTTCGCAACATATAGAAAGCGGGTTTAAAATTCATGGGGGCGGGGTCCCAGTGTATGGGGGCAGACAAATTGGACGCCATGTGTCCTGTGAGCCTATGTGAAGAAAAACGCATTTACTGATTTTATAACTTGCGGTTACATCACTATTCTCTCCCCATCTACAAGAAGTTAGAGCTCTATGAACAGACTGAACTAACCCCTTTCCACAATGCGGACCGATCGACCTGATCAGACCCACCCAACTGGGCATGGAAATATTGGAAATGTCACAGGTTAATGGCATGGTCCCACCCTCTGCCAATTATGATTGTGTACTGGTCTTAAATGTTAAAATAAATAGATAGATCACATCAGGTTTAGGCATTGGTCCTCAAATATTAGGATTAGGAAACGGTCAAGTTAGGTTTAGATAATGTTTCTCGAATTTTAGGATTAGAAAAGGACTCAGGTAACGATTAGATAATGGTTCTCTAATATTAGAATGAATAATATCACTCATATTACCAGGCTAGCCAAACAGAGACGGGGAAAGCCAGGACCTTGCCCCTAACCTGTGACAATTCCAATATTCGCCATCGGGGTAGCCTCGGAGACCCCTGCTCCCCGCCAAGGAAAAGATGCCCCCTCAGCTGTTGTGTCCAAGACTTCGTGAGACACAGACCAGGCCGTGGCTCAGTGTCAGAGGCGGAACCCCACGGAGACGATCAACGGAGACGATCAAGGGCGCCAAAAAACGATGCTAAAGACATTGCATTTTCTAGATCTATTTTGTGAATGTTGGGCCAGTCATGGTGATACGTTTTAAACTACCCTGAAATGAGTCATGTTTTTCTACTGAGGTCATTCTGATTAACAGTACAATTTATTCATTTTAAAATATCTGAATATCACTAACCTCCAAAATGCTGAAAACTTTTGCTATTCCCAAATATCGTTTTACACATATACCTCCTCACTTGTTACTAGTGATGAAAGAGTCTTATGGTCTTGTCATTTTGCTGCATATATGATTTAGCTGGGAGGTTGTACGATCAGGTAATGTAACTATAGAAAATGACACAATTGGATTTTTGCCCTTTACGGCCAGTGGTAAGGTTGACACCAACAGAAAAATACCATTTGCTTGCAGTATTTATGTATAGTGTACTGCCCCCTATCGCCAGGGAGACTTCACACTGTCACTTTCAAGAGTAACTCACCCCCCTACCAGAGTATAACTCCGCCCACATTTCTTTTTGAAAATCTGCTCAAAAGGAGGCGCTGCCTGGTGGACCAGGGAACATGCGGGGATGAAGGGCTGGGCGTGGTCTGGGCTATCACTGACATGCTGCAGCAGTACAGAGTTAAAGACATCCAGAAAGATGGAGAGAGCCATAGTAACACAAGCTCCTTTGCCTGGAAATAATCTGGAGGTTGAGTTTTTTTCACTTCCTTCCAAAGGGAACAGAGTACAGGGAGAGCTCTGTGGAGGAGGCGAGCGGCCCTGTGCCATATCATTTCTTGCCGTTGTCTCGTTCTCTGCCCAGGGCAGCAGCAGATCCCGAACGTGTAGCGGCATCACAGCATAGAATGGCCGCTGAGTGCTACATTGTTGTTGGCTAAATCTAATGCTAAATATAGATTAGCTCGAATAATTTTGTGTGACTCTGCCTTGACAGGTGCACCTGCAGCCATTGTACGTCATTGCCTGCAATAGAAAATGCGTGTTGCAGAGAGGTGCCCAAGGTATTGAGTCACGTGTCTATTTGGGCGGGGTCTGAGTTGGTCGGCCATGATGGTTGGAGACTCCATCGGTTGCCAGGGGCAACGCCTTCAGAATTTAACAGTATTGATGCGACTAACATTCCGGAGATCTTTAATTTTTGTGCGTTTATTTCGGCGGGATACAAGGAAAGTAAGAAAGTAGAGCAATGGAGAAAGTCAAGGCAAAAGAAATTGGACTTTACAGGGACAAGCTTATACCTACGGCAAAACAGCGGTATTTGGAGAAGCTCTCAGATATCAAACACCCATACGAGCTCCCTGCAGTGGAATGGCACAGAGACCTGAACCATTTGCCTCCGTGCACGTATATAGACATAGTAAATTATCTTGTTTTTGGTGTGAGTTACTACACAATGCAGGAGTTTAGAAGCCACAAGTCTTTGGAAAGCTACAAGGCTTTCTGCTGCGGCTGGGTGCAGGACTTAACCATCTACAAGCCTCCAGGTGGTGAAAACAGCGTAGTACTGGCAAAGGTAAGTTTTCTTAACATGCATTTTAGTGTATCGTGATTACATTTCATTTAGCAGACACTTCTTGACCAAAATGTCAAAGTAATTTATTGCGACTGCTTCGTAAACACTAGATTGTGATGTGAGGTTCAGTGTACACAAACGTTTCCAACATGTTTTGATGTAGGCTAAAGCTGTGTACCATATCTTTAGGTATTTTGTTGTAATTTGATTTTAGCACAATGACACAAACCAGTTCTGGGTTGGCTAGGGTAGTTAAATGTGTGATTGCAAGATGTAAATGTCCTGGTTAGATGAACCCTTTTTGCCCCACTGGCAGCAGTAGCTGACAAAGTATCACTGTCATTTTTTTAGGTTAGAGACTTGCTCTCCTTGATGCTGTGTCCACTTTGGTACCCTAAAAAACTGTATTCCGGTGTTCCTATGTTTTCCGTGTTCATTGTGTGAGGTACTAGAGAAGTTTTTAACTGCAGTGAGTTCCAGGCATGGTAAAACCTTCTCTACTACTGAGTTAACACCACACTAAACAATCACGGTTTGCTGCGGGAATGATGCCAACATGGCGGAGACTGCGATATTGAGGGGGCGGGCTCTGTACCAAGACGACAACTCCTCACACTCAATAAAGTATCTTAGCATGACGACAAAATCTTTCAGGAATGTGCAAAAAAAAACGTTTCACACCATCACAATTATTGCATTAAAAATGAACTCCTAGCCCAGATTTTTTTTTTCATGTTCTGATATCAGTTATTCCCTTTGTCATAGGTAATGGGCAAATCTTAGCAAATAGGGGTAACGAGCTGCATAACCGAGCACCCAGGTTTTTGAGCCAGTTGCTGTAAATCCTTTTGTGCTGCAGGCAGTTCATGGCACCTCGCTACAGAGATTAATTCCAGTGCAGTGTAATTGTTTAACCAGTTGGGGGCAATAAACTAACAGTTTTTGGTACAAAATTAATATTTTTACTAAAATACATAACATAATGACCACACATGTAGACGGTGTTATTATAGACTCATTTATACAGTTGATAAACAAAAAAAAGTTGATTTTGGGGAGAGTTGCACTTTAAACTCCACATTTTTACAGAGTATGTGAGAATTTTGTGTGGACATGTTTTTTGTTTTCATGTTTTTGGGGCCCAACTTTTGACAGGCCACCAGCATTGTGTGGACATTTGTAGTTGTGTGGATATATTTCCGGTCCACACAATGTTTAACAAGCAACTGAGCTGTACTACTGTAGAGTAGGGTTAAAACAATACCACTTTTTTCAAACAGATACAATACGTATACTTTGATTTGAGTACTTGCTGATACCAATACTTGTATCAAGCAGAGAAGAAAATTAAACAAGTCTTCCTATTCGTTGCATTTTTTGTGGTAGAAGTATTGGTGTTGTTGAATTAGATTTAAAAATAAAATATTAATAAAAATGACCAAAAACCTAAAATTTCTAGTGAAAAAAACATTTTCACTTAAATTATTACAGAGTTTACACATCTTATGTACTGGTTCATGGTATTGGTTAACTTTAACGACTAGGGTTGGGGTTATCAGTGCGTCCCTAGTTTAGAGGTATGGTGTGAGTTAAGTTTTAGTTAAGGTTAGGAACAGATTGATGGTAAGGAAAAACGTCTGGAATAGGCATAGTAAAAATCCATGAAAGTCAATATATTGTCCACACAAGGCTAGCAAAACAAGTATGTGTGTGTCAGGAAGAATCAGGCCATTTTGTACAGATTGTTAGTACAATATTTATTTTCCGTTTTAAGTGTTACATGTTGAGCAAGAAACTTACAGTCGTCTTCAGCCACAAATTGAACGTAGAGATAAAGACCAGCTCAGTAATGTGTGGAACACAGGAGAACTGGCTCATTATACATATATATACATAATGCTTATGTACATATACTGTTGTTGCACTACACTTTAGAAGAGCTGAGATGATGTGCAGAAGTGGGTATGACAAATTAAAAACACTTCCCAGACGGGGACAGACTGAGAGACGCGTGCTGAAAAAACAACAAAAATAAAGAGACAGCAAACGATCACAGAAGTAGAGGAAAGAAAGAGGAGAAACCTTCATGAAAGCGACTGTTTCCCAACCCTGCAGCAGGAATCACACACCCACACTCAGACACATGCACACAGTGTTCTGATGAAGCTGTATTCACAGGGCTGAATGAGAGTCTCTGACAGGTCTGAGAAGGGGGCGGGGTCAAATTGTCTCCTATCAGCCTAATTTGTCATCACCAACCGGACAGTGAGACCAGAACCTTTCTGCTGCTGTTTTTGGTAGAGTGGCTACAGTATGTACAGTACAAACTTCATCTTGTTCTTCCCCCCTGTCTGGTCTGCTGTAGTAGGGCTTTGGTGGGACACAGTGGAGCTTGGAGGAGGAGGGGGGGCTGCAGAGTTAGGGGGAGGGAGGGGCCGGTGGTGGGTGTCTCAGCAGCAGCCTCCTGATGAAGGCTTAACGGTAGTGCCTGGAGTCAGCTTCACGTTGGGCTTGTCTCCTCCTCCAGCTGTGGCCCCGGGGCCCATCCTCTTCTTGATTTCGGCAGCCATGGTCATGAAGGCCTGCTCCACATTGGTGGCGTTTTTGGCGCTGGTTTCCAAGAAGGGGATTCCCAGAGAGTCGGCAAACTCCTGCAAACACAGAGCTGGGTTTAGGTTCTGTTCTATGTGGTCCTTAATCACAAACCAATGAGACAAACCAGGAACAGGGAAGAGAAACTGACAAGCTGCTTTTGGACAAACAAGCCCACATCTAAACAGAATGGGCTCAAACCCTCCCTAAGTAGAATGGCTGGATGCATGTAAGTGTCCAAATTCTTATATATAGTGAGTAGGGGTGGGAAAAAACCCCCCAAAAAAACCCAAAATGATTCACATAAGAATTAATGATTTTCAAAAAAACAACATGCATGTTTTACATGCAGCCCAGGCTTGGAAAAAAAATGTAAGTTGATTTTATGATGAAACATATTTAAGTATGTAGCAGTTTACAACAGAATAAATGAAAAGTTAAGACTTTCTAAAGGTTTAAGATGTGAGAAATAGAACACTCAGAAAAAAAATGTCTTTTCAATTCTATAGTGACTTAAAAATCTGCAATATTGAAGAATATCAACTGAAATTTAATCAGCTCTTACAAAAAAAACCTCATTAAACAATTGGATCAGGAGAAAAGCGTATTGTCTCAGCCCTACAAATTGGCACCTTTTTTTTTACCAATAGTATTGATGGTATTATTTCATATTTATTTTAAATTAATAAAAAATATATTTTTATGTGCATCTAATTAAAGGGTACTTATTTATTTTGTATATGACAAAAGTTTTTTTTTTATTGTTTGTTTTAAAGAATGTAATAATTACATTTGCTTACAGCTCATATGCACACATCACTGGGGCTGATTTATAAATTATGAGGAACTATAGAGCGTTGCAAGCATGGCCACTGTTCTTAATATTAATTGAAAAACTTCTGAGGGACATGGACCTTCATGTTCAGCAGATCTGAAGATTTGCCCCGAAAAAAAAAAAAAAAAAAACCACCTGGCAAATCTTTATTTTTTCCACAGACTTTGGTTTCAAAGTCTACACAGTGAAAGAAACGTTAGACGTTATGGTTTACATTTACTAAAAGCTGGCAGGTGTGAGACACACAAGCGCAGTTTACCTTTTAGCGGCCGGTGCAGTGAGTGAGGAACGGAGGACGGAGGGAGGCAGACGGCAGGAGGACGTATGAAGGACGGGGATTTCTGATGTTACGTTCTGTTGACTCCTTATTCTCCGCTTTTCTACAATGATTGGCTGAAACTGCTTCACCACGCTGCTGCATCGTCTTGTCAGACATGAGTACCGCACGTTTAGCAGAAGAACTCAAATGTCCGCAGCTTTTTTTCGTAGTTTAGAGGGGCGAGTCATACCAGCCTACGTAGAGGTTAAATTACGTACTTGCTGTGCAAAATACGTAGCCTACAGGTTGGCTGGTTTTCATTTTTGTAGGCGTGGCGCTGGAATTTTAGGTGTGGCGGAGCACCACGGTAACGCCTATGAAGGGGAAACACTGGAGGTTGGAGTCCCACGACAGGTGTGGACAGGTGTCTTTTATACAGGTGCTACTAATACAGGTAACGATGCAGAAGAGCCTCTTAAAGAAGCAGGAACAGGTGACGGAGAGGCGCTAAATACTTATTTTCTGCTCCATTATATTAATAAATGCTTTAAAGATCATACCCCATGATATTCCCTGGGTTTTTTGTGTATTCCGTCTCACACATGAAGTGGACCAATGATGAAAATGACAGAGCTCTCATCTTTTTAAGTAGGACAACTTGGCTACCAAATACATTTTTGTCCCACTTGCTGACGGTTCCACAGCAGCAGCCCAGGTTGCTCCAACCAGAGGAGGGCCGGATGTTTGACCCAAGTAGACGCTCGTCACCATGGCAACCATTCCAAACGGCACGATCACAACAGATTATGCAACTAATTCTACAAGTTTCTTTTAACCTGTCCTTTTGCACCATAGATGCAAAGGGAGCCAACAGAATGTCCTCAAGAGGAACAAGTTGGTCGTGTCCTCCTGGATGAGTCGATCAGCAGAGCTGGAACAGCTACAGCAGAGCTCCCTACCTTTGCTGTTGTATAATCCACCACCTTCTTCGTTGTCAGGTCACACTTGTTCCCAACCAATAACTTGTTGACGTTTTCACTGGCATAGCGGTCAATCTCCTGTAGCCACTGTTTGACGTTGTTGAAGGACTCCTGGGAGAGGAAGGAGAGAAAGGTTAGCGGCGGTCCTACAGCAGAGACACAGGCGGAAACAGGGACAGCGCAGACCTTTAGAGCAACACACGGATCATTGCTTCAGGTACAAACAGGGAGCCAAGTAGTTCCCAAGACTTTCCCAAACCAATCACTACAGGGTGTAGTCTGAGCCCCATCACTTGTTACACCACAGAAAAGTATTCACACACTTTGTTTGTTTAACAGTTTGTTATTTAATAATCACACAACTTAAATTTCTTCATTAGGATTTTATGTGACAGAAGAAAATAAATCAATATCATATCAAATAAGTCACGACGAATGGGGCTTAAGAAAAATCCAAGCATATCACACTTCACACTGTTAAAGCAAAGCAAAAAATAAATACAATCTGACGACTCTGTTTTTCTCTCTCCTTACAATTCTACGTTTTATACTGCTTTAAAATATAAAACAGATTTAAATTGATGGTGGGAAATGGTTAAGGGGTATGGAAACTTTTACAAAGCATTGTACAGATGTTCTTTGATTGTCATAAGAAGCAAAAATATGTAGTAAATATTTAGGATTAGATAGGGATGCAGCGACTCCAAGTTTTTCAAACCGATACTTGGATCTGAGTCCTTGCTGATACTTCTACCACAGAAAAAATGCAATGAACTGAAAGACAGGTTAATTTTATTCTCCGCTTGTACAACAGATAGTTTATATTTGATCAAATTCCCTAACTAAAATTTCAAGTGAAAAACATTTTTGTGTGAAATTGTTGCAGACTTTACACATTTTAACTATTGGTTCATCGTATTAGTTAACTCACTGATAAGAGTAAGAGATAACAGTAGAACAGTACTATTCTACTGTACTGTTCGCAGTCTGCTGGGATTCCTTACATAGAAAACTTAACTGATAGGCATGTTTGTTTAATTGTATTGAAATGACTTTTGTTTTAAGGTGCCTTGAGATGACATCTGTTGTGAATTGGCGCTATAGAAATCAAAGTGAATTGAATTGATACCAGTATCTGTATCAGTGCATCCCTGTGATTAAATATCTATGTGATATGAGAAGGAGCCCTGGAGCGTGTAGGAGCATGATTCAGCTCAGTGTAACGCTGTGGGGCTGGACTAACCTGGTCTGTGACGTCATAGACTACGATGATACCATGAGCACCTCTGTAGTAGCTGGATGTGATGGTACGAAACCTCTCCTGTCCCGCTGTGTCCCACTGTGGAGCGAAGAACACGGAAATAAAGACTGGGAAAATAAATTCCAACAGGTTTAATTTAAACTTAAAATACATAAAGCCATTAAGTTACTTTATTTTATATATATATATATACATACACACACATATATAGTATATAGAATCAATTGCCCTAAACTGGAAAGTGGAATTGAAGACTTGATTGGTCCTTGCGGTTGTTACTCTTCTCTACCTATAGGTCAGTTTGGTCCAACCTCAGAAACATCAAACCAGCTCTAACAAGATGGTT
This sequence comes from Apricaphanius iberus, assembly GCA_028564705.1. NCBI lineage: Eukaryota > Metazoa > Chordata > Actinopteri > Cyprinodontiformes > Aphaniidae > Apricaphanius > Apricaphanius iberus. The sequence goes on from JAPXFQ010000231.1 coordinate 211,208, forward strand.
CAATGTGTCAACAACAAGCCTGTATAAATGCTGCTTTAATTTAGCAGAAGAATCCCTAAGGACAAAAAAATGGGATGGAAACTAATAAACAAAATGTCCATGGCACAATTTAACTGGGTTATTTATATCAGTGTTGTTTTTCGCTTCAATATGTAGAAAAAAGTGAAACCAGAACTGATTGGAGATGAGTTGGCAGCATTAATGACTTTGTACTGTAAGGCCTACTGTAACTTTTAGGTGTGTAACAGTAGACAAAAAAAATCATGGGTCAGTAGAATGAGTTGAACGAGTTTTAAGAAGAGGGAGTTGTGTATCGTGACTGAGATTCGGTGTGTTCACTAGTTTTCGATTGCAGTCATTTTTCCTCAAAATAGTAAATCATTGTGTTTGTGGAGGCTTTACAAATACCTGCCTGTCAGAAAATCAGCTTCACGGGTTCCCAAAAAAAAAAACCACATCACTGTTTAGTGTTCCTGGGTGGGATTCCATCAGCGGCGCTCACTTCACACCGCAGCATGTGATGTGGGACACCAAAGATTCTGCTATGTCACTTCTGGTCAAACTAAAATAATTAAGGAATGACTCAATTTTTTTATTTAGAAACCCTTTCTAATGTATTTCTCTAAACAGCGGGGCTCTAGCCTGCAGCCTGCTCTCTAACATCTGCTGTGTTGCAACTGAGAACAAACTAAAGCTGGGGAACCCCAGTCTGCAGGACTAACTGTCCTCAGTAATATGGTGGATGGAAGGACTGGACGCTCAATCCTCAGTCGGACGCTCTTATTGTGAAGGGCCAGAAAGTTGTGTCTCCTCTGCTGTAACTGACACCGTCAAGCAGCCTCCAGCTCACACCATTAAATATACAAACTAATAAATAAGTCAGCAAGCGTTGTTGCATGCTGCAGCAGGTTTGGACCCAGAGGACACAAGTTCATCTTATAACATGACCACCATGTTATGGCTGGGAGTGATTTGAAGGAGAATGTGACACTGGGGCTGAAGATGAGGGTGATGGTGGGGAGGCCTTCTGACGTTTGGAAACTTGGAGCTCATCACCAAACTAGAAATGATTAAACTACCAGAGAAAACCTGCAGAATGCTGCACTGCTGGTAGACCAAGCTGATTGTTCTATGGGTTACTGAGAAGGGTATCATTCATTTCAGAAATGTTAATTCATAATTTCATATTGTGTATAAAAAAACTGACAAGTTACGACTTTTCTGATTATTTCCTGACACTACTTTTGCCTTCTATTATCTCCTAAAAGATGTCAGTCTCATTTTCAAACAGAAATGAGTAAAAAAACAAATGTGTAGATGGAATGAATAATTTTTGATTTGAACGCATCAGATCTTTCAGTAGCATACTGTACTAAAATGTGAGCATATTTTTGGGGTAAAAATAACCTGGCAAGGCTATTTTATTTGTATAGCACACTATCAACACACAGTAATTCAAGGTGCTTTACATGATTGGGTGGTAAAGAAACCAAAGATATGACAAAAGCATGCAGCGAAAAAGGATCAAAAGTATCAAATAACTTGATCTTTCAATTACTAATGGTGACAACTTCTGTTACGTATATTAACAATTTGATTTAATGTATTATTAAATGTTATTTACAGATAAAAACAAAATATTTGTAAAAGGAATATCATAATTTGCATTTTATTTTCAATTTTGTTTTCCAGAATAAAAGGAGCAGTCCGAAGAATCGATTTCTTTTTTAGAGTTTTATAAATCTTAAAACTGATAGTGGCATTCAGTACTATGACAAAAGGCCCCTGCTCCACTACATTTGTTATTTTTCCTAAGTCCCGCCTTCCATGGGGAGCCTAAGGGTGTTTGTCAATGTCAAGGCGTCTTGCCTACCAAGGCAGTGCCTCAGTAGGCAAGACGCCTTGCCTACGAGGACATTGTCCTTCCTTGGTCAAAAAAACGGTTTGGAACAGTCTAGCCTTACGTGACCGCGGCGGCTTACGTGCTCTGTTTAAGTCCCGCCCATCGTAGTAGCATTGTAGCGTAGTAATATTACTTCAACCATGGAACTGGAAATGTATAATAAGAGTTTTACTTTTTTTTTGTATATGTCAGTTAAATCAAATGTGCAAACGAATTAGTACCTGGTAGCCACCGAAGCTGCAACTAACCAACCATATATAACTGCTTTGGATCTAGTAAATAATAATAAAAAAATAAAACAAACATTTTAAATATAAGCCCGATGGTTAAAAATAGTTGACTTACATTTAAAATAGAAATTTTCCCCCAAAGTAGGTGCTGCCGGCTCCTACCGCGCTGTATTCTGGGAAATCCTGTTTGAAATGCGTCATGGATCGAACATATGAAGTCCATGACTTTAAAGACTGATTTTGATGCAGAGGAAACGCTCATTTACAAATGGCAGTAAAAGATACTTTAGGTTTGATGGGATGACACTTAGAGGACTATGACTGCAGAACACCAAACGGGTTGATGCCTCCAGGATGAAGTAAGGAGCATAAAACCCAGAGAACAACATTATGAATCTGGCCATGTGGAAAGTAGCAGCTATACTCGGGGTGAAGCAGTCGGTGGAGTGAGAGCCAGCATGGAGGAGAAGTGCTACAAAGTGTTGGTGAGTCTTTTATGTGCTAGCTAGTGCTAGCTGGCGTTAGCTCCATTACATCATACATGTGACTAATAATTTGTGGGCATTTAACGATCAAATAAATCCCAAATCAGGTGAGAAAGAGTCAAAACGCACATCATTAGTTATCATTTCACTTGAAGTACAACGTACTTTTTTGTTATGGGAAGGGCCTTGCTAGATGGATTCAAAAAAATCTCTTTCAAATACTTCAGACAGCAACTTTAAAGTACAGCAGCGTTCTGATTGTTTAATGTTATATTCACAGTTGTTTGGGATCAACAGGTGACTAAAACATATAGTGTAAAGAATTAAGATTTAATATTCAATAAATAACTGAGGTTTTCCATAATAGAGGAAATATAAACAGACAGCTCTAGTGATTGGTACCTGCTATGGAAAAAAAAATTTAACAAGGATGTTGTCTGGATTTAAGGATTTAATATAGCATGTTGATCGACATGGAGGAACAGCATGCACAAAAGCATTTGCATCACTCAAACTGTCAACTCATCAATTATAAAACATTATATAGTATTAGGCTGCTTTCTGTAATCTACATGAGCTCTCAGTTATTCCCGTTGCAGTGTCTAAAACAGTCATGTCCAACCTCAGTTAGTGAACATGTTTAGAGATGGGAGAAGGGCTGGACAATATTCCAGGTTTTAAAAAAATATATACATTATTTTTATACAAGATACAAGACTTGACCAAATAAGGTTTATATCGATACAAATAGACCAGTTCGTTTTCTCCCCCTCCGTCTCTCTCGCCTTAGTTTCACCTCGCTACACCTGAACCAGAACCTGGATCTCACCACAACTCTACTGCTGCTGCTTTCAGTCCAACAGTAAACAGGACCATGGAGAAAGACGAAGGCGGAGGAGCTACTGGTTAGCAGAGTCCCCCTACGCTCAATATGTGTCTGCTGTGATTACAACACTATCTGCAATTCCCAGCTCGCAGAAAGACAGAAGATTGTCTGTACTACACTGGCACTGAATCTCACACCTGTGGTGCATTCAAGGAATGTTTGAAATGTATAGTGAGTTCAATAACGTACAAGACAATTCAAAATGATAACAAAAAACACAGAAAACAATATCATAAGCTAGTAGTGGGCAACATAAAAGGTATAAGGTAGATGTGATATAAATTTAGGCAAAGGTAGAGATACTGACCATAGCGTGGTTACCGTATGATTATGTTCAGTGTTTTGTCTTCACACTTTACTTAAATATGCAGGTTTCTTTTTGTGAGATATATTACGTGTATAAAGAAGTAACCAGGAAAGCAGACAATTTTCAACGTTATTTTCACAATATTTGGCTTTAACTTTATTTAAAATAGTTTCATCTTTATGTTGTGAAAATGTTTGTGTTGCATTATTTCGAAAAAAGAATTGAATATTTTTTAAATGCATTTGGTATAAAAAAATTTTTTAAATGTCATACTAAACCTTGTTCAAGTTGTTCTCATGTAATGTTTCTGGGAAAGAATCTGCATAAGCAGTAACATTGACGGAAATAAAGAAAAAAAAAAAACGCCATACAAATAATTAGGGCACATGCTTTAAAATATATCGTAGTATGGATTTAAGGCCTATCATAACCATTAAATGTATGTTTAATGGCGGTTGGAGAACAACGCTGAATGCACATTAAACATGCCAAACTTATTTTTTACAAAGAAAAACACTCTATTCTTTATTAATATCATCTTCTAGTCCTCTCAGAACCAAACTCCCAGGCCGAATTTCAACATCAACCCGCTCTGACCCAAAACAGACCTTTTTATTAACAAAGCTATTACCATTTTGTTTTGGAAAAAATAAAACATTGTTTTATTCAAGAAAGTAATATTCATATATGCAAATCCTTTTGTTTTTGACACTATTTGTAATTTACATTTACAGCTGTATGTTAATAAAAGTTCTGGTATGATATTGAAGCCGTGTAGCTAAGATTCTGAATTTATTTTTTATCAATAGTTTTTAGGAAGAAAAATATCTAGATATATACTGAATATCAGATTTCAGCTGAAAAATATCAAGATGTAAATGTGGTCCTTACTGTACAGCCATGGTTGGGTGACATTAAAATGAAGAGAAATGCATTGCTGTTGTTAACTAGCACTGCTAATAGCAGTTAGCTTGGTCAGTTCAGGCCCTTTTTTTCCCACGAGCATCTAGCAGCTGCTTCAGGTGGTTTTCCTTTATAATACAGTAATTCAGCCTTAGCGGGTGCATTTTATTGTAAGAGAGTAGCTCTAGTGACTCCACCCCCCAGCCAAGTGCTGAGTCAGCGAAAAAGGGCCACAACAGCACTGCTTCTCCTACTATTTAAGGGAACAGAGTGAAGTTGGACTCACTGTTATTCCCAAAACAAAGTTCTGACTTGTGAGGCAGGCGGAACATCAAACTGTTTTCACGGTTCTGTCAAAAACAGGCGATCCGATTGGCTGCAGCATGTGATTACCGACCCTCTGAAGCCTTTCAGTCACAGCTTTAAACCGGAACATGTGATCAGAGAAACTGGACACTGTTTAACGGTGGCGTTAAACATGAGAAAGTTCCTGTTGAGATGGTCTGACCCTGTGAATAATTGTTTAACAGTCGTCCAGGAGCACTTCTAGCTTCGCAATGATCAACTCCAGACATTCACCATAGAACTACAGGAAGCGGAATGATACTTACAATCTGAAGCTTAATGGTCTTTCCATCTAGTTCTATGGTTCGTATTTTGAAGTCCACACCAATAGTGCTAATGTAACTTTCTGTGTATGTATCATCCTGCAGAGAGAGAGAGGGGGGGGGGGGGGGGGGGGTCAGTTAGGTAGGTCACATATCTTGTTCACAACATTCTTGGAATGTGGTTTTCTGGAAAACTCACTGCAAACCGGAGAAGGAGGCAAGACTTTCCGACACCAGAGTCACCAATCAGGAGCAGTTTGAATAAATAGTCACTGTGAAGGAGGGGACAGGAAACCAACCGTTAGAGCACATTCAGTTAACCAATCAAGTTACACATTAGCCACAGCTAACAGCAGCCTCTTGATGCTCCGCCTCTGGAGCTGGGAGGACTGGGAGTCCAGTAAGGGTCATGTGACGGGACCCAGGAAGTCAACAGAAACAATAGACAGAAGCAGCACACGTTGGTAATGTGTTGCAACAGGACTGGGATCCCATTTTACTGACATGGAACAGCAAAGTTAAGCAACCAAGCACGAAGTTAAAGAGCCTAAGCAGAGCACTACTACAGAGAGACGCCTGCAGCCCAGACTAGGGATGGGTAATATGGCAACATCTTCATATCACCGTATTAAAAAATAACACATATTGGTGTTACGGTATTTTTATTCCATACAAGACCGTTCGTTTCCACATTATTCTATAAGAATGAATAATAATAAAAATATGCTTTAAATAGTCCATTTTACTGTCATATGGACTGCGTCATGTTTTTTTCCAGACACAGGTGAATGATACAAAAAGAAATGAAATGCTTATGATTCTAGTAGGCATTCTTGATGTTCTAAGGCTAAAAATATACTTGTTTGTTAACCTCACGTTGACACAAGCAGCAAATTGCATCTTGTTCTAGCTTTGCATGTAGTACCAAAGTACCCCGCTAGGGGGCAGAGTACAGACTCAGACCGGATTTTGTCAAAGAAGAAGTAACATAAACATGGCGACCTTAGGTGATTATTAGCTGGTTAATATTCATGTAACAGAACCTACTGGTTTTGCTGCTGCTGACCGCGTTTACCTACAGACTGTCAAATAGCGCTCAACACTTCCCCCTACAGGTTACTCACAATAGCGCTTGTAAAATAAATGCTGTTCGGTTCTCGTCTGACATTTTAAAGCTGTTAAACTTCTAAATTTTAGACATGACTCCTCTTTTTGGAATTTCTTCCTCAGCATTGTGTGCTTTGTTCTGACAGCAGCTGTACTTAGTAAAAAACGTTACTTTTTAGACTGTGGTGAAGAGCGTAAAGCAGTTAAATAGGTCACTGCTGAAACTCTTCCCCACATTAAACCTTCCGGAAGTTGTCTGAGCTGTTCACTGGTATAGTAGTATATCAAAAATTCATAACATAAAATTCAGCAGTACTGGTCCCAGTACAACCAGCAGCTGACTCAGAATGTGGGTTCGGCTCCTCGCTGTGCACGGATCAAAGAACTGTTTGGCTGCAATGTGAGGGATTTTATCATATTTCCACTACCATCACCATGTCAATAATATATTTGACACGCTGGATGGATTTTTCTGTGCTGTATGCCCACACTTTTTATAGATTTCACTGACATAGATGCTACAAATAGAGATGCACTGATCAGATCTTTTCCTGATTCATTTCCAATTTCTCCTGGGAAGTGATCTCCAAGAAGGACGGAGTGAGGAAACTGTGGTTTAAAATCAACACTGATAAACCGGATATTTCTGAGTCCTGGTTCTCCATGCCAAATGCTCCCTCTCCACCTGGCCCACTAAGGCACAGGGAAGGGCCTGCAGTTATTATACTGAGATTATCCAATTCAGTGACTCACCGTAGCAAAACCTGGCCTGCAACAAGGTGGCCTGGAGCCAACAGTCAGGTCTAAACCACCTCCTGCTCCTCCAGCATCCACCACAGGAAGCTGCTCCTTCCTAATAATCACTTTTTGGCCACCATGTTCACCTGAGCTACTTTACTGAACAGCCAGAGACGAACCCGTCGGCCCGTAATACAGCCATGCACCACATGTTAAGACCTCAGCTGCTCCTATTAGTCAGAATACTAGCACTATCCAGGTTCTTATTGTAAAGGATCCCAGTCATTCCCTCCTCATTAGGATTTTGTCTGGGAACAATGCTTGCTCCTATGGAATACTGAACACTCACTGTTCCAGCTGGGCTCAGAACCAGATGGGAGATTATAACTCTCAGTTTTCCTGAGGAGTATTTAATCCAACAGAGCCAATGGAGATAAATCAAACCAAAACCTTGCATCATAGCTTCAAATGTCAGGAATAAAAGAAGGTAGAAGAAAACGTTCAGCTCAGAGGTTTTCCAAACTTCTTCCGACCATCCGTGCTTATGAATGGAAACCTAAAGAGACAGGAAGCTAAACTAACTGATTACTCAACAGTGCAGTGAGGAAATCCAGGGCCTGTCCCGTTACATGTGACCCACACATGATTGAGCGCCGTTACACCATATGACTGCAAACGGAGCCGATTCCCATCCCAGATGTACCACTCCTGCTGCACCGTATCAGAGTGGTGAAGGCAAACACTGAAGGGAACGTTGCCCAATCAACAACTTGTTCCAGCATCCAGAGCCTTCAAACAACAACCTGAAATCAGCTGGTGAATCAGCTACTCCACTGCTAATAAGGAACGTGGAGAACATCCCATCTGCTGCAAGTTCTAATACAGTCAGACGGGTTGAACCTGTTCTGCATTATTCTACTTATTACAATTTCTTAAACACACAAACGCTTTACAGAGGACCATTTTAGGTACAAAATTATTGAGTTCAGGTTTGACCGGTCTCAGTCCCGAGGATTCATCGTTCAAACAAGTAATAAAAATAATATGCAAACAGAACCATCATCTGGTCCAGTTTGTTCACAATAAAATATGAAGGTTTTGGTCCTGGCCTGATCTAAGGTGATTTAAATGGTGGAAAAGTATTAGAATAGGTGTAATTTATGTTTAAATATGACAGCAACGAGGCTTTATTTCCTGGACAGTAGTATTCCAGCTTTCTTTTCAAGAAACAACACAACTAAATTAAAAAGAAATAACATGATACTTGATGTATGAATCAAAACCAAATCCCAAACAATAATTTTAGTACTAAAATATGGTATTAGATACTTGCTGCTAGTGATTTATCGGATATGAAAATTAGGTGACTGACTGGTGAAGAACTAAAATTCATAAATAGAAAATAAACTGTTTTTAAGAAACTATAATCCGTGCCAAACGACCCAGTCCAGTCTGATCATAACAGGTGTTCTGGGTTTGAGGTGGAGCTGATCAAATGAGGCCCAGATTCACCAAGAGCAGCGGAACAGCCTTTCAGAGTCGAATCGGATTCTCACTTCATGGCGTCCCTACCGAGCCTTTTCATGTCGCTTTTTAATAAATGCCATTAAACCCAGAGGAGATGACAGCAGCTGCTTTCATGTGGTTGAGACCAGCCGGAGGGAGTTCACGTTAAAGCTAACTCTTCAACATGGCAGCTCTGTCCTGTATTTACAACTCCGAGTGAAATCCAGCCAGCTGTCAGTGAAGCTACCCGCCGACAAACATCAGCTGCTGAAGAAGCCGCTGAAGGACAGCCGGCAGACACCATGGAGAATAAAGCCGAGCCGTGGGCTGGATGCACACAGGTGTACATGAAGGCCACGGTCAGCTGATGTTCCACGTTCACTAGCTCCTCATATATTTACCAGCCCTGACATGTTAGCACAGAGCTAGCCCTAACTAGCAGCGGTTAAAAGGTAGGATACTTACTATTCAGGATTCATTGTCGACTCGTCGTGTCACCGTCCGCAGAGAAGCAGGGCTGTCTACTAGTGGAAAAACGGAGGCGACGACCAGCTTGTACCGCTCCCCAAAGCGCGACCCGGCTGCCTGTTTTCTCAGTAAAAATCCAAAATGGCTGCAACTTCAACCAGGAAACGGCTAATATGAGCCAGCGGCCAGGACAGGAGGAAGGAAATAACGCCGTAAGATGCGTAGCTAGGTTCGAGTCGCGCTGAACGGGTCGTTGTTTATCAGTAAACCGGAGCGGAATGAGCGGGCGGCTGAAGTTCGAGGCGTCGCTGAGAGGCTGCTTAGTGTGTGCGGTGACTGCAGCAGAGAACTGTCGAGCTCCGACCGGAGGGATTACATCATTTAGTGAAACGTGGCAAAGCCGAGTCAAACTGCACATCTTCCACTGCTTCCGCTCATGGACTTCAACCTAAAGCGGCTGACGGTGCTGCTGTTCATGGCTGATAAAAAAAAGCAAACATTTATGAAGGAGAAAAGCTTTCTACTCACGGTGACCCCCTGCCTTTAAGGTGTCCATGGTTTCACCAACACACTTTATTGTTCATCCGCATTAAACATGCGTTAATTAAAGCTCTGTAATTTTAGAAGTGCTATCATTCAAATCCACTAAACCGAACTGATTCATTAATAACTGGAAATCACTTTAATCACTCTCCCTAAATTGAACATTTATTTCTGAAACTTTTATTATTTTAACTTCGAATGAAACATCGGCGTATGTATGTATGTGTGGCCATGAAAGTCAATAAGCAATCTGGAAATAAATATATTTTTAAAAAGTAAGTAAAGCTCCCTTTGTTAAAACAACTGGCGCTTTTTGGAATAAGTACCCTAACAGACATTTAAACAAACCACTAGGAAAAAAACAAAACATAAGAGTTTTACTTTGCTTTCCTCATCATCATCTTTAATGAGACACCTGAGCTGGGTATCTTTGATAAGCTCTGATAGAGCTGAGGTCAGTGTTCTCCACATTCAGTCTATTCATCTGCTCGGTTTAGTATTTATTTGGGTATTTATTAAACATAACATCCCAGGCTGATTTCCTTTTTGCTGCAAATCTTCTACAAGTCTGTTGTGGAGAGTGTCATCTCTTCATCCATCATCTGTTGGGGTTGCAGCATCAGAGCCAGGGACTTAAAACGGCTCAATAACCTGATACAGAAGGCTGGTTCTGTTCTGGGGACGACTGTGGAACAACTGGAGGTAATGATGCAAAGAAGGATTCTTCATAAAATTAAAAAGATTATGGACAACCCTGAGCATCCTCCTCATCAGACTATCCTACAGCAACAGAGTATCTTCAGTCGGAGGCTTCTACAGTTTCGCTTCAACACAGAACGCTACAGGAAATCCTTTCTCCCCACAGCCATCATGGTCTACAACAATTTCTTAAAAATTAATTAATGAGCTACAACAAACAATTCATTTCCCTTTGGGATCAATAAAGTACTTTTGAATTGAATTGAATTCTACCAGAGCACAGCTAATATTGTCGAATGCTTGGCACCCCCTCTCTGAGAAATAGAATAATCCTTTAATCATCCCACAGGGGGGAATTTGGTCATAGCAGCAGCAAAAACAAAAAACAGAAAGATGTTTAAACAATTAGAGCATTTAGAAATTAGTGCAATATACTGTGACATATTACAAAATTCCATTAAAAATCTTTTCAAGCACCCCCTATAATGTGCTCACAGCTCACGTACCTCTAGGAGTACACGTACCCTGCTCTAGAGAATATTTCCAGCATCTTGAGAACTTTGACCCAGAACGTAAACCATTGAAATATTCAGCCACCTTTAGGTGTGCCCACGTGTGGATGTTTAATGTCTAATCCTAAAAAAAATGATGCAGAGTATTCATCTGCATCCTTTGGTGGACAAAATGTATAGCATTCTTAAACTGGTCAGGGCCACACATGATTCCAAGGGTCACAGGTTGGACAATCCTGCCCTAAGCCCAAAAACGGGGTGTTCCACCCTGGGCAGCTTTAGCTGCCATTAAATGTTAGTCATAACTGGAAATAAGTTTCTAACATCACCGGGGAGAAGTTCTGGTCCTCTACTTGGCATTAAACTACGTTGACAGATTTCCTAGCAAACTGCCTGAATACAGCTAAACCACAGCATCTCAGTCAGATTTAAGTCTGGACTTTGACTAGGCCAAAGTTCAGAATTCATCTTGATTTTCTGTTGTAGGCCCAGGAGGGGGGCTGCACGGTGGCGCAGTGGTTAGCGCTGTTGCCTTGCAGCAAGAAGGTCGTGGGTTCGTATCCCGGCCTTTCTGCATGGAGTTTGCATGTTCTCCCCGTGCATGCGTGGGTTCTCTCCGGGTACTCCGGCTTCCTCCCACAGTCCAAAAACTTGCATGATAGGTGAATTGATCATTCTAAATTGTCCGTAGGAATGAATGTGAGTGTGAATGGTTGTCTGTCTCTCTGTGTTGGCCCTGCAACAGACTGGCGTCCTGTTCAGGGTGTACCCTAACGCCTGATAATTGCTGGGATAGGCTCCAGCTGCCCCGTGACCCTGAATTGGATAAGCGGTTAAGAAGATGGATGGATGGATGGATGGAGGCCCAGGAGGAGTACTCTGTATCATTCTACTGCAGAACCCACATGGGCTTGAACTAAAGCTCACAAACTGATGGTCAGATGTTCTTATTGGGTCCATCAATCCCCACATGTTGTCCAGGTTCTGAAGCAGCTAAGTATTCCTTGACCATACTACCACCGCCATGTTTGACTGTAGGTATGATGTTATTCTGAAATTCTGTGTTACTTTTGGGACACACACCATCCAGGAACACTTCAGTCTGCAGAATCTTTTTCCAACAGTCTTTGGGATCGTCAAGATGTTTTTTGGTAAATGTGAGAAGGCCGTTTGTGTTCTTTTTAGCTCTAAAATTGGTTCTAGCCTTGGAAACTCCCTTTGTGCTGTTTCTTATTATTGTCCTGTGAACTTTGACCTTACCTGAGGCAGTGCGGTCTGCAGACCTCTGAATGCTTTCTGGGGTTCTTTGACTTTTTGGATAAAATCAGTTGTCAATGAGCTCTTGTAGCAACATTGGGAGGACAGCCACTCCTAACAAGGTTCTCCACTGTGTTCTCCATCACTGTGGTTCTTCTGGTCATTTATTTTGCTTCTTCTCTTTTGTTGAATTCCTTTAGATCACAGGTGTCAAAGTCAAGGCCCAGGGGCCGGATTCGGCCCGCCATGACCATTGATGTGGCCCTCTAAACTGTAAGTACCATTTAAATAGAACGTTTAAGCTCTATTTATATGCACCTAAATAAATATTTATCACTCAAATCAGTGTTTATTTGAATAGTCCTAAATCACCTCATTATGCAAAGATGTTCAGCATCATTTAATTTTATGAATTACTTTTTGAGATGGATATTTGTGTTTTAGCAGTTTGTTAAATACAGTTTTATCAATATTTTCTGCCCAAACCGGCCCTTTAAGGACTTTCATTATCTTTATGTGGCCCAAAATGGAAATGAGTTTGACACCTCTGCCTTAGATGGAGTGCTGTTTTTAGACATTTTTCAGCCTACTTCATGTTGTCAGACAGGTTTTCATTTTAAGGTGTCCATCCATCCTTACCTGGCAGTAATCAGGCCTGACTGTGAAACAGAATTCAGCTTTCAAATCAATAAAATGAAAATCAGAATCAAGTCATGATTTAACAAAGGTTCCGTTTCATTTCTTCCTAGGGACAGGTCAGTTTGAATAGCCCCTTTTTGTCCGTTAAATGAAATGGAAGGAAAATGTATTTACTCAGGTTATCTGTATTAACATTTATTCGATGATAAAAACATAGTAAAAATTAAAAACAGGAACAAAGAAAGCCCTCTGTCACATGAATAAATCAACTAGTGCCAACCGGTGCTGGCCACATTTGTTGGCACCCGTAGTAAAAATGTATGAAAATATATTTTGAAATAAATTATCTTTTATTGCAGAAGCATTTTACACTCGGAAAAAACAAACAAAAAACCCACACAGAAAGACCCAAGGTCAAGATTCAAACCTTTCTTGCTGCAAGGCAGTAGTGCTACCAACTGCATCACTGTGCAGCGCATACATCAAAAAGTCCTGTAAAATACAAGAAACTAAATTGAAGAATTATTTTTATTATTTATTGAATTCTTTTTTAAATGAGACGAGTTTTTAGAAACTACTGATATTGTTATTCACAACCCTGACTTTCCCTGGGTGAGGTAACATGGAGGTCAGTTGACCTTTTTATGTAAATAGGTGCTTCAGCATCCAAATAAGCTGAACTAAAACTGAGGTTGTTTTTTTCCACTGACCACCAGGCTGACTGGGAATCATGTTTAGCTTGTACCAGGCTCAGTGGGCAGCATGTTGAGGGAGCATGGTAGAAGTCTGTCATGCTGTGGGCTATTTGTCTTCCAAAGGCCCTGAGAACCTTGTTATAGTGTGCTTGGCATCAAGAACTCATAGATTTACCTGAAAATCTGGCGGTTAAACTGCAGCGGTGTGTGTCCGGTGCAACCACAAACGCGCTCCAAAGCGTCTGTAACTCTTCAACACACTTTTTTGATTGATTCAGTCACCTGAGATCTGTGCGAACGGATGAAAATGTCTGCGCGTCTCCCCACCAAGTGGTCAGGGGTGTGAATTGCAATCTGTCCAAATGAGCTATGGCCGTTTGATTTTTTTATCACTGCTTTAAAGAAACCTGTCAAATAGGAAAAATATTTGGTTAACACGATCCCTGCTCCCAACATAAGGATAAAGGTGTTTGAATTAAAAGCTCCTTATTTTTACAGAATGAAATGCTGCTGGGATAAAAGATGGATTTATTTTAAGTCTTTATACCTATTGATAACTGGTGCCCAGACCATCTAAATACATGATTCATATGTCACACTGGTAAAAACGGAATTGTTAACACATATGAATAAAAAAAAAAACACCAATCTAAAATTTTTATATTTAATAACATACCTTTTAATATGACAAAGATGATACATTAAGAAAACGCAGTAACAGTGAAGCCGTTCAATCAGATGAGGAGTTTCAGGATCATTTGAGGAAGATTTTTATATCCATTTCGAGGAGTTCTTGGTATGTTACCCAATCAGTTGTCATTAGGACAAACTGGACCAATTCTACAGTAATGTTCAATAAATATGAATGTTATTCCAATGAAATGTGTTTGTTAGATTAAAACGAACCTTTAGGCAGGTAAAAAAGATACTTTGTGAATTAAACCCACACTGAAATGTATTTTTCTTTTATTGTTCTGATCCTAAATGTCACATTTCCATCTGTTGTAAGCAGATCATTAGAATGAACAGAAATAAAGGCCTGAAAACATTTGTCTGTTTATAATTATTTTATAGGTTCCTCTTTATGATGGAGTTACTGAAATACATGCATGACCTGTTCAATAAACATTTTTATTGAATATGACTATTTAATTTGGGGAATGTCTTAAAGGTTGTATATGGAACAGGAGCATGAAAGTTATAACCATAAACCATCATTCCAGCTGTTGGGTTGCCCGATTCGCTGCCAATACGTAGTGACCAACCTGAACTGTGTCCAGCTGTAGCAATGTTTTATGTGGGTCCATCTAGTGTAGGCTTCACCTGAAACCACTCTAGTTTCGGTTCTTCTGGGTCACTCCTCTCCTGAGACGGATAACAATAACTCCGGGGCTCTGAAGCAGCTGCTGGACTTACTGACTCCACCATTCTTCCCAGTACCAGCTCAGCTGTGCCAACCATGTTGTTGGAACATAGAAACGGTATCTGTCAACCCGTAACCAGTGGCCGCTAATTATTGTGCCCGTTTTAAATGTACATTTTATTATATTTTAGTTTAAATATAAATTGTTAGGGAAATGTTGTACTTTCATTCTGCACCTTCTAAAAGTCCTGTGGATTTTATTTTTCAATGTAGCTTTTTATGAAAATATTCCATATACAACCATGAGAGGAACAGTCTGGGTCTCCCTTCTAGACCTGAGCCCTTTGTAGACTGATGGGGGTTCCTGGAGAACAGCTGATGGACATCCGGAGCCCCTAGAGTGGAGTTAGAGAAAAGCTGACTGCGGTGCCATCTTCCAGGGGACCTGCCTGATCTCTGACTGAACAGGAGGAGACCTCAGATCCTTTAGCAGTAAATTAAGGCCCTGTAACAGTCCCGATATGTGAATGTGCTGTAAGTGGGACGTTTTAGCAATCAGAACTATAGAAACACATCAGGTCAAATAGTCCCTTTCATGGTCTGTCCACAAACTTGGAGTCGTTAGGTTCCAGCGGAGTTTCTCTCTTCTGTCAGCTGGACAGGGCTGTGGTGAGTGGACAGAGCCATTCTGTCCATAGCAGACAGGATGGAGGAGAAAACGAGGTCTGAGTGGGACTGCAGAGCACCGGACTGCCTCTCGATGAGCAGCAGCGTGTCTCTTAAAACTGCGAATACAGAAACAGGACATACCAGAGTCAGACTCTGCACCATTATATGTAAGTCTCATTTTGTTTCAGGAGTGGTTAAAAAGGTGCGACATGCAGCACTGACATGGAGTGGTCCCGTCGATGCAGCTGAGAAGATACTGTCCAGCATGGAGGACGCAGGAGGTCAGCGGCTGATGGCTGCTCACCTCCTTCTGGAAGCTCTGAAAACACATCAGTCGGTCAGAGTGGAGACAAAGGGAAGCAGGAGCATGGAGCTGGGGCTGCTGGCAGGTTTCTCAGCAGCAGGATCCTTCTGACTAGAGATGGACCAATCAGAACTTTGAGATGATTGCTGGTATTCGGAAAATTTTAACCTGCTGATAACCAACTTGGGTTCAACCCAATTTCCCCAAAAGAACTCAAATTAAAGGAAGTAGTTAGAACAGAGATGTGTTCTCAGCCTTCATGCAGTCAACAGAGAAGATGTTGCTTCACATATAAGCGAGCAGTCGTTATAAAACATGGTTTTATTAGGCATATCATGATTCTCCAAATCCTCCATTCGATTTTCAATATTTTTTATTTTTCTTACAGCATAGAGGTCAATGCTTTGTCCGACCAGTCTAGTCTACGATCATTGTTTTTATTAATTACATTCTGTACAGTAAATCCCACTTCAGAAGATGAGCTACATGTAAGTGATGCAATTTCTATTTCTCTGTGTAAAGTGTCACATTAGGCACTTATGGTCAAATTTAAATAAACAATCTAAATGTAACAATCTTGTTCAGTGAAGTGGATAACAGCAAACAGAAACCTAATAATAAACATGAGTAGTCATAGAGGGTGCCTGCCATCTATTGACTGTTTTTAGTTACTGCAGCATGCACAACTCTTAAAAAGGAACCAGAGTGGGGCACGGACTCGGACATGGGCCGATCGAGTCAGATCAACCAGAAACACAGCAACAAGCCCTGCTGCTTTCATGTTCATTCAGTAGTTATTCTGCTGCTCTGTGGGCCTTTTGCACTGATTAGTGACGCCGCTTGCCGCTCAAACGGTTTGGTTTGCTGGTGATTGTGTATGGAGACACATCGGCTGAGAGGAGCGAGCAAAGAGATTACCGGTGATTTAAGATTAGTAGGAGCAGATACGAGTTCCGATCCTGCTGCTTCTTGTCCTTCATCTGCACTCGCCACGGTTTAACTGTAGTTTAGCTAATAGCTACTAGGTAGCATCAGCTACAATGGGCTCTGTTGATGTGCGCTCTGTTCACAGGTGACGCTCTTATCATAATTCAGCAGTTAATAAGCCTACCAGACTTGTCGCAACATGTTGAAGATAGTTTCTTTACATATCCAAGCTCCGTTCACTGTGCGACCTGGTACCACTAATGTAGGATGTGTTCACTAAAATGAAAAAGAATGGATTTTTGAGTTTCTCACCTGCTGGCCAGAGCTGAAGATCGGCCTGTTCTGGTCAACAGCCAGGGAAGCCTCATGCCCCATTTCCACTAGTACCAGTACGGTACGGAACGGAACGGGACGCTTTGGTGCGTTTCCATTACCTGTGTCCGTTCCCAGGCGTCCCCTTTTTTCGGACTACCTCTGCCTTGGTTCCAAGCGTGCAAAATCGACCTGAAACGCCCACCTATGGACTGATTGGTCCGGTAACATGATATCCCTCTCACTTCTACCCAGCAGCCTTAGCAGCTGATTGGTCTGTTCGTTTGTCACAGACTAAGCTATAGTTTAAAGTTTCAAATAAGCAGCACACTACAGTTAACTGCAAGCAGCCTAAAATTAAAAAGAAATCAGTGTGAGTCGTGAATGACATAAATTTTAAACAATGTGCGTATCTTGTAAGTTTATATAACATTGAATTCGTGCATATCACCGTTTGGCAGTGTGGTTAGTGATGGTGACTCCCGTTTGGTAGGTCCAGGTTCACGTCCTGCTATTGTGGTGCTTAAAGTCTTTTCCCAGAAATTCTTCCTAGTTTCAGAAATGAGACTTTTTCTAGATTAAAAAAACTTATTATTTATATTGTATTTTTAAACTGAGTTCTAACATCAAGACAGTGGCCTGATCAGTTCTGTATGTTAAAACTGAACAGTGTGGACGGTCAATGAATTAATGAAGATAGGAGGAATAATAATTCTGTTGACTCATTTGCTCCCCAAAACTACACAAAGTCTTCTCCATCTTCAATGCATCGTTCAGCATGTATCTCAGATCATCATATATCTACTGAGATGTTGTAAAATCTGGAAGGAAAACATGCTGTGGTTGATGTTTTAGGTTTTGTATTTCAATAAATAAAAACACAATTTTAATGACAGAGCAGTACTTTTAATTTGAGATTTTTCAATGCAGTATTCCTTCTATTTATTTTTGTGTCGAAATATGATTCCCCTGACTAACATTATTAAACAAGGGCCAAACCCCTCTTATTTTAAAGGATTAAAGGTTCAGAATAGAGGGTGAATATTTACAT
This sequence comes from Apricaphanius iberus, assembly GCA_028564705.1. Taxonomy (NCBI): domain Eukaryota; kingdom Metazoa; phylum Chordata; class Actinopteri; order Cyprinodontiformes; family Aphaniidae; genus Apricaphanius; species Apricaphanius iberus. The sequence continues at coordinate 229,320 of JAPXFQ010000231.1, forward strand.
AAAAATTCAATCTCTGATTATTTTCATACCAAATCTAATTTCAGATTTTAATATTTTTTTTCCTTCCTGATTTCATTTCAATCATCCTGTCCTGGAGATGACTAGAATCTAATTTCAAACTAAAAACAAGCTGCAAAGTATCCTTGTAAAACAAGATTCCTAGATTGACATCACTCTGAGCTATAGAAGTCTAAGTAGTACATTGGTTAAAAAAAAAAAAAAAAAATCTGTTTTCCAAAAACAAAAAATCTACATAAACAGAAGAAAGATGCTTTGTTAAGCTAAGACCGCCCACGTTCTCACCAACCACAGTTCCTTTTGAGATGGTAATTGAACACAACCTAACACAACCTACCCGTTCCAGGCTGTACCATACTGGTCCTCATGGAAATGGGCCAGTAATGACCATCTCCAATCAACAAGTGTATGGAGAACATCTTAGTTGACTCTTTGATCTAGTTATAATTTAACATGCATATGATCAATTCCAGTCATCTATTTGAAATGTTTTTAATAGTTTTGAAGTCTCTTTGAAACTGTGTCTTTATTTTTCACCCTCTGTATTAGTGACGGTTAGATGAGGCCTCATGAAGCGTTGCGGCACATTGCCCTAACTGTATTGATACTGTGTTTGTCTACTGACACCTGCTGGAGCTTAAATAGCATTGAGGCAAACTAACATACTGATTCAATTACCTAGTACACAAACTAAAATTGTTTATGTAATTGTATCTCATATTGTACACTGCATAATTTAAAAGCTTAATATATTTTATTATCTGTTTAAAACATGTATTAAAAATAGATCATAATAAATAATGTCTGAAAATAAATTGACCATAAAGAAGTTCTACAATGTCAGTATACTTGTATTTATGCTAGTTGCATTTGTGGGCTCCTGATGTTCATGTTTGGCTCTGTGATATCTCAGCATAGAAGATGTGCGTTTATTAATGTATGCCAGTTCAGTAGAAATGTGGCATTTAACCTCCAAAAAATAATAGGAATATTCATTTTGAAATGGACTAAGCAGATCGATTAAGCAGAAACTGAGAAGATCAGAATGAAACAAGGAAATAAAAAGTAATACTATATTTGCTGATATAAGATCAAAATGATCCCGCACGGCAGAAACCTTGTATTTTCTTGGTGGCTCCATTATGTGGGCTTTACAGTGAGGAAGCACTGATACCGATACTGTTATAGGCGCCGATACCATTCTAGTGTACTTGTATCAGTTAGTTAACAAATACCATGAACCAATATCTAAAGGCACAGTGTGTAATTTCCGGCCAGTAGGGGGCAGTGCATACCTAAAATATCACAAGCATGCCGTATCTGTGTCTTCGAGTAAGAAACTCAACAACAGAGGTCCAACTAGTGCTGTTTTCAAACGCTCAATTCCCTGAGAATGATCGATTTGCAGCAACATGACGAGCACATCAATCTCTCTTTCATTGATTGGAACTAACGAAGAGGTAAAAATGTATTTATGGCGAAATTTTTTTGCATTTTGAGGGGAAATCAATGTTTTAATAGCGGGCGTGCTCAGTGCGCTTTGTCTGTCCGGGCTCTTGTAGAAGTAAAGACGTCGTCTAATATGGCTTTCCCCAGAATAGAGGACCCGCGCCTATGTATTTTAAAACTGACAATCTGAATCTGAACTGAATATTTTGCAATTAATGTGCTTTACGTAATTATTATTTTATAATATTTTAATGGCTTTTTTTCAAAGATGTACTGCAAAAACTACACACTGTCACTTTAAAAGGTGGAAAGCCGGAAATAATTTCGCAGAAAATATATATATATATATTTTTTTTTTTATCTAATTCACGGTCATTTGTTATGACAAGCAGAGAAGAGAATAAAACCTGTCTTCCAATTCACTTAATTTCTTTGGTTGGAAGAAGTATCAGCATCGGTACTTTGTATCAGCAGGTACTCTAATCCAAGTATCGGTTTGAAAAAAGCGGTATTGTTGCATCCCTACTTTCCAGGAATGATGTTGGTTCAAAACAGAACATTTTGACTGAGAAGCATCCTGTTGACAGATGGAGACGCTCCTGCTTCAGGCACTTCAGGGACAGATGAAGAAGCAGCAGCCATATTGGTGACGTGACTATTTCTTAAAGCGATACGCGCACCAATACAGGGTTTCACACTGTGAGCTAGATGCATACTCAGACGCATCAGTGTTGCTCTACCCATCACTACTTCTTAAGTAACCTCTGCTATATTTTTTTTGATTTTTGTTTTCTTTAGTCCCATTTTTTCAACAGTGCAGTGGAACGGAGCTTTAGAAATTCAGTAGTACAGTATGATTGGATGAATCAGTAAGCCAGCATCTGTGGTCCCATCATTTGAAGCCTGTTCACAGTCAACAGTAAGGTGACCAGAGGATTTATTTGACCTAACATGAAGAACTGTGATGCATGAATCCATCATACTGGCCTATAGACCAGCTCTAAGGAACATTTTACTCCCCAAACGCCACATGTAGCTGTGCAGAACAAAGTTATCTCCCACAGACTAAAAAGATACAGTTCTTAACATTAAAACGTTGTGCAGGTCTGCCTGAACTGATTCATGTTTCTCTAACCATGTGAGACATGTGGGAGGTTCATCAGTCACCTGATAATCAGCCAGACGTGACTTCACACTGAGTATGTCCCCGGCAGGAGCAGCCATCTTCTCCATGCTCTGTGACAGGACATACAGCTGCTGGATGAGCAGCTCCAGCTGGGAACAAAACATCTGGAACAAACACAGCATTCATTTTTTACTGCCCATCATCTCTACAACACAAATAAGAGACTCAAGAAGGTCCAATGTCTTCCTTCTCTGTCCCCAGACCTTTCCAGACCTGAAGCTCCCATCTCAGCCTGTTTCTACCTGGATGTGTTTCATCAGAGAGTCGCTCTGCTCCAGGCGGGAGTCACCCAGCTGCTTCACCAGACACTCCCTGACCCCCGTCAGATTCAGGCCTCCTCCTGATCCTCCTGGGTCCAGCCCGGCACCAACACGACTCCTCCAAGTCTCAGAGTCTCTGTCAACGCCTGCTGCTGAGAAAGCAGAGGAAAACCAGGAGAACATGTGGGTGATGTGGGCAGCCAGAGGTCAGACAGTCAGAAAGGAAGTACCTGTCTGAACAGCGCTGCTCTGCATTCCTTCATATCCATCCTGTTTGTCCCCCACAGCCTTTTTAGTTTGCTCTGCAGCACCCAGGTTCTTAGGAGCGGTGACGGAGGACAGCATGGACGTGGCGTCCTGGTCGAGAGACACACAGCTGGCGATCACAGGTGGGCTCAGCTGGGCCGTGGCCTCCCTCACCTGCTCCAAAGGTCAACAAACACACACACACACACACACACACACACACAAACACACACACACACACACACACACACACACACAGAACATGCACCGTTTCTCTTTGCTCCTGGTTGACATGCAGGTTCATTCTGAGCCAGAACAAGTTCAACCACAACCCACCTAGGGTGTGAAACTTACCAGAAGCTGCTCCACTGGTGGTACTGAACTTGATTGGTCAACAGATTGGCCTGACCTTTAACCCCATATAGAATATAAAACCAACAATGCAGATGACCTGTTTAAAGCAACCTGGTCTTCCTGAACACCAGAGCAGACCTACAGGCTGATCTTCTCTAGTCTTTTTGTGACATCACAAAATGCAGATTTGCATATAGCTGCCCCTCACCTATCAAACCCGGACCATCAATTCCATTCCATTTTTATCTGTGGTAAATCTGCAGCCTAATAAAAAGAAGGCTGGGTTTGATCTCCCACCGTTAATTTGCATCAACATTGACAGAGCATCTAAAGAGCTCTTTCTCTTTAGAGGCTCTTTCTCAAATTATGGGTTGGCTCTGTGCGAGAGGGATTTTGTGCAAAGAACTTCATTAACATGTTTTGTACAGACCATAGACCTATGGAGAGTCTAACCTCTCCCTTCCACTGGATGCGTTAGCATGCATAATGTAAGTGAAGCGTAATATGAGGCTGATGGCCGCTATTAAAGTCCATGGAACTGTTTCCATTAGATACGAACCAATATTGGACCCGTCTAGGAAGAGTCGTGTCGTGGCCAGTGATGGGCAGTAACGCATTACTCTAATCCAATTACTTTTTTCAAGTAACTGGTAAAGTAAGGGATAACCGGGGCAAAAAAAGGAATTATACTACAGTTACTTCCGCGCAAGTGGGCTGTGTTGCTGCGTTAGTAGAGCAGCGCACAGACAGCAGCAGCGATGGATGAGTTTTCAGGAGAGCAGACGTCTTAATGTGAATGACAGGACATGTAGCTTTAAGTACTTTTTGCATCCGCATGAGGTTCAGTCCTTTTATTTTGGCTGTGTACCTTCACCAGCCAGCGGACCATGGCTCTCTTTTCAAATGAGTGTAACTAGTAATGTAACTAAGTTACTTCCCAAAAAAGCAACTAACTATTGTAAAGCATTATTTTTTTGAGAAGTAATGACTAATATGAAATGGATTACTTTTTTTGAGTAACTAGCCCAACACTGGTCGTGGCCCACTCCTAAATTTACGTGGCAGCTCCATTTTGTTATGTGTAACGCTTCTAAAATGTGTCAAGCTCAGCAGTTTAGACCAGGCCAGACAGGAAATTAGGTGTAAAAAGTAAAATGCCCAGAATGTTCCAAATAAAAGTGTTTTAAGCTGCCAAAAACTGAAGCAGCTATGAGCTTTGAGTAGGAGGAGGGTGTGTTTGGAACTGCAGGGGCGGTGCAGACACCTGTAGCACTCAACTTTCAACAAGTGATGTCACTAGTAGAACACTCTGTCGTAGAGCAGAGTTCAGGAGGATTACTCAGACATGTGTGAATTAAGCCAAAAACCACTCTGGTGGGGATTTTTTAAATGAGAAAATTGCATTACCGTATGGTTGAAAACTCCCAAAACGTAATTTTGCATGATATTGGCCCTTTAATGCTCTATTTAGAGGCCAACCAATATTGGTTTTTTAAAGGCCGATGCCGATTTTTTACAAATTTGGTCAACGATGGCCGATATCTAAAGCCTACAATGAATGCAGATTTCCAAGGCAGATATCTACTTTTTAGCGGCACATTGAATGTCAAAGATAGCTGAACACTCACTGTGTAGATCAATAGAAAAAAATAAAACAGATTAAGGTTTCCTTAAGTATACAAAATAATATAAATTCAAACAGTAACCAGAATAATGGTGAAAATAGCTGGTTTAAGTAGAATCTGGATTTACGGTATCAAAGAAAAATCACCATAAAGTAAAGCACACTACCACATGGTAATAAATAATAAAATCTAAAATATGTATAAAAATAGTGCAGTCAAAGATGAAACACCGAACTTAAGAGTAAAATAAGGGGTGACTCACAGTGGTGTGGGGGTTCTTCTTTGAGTCAAGTAGTGGCTTTTTTAATATTATAAAAATTTATTATTTTAAAACAATTTTGGCCAAAGGCCGATATAGAAAGAATTCAATATATCGGCCAGATAAATTGGTCGGCCTCTAGCTCTATTAACTCTCTTTATTTTTTCTGACAGTAGGGGATCCTTAGACTGGAAGTAGAAGACCGTGACTTAGGCTCCCCATTATAACTGGTTTAAAAAGAGGCATTTATAGCAATATGTCCCCTTTAAAAAGATCCTTTGTACCTAATATTCAGAGACAGGCAGAGTCACCAAATGACTTCTCAACATGGACCACAGTTTGTGCTCCTTTTCTGCTACTTTCAGACAATGTTTAGTTATCACAACTGTTTTCACTGTCTTCTAATCATATGATGGACTATTCTACTATTGTACAGATCCCAGAGCAGTACTTTGGTTTTTTTTGTATGTTTGCACAAAATACCGCAGCAATTTCCCATTGTTACGAATCTGTTCATCCATTTGGCAATAAATTATCTAATTCAGATAAAAGTATCATTTGCCTCAATTAGTTGAGGTCATAAATATGTCATTAAATCCCTTTGTGGATCTCAAGCCTTAATTCCTCTTTTATTCCTCTTCCCCGACGTCCTGGATGAGTCATTTATGTGTTCTTGGAGTCATTTTGGTTCTCACAGCGATTCTTAGAGATGATTTTGTAATCATCACTGAATTTCTTTCTCATCTGTTATAGAGGCTTGGTTTGTTGTTTGGGTTCTTTTGGCTTACTTGATGTTACCAGACAGGTTCTATTTAAAGGTTTTACTGGTTCTGCAGGTATAATGTGATCAGACCTGACTGTGGTTGATTGAAATTATTCCACTATTTAAATCTGGGCTGGTTTGGATAGCTTGACTTGTAAAACCATCCCACAGGACGGTGGCTGTGGGACGATAGCTGCTTAACAACCAGAAGCACCACTGAGCCTCCGCTCATTATACAGGAAAGTGTCGGCTGTACTGACCTGTCTGGACAGCTGCTCTAGATCCTCCAGCTGCTCCGGAAGAGGCCAGAACTCCTCATCCATCTCCCCACCAACCCACCTGGACCGTGGGAGAAAACTGGTGGAACGAATGAAAGCAGAGGAAGAGGAAGAGGACGCCACATGGTGCCGACAGTCATCACAGCACATCCTTGGAGAACCTCCAACTCTCTCCTTGCTGCAGTCCAAGCTATCTAGGGACACACTGATGGGATTGGTGAGGGAGAGTGGTGTAGAACAGGGTGGAGCATCTGGAGAACATCTGGGGAACAGCTGCAGGTCAGGTGAGCTGTACTCTGCCCATGCAGAGCTTCCATCCCTGCTCCTTCCTCCTCCACAGTCAGATGGTTCCATCCCAGACAGGCTGGCAGAGCTGCACAGGTGGTCCAGATCAATCCCAGAGTCCTTCATGTTCAGGTTGGTTCTTAGAAGAGAGTCTGCTTGTAGGTCAGAGTGGTTCCACTCACTGCTGACATGTCCTGGTCTCAGAGGGTAAGTGTAGTCCAGCAGGGCCTCGTACTCCATGTTTGGGTTCCAGGCAGCTGACTTTCTGTCTGGACATGGAGGCTGAGCTTTAGGAATGGCACAGGCCCAGTAGTCTGCCTGATAGGAACACTCAGGGTTCTGTTTAGAGTTCCCTCCTGGAGAACCTGGGCTTGTCCCTTCTACACTAAACCCTTTCTTTGATGTGACGTGGGTGGAGCTTGTCCTGTGGTTCTGTGAGCGTGGAATGTAGGTCGGATGAAGAACAGTGGAGGTCAGCCGTGGCCTCAGAGGAGGATTTATTCTCTGACCCTCAAGAAGTGTACTCAAGAGCAAAGGCTGAGCTGATCTGCTATGGAGAGACCGTCTGTGGTGCTGCCAGGTCTGAAGTTCTGGGGCAGATGGGGGGGAGCTGGCTGGTTGTCCAGAGTCTGTGGGAAGGGAGAGGTCACTTAGAGAGAGGCCGGGGTTCTCTGGGAGCTGCATCTGGGTCAGACTGATCTCCTGAAAGAAAAAGCATCAAATAGTATAAACCACCCAAAGCTTGAGTTACGGTTTTATATTTACTAATATTACTGTTCAGACAAAGAAAACAGCATTTTTGATAATACTACTTAAGTTTATATGCGAGCAGCAAGAGAAAGCCTTAGTCCAACTGAAATCATCAGACGTTTGTAATGCATGTAAACACCTCAGCTCAACTTAAGTCAAACCAAACTGGAGTTTGAGAAACTAGACTAAGGTACGGACAGAAGCTGAGCTACTGGCAGGCTGGCCAATCCCCCTTCAGGAAGTAATGAGACCAAGGATGTCAGAACAGCAGACCCAGCAGCAACAACTAGTGTAACACAATCAAACAGTACAGTAGTTCCAAAAAGTTCTGTGCTGCAGCGTTGTAGTCCATTTCTTTGGTCATTGTGTAAATCCTGCTTTAAGTCCGACTGCTTAACTGACTTCAGCATCTGTTTATTATCTGTGGGACTCTAGTCCAAGGGAGGAATGGCGCCGTGAAATGGCGCATGTCGCCACCTAGTAATGAAATGGTTTTCTGAGTGACTATAGGGACATCCTGACCCGATCACGTGCTTTCAGACTCAATCAGAATCAGCCATTACCTCCTGATCAGGACTTGTGTATATACGTATCAGAAGTTGTGCTAGATATATTTTTTGTCCATCATTTAGATCAACAGGGTCCAAAGAATCTGGTCATAATGTAATTTTACCTGTCAATTTTTTTATTCTATGCAGTAAGGTGGGGTAGATGACTACTTATTAAAATAGAATCCTTAGAATAGAGCTGCATCAGGTCCTGCTCCTCATGGAACTGTAATCCACGGCCATTTGTTGGTAATGAAATAGTGGGATTGCTGCAGAGGTTGTCAGGATGAAAACACTGACAGAAAAATCTAAAGGCTGTGTGTCATTTTGACGGGGTATTCACATTTTCTACTCTACACACAGAGCACAGGTAATTAAATCCATGAAAAAAAGATTCCCATGAGCACCGTACCTAATGCATCTTGCAAACCGGGAGCTGACAACGCGTTGAAGGTTTGCTGAAGCTTTGGAGCACATCAATCCCAATAATCCAGAGTCATGGCTAACAACGGCGCATGCTGGGGATTTCTTACTGTTGAAGCAATAGCTTGTGGGTCAGGAGACAGCTAGTTTAGAGAGTCTTTTCTAAATCCGATCACTTCAATTAGAAAGATGTTCCCTAATTTCTAAACTTTGGCCTAAGTGGTGCTTGTAACTTTATACTATATGTATGCTTCGAACTGGTAAAATAATTAGACAACATGGTATGAATTTCCACAGTTATGCTGATGATACACAATTATATTTATCCATTAAACCTGATGAAACCAATCAATTATGTAGATTACAGGTATGTCTCGAAGACATAAAAACCTGGATGACTAAATTTTCTGCTTTTAAATTCAGACAAAACAGAAGTTGTTTTCCTTGGACCAGAAGTTTTACAAAGGAAACTGCTAATGCCCCATATCCACTAGTACCAGTATGGTACGGAACGGGACGCTTTGGTGCGTTTCCATTACCTGTGTCCGTTCCCAGGCGTCCCCTTTTTTCGGACTACCTCTGCCTTGGTTCCAAGCGTGCCAAATCGACCTGAAACGCCCACCTATGGACTGATTGGTCCGGTAACATGATATCCCTCTCACTTCTACCCAGCAGCCTTAGCAGCTGATTGGTCTGTTCGTTTGTCACAGACTAAGCTATAGTTTAAAGTTTCAAATAAACAGAACACTACATTTAACTGCAAGCAGCCTAAAATTAAAAAGAAATCAGTGTGAGTCGTGAATTCTGTAAGTTTTAAAAAACGTGGGGATCTTGTAAGTATATATAATATTGAATCCATGTGTCATCATGTTTTCATGTTGGCTGAATGGTTAGTGTTTGTGACTCCTGTTCGGTAGGTCAAGGTTCACTTCCTGGTTCTGCTGTGCTTAGTCTTTTTCACAGTAGGTTCAGGTTCACAGACATTATTCCTGTTTTCAGAAAAAAGACTGTTTCTAGATTTGTTTTTAAAATTATTTATATTTTATTTTTTTATAATTTTAGGTTTGTTTTAGGTTTTATATTTCAATAAATTAAACCAAAAACATTATTTTAATGGCAGGGCAGTACTTTTAATTTGTGATTTTTCAATGCAGTATTTCTTCTATTTATTTTTGCATCAAAATATGATACCCCTGACTAACATTATTAAACAAGGTCCAGCCCCCTCATATTTTACAGGATTAAAGGTTCAGAATAGAGGGTGAATATTTACAGAAACACTTGGTGGTAGGGCTGGGCAATATGACTTAAAAATCAAATCTCTTTTTAAAAATAATACCAAAACAAAAACACAACCACCCATTCCAGCCCGTACTGACCCGTTCCATTCTGTACTGTACTGGCCCTAGTGGAAATGGGGCATTAATTTGGCCTCTGGTAATAATGTAAAGAACCTTAATTTTTGATCAAGAAAATACATTTAAATCCCATATTAAACAGGTCCCCAAGGTTTCTTTCCTCCAACTCCGGAATATTGCTAAAATTAGAAACATAATTTCCAGGAGTGATGCAGAGAAACTAGTCCATGCATTTGTTACTTCAAGGCTGGACTACTGTAATTCCTTATTATCAGGAAGTCCACAAAATGCAATTAAAAAACCTTCACAGTTGATCCAAAATGCTGCAGAAAGAGTTCTGATGAATATTAAAAAGAGAGATCACATTTCTTATGTTTTGGCTTCTCTCCATTGGCTCCCTGTTAAATCCAGAGTAGAGTTTAAGATCCTCCTCCTTACTTATGAAGCCCTTAATAATCAGCTCCATCGTACATCAGAGATCTTATTGTTCCATATGTTCCTAACAGAGCACTTTGTTCTCAGAACGCAGGTCTACTGGTAGTTCCTAGGATTTCTAAATGTAGAATAGAAGGCAGATTATTTAGTTATCAGGCTCCTCTCCTGTGGAACCAGCTCCCAGTTTAAGTCTGTGAGGTAGATACTCTGTCAAAATTATAATTAGAATGGCTTAGGTTATCCTGAGCTATTTTTGTAGTTATGCTGCTATAGGCTTAGACTGTTGGGGAGCATCCTCCATGCTGTCTCTTCTCTGTCTTCTCAGACCCCCAGATGATCGTGGCAGATGACCGATTGTACTGAGCCAGGTTCTGACAGAGGTTTCTTCCTGTTAAAAGGGAGGTTTTCCTCCCTACTGTCGCTACATGCTTGCTCAGTATGAGTTGTTGCTGTGGTTGCAGGTCTGCATCAATGGCGCACAACCCTATGTCAACGACTTCATGCAATCTGCTGGGATTCCTTACATACATAGAAAACTTAACTGACTGAAATGTTTGTATAATTGTATGGAAATGATTTTTGTTGGAAGTGCCTGGAGATTACATTGGTTGTAAATTGGCGCTATATAAATAAAAGTGAATTAAATTGAAACTCCAATCTCCACAGAGGGGAGTGGACCGCGGATTTAGCCTCCAGTACACCTAAACCCCCATGAGAAGTGTGTCTGAAGCAAAATCAAAAACCTAATGACAATAATCTGTGCAGAAATCCAATTATTTAAATACGAACAAATTGGTGAACATTTCGGTTCCAAGCGTAGCAGGAGGTGGTTGTTAGACTGTTCGGGCCACAGCAGGTATTGATATTTGAAGGGCAACTGTTTAATTGCAGTTTTTATATGCAGTGCTCTGTATAGGTTATAAGGTTTGAATATTATTTAAATGAATAAATACAATTTTATATATTATCGATGTAAAAATAAAAAGATAGGTAAAAATAGATTGATTGGATTTTTTGACCCATCAATCAAAATGATGAACAAAAATGTCTAGTGCGACCCCTACTGAATATATTTATATTGTATAAAATCCAATAAGTCTCCATGTTTTTACTCTGGCATTTCTCTAAAACGAGCCCTAAAATCTCTCCTGAAGGTGTTTTCAGTCAGCTGACCTGACATGCTCCTCTTACTCAGCCTTAAACAGTTCATAGTTCAGAGATGCTGATGTCCTGTGGAGGAACAAACACTGATCCGTCACCTTCTCTGGGAGCTTTGGTGGATGGCGATGACTCATCTTCAAGATGGATGCATGATGCTCCTCAGTGAACAGTGGCTTCCTCTCCACATAGCGTCTGTCTGTCAGATAGTGGCTCCTGGGTGCTATGGTCACACTTTTACGGGGCTCCCCATCGCCTTTTGCCTCACCTTGGTCTCTCCCACCGTTAAGTGCAGCTATGTATACGTCACTGTGGGTCAATGTTGAGAGATGCATCCTCCATCAGTTGCTGCTGTCACCTGAAAAGATTCCTGGAACCAACACAAATAGAACATTTTTTATTGGGAGAAAATCTGAAAATATTATATTGATCAATTAACCTGCTGTTTCAAAGCAAATTGATTGGGATAAAAAAAAGCTCCTTATTGTTATCTGATCAGACAAAAACACTGATCAGTCATGTGTCTGATGGTGAAGCGAACAGGAGATTCCTGATGTTATAAGAGTTCTGAAGCGTCTCTCTCTGAGGGTCTGTTGGTATGAGGTGCAATTTGTGAAGTTACAAGGTCAAAGGTTAACAGCAATAATTTGGGTTATCTAGCCAGTCATAAGATAATAATTGGGGGTTCATTTTTCAAAAATATTTGTGTTCTGGTTTTTTATTCCTTTGTAAGGAATCAAAATAAATCTGTAGCTTCAAACTAAACATTTAGATTGTCAAACATATATTTATTCCACAAACTAAATTTTTGGCTTCAAACTAAATAGTTCAGTATTTGTTTTAAGCTAATATTTAGTTAGCATGATAAACTGTCTAGCCAATATTTAGCTTTGAAATAAATAATTAGCTCAGAGCTAAATATTAGGCCAATATGCACATTTAGTTTTTTTTAATCTTCTTCATTAATTATCAAATATTCTGTGTCTTTACTTTTATGAAATGCACCTTCAATTACCCTGCTGTTGAATGTGTGCTATAAAAATAAAATTGCCTTGTGTTGCCTATAAGCAGAAGTGGACTGCCAAAATAAAAGATGGGTCTTGCAAAAATCAATATAAACTGCTGGCGAGATTAAACCTTTTTGATGTCACCTCTTCTTATTTTTTTATTTTCCAGCTCACGTCTAAAATTTTAGCTTAGAGCAGGAGAGCCATTTTAACGAGAACACAGGCAGCAACATAAGTTTAGTTGGAGGTTCAGGGACCCAGCTTTTATTTTGATAGTCCACTTCCACTTCTTTGCAAGTGAATTAGCTAAATATTTAGCTCAGAGTAAAATATTTACTTCAAAGCTATGTATTTAGTTTACAAGCTAAATATTTAGTTACAAATTAAATATCCATCCATTTTCTTAACCGCTTAATCCTTAATGGGTCGCGGGGGCGCTGTCAACTGTCCAGCTGTCAACGGGCGAGAGGCGGGGTACACCCTGGACAGGTCGCCAGTCCATCACAGGGCCAAATACAGACAGACAGGACAAACAACCATGCACACACTCACACCTAAGGACAATTTTGGAGAGTGATCAATTAACCTGACAGTCATGTTTTTGGACTGTGGGAGGAACACACAGGAAACTTGCCCTTAGCAGCTGGACTGAATTAGAATCAGCTTTATTGACAAACTAAACCAAAGGTTTCAGCCATTAATATAACAAAGTGTCATCAAATATTTTAAAAATTATCATCACGTCAAGATAAGCCTTCAATTTATATTACCAACATATATATATATATATATATATATATATATATAAATAACCAAATGAGCAGGGAGGCAAATTTTGTGATAGTTATCGAAAGCGATCAATATTACTGTTTCCTATATCGTCCAGTTCTACGTCAGAGTAATGCAATTTTTCAAACGGCTCATAGAAGCACAAGATTTATGAAAGCAAAAAAAATGGATGGTTTTTATTCATGTTTTATGTGTTTATACACACACAAACAGAGATTCAAATGGCAACACAAAAGGATGAAAAAAGTAAAACTTAGCCTAAAATGTTGTAGGGGTGACCCTGATCAGTCGAAGATTCGATGCATCGATAGGCGGAGCCTGATTCGACCACCATTCTCAGGGTGGAATTTTGCAGGTGAAACAAGCATCATCTGGTTAAGGGAATTACAGGATGCCAGTCATATACGGTTACATGAAGTTTAAAAAGTCTTTCAATAGAAATCTGCAAGTTTAAGTGTAAAAGAATGAAGAGTTTACTTAACACACATAATGGTGCGTTCACACTGCATGTATTGTCTGCGTCAAGCAACGCTCCCAACGCAACTAGTTTGACGTATATACATTTTTAAGCTGAAGCTTCCAAAGCACGTGGGTGGGTGTTTCTCTGCCGGATGTTTAAAACACTAGCAGATCGTGATTGGCTGGGCGACGTCACTGCAGTGAGACGCTCTGATTGGTTGGCGCACTGCGTCAAGTGTGTCAAAAGTTCAGCTAGCTGAACTTCTGCTTTGCTTGCGTTTGCTACTAGGGCTTTGACTCAGAACTTTGATATTCTAATATAATTATATATAAAAATTAAAACCTATTCGAACAAATTTTAGTGATCTCTTAATATTCAAACCATTATGGGAATTATTTTTTGTAAACGTGTTTGCTTATAAATCTTTTCAATTCAAATTCTGATCAAACGAGTGAGTAGTAGGCATGAAAACAGACTTACTGCGCCGCCATTTTGCCGGATGTTTACGTTACGTTAGGTCGCCTGTGGTTCTGTTAAAAACCTTATCAACTTAAATGTTTTATCAATTGTCAAAAAACATTGCTGACAGTTCCTCAGGAGCTGAGGTCACTCTTCTTCTATGATTTTGGGGCTTCCGCTGCATTGTTGGATAGTGTAGCGTCCACCGGCTGCTTACTGTGGCGCTAGTACACATCCGGGAACTTTATGCCTACTACTACAATCCATACTGGTGATTCTGATCTACTACATCGCTCGCTTACTCCTTTTCGCCTGCTATGTAGCAAGCGTAGTAGCGGTATTGGGATGCAGTCAGCCTTTCGTGCACGTATTCTATTAATATTGACAGATACACGGCTCTCTCGTGTACAGAACATATAGAACTTAAGTTTGATACCAATATCGGTCTTACTGAAGATATTTAGTGGTCAACATATAATTAATAGATATTTGATTATATTCAAATTTTAATATTAATAAACAAAAGAACTTCGAATATGATTTTTGGGCAAAAGTCAAAGCCCGATTTGCTACATTGCTTCTTGAAATGCAAGCAACTCTTGAAAAGTTGATGTAGCCAACTCACACAAAGCAGTGCAGGGACTCTAACGGACTCAATCATGGACTTTACATGTAATATTGCCACGACTAACGTTGGGGGCGGTGTGAATGCACCATAAAGATGTAAAGCCAAAAGAGAGAGTTTGACTTTTACTTCTTTACACTGCACAGCCACTAGGGGGACAGTGTTTTATGCAACAGAGCGATGACTAAGCACTCGAGGCAGAATACGACCCATATCTGATCTTTTTCTGGCGGTCTGAACGACACAAATCCAATTTTTTTAAAACAGACCTAGGTCACTTCAGTATGTGGTACTGAATCCGATACATATCTGATGTTTTTGAAAGCAGCTGAGGTCTAAACGGCCATGTCGCTTTAAATCCGTCTGTTACGTCACTGACACGAGACACTGACGCGTCCGTGACGTCAATAATCAGTGCCGGAGAAAACAAACGAATAAGCCACTGCTCCAAACAAGGCCATTGTTAAAGCACAAGCTCTCCTTTTTCTTGTGGTCATTCTTTCTCTATTTAATTTGTCAAAATTCCGTCGGTTCTGACTATGCAAAAATTGATAGACGGCTGAAAAAACGCTAACGTCTGTAGCCGCCATTTTGTACTTCCGTAAACAGAGCGTGTTGTGTGTGACGTATTATCTCATCTTCTTCTGCGCATACGGGGCACTTTGGAGCCGTGAAACGTTGACACTGGAGCGTGTTTGCTGTCGCATTTTATCTGTAGTGTAAACGACCATACAATTTTTTTTTGGATTTGATCAAAAAATCGGATTTGAGCATTAAGACCTGCAGTGTGAACGTAGCCTAACACACTTCTGAGTTAATTTGCCTATTTGATTAGCCATTTTACTTTCGGTATCTGTGTCCTTTGATTTAAATCAGCTTAAGCCTAGTTTAACTCAGTTTTACTAAAATTAGGTTGATTCTAAATGGAGCTTGATTTTAAACCTGGTTTAACTCCATTCAAAGCTGGTCTTCCTAATCTTAGTTTAAATGAAACCTTGTTGGAACAAACCAGCCTTAGGGGGTTGGTTTTAAAACACAGAGGCACTGGGAGAAAGCAGGAACTTTGCTGTCTTACCCTACCTCCTGGTTTTCACCTGAATCGTTCATAGAGCTGCCAGGAGAGGCTTCTCCTTTAGATGCTTTCTGGAATGAAGAAACTGTTCTTATGTTAACGGGTTGGAACCCGTTTGTCTGAGTGAGTCCACAGTGTAGGATGATATTGAGTGAGCCCCTCTACACCCAGCCAGCAGCTGATGAATGTGCTCATTCTAGCCAATGGTACAGGATGTTAAACAAAGTATAACAGTCCCATACACTGTTTGCTTCTATTAAGACAAACTGAATCAACCCAAGAACTACACAGGCTCGTTCACCGTGTTAAAACAAACACCTCTAAAAAAAATTTCCATGGAAACAGTGTTACCCTTGATAATTTGCATGATGGATATTTCAGTTCAATTCTAGAGTTGCAGAGTAAAAGGTGCAAACAGGTTGGAGATCTGTTCATTCTAATATATTCTTCATAAAAACTGTAATTTCCTATTTTCTAGTTGAAATATTGCTTCTTTTGGACAATATTCCCTCCGTTTTGGATGCTGTGCGGCTGGTAGCATTTTTATTGATATGTTTTTAGTTGTAGACAGTAATTAACAAAACTGTGAAAAGTTAATCACAGGAATCCGAAGAATCCCTGCAGGGTTGTTTTAAGGCAACACACTGGGAGACACTGTGCCAGCCACATGCAGACAGCAATACCAGTGATGGCTCTCTGGGATTCTGCAGCACCTCTTTAAGGTGCACACATGTTGCTGAACTGGAGAGCTCCTTCAGTGACAGAATTGGAAATCAATTCTTAATCGATTGTTATAAAAATCAAAGTGAATCGATTTGCAAGTTCAAAAATCAGTTTAATGGTTGAACAGTCTGCCCTTTTTGGAGAGAAAAGTCCAGCCATTTTAAGGCTTGTGTCTGAAAGGGTTAATGCGGTTTCCCCCAGTGAACTGTTACTCACCCAGTGTTGCATCATTGAATTACAGTCAGATAATTAAGGTAAAAAGCTCAAAAACCCCAATAGAACAGCACAGAACCATATAAATATGGAAATTGGAAAAGACTGAATTGAATCGGATCAGGTTGTGATAATCGATTCTAACTCTTGAGAATCAGAATTGGTTCTTGAAATTTGAATCAATACCCAGTTCTATTGACATACTGCTGCATCCTACATTAAGAAGCGTTAACACAGACTCCTTTCTCCCAGCAGCGTTTCAACTCTATAAACATCGAGGCTCCCGAAAATCCTGAAACCTGTTTACACCCCTGCTGTCATTTGCACTGATTATCTAACTTCCAGTAACATTTCTGCTGCTATTTGCAAATCTGCTCTCCTTGTCTAGTCTCTCAGTCAATGCGTTCACACACAGAAAGGGAAAGTGGTACTATTGCCTCTTCCGACATAAACTGGACTTTAGAAATGTTTGTATACACCCTAGTCTGACTGGAGTTGAACCGAACTGGAGTTGGAGAAATCTGACAAAGGGAGTCAGACAATGTGATTGAAAATCAAAATTCTCTTCACCCAACCCCCCCTTGTGAAGCAATAAGACATTTAAGTGCAAATCAACAACACAGTAATAGAAGAATATGGCAGCCAAGACAAATGGAAGCTGCTGATCAGTGCATTTTCTTAATGACGAAGAGATGGTGCATCATGATTGTGCAGATCCTGATTTACTCCGCCTGCTGCGCTCCTGCCATCCTGTTTACTGTCTGTGTGCTGCTTGAGGCTAACTGGGATACGGCAGACAGGAAGGGGCTCACGTCACCACCTAGCGTTACAGAGTAGACCACACTTCATTCAATAATTCCACTTTCTCTCTGACACGTAAACTGCGACATGACTCTCACTCTGACTAAGCTATTAGTCCGATTACTGCCAAAAGCTTGATTTAGATGTGCATGTAAAAATACAGAGTAAAGCTGGACATCCAGGTCTGACAAAGGCTATGAAGGCGATTGGTTGGACAAGATTTTATTTAGGGGGATCACAATAAGGGAGCCAGGATACATAGTCATGCCACACTTTTCAGAAGTATAGTCGTTGACAAACATTGATCCTTATGCAGCTTTGAGACAGACTAGATCACATAAAATCTAAAGAAATAAAAAGCTCATGGCTTTGTTGGTAGACTAGGACATGTAGGTTTAAACCTACTGTCCTATATTCAGTAGAAACTGTGCCTTTGTTCCTCTCCAGAAACTTCCACTGTGGACGGCACCAATAGCCCACAGACACTGAACACGTATTCATTTATTGGTTCAAATACGCCTAGAAGGGTCGAAAATCTGCATTAAATTTGTCTATAGAAGTTATCTGAAAACTATGGCGTTCAGCGGAAGTCTCTTCGTGTCCTTTATTAAAGTGAACAAAGAAGCCAGAGAGGAGAAAGTGAAGCTGGAGCAGCCATTTTTAACCACCCAGCACAAAGCCCAGGAATTTACCTGCTGTAGGGTCCAGCTGCTGTGGCGTTTTCCCCGGTAGCAGTCTTTGTTATCGGCCACCTTCCTCCGCAGCTCTGCCTCGGAGCTAGTTCCGTCTGTCTGTCTGCTACCGCTACTGTCCGCCACAAACACGCCTCATTCTGCAGCAGCCTCTTATATGTTCATTTGATGAAAACCTTCTCTTTCAGTCACAAACACATAGAATTCACGATTATAAAATTACTTACGAAACCATAAAATGCTGATTTTATCATTTTATCAATAAGCTAAGTCTTTACTCTTGACTCCCCCCAGGGGACAAAACTGGAATAACGGTGACCTTCCTTCCTTCCTTTTCAGTATCGCAGCATTACTGTTTGATAGCATACTTTGTCAAATTAGCATAAAGTAAGTTGAGTTATAACCAATTTAAACCAACCCACACGTTTAATGTTCTAACCCTCACACAATGACAAAAAGACGTTCTTTTAAAATGCAAACAAATAAAAAAAGGACAATATACCATACAAAGAACATATGTGAAAGCCAGGGGTAAACACTAGTGCATAATATCACAGGTGGCTTATAAAGTGCAAACTTAAAAGTAAAATAAAGTTAAAGGAGTACTATAAGATCACATACCCAGGTTAAGCTAGTCAAAAATATAGTTAGCTTTTATTGCATCTTGATTATCAACTTCTTTAAGTAAAGAAATGTCATGTTTAAATTCTTTGATGAATTGATGAGTCCTTGGTTTGGAGTTGTCCACCTTGATTTATGAATGAGGAACTTTCCCAAGAGAAGAAGGAGCTGGAAAAATGTCCTTGTTCGAGTCTTTATTCCCAAAACAAAATAGAAAATCTTTTTTCTGCTAGCTGTACTGCTTTTTGAAATTTCTGTTCAATTAAATATTGTAGACATCTGTCTAAAAGGTCTTAGAGTACGTACATTGACGACATAAATGTTTTTTTTTTCCAAGCGTTGTTCACAAAAAGTAGGCTACATGAACAATCTCTTAAGGGTGAACTCCATTTAAACTGATCTTAAACACCAAGCATGCGCATTAACAGAAGGTATGTCATTCTGATGGGTATGGTGTTTTGTCAGAACACCGGCCCAAGGCAGAAGCGTACTAAACGGTTACTTAGGGCCCCCCAAACCCATCCTGGGCCCCCATAAATGCTGACATTGAACAGAGACTACAGATGTTAAAATTTATGAAAATGTGAATATTAGTCCATTTGATTTAGTTTTGTTTCAGTGTATATTATTTAAAAAATGTAATTGATACATTTTTTGTGTAGTAACTAGGAAAGTTTCTTTGTAGCTAATTCATTTTTAATTATTTTTAAATTAAAATTTGATGTTTATTTAAAAAAAAGGTGTAAAAATATTTCAATGAAATACATTTAAAGTAATAAAAATTTATATACGTATATGTACCTTTTAATTTACAAAAAATGTTCAATATATTTAAACATTTGAATCAAATAAAAATGAAAATTTAAACTGCTTTTTAATATTCATTTTTTGATTGTTGTGTAACCATTGTTACAATCTTATGCTTTAGTTTAACCTTTTTATTTTGTTTGAGCTTCAGATTTTCTAACCTTTACCACTCAAAGAGCCATTTGGACCCCTTTCCCACAGTAAAGAAAACCCTGGGAGTCGCAAATTGTTATGACATTTAAAATGAAATAACACTGCATATAAGTATTATTTGCCTTCAATGCTACGTATTGGCTGCTAAATTAACTAAAATGTGTTACATTTATAACATTTCTGCATGCAACAAAAATATTTTGAACTTAGAACAAAGATGTGGGGACAAAGCTTTCAAGTAAAATACTATAGTATATTTTAGTCCAATTGTATTTATGAAAAACAAACAAACAAAAACTAGGGATGGTAATGTCTACCATCACCTTATGAGCGTATTAACCAGGAAAAAAAAATCTATAGTATTTTTATCTTTTTTTAGATGTTTTCATTTTGATGTTACAAGATCACCACAATCTTCACATTTGGAATTATATTTTAAAAACGAACAGACTAAAATAAGACCCCTTTTAACTAAATACTTATTATTTTCATAAACCACGGGAGCCGTATCAGAGGGCTCAAAAAGCCACATGCGGCTCTGGAGCCCCTGGTCTAAGCTAATATGAACAATTACCTCTGATTGATTTTTGGGATCAGCCAAATAACCTCTGACTCCTTTCCTTTTTTCTTTTTTTTTAATGTGTCCTGTCTAGCAGTTTGCCACTCAGAATTGGTGTCTGAGTACCAAGTACAAGCCCAACAGATTTACTTTCCCAAGCAGAGTATGATGTATATGTATGAAAAAATCTTTATTAGTTATTACTGAGGGTTCAATTTCCTGAAGTCATGGACACGAAATTGAGACAAGAAGGAAGAAAGGAAGAAGGTGAAGAAAAGAAACCGGACCAGTAGAGGCGCGAACTGACGACACAAGACAGGGAGGCAAACAAAGAACACAAGAAAACATCCCAGTTCTCCACCTCTGCCGGACGGCAGAAAAGCGGTAAAAAACAAAACAAAAAAAACAACGAACTGAACAGAACCACACCAATAGTTCAGATCCAGTAATAAAAACTAAGAATTACACATTCACTACACACAAACATGGATTAATGAACACAATACTAATGTTTCTGGTAAGCTCCTGGTAACAGCTAACTAATGACGATAACCTCAGCTCAAGATATGTCTGTCCACACCAATGTCCCCACACCTATGTGTGTGTGCGAGCATGCAGGTCTGAATAAGGTTTCCCCATGCAAGTGATTGATAGCTGGTGTAAGGAACCGTCAATCAGTCCTACAGGAATCGACACAGACATGAAGGAGGCAGGAGACGAATGCATCCAGAGTCCCACAGAGCGCAGGAGCCGCAGGCGGACCAGCGCAGGGCCGATCACCCACCAAGAGAGGAACAGATGGAAGCCCCAGGGGAACACCAAGCAGCCGCAATGCTGGGGCCCGAGAGATCGCAGGGACGAGCCCACGGGCTCCGCCGGAAACCGGCTGCGCGAGGGCGGACAGAGACACTCATACGTACCCACGGGGATCAGGGGAACCCCGCCCCCCAGCAGGGCCCCGACCAGGGACCCGCCAAGAGGGGCCCCCTGCCGCCGCCGCCAGGCAGGAGGCGCCCGCAGCCGACCGACGGACAATACAGGCCGCCGCCACCCCGGACCAATACCCACCGCCAACAACCCGGCCCCCCCCCCACACATCCACACGCCAGGGAGCCACAGTTAAAGCCACAGCGGATATACGCCCTCCCAAGGGCACAGCCAGCACCTGGACATCCAGATCTACAAGCTCCCGGGTCCAGATCCCGCCCCATGCAGAGCGCCAAGATCTGGGGCCCAGCCAATGCCGGACAGCCCCCCCAGATGAACCGACCAGGCAGTAGAACTCATGGAACTGGCAGGAGCTTGGGCGCCGGGCACGGTCCCCACCGATCCACCGGACGGCACCAACCTACTTTACAACCCCGGCACCCCCATAAGAGGTGCCCCAGTCAATCCAAGGAGGATGTCGGCCCGAAACAGCGGCCGCCCGACACACCGGCCCACCCAGGACCAGCCAGGCATGCACCAGGACCGAGCCGGGCCGCAACCGGGACCCCCGGCCCCAGGCATCGAGAGCCATCATCGACCAGCGGGCAGGAGCATCCATCACCGACGGGGAGTGACGGAGGGGAAGAAGATGCACCAGGCCAGAGGGCAGCCAAACACCCAACCTGACAAGTAGACATAGACAGACAGAGACACTCATACGTACCCTCCCTCTCATGCGCACACATTCTTACATATACAGGACACACGAAAAAAGGACGCTGTACACTCATTCATACACCCCATACATACTCTATACTCCCAGGCCCAGGGACAGACGCCCCGATAGAGCACCCTGCCCCTGCACCCGGGAGACGGACCCCTTGCCCACCAGGACGGGGACAAGCAGACCGCCAAGGCCCCCACCCCGGCAAGAGTAGCCCACCAGCCTAGGTCCCCGACCAGACGGCCTGATAATCTACCCGGGCTCCAACCCCTGATGGTCCAACGAACAGGGGTGTGGAAAGACCCCCAGCCTCTCTCCCCCTGCTCAATTGTGGTGTTGTTGCGTGTTGTTCTAATGTGCACTTAAAACAGAGGGGTGGGACATGGGAATACTGCCAGGTACCCCCATCTCCCTCCCCGGGCCCTCAGTGTCTAGATGCATTTAAACAGTGGGTACCGGCACCACAGGCGAGGCCCCTTATAAGGGGCCCCGCCTCCAGTGCCGAGGCGCACCCACCGCCAGGTCCCTACATGTGCGTGTGTCATGTAAATGTTGCAAGTGTAAGTGTCTAAGTTGCTCAATAAAATTGGGACCCAGGCCGCCACCGGGTAGCGAAGACGTAAACTCCATCCCGCACCCCAGTGACGTGCCCACGTCCCAAGACCTTGTGAATGGTAGAATGAAAGCCCCAGGCGGCCAACCCCCCAGGCCGACAACCTCCAGCCTTGCTACTACCGCCCGATGGCCGGGAGGCTACCAAACCCAGCATCCCCACCCACCAGCCCGCACCCCACCACCCGGTCAGTCCCCCGCGGAGGCCGACCAGCTCCGGTCAAAGGGCCCCCACCCCAGCACCCCGCAGAGCGCGGCAAGGGGCCATCGGGGAGCCAGCGACAAGAACCAGCCCAGGGAGGTGGAAAAGGCAGCAGCGTCCACCGGCCGACCACAGCCCCCCCCCAGCCGGCACCGGCGACAGCGGCCCCCCCACCGGCCAAGCCCCAGCCAGGGACACAGGCCGGGGGGCACGCCGCCTCAGAGCCCGAGCCCCAGGCCAAGCCCAGATCCCTCCAGAGCAGCACGGCACCAGGCCAGTAACCAGTGTCCGCCAGCACGACCCCCCTAATGCGCCGCATGCAGCCACTAGGAGTCACCACACAAAGCCCCCAAAGTCCCACCCCAGGCGAGATTCACAGCACCTACCGCCCCAACCGCAAGCAGACCCAACCCCGAGGACCCCTAGCAGTCACCACCAACCCTTAAACTCCACATCGGCAATCGTGTCCCACAGAACAAAATCAAGGGCCCGACCCCACTAGGTGATGGAGCTGATCAAGGGAGACCAGAAAGATTGATCAGATGTGGAGGCAAAAGCCGTTTCTAGACCAATGTAATCCAGAAGGAGATCTCTATATTGATTAATATTCAGAGTATTTTTATTTTTCCAGTTCAAGAGGATATTTTTCTTAGCGATGCATAAGGCAATGTGAACTAATTGCATAGACTTTGTATCCATGGTAACTTCATCTAAATTTCCCAGCAAGCAAACTGTGGGAGCAGGTGTGATATTACATTTCAGACACTTTGATAGATCTTCACATATCTGGTACCAATATTTCTTAACAGGTGGGCAGAACCAAAGAGCATGAATATAATTGTCTGGTAGATTGCTTGTACATTGTAAACAGGTATCAGACGGCGTATAACCCATCTTGAACATCCGTGGCCCTGTATAATGCACTCTATGAAGGATTTTATATTGTATTAATCGTAGATTAGGATTTTTAAGAAATTTAAAGGTTCTTAATGAAATTTGAGACCAGAGGTTTTGGTCTGTTGAGATGGACAAGTCCATCCCCCATTTTGAAATAGGAAGGGCTATTGATTCATCTATTCTATTTAATGTTTTGTATATTTTAGATAGCAGTTTGGGAGGGTTAAGATTAAGGAAGTCTAAAACTTTTCCTGGAATTTGTAAATCAACTGTATTGAGCCTAAATTTATTTTTTATAATTGATTTAATTTGTTGATATTCTAAGAATTTATTCTTGTTAATTCCGTATTGTGTAACCAATGTATTAAATGGGATAAAGTCTGTTCCATCAAACATATGCTCCAGGTATTCAATTCCTTTACAACTCCAGTTTGGAAAGTTGATCATGCATTTTTTTTGTAAGATATCCGGGTTATTCCAGATGGGTGTACGCCTGCATGGGACTAGTGAGGTCTTTGTCATTTTAAGAAATTCCCACCAAGCTGTCAGAGAGGAGCTGATACTAATACTTTTAAAACATTCATTTTGTTTTATATTTGAGCTAATAAATGGTAGATCTGAAAGTTTTATCTTACTGCATAGTGTCTGTTCAACATCTACCCAGGACTCATCGAGAGAACTGTGTTTTACCCATCTTGATGTGTATTGGAGCCTGTTAGCTAAGAAATAATGACGAAAGTTTGGTAGGTCTAGACCTCCTTTATCTTTGGACTTCTGCAGTGTTTTTAAGCTGATACGTGGGGGTTTATCTTTCCAAAGAAATTTAGAGACAGAAGAGTCCAGAGATCTAAACCAATCAGGTGATGGTTTGCTTGGGATCATTGAGAATAAATAATTGATTCTAGGCAAAACCATCATTTTTATTGTAGCTACCCTTCCATAAGTGATATTGGAAGGGATTTCCATCTTGCCAGATCATCTTCCACTTTTTTTAAAAGTGGGACATAGTTTAGCTTTGATAAGTCTGCCAGTCTTGGTGAGATATGGATACCTAGATATGTAATATTTCCCGACCGGAGTTGCACAGCAACGGGACCCTGGAAAGAACAGTTGATTGGAAGGACTGTAGATTTTAACCAATTTATGGAATAGTCTGAAACTCTTGAATACGATTTTATCAACTCAATTACCTGAGAGAAGGAAGTTTGTGAATGCTGTAGAAAGAGTAGTACATCATCTGCATACAGACTAATTTTATGTTCTATTTTGTTGCATTGTATACCTTTAACATTATTATTTTTGCCTGATTGCTGCTGCTAATGGTTCAATAAAAATAGCAAAGAGGGAGGGAGAAAGTGGACATCCCTGCCTGGTACCTCTCTGAAGGAAAAACCTTGATGATGTTTGATTATTAGCTCTAATACATGCTGTTGGTGAGCTGTATAATATTTTTAACCAGTTTACAAAAGAATTACTGAACCCGAATTTATGTAAGGTTGCAAATAAAAATTTCCAGTTAACTCTATCAAATGCTTTTTCTGCATCTAAAGATAATATATTGGTTTGGACGTTTTTACAGTAGGAATAATCTATCAAATCTATTAATCTACGTGAATGTGTGGAAGAGAGCCTACCTTTTATAAAACCTGTTTGATCAGGATAGATTATTAGAGGTGTTATTTTCTCAATCCTTCTTGCAAGAGCTTTGCAAATTATTTTAAGATCAACATTGATAAGAGAAATGGGACGATAACTGGTAGGAGACATAGGGTCTTTTCCTGGTTTTAATAGAAGATTGATGTAGGCAGAGTTCATGTTTGGTGGTAATCGACCATTTTCCTTTGTTTCCTGTAACATTTTGTAAAATGTTGGTGCCAGAATATTCCAGAATTCTTTATAGAACTCTCCTGGAAATCCATCTGGACCTGGAGCTTTATTATTAGGCATGGATTGGAGGGCCTCCTGGAGTTCAGTCACTGTTACCGGTGAATCCAGGGCCTTTGCTTGACTGTCTGAAAGTTTAGGAAGAGTTATTTTATCCAGAAATTGTTCAATTTAATTATTTGATGGGTTTATCTCCGGTGTGTATAAAGTCTTATAAAATTCTTTGAATGTGTTGTTTATTCTTTCAGGATCATATATTATATTCCCAATTTTGTCTTTGATTGCAGATATAGTTGTTTGTTCTTTCTTTATTTTTAACTGATTAGCTAAGAAGCTACCTGATTTATTACTATGTTCAAAGTTTTCTATTCGAAGTCTTTGGATTAAGAACTGTGTCCGTTTATCAATAATTTCATTTAATTCTAATTTTGCTTTCCGTATTTTGCTTAAACGCTCTTTATCCAGGGAAGCTTCTAATGATTTCATAGTTTCTTCCTAATTCCTGAACATGTTTATTTTCTGTTCTCTTTTTATTTGATGAGAATGAAATTATTTTACCTCTAATCACAGCTTTCCCTGCTTCCCATAGAGTGGATGGCGACATACCAGGGAGATTATTAAATTCCAGGTATGAAGCCCATTCTTTTTCAATATATTTAATAAATTCTCTATCCTTAAGTAATGATATATTAAATCTCCAATTTTTATATTGAAGGGTTGCTATTCTATTTGCTAAATATAAAGAAACAGGAGCGTGATCGCTGATAACTATAGGATGTATCTCAGTGTCTGAAATGTCATTCAACAGTGAGCTGCTGACTAACAAATAGTCCAATCTAGAATAAGAATGATGGACATTTGAGTAAAAGGTGTATTTTCTGTCGTTGGGATGAAGCGATCGCCATGCAACGCAAAGTCCATAATCGCTCATGTACTGTTTAACTATATCTATTGATTGCCAGCTGCTCTGTGTCCCTGCTGTACTGAGGTCTGTCTATTTCTTCATTTAATCCAAAATTGAAATCTCCCCCAAGAACAAGGGAGCTACTTTCCAAGATTAGACCAAATCTTGATTGAAACGCGGTTATTATGGGTAGTGGCTTTAACAGGGGTTGAGGGAGGGGGACTCTTTGGAGTTGTTCAGGTCGGGAGGACCCTGCTGGTTGGCAGAACATTCGGCCACAGATCAGGTCAACTAACAGGTCAATGCGGCTTTTTTTCAGCTCTGCGCTGTTTCCAGGCTCAAGAAATGTATCAATGGCACAAACTTGGAGAGATAAACCATCCATGCATTCATTAGTTCCAGATTGGACAACTCTAATGCCTACAGTCATTGTGTCCCAGTCTTTCCCTGCTTGCCTCCTGTCCTACATCTCTGATACATCGTGTCTACCCAAACAAACTAGGGCAACAAGGTCGCTGTGGTGATCGCTCATTTGCAGTGCCTGAGCTCTCTAAGAAGCTACAGTGGGGCAAAAAAGTATTTAGTCAGCCACCAATTGTGCATGTTCTCCTTAAAAAGATGAGAGGCCAGCAATTTTAATCATAGGTATACCTCAACCATGACAGACAAAATTAGAAAAAAATAATCCAGAAAATCACATGGTCTAATTAAACAAAAATCTAATTGCAAATTATGGTGGACAATAAGTATTTGGACACCTACAAAATAGGAAGATCTGTCTATCAGACCTGTAACTTATTCTACAAGAGGCTCCTCTGTCTTTCACTCATTACCTGGATTAATCGCACCTGTAGGAAATCCTTATCTGTATGAAAGACACCTGTCCACACCTTCAAACAGTTAGACTCCAACCTCCCCCATGGCCAGGACCAGAGAGCTGACCAAAGACATCAGGGACAAGATTGTACACCTGCACAAGACTGGGATGATCCAATCTTAAATAGTCAACAGCTTTGTGCAAAGAGATGAACTGTTGAAACAACTAATGGAAAATTTATCTCTGAAAATCCCCCTCAACATGGGGCACCATGCAAGATCTCACCTCACAGCATACACATGGTCATAAAATGGTGAGAAAACAGCCCAGAACTACTCTGGGTGAACCGGTCAATCACACGAAGAGATCTGGGACCATAATAACAAAGGTTACTATTAGCAACTCACTATGTCGTCTTGGATTAAAATCCTGAAGCCACATGCAACATGCCCAGGCCAGTCTAAAGTTTTCCAGAGACCATCTGGATGATCCAGAGGAGGACTGAGAGAATGTCATACGGTAAAACAAAAATAGAAATCACTGGTATAAACACCACTCACCGTGTTTGGAATGGGAAGGATGCTGGGTTGCATCCAAATAACACCGTAGCTACTGTGAAGCATGGAGGTGGAAACATCATGCTTTGGGCCTGTATTTCTGCAACGGGACAAGGACGACTGATCCGTATCAAGGAAAGAAAGAATGGAGCCATGTAGCATGAGATTTTAGGCAAAAACCTCCTATCAGTGAGAACATTGAAGATGAAAAGTGTTTGGATCTTACAGCATGACAAGGATCCCAAACACACCACGCTTGCATGGAAGGACTGACTCCTAAAAGCATTTCAGAGTCCTGCAGTGGCCTAGTCAGTCTACAGACCTCAATTCAATAGATAATCTGTGGAGGATGTTGAAGGTCTGTGTTACCCAGCGACTGCCCCCAAACATCACTGCTCTAGAGATCAGCATGGAGGAATGGACCAAAATACTAGCAACAGTGAGTGAAAACGTAAAGATATCCTGAAAGCGTTTGACCTCTGTCATTGCCAACAAAGGGTATATAACAAACTATTGAAATCCTCCATGTCCTGGTGTCAACTTTTTACTTTAATATAGAAAGTACTCTTACATCTGTTTCTTTTGTTCTGTGTTTCATCTCCGTCTCTAAAAACCCCAGACGGTCGTGGCAGACGACCTCTCGTACTGAGCCTGCTTCTGGTTCTGCTGGATGTTCCTTCTTGTTAAATGGGAGTTTTTCCTCTCCACTGTCGCTACATGCTTGCTCAGTATGAGGGATTGCTGAGGAATTGCTGTGGTTGGAGTCTGCATGTTGCGAGCACAACCTCACATCAACGGCAACGCAATCAGTTGGCATCCCTTACATAGAAAACTTAACTGATGGGAATATTTGTATTATTGTATTTAAATGAATTTTTTTTGCCTTGAGATGAAATCTTTCGTGAATTGGTGCTATATAAATAAGCTGAATTAAATTGAAACTGTTATTGGATGTTATCTGAATATCTCATTTAATCTCTTAGTTGAAGTATACTTATGATCAAAATTACAGGTTTCTTTCATCTTTTTGAGTTGGACAACTTGGACAATTCGTGGCTAAATAATTTTTTCTCTGCTGGAGCTGCTGATGTCTAACCCCAGATTTGATTTTGTCTAAATTTAAAACATGTTTTTAGACATGCTTTTAACCTACAGAGAACTCATAGTGCCATGCTCTGATGTTTTGTGTTATCGAAATCGATTATTTTGTTTTATTTCGGCTTTTATTTCTCATATGTTCTGTCTTTTCCCTTCTGGAAAGCAATTTGGTCAACTTCCAGCTTTGTGCAAGGTGCTCTACAAAAAAACTTTGATTTATTTGAAATAAAGTGATTAAAAACTTCTAAGATCTTAACATGTTTAAAATGAATGAGATTTATGGGATGGATTGGAAGGACCATATACAAATAAAATGTTAATTGGCAATAACAGTTTTCTGAATATTGAAATTGGACCGCTGAGTTGTAGAAAACTGGCTTCTGAGTTGGTCCAACCCAACATGAGCCACAGAGTCAGAACAAACACCTGAAGCAGGTTAAGATTATGCAGAAACATCCTTTAGTTACATATGTGGGACATGACATTCATCAGGTAATCTCATTGGTCAGAAGAATACACACATATACAGTCAATATTTACACAGCTACACTGTTTCACTCTCCTCTCATCAGAGAAGAAGCCTCTGAAAAAGGGCCTATGACGGTGTGCCAGACGTTCACACTGCAGGTGAGAGGAAGGATCTTTCACTAGAAGTCCACACAGCGACCCTTCCTTTCCCAGTCTCCATATCTGGTGGGCTCTGGGCCCCGGGGGCCACCTTTCTCCTTGGTTACAGGGTTTACATCATCAGGGAACTCTGCAGAAACACAAGACAAAAGTAAACAGATTATTTCCCTGCTTTGACCCTTGTTCTGAGTAACTATTATCATTTTATTTACTTTTATATTCCATAAGATACAAAGATTTTATTACTTTAGTTTTTTTTTAAATAAATAGCAACAAGTGAAACATTTTCATTAGAAAATAGTCAGACTTCTAGCTTGCAGTGAATAAAAAGAAATAAATAAAAAGTGTAGAGGAATCCAAGCTGCTGGAGGTCCAGAGAGGAGGAACAGGGTAGAGAAACACTTCCTGAGAGGAAGGAGAGAGACACCAGAAGCAACAATACAGATGAGCTGAAAGTCCCTGTCCAAGCAATCTGGGCTTCCAGAAGATCAGCAGAACCACAGACTGAACTCCATGATGTGTGGATGCAGTCATCACTGCAAAGGAGCCCAGACTCTGTACAGTATATGGTCATACTCTTCAATAGGTTCACATCTACATCAGTGATGGGTTTCTACTGAGGGAGGAATCTGCAGAGAGAACCCACCATGGCTGCTGGGGCACACATTCATACCATGAGCCAGCTGATGGGAGCTGGGTATCATCTGCCTAAAACCGTGTAAAGATGTGTCTCTAACATGTAGGCGGTTCTGTTCGGTTTCTCACTTCCAAGAACATCTCTGTTCTTCTCCTCCGGTGCATCAAAGCGGCCCTGCGGGGTTTTGGCCTTCCTCAGCGGCTCCTGGTCCTTCAGGGCTCCGCTGGCTGACCGTGCAGAGCCTGGACAAAAACAACATGCTAACAAATGTTCCGCCGCATCAACAGAACCATAAACCCATCTACATCTTGCCCAAACCTTCTGCCTGTATGAAAACACGGCTAAGTTTCTGCCCCACAGACCCCCCGCTTGTGACCAACCTGCAAACACTGAGTCGACGGCTGCGGTCCGACACACCACACGTCTGCTCGCTGACACACACACCCGCAGAAAAGACATGTTGGGCGATATTCCAGACCAGAACCACTACGAACCTTCCTCTCTGGCTGCTCTGGGACTCTTACACAACAGACGGAACGCAACATTTACGTAAAACCAGTCATCAGTATGCGACAAGTTAGTGTAAGGTCAGCGAGCCTCCAGCAGGGGGAGACAAAACATTTTCTATGTTCTCAGGATTAAAATATCGGATTGACTCGATAAAAAAAACACACAAAAAAACCCTGAAACACAATAATACAAAACAGTTTTATTTTTTAATTGTTCAAATATAAAATACAGTATGTTAATGCAATTAATTCTGAATGATATATTTTAGTGTAATATGCACTTTTTTAAATGTCATTTTCCTTTCAGTTAGAATTTTACATACTATTATTTTATACATGGTTCCTTATAAATGTAACACAGGTATTTATTTCACTCAACATTCTTCGTTCTCTTATCAATATGTATTTTCAGTTTCAATTCAATTAATTCATATGGTGCCAAATCACAACACATAATCTCAAGACACTTTACAGGAAAAGTCATTTCAATGCTTCTGTTCATTATTCCAGCTTTAAAGTTTTCTATTTAACGGATCACAGCAGAAAGCATTTATTCCATCCACTTTTTCTAAAATTCTATAATTTTGAAAAATACCTTTTATAATTTCCATCAACAAATCAGTCAGTCATTCAACCAATTAATTCAGCCTTTGTGAAACAGCAGAGCATATTTCATATTAAGAAAAAGACCAAAAAAATTTTCACAAAAATAATGATGGCGGAGGTTGATGAAATATTCAGTTAACAGAGGACGAAGTGAAGGATGAGGAAATACCATAGTGATGAAGAAGATTATGTTGAAGAGGAGTATAGAGAGCTGAAACTAATATGCCAAACATCTCAAATTAATAAATGAGTAAAAATGAACAATAGAAATAAAAATTAATAGATGAGTTCACTGAATAAGAACATTAAAAGCATGTAGCATTAAAATGAAATAATTAAAAATAACGTATAAACATGAAAATTCAGTAAAACTACATATCATTAACTTAAGAAAATGTGTTATAGTTCAACCAGTGATTTTCAAAAACCAGTGCCGAAAAATAAAAAAAAGTTTTATAGAGGTATATTTCCAGCTTTCATTTTCATGGTTTATCTATTGATGTATATTTGTATGTCTATATTGTATCTTTCTGACTCTGCTGTGCTGAAGAAATGACCAAATGGAGCAGAGAGAGGAAGGAGCTCAGACCATACCTCTAAATTATTTTAATAATAGAAACAAAGGAGAAGGGTAAATAATAAAAAATAAAAGGTACTTCAGGATTTTTTTCTCACAAAATGCATTATAATTAATACATGGTTTTTCATTTGTGTCTGTTAACATTTAAGAGTTCTGTAGTATTGTTACAGTTTTCTTAACATATACAGTTCTCTATTATTATTATTAGGGATTTGCCATATGTCTCTAAAATTTTAAGGGTTTGTGCATAACCTCATCGTTAGGTTCTAACAGGAGGAAAATAATGTATAATTTAAAAATTGTTGGATCATTATTAAAAATGTACTTTCTTTTACCACTAATTTGCTGTGGGTACAGTAATACTGTACATTGACTCTAACTTAGTTAGATGCGATCCTTCTGGAGCCAGAAGATCTCTGTCCCAAGTCCAAATTTAACGAAAAGATTTTTCAGAAAGTTAAGATAGAAATCAAATATTTACTGGAGAGATTTAAGTCTATTGAGTATTTCTTTGTGTATTTTTCCTGTCATAGGTAATGAAAAGAAGGCTGAGACCCGTCTAACTGGTCAGGGACCCAACACCATATCCCCTCACCCCAGCTGAGGAGTTGACTCTGTCCTTTAATAACGGCCGATAAATGGTTGATGGCATTTCTAAGGTCACTTCATCATCATCTGCCTTCCAGTGACTTTGTGAAATGGAAGTTTACAACATATACTAATATATTCCAACTCAACAACTATCATTGCTGCCACCTAAAGGCTTTTTAATGCACTTAGCAGGAGTCATTTTTTCACAATGCAGGATTATTTCCTTCAGCGTCATATAATGTGTTCTGTAATCCTATTTTAAATCCTCTTACATGTTACTAATATGTTTGTGAAATAGTTTTTTTTCTTGTTTGTAATACATCATGGGCTGTGGGCAGCAGTTTCTGGTGGATCTATCATCTTATTGAACTCTCCTGAGCCCCCCGATCTGTCACAGTTATGATTGATTGTTAGGTAACATTAGTTGCTTTAAGATTTTTCTCTTGTATACTTCTAATGTAGACACATAAAAGAACCATACAAAAGGCTACAGATGGATTTGTTACATGGTAAATATTATATAAAAAAATCATAAAATAATCATATTTTTGATTTCTGGAAATTAATTAATGAGACACAATTTAATGTGAAATTTTTAATTAAATAGATTTTGACGAACTATAGTATAATCTGTGCTTCCACGTCCAAAGGATCATCATTTAAGAGGGCACACCATGCTTAGAACACTCTCTCGAACACATTTACCTGGAACATAACCTGGTCCGGAGCAGGTTATGTTCAAAGATTAGGCCATGTCCACACGTGGCCGGGTTTTTTTTTTTAAACGAAGATTTTCCTCTGCTCCTTGAAAAAAAATCTCCGGATAAATGCGTTTTCCAGCAAATTCATAGACGTGACAAACCTGTAGGGCGCAGTGGTTCTCCCCAGTCCTATCCACCAAGAGAAACTTTCTATCCTCTATCTTCAGCACGCAGCAGTCATGCAGCTTATAAAAGCAGACAGACAAGACACGCTTTAACAATGGATGATACCAACACAGCGCTGAGGAAATAAATGCTGTTTTCGAGAGTAAACACAGGTCGCACATGTGGTGTTGGAGCACTTTTTGCTGCGGATAGCTGCGCTACGGCTTTTAAAACTCCGTTTTCAACCGTCCACAAGCAGATACTGAAAACGGAGAAAACGCAAATCTCCACTTTGGCCGGATTTTTAAAAAAGATTCGTTTTTGGTGCCGAAAACCTCCGGCTACGTGTGGATAACAGGCCAAACCGTAGAAAAATATCTCCGTTTTGTGAGATACCCGGCTACGTGTGGACAGGGAGTTCCTATGGTTACTAACATACATTGCAAGATACCTCAGTTTTTGGAACCAAAGTCAAGGTTATCCACAAATTTACCCTTAAATTTATCTGGTTAAGTCACATAACCTGCTTTCTAGAATGGACCCCAGGATGACAAGATCTGACAGTCTCCCCCACTGCAGGAGTTCTAGTGTGACCGGTAAGTAATGTTTAAGTCTGATAGTTTTTGCTGATGTTGCAGTAAGCTTACATCTATGCAACCATGATGAAAATAGTAACCCTTAACAGCTGTGATGGCATGTGCCACTAACAGATTATTATTTTAAAGTAATTTCCATCAGGGTGTGTGCATGTAGTTGTGTGTATGCGTGTGTGTGTGTGTATGTGTGTGTGAATAAGCTGACATTGCCCAGGGCAGCTTCCTGAAAGGCTAAAGAGGAATTTAAAGGGGAGTTTCAACATCCACTCAGAACTATCAGCACAGGGCCAGATGAGTGAAGCGGCTCTAAAGTCTTCTGGATATCTTCACACACATGTATGTAAGCAAGTAATTACAGTCGGGCTATTTCCAAAAAGAACATCAATGTGAAATTTAAGAAGAGAAATAAAAACACAGCTTAATGTCTCGTGACTGCAGCTAGACAAAAGAAACAACAGACTTTGTTTTTGACAAAGTGGGAAAATAGCCAGCTATGATATCTGCATTTATTTCATTGGGAGGCTATAAATAAGAGGCCAGATTTATATTTCCTTTTCAACCATTGTACAATTTTTGTTGAATAGAATGACAGACAATTCAGAATTTTCAATGCAGGACATCACCAAAATAATTAAAATAATATTAAAAAAACTAACAATCTCCTAGGTCACTAAGATAACTTAGTGTCATAAGGAGGACAGTAACACACCAGACAAATTTGAAATAAAAAGGACTGACATAAAGAAGCAAGGTGAATTAGATGTCTTAGGTAAACACCACACTGGACTTCTAATAGATTCCGAAGAATTGATTCTGAAGAATGTAATCCAGTCATAGTGTGACAATGTGGGGTCCTGTCACTATGCCTCTGACAGATGATGGCCACTTGGCCACCAAACTATCCCTTTGGCTGAGTGGTTAGTGCACATGACTATCACGCAGGAGCATGGGGATTGAATCCTATCCGGGCCATTGTTGTGTGCCTTGCCACAGACCCCCCCCCCCGAGAAATAAAATCGTGACAAAGAAAGTGCATATGTAAATGATGACATAACGCTGAGACAGCTAGCAACAAGGTTAATGATTCTCTGAAAGGGACTATATCATGCTATTTTACAGCTTTCTGGGATAGACATATATATGATAACATGTTACCGTTGGTGTTATACAGTGTTAATTTGTCCTGAAATTTAACTTGTATCCTGTGGTTAATGTTGGACAACAAAGTGCAACGGATCGTTTCTCTATAAACCCGCCTCCTGCACACCAATGCAATGCTCCGCTTCGCTGCAGAGGCGGGAGAAGATCAGACTGAGACAAACAGTGCTGATCTTAATCTAAAACAGTATTCTCACAAAGAATTTGAAAAGCACCAAGTACCACAATGAAACTCTGTTATATTAAGGGCTCAGACGTTTGGTTAATTTTTTATTTTTTGCAAAAAAACACAATCAATAAAGCCTATTTCAGTTGATAAATCTCCAGGCATTGGACAGAGCCCAAACCAACATAGCTAAGTCCACTAGGCAAATCTTTCCAGCCCAAGATATAAAAAAGTCGTGGGTGTTGTTTGCATCCGTTTACTGAACATTCTGAGATGCTACTGATCAATTAATTAACCACACAATACTGTTATAAGATTACATAAGCAGCTTGATAAATGGCTAACTCACATTAGCATTAGCATGTAGCCGCTTAATTCTTTGTCTTTTAGGCGTCTTGGTTCTTTAATCCAGCTGCTGTTCTTTAGGAATATAGAATAAAATCCTGTAATCCATACAGCCAAATGGGCATTTTCACAGAAAAAGTAAAAAATCCAACAAAAAAAGTGATTTAAGCTGCCAAAAACTGAAGCAGCAATGAACTTTAAGAAGGAGGAGGGTGTGTTTGAAATCTATCATAGGTAAGCCGCTCTGCCTGCAGGGGTGGTGCAGACACCTCAACACCCCCTTGTTTTCAACTAGTGATGTCACTAGTTGAACACTCAGTCGATTTCTAGGAGAGGGAGGCGCAGCTGCTCAGAGAGCAGAATTCAGGAGGATTACTCAGACATACTCGAATTAAGCCAAAAACCACTCTGGTGGGTTTTTATGAGAAAATTGCATTACCAGATGATTGAAAACCATTTGAAGAAAGAAGTATAATAATAATCCTAAAACCATTCCAAATCAGCATAGTCATCCAGAAAGAAAATCAACCTCAACCTCTGTCATTTTATTAATCAGACTCAAATCCTGTAGGAAATCTGTGTGCTGAACTCAGGAGAAGAAAACATCTGAAATGACTTGGATTCTGGGCCATCTAGAATGTTCTTTAAACTTTTTTGAGCCAGTTCTTTTCCTTAGGCATCTCTGTTTTTTGTTATTTTTGTTGTCAGTTTGGAAAACCTCAGCTCACTCAGTTATCCAGTGGAAAAAGGGAGTAATGTTAAAAGTGTTTTTTAAAATAATTTTTGTTCTTGTTTGTTTTTGTTTTACTAGTCTTAAACTGCGTCGCAGCAGTTAACCAAAACTGACCAATGGTATATCAGCAAAGCTTAGCTCTAACTACAGTCCTGTCTTAGGCTGTTTTCACACGTATTTGGGTCGAGCCAGGCGCCGCTCCAGAAGTAAGTTTACATTTGTTTCAATTTTCTACAAGTACGTCTCCTTTCACATATGCTTTTTGTCATCGCACCGAAGTCGTCGCTCTACAGAGCTGAACGTTGTGTATCCATGGCAACTAGACGGAAGTTGACGCTTATCCCAACAGGAAAAGAAGCCTGGCTGAGATGTAAACAGAACACACGTGAACCATGGAGAACGAACATCAACGCCGTTTGCCCCTGATACTGCTTTTGGCATTGTACATATTTTATCTGTTTCAATGTCAGGAATATGTTAAATTTCAAAACAAGGCATTCTATCCTGACAACGAATGCAACAAATCTGTCGTGGAACAGCGCGGGAGGATGGATATCTCTACAGCACATCTGCTTACGGGTACCCGTTTAGTTAAAAAGGGCGGAGTATCTGGACTTTAGGGCGAGCTAAAGTTGCTGTGGGTTCACACATCACTCGCTCCGCATTTCAGGTCGACTCAAGCCGCTCCGAGACCCACATCTCTGGCAGCTCCGAGAGCGGGGGAGTTATGTCGACTACGAATGCGAGTGGCATGTTCACCCTACCCTAGTCCAGCCGCGCCGTGTTCGGACCCAAAACTCAGTTAGGTCGACCTAAATGATCCTGGTGTGAAAACAGCCTTAGTTTAGTTAGTTCCTGCCACTGTTGTAGGGTCATGTCTTTCCGAACAACTGATGCAGCTAAATGCTGTCGAACATTGGTCCCACCAGACCCTCTGACCACCACCAGTGGGCACCCGAACTGACAGGCTGAGCAAGGAGAACATTGATCAGGTAAGCGTTAAGAGACCCTTGGTAACAGAGGACGAACTGCAGGGATACACATCTGATGTAGAATCTCTCTTGATTACATCAGAATTAGTTGTCTATTCCACAAATTTTCTGTTAAGGGAAGAGTAGCACCAAGAAAGCCACTGCTTTGAGGAAATTTTGGAGGAATTTTCCATAAGCCCCAAAAGGACAGATCGAAGATGTGGAAGAAGATTATCTGTTCAAGTGAGACCAAACTTGAACATTTTACCCTATGAACAAAAAACTATGCAGCTAAAAACCTCCACCACTTATTATCCTAAAAAAAAATTAAAAAAACAACCTAACACATGGTGAAGCATGGCAGTGGCAACCATGATGTTGGGGTGATGATTTTCTTCAGCAGGGACAAAATGGTAAGAGCTGGTAGGTAGATGTGTAGCTGCAAAAAGCTTGAGACTCAATAGCCTTTTTCAAAAGACACACCGTTGCAGTATTGAGAGTGAGGAGTCACGTGTCTATTTGGGTGGGGTCTGAGGTGGTCGGGCATGATGGAAGGAGACTCTATCGGTTGCCAGGGTAACGCCTTCAGAACTTAACAGTATTGACGCGACTAACATTCCGGAGCTCTTCGCGCGTTTATTATTTCGGCGGACAGATCTGCAAATACAAGGAAAGTAAGAAAGTAGAGCAATGGAGAAAGTCAAGGCAAAAGAAATTGGACTTTACAGGGACAAGCTTATACCTACGGCAAAACAGCGGTATTTGGAGAAGCTCTCAGATATCAAACACCCATACGAGCTCCCTGCAGCGGAATGGCACAGAGACCTGAACCATTTGCCTCCGTGCACGTATATGGATATTGTAAATTATCTTGTTTTTGGTGTGAGTTACTACACAATGCAGGAGTTTAGAAGCCACAAGTCTTTGGAAAGCTACAAGGCTTTCTGCTGTGGCTGGGTGCAGGACTTAACCATCTACAAGCCTCCAGGTGGTGAAAACAGCGTTGTACAGGCAAAGGTAAGTTTTCTTAACATGCATTTTAGTGTATCGTGATTACATTGCATTTAGCAGACACTTCTTGACCAAAGTGACAAAGTAATTTACTGCGACTGCTTCGTTCCTATGTTTTCCATTGGTATTGTGTGAGGTACTAGAGCAGTTTTTAACGCAGCAGTGAGTTCTAGGCATGGTAACACAGTGCAAAATTGCAAGAACCTCCTCTTCTACCGAGTTAAAAACACACAAAACAATCACCATCAATCGCCAAGATAGTGGAGACTGAGGATCGAGGAGAGGCGCTCTGTACCATGACGTCAACTCCTCACTCTCAATATCAGGGTAATACTGCTGCCACGGTGTATCCTTTGAATGCACCGTGGAGGCATTGCGAGGCGAGAATACTGCATCCCTTGTGCCACCAAGCTTGATGGTAATTTTGCAGTAACTTTTCTACCTATAAATGACCAAATGCTCCCTGGTGCCACCTCTGCTTTGTAGCAAAATAAGCGCAGGTGTTTTTTGAAATAGGCTAATGTGTCTGGCACAGCTAATATGGCAGGCTTCAGTCAAAGTATATTCATGTGTAAGAATGGCCCAGTTAAAGTCAAGACCTAAATTCTCTTGGAAATATGTTGCAATGCTCAGAAACGGATGCTCATGGATGCTCTCCATCCAGTCTGACTGAACTTTAGCTGTTGTGCAAAAGCTTTAGTCTCTGGATGTCCAAAGATTGTAGAGACGTGGCCCACACACATTCTTTCTGTTGATCTGTCAAAGCAAAACCCAATGAAAGCATCAAGGTTTGTTGTTTTAACCTGAAAATATATGGAAAAGTTTTAAGGGTAAAAATACTTTTGCCAGTATCTGCAACAGCTGGAGAAACAAAGCCAGAGTAAAGCATAATGTTTTCTCTGACAAAACACATGTCGCTCCTCTTTATTCAAACATAATACATTGGTCCACCTTTAGCAGCCTTGGGTTTAGAAGACTGTCTGTGACAGTTTATTTTCAGCTGGACAGCTCCATCATGACTTTTATGTGTTTAGCAGACCAAGTCAAAATAATGAGGTCATGCACAAATTTGCCTGGACCTGTCTACACATGATAAAATGGTATGTGGCAAACAGAGCCTTAAAAAAGTATTTGCAGCTTTTCAGATTTCTTTAGTTTTTACTTTTTTCTCCCAAAATAGTTTAGATAAAATAAATGTTAATATCAGACAAAAATAACCTGTGTTAACACAAAAAGTGATTTTCAAATAATGGTTTCATGTATATAGTGGAAAAAGAAAAAAACATGTCCTTTTGTGGAAAAAGTAATTACACTCTAAACCCAATACTTGGTTGTTCCCACCCCTGGCAGCAACAGCTGTCTTTAAGTGTTCATGAGAATTGGTCTTTAACATCACTGTGAAGGAGTTTTGACCCACTCTGCTTTCTAGAAATTTTCTAATTTACATTGTATGATTTTTAAAGACTTTATTTGTAAAAGGGTGCTGACAGTAATTGAATTGAATGATTTATCATCTGTATACCAGACAGAATTCTGGCACCTGTTTGAACTCATTATTTTTTATAAAAGACACCTGTCCACACCTTCAGTCAGACTTCAACCTCCACCATGGCAAGACCAGAGAGCTTTCCAAGGACATCAGGGAGAAGATTATACACCTGCAGAAAAATAGGATTAAACCATATTTAACAGGCAAGCACCTTTCTGAGAAGAGATCAACTGTTGGAGCAAATGTCAGAAAATAGGATTGTTGGGACTCATTTTTCACAAATGAACTAAATAGACTGCATTTCCCTGCATCCTTTGCTATACTCCTAACTCATTCCCATTGGTCTGTGGCCAATGATGACATCACAAACGCCATAAAGACTGGCGGACACTTTTAATTGTCTTTTATGGACCAATTTATCTCTGAACGGAGACACGTACCGCTAATGGAATTTCCCTTTTATTTTTGACCTAATGGACCCGGGGAGTACTCCTTTAAACCCCCAAAGTTCTAGCTGAACAGCTCCAAGGCTCCTGTTTTGTGCATCCGGGAAAGTTTTGCTGACAGCCAAGCTGCTACAAAGCAATTCTTTAAGAAGACGACCGAAGCTGGTCTCTGAGACGACTTGCAGCATATGCTTGGGTTGAAAGCCAGTAATGAGACTGCTGTTCGGAATACCGTTGCTGTTTATGCCTGTCTTTGGCATTTGGAGACTGATCGGACAAAGGATCGCCTCTAAGTTGGACCAAACCTGTTAATTTTCTCCTCCTCTTTATATGTCTGGGAAGAGACAAGTTAGAATGATTTAGATATTTCATAGAGTTGGCTTGAGCTTTATTTGAATGCTGAAACCTCTGTTTGTTCACTAATGTTGCTAAATGCATTTTTGTGAGCTGCAGAATTTGCTGTTTTATAAACTGGTTGCATCCAGAGCAGATATCTTTATTCTCTCTTGTTCTTCTTCTCTCTTTAACATTCTATCCCATTTGCACACTATTTGGACTCCGTCCAGCTACTGCTTACCTGCATGTTATATTATTAGCTGCTGAGATAAATCTAGCTACACTCCATTTATTCAAACTCTTGGAGCTAACCTTAGCCCCTTTCTTGTAAATTGTGGCATCTCTCTTGTAGAACCAAGTGTTTTCCTTTGTCCTTTGTCTAGGCCTTAGCTTCCCCCCAGCAGAGAAGCTAAACCCTAGCACCCCCTCTGTTAGACACACACATCCTTTCCTTTCCCCATATCTTTACAAAGTAATTAGGTGAAGTTTTGTTATTGACCAAATACTTATTTTCTGCACCATTATACAAATCAATCTGTTAAAACTCATACAATGTGATTTCCTGGATTTTTTACAGTCTGTCTCTTACAGATAAAATTTACATATGATGAAAATACAGACCTTTTTAAGTGGGAAAACTTACAATAATCAGACCTTTTTGAAAAACGTACTTTATCATGGTTCTGTCATGATTCAACAATGGGGTTGGTGTTTTAGCCTTTTTATATTGTTGGTTTGGAAAAGCTTTGGAATCATAATTTTAAAGGTGCAGTTTACTCAGAGTATCAAATACAAATTTGTTTGATGACTAAAAATCCTGTGTGGGGAAAATACTTTTTCACAGGTCTATATGTAAATAGGTGTCATCCAAATGATTCACACAAAAAGGCATGAACACACACACCCACACACACAAACACCAAACATAGTCAAATGCTAAAAGGAAAAAAATGATTAAAATGTCATAACATGCCATAAAAATAAATTTTTTAGCCAAAGTGCAATATATTACATTTCCACTAGTCAGATTTCGTGTTATATTTTAATGGTATGTCCTATTTGTTCTGGGAAGTCTGCGTTTTTCTCTTTTCAGTTGTGATAAATTAATCCAAATCCCTCTAAAGTTGGAATTTTGATTTGCAAAGTCCAATATATCCAAGATACATCAAAGTTCCACTTTCATTGGAAGCTGAAATTAAAATCAGGGATTGAGGTCGCATTCTGTGTAACTGTTGCTCCAGTTGAAAGTTAGCAAAGCAATTGGATTAAGCTACTGCTATTAGCATTATGGCTAATAATAATAATAATGTATTTCTAAACTTTTTTTTAAATGAACCAGTGCAGTGACATTCTATAAAGGCTGTTAAAGACTGACATGGAGACTGCATTAATGTGCAACTGTAAGAAATACAAATGAACAATGTCTTTTTGAATCTCTATACCAGGGCGTACAAACATCCCTGTTCACTTTCCACTTGTTGTCCGAGGCGTGGGAGGATTTTATAAATGGATGAAAGTGTGAGGGTTTTCATCGTTATTCAGGGAACCAATAGGCAAACCTAAATTCACCGGTGTGATGTGTGCAGTCTGATAGCCGTTCTCTTATCCGACGTCTTCCCTGAGCTGCTACCAACTGGATGGTTCTGATCCGTTCATAGACGTAATAGACAGCAGGCTGTGTTGCAATGCGCCACACCATGTTCGTGTGCTGCACTGGACGTGTGTGGTGTTCAACTGAGCTGGCGTATGTGTTTTTGTTTTTTGATCCATTAGGTCCACATGGACACAAAAAACTATAATAATGCTGTGCAAACTGAGATTTTATCTATAAACTGACTGCATAAGACTGGAGTATGCCGTTTTTTATTGTCTTTTTGAGACTGCTGCATTTTACTATTATTACATTGAAAAGAAAATAACACTTGTTTTGTCAGGATATTATTTCAGAAATGTGCTAAATTTTTGTTTATTATGACTTAAAAGTTAAACTAATATTTTTAATAGTAAATTTTCTAACTTGGAAGAGTAAATTTTTATATGATTAATTAACCTCCAGAGATTTTAAAGTAATTTTTGTTCTTGTTGACTTGTGAAAGCCTATCTGGAGTTTACTTTTTAACTGTTCATTCTAACCACATGTAGAATGCACGCTTTAAATGTATTAAAATCAAAAGCTTTGGTCCAGTCCAGAAAGGGTCTCCAGACTAGGCCAAGTGTCCTCTTTTTTTGGAAATCAAAAATATGGCGTGTCCACTGAAATGGTAAACTGGAGTGATAAAGAGGTCCAGAAACTTCTGGGTTTTAGATCTGAAGACCAGATCACCAGACAGTTCACAGGGCTGGGAAGGACAAACAGAACGGGCCTTCAGTCAGAACAAAAACAAGTTACATCCAAGCTATTTTGTCATTTTGCTGCATACTCTTCCGTTTGGAGTTTCTAAAACTCTTTAGAAACTATTTAGAAACTCTTTAAAATCACTGTGTTGTAGAAGCACGGTAGCCATGTTGGATTTTTTTCAGGGTTGATGGGAAGCTCAAATTTTTAAGGTCAAAATCCTGATCTTAGTGCAGGTTTCAGTTGATCCTTCTGACCTGGAACTCAACCTGGCACTCCAACCTGGCTGCTGCATGCATAAAATCTATCTGCAATTCCTGACTGTACAACATGGTGAGAAAGCTATTGGTAGTTTACGTTGCTAGGAGTCATTAGCTGCTGGGGAACAAAGCACAGCTGAAGCCTACATGGAACATATTTAAGGTTAATGTGACCTCATTTTCAGGTTGTTTTTAATGCTGATGTAAATTTAATGCATCAATAATTTAAAATCTCCAAATACTGTAGCAGTGATTCATCTCATTTGTTCCCTTTCTTTCTAAAAGATAGTTGAAACAAGTGCTTTGTTACTTTGTATTCTATTAAACAGTCCTTAACAAAGCTGCTAAATACTCAGATTAGTCTTCAGCCAGTTATATAAACTTTTATAAAAATATCTTTTTAAAAGTCTCTAATAGGTAAAGAATATTGATAATAATAATACAACATGTCACTGTGGGGGCCCCATTTGATGGGAGTAGTGCTGAGCGAGCCCATCAACCACAGCACCAATGTCTGTGAGATAGAAAGAGCAAGGCCATGAAACAGTGTCCAACACCAGGACCTCCAGCAGGTATCAGTCAGCTCCTCCACATCCGCAGCAGTCACTCCATTCTACAGGAGAGCAGGAGTTCTACTCGCAGGCTGACACGCTGCTGATCTTAGCTGTATTTTCACTCCAGGGTTGGAGGTTCTGCAGAGCATACAGTGAGCTGTTCTGTAGGCACAGTGGATCAGGGACTACTGGCTGGTTGATAGTTTTCTGGAAGGCCTCCTGCTGCAGCTGCATAAGAATCCGGTTGGCCTGCTGTCGCTCCGCTTCACGCTCTTCTGCTGTCTGCCGCCTGCAAAGAGAGTGCAAAGTCTGTGAGGGAGAGCAGGCTGCAGCTGGGGAACAGGATGGATGGATTGATTTGCAAGTTAGTTGTTTGAGTGGTGTTAATATTGACAATAATTAAGACATCCACAGTTTCTGGATTGAAAGAGAGATTATCCTAAAATCTAGGCTGAACACTATCTATTGGGGGGTTTGCCTCTTCAAAATGGACAATAAAAGTTTTTTGTTGTTGTTTTATACTATTTTTAATAAACAGGTAGTGGAAATGCAAAAAACAATAACACTTTTACTCTTTCATAATATTGTTATCAATCATTTAGAAATGAGTTCTGAATGAATTGCCTACTCTACTCAAGGATCAATCCAAGCATTTGGAGCCAGTAAGCTTATGATATGATAATACTAGCTGTACTGTTTATGGAAAAAAAGTACAAAAACAAACACAAACAAAATTTCCATCCATCCATCCATTTTCTGAACTGCTTAGTCCACCAGGGATCGCAGGGGGGGCGGGGGGCGGGGTACACCCTGGACAGGTCGCCAGTCCATCACA
The DNA here is from genome assembly GCA_028564705.1 of Apricaphanius iberus. NCBI lineage: Eukaryota > Metazoa > Chordata > Actinopteri > Cyprinodontiformes > Aphaniidae > Apricaphanius > Apricaphanius iberus. The sequence goes on from JAPXFQ010000231.1 coordinate 273,969, forward strand.
GGGCCCAAACAAAATTTCATAATAATAAATTTTTTTTGGTTTTATTAATGCTGGATAGAAGCATCCAGTTCTTATCCTTGTATGTAGCAAATATACCCTTCAGTTTTATAGCTGCACAGACCACTAGATTTATAAAATCCTTCAACCTTATTTATTAGTAAATTTATCTTGGTAGTCAAGTATTACTTATTAATTGTGGGTAGACATAAAATATTTTAATATTAGCATGAATAGAACCAGCGCTGTATAAAATAGAGATTTGACCCAAAACAAATGAATATGCAGAGAAGTTAAACAATACAAGAAATTTTATTATTTTTACTGGTATTTCTTTTCTTCATTAGAGAAATGACCAGACATGCTCTGCTTTTTACTTTTACTTGAGTAATATTACTATGAAGTCTCGCTACTCTTACCCGAGTAAAATTTCTGGATACTCTACCCACTGTGAGTAAATCCACTGAAGGAAGAGCTATATTATTTCATTTGGCTGGGAACCCTTCTGAAAATGTTATTTGGCCTTTAAATGTGGTAACCCCATAAAACACCTCGGTAGCACAAATAAAGCTGTTTGAATGAGATCTTAGAGAAGACAGTGAAGAGCAATCACCTCCACTTGGTGCGTCTGTTCTGGAACCAGGTTTTCACCTGAGCGTCGGTCATCTTCAGAGCCTTGGCCAGGGCGGCGCGCTCGGCCGACGCCAGGTACTTCTGCCGGTGGAAGCGCTTCTCCAGCTCGCAGATCTGCAGCCGGCTGAACGACGTCCTGGGCTTCTTTTTCTTCGGTGGAGTGCGGTTCTGGTACGGGTGACCTACACGGCGTGTAACAGTGAGGGGTGAGAGGGAGACTGGACAGTGTGGGACGGTGGACAGAAGGGGACAGAAGAGTGGGATATGCAAGATGGAGACAGGAAGAATACAGGGTGGACAGTGAGAAGAAGCAGCAGACACAGCTATAGCAGCATGAGAAGCAAGGAGAAGGTGCTGGAAGGGGCTCCAACTTTAGCTATTAAAATGATTTAAATTGTAATCAGGGATCTTTTAAGGGGAATCATGAATTGATACTTTATTTACAAATCTAACAGCTGGATGAAAATGTCACTGCTTTTAACACATTAGCCTCAAAATATTCGTCTGGTGTATTTAGCCTGTTTTTCAACTGTTAAAAAACAGAAAATGAGTGAGTTCATGGTTTCAGCCGTTTTTCAGAGGACACAGGCCTTTTAATATGTAGCATTTATTCACAATTTAGACTACTGTATGATACTGTATCAACAGAAGACACATTTTAATGCACAATTTTAATCATTTTAATCCATAGATGGATTTTAATTTGAGGGGTTTAACGAAAACAAAAATATGTAAATGAAGAAATTATTTAATATTTAAACTCAGTAGAATATGATGAACATATTAATTTAAAAGCTTTCTGTGATTCATGGGGAACTGAAATTTACATCCAATTTTAGCTTGCTTAGATTTTAGAAATCTATTAAGTATTAATAAGTTTACTTTTACAGTTGGCTGTTACTGCCAAATCAATTCTCATATTTTGTTTCTATATGGACACACTAGAATAAATATTTTACAACTGGATGAATTCCAACAGATTATTTTTTCCTTGTTTTGGCTGAGATTTACAAACCTTTATGAATTTCTTTTTCATTTCTAATTATCCATTGACATCACATCTTTCAAGTCCGCTCTATAGCTCTAATTTTCTTCCAGACACCCATGACATTAAAACCTTGTGGACAGACGAAGCACTGTGGATCTGAAAGCTCCACTGGTGTAGACTCTACAGAGCAGAACAAAGCAGCCACAGGATCGGAGTGGTGATCAGCTGGATCAGAGACAGCTCCAAGAGAATGCAGCGCCTCAAATTAATCGGAGCAATAATGGTTCAAGAATATCCGTAAATATGTCGTAGTATTATAACAGCGAGCGGCGCCTCATGAACACGTTTACAACAAGTTAAAGTAGGAACAATTAAGTTCTTAATTAAAACGTAAAAAAATAAATAAATAAATAAAATAATAATAATAATAATAATAATAATAATAGTTATTATTATTGTAATTTTAGTAGCAGGAAAAAAAATCCTTCAAGTTGCATGAAGGCATATAATTGCTGTGATTTTGTCTTTAAGTTATCTTTAGGTCTATATAATAATAATAATAATAATAATAATAATTATTATAATCATAATTATTATTATTATTTTTGTTGCAGAAAAAATCCTTCAAGTTGCATGAAGGCATATAATTTCTGTGATTTTGTCTTTAACTTATCTTTAGGTTTATATAATAATAATAATAAAAAAACCAAATAATAATAATAATAATAATAATAATAATAATAATAATGATAATAATAATAGCCCCCTCATTTTTATTTTGGTAGCGGGGAAAAAACTAGACCTATTCAAGTTGCAGGAAGGCCTATAACTGCTGTGATTTGGTCTTTAAGTTATCTTTAATTCTAAATAATAATAATAATAATAATAATAATAATAATAATAATAGCCCCCTCATTTTTATTTTATTTATTTTTGAAAGAAACTAGACCTATTCAAGTTGCACGAAGGCCTATAACTCCTGTGATTTGGTCTTTAAGTTATCTTTAATTCTAAATAATAATAATAATAATAATAATAATAATAATAATAATAATAATAATAGGCTACCTGTGAACCTGTCTTTGGTATAGCGCCGGTTGCTCTCCATCCACGGGAAGGTGAGCGTGCTCAGGTTGCTGACACCGCCGCTCGTGCCAGGCTGCACCGCGGAGCCCCCGCCGCTGAGAGGCCGGTGCGCGGGGACACGGATGACCCCGGCAGAGTTCATATTAGTCCCGTTCATGTTCACGCTCATGTTCATGTGATAAGCTCCCCCGAGCGATGCCATTCCACACGAGCTGCCGGCGGTGCTGCTGTTGTATCCGGCGCCGCCGCACGGGTAGCCTCCCACGCCTGCAGCGTTGTTGTTGCTGTACGCGGGGTGTCCGTAGTCCGGCTCGTGCATCCTCGCGCCCAGCATGCAGCTCTGCTCCACGTTGCTGAGAATCTGATCAATGCCGAAGCTGATGGGCTCCACGTGCGCGTGCTGCTGCAGATGCGCTCCCAGGATCCCGATGTGATCCATGGCGCTCGATGCTCCACGCGCCGCTGCCTCAGCTCCTATATCCCGCGTGCTGTTTCTTGGTGGACCTGCTTCTCGTTATTTGGCGGCGGGGAGCGCCGCGCGCCTCTTTCTGTGTGCGCTCCCTGGCCTGCCCAGCCCAGCCTCCTCTGTGCCGGGTCATCAATCAAGCTGCCAAGGAGACAGCGCAAGATTAAGACTCCACTATGCAGGGCCTGCAAACTCAGAGACTCAATTTAACACACACCCCCACACACACAAGATACGATATTTGTAATACAAATATTTAATAATTAATATTTTATTTTTCTAAATTACTTGCCTATCATCAACGCAGAATCTGACATTTTTTTAATGATCTAGTATCTTGTCTATTATTGTGTTATCTATTATATTATCTATTCTTTTTATGACCCTTTATCTTCTATTTTTTAATCCCTCTATTTTTTAATTTAAGGGTTTGCACTCGGCCTGCAAGGTTTCTTTTCTGACCCTCTATTTTTCAGGCCTCGTGTTCTGTTCCCACACTATGCCCCGGGCAAGTCAACAGCTCTTTAACCGAGTGGTTAGAGAATTATTTTGACAATACATGGAAATATAGTTGCTTTCCAAAGGGTTTGGAAAGGGCGCCTTCAGGACAATATTTTTCTGTTTGCAGGTTATTTTCCAAAGCAAATTTACCCCCAATAAATCCCCCAAAGAAAGAAAGAACTTTACTTAGCTGCAACTGAAAAATGTGCCAAAGTAATTATCACAGAAAGCTCAGTGGTGAATACGAATACATTTGTATGAAACAATAAAATATATAATTCATACAGGATAAAGCTCACAGAAAAATACATTCTCATTTTCGAAAGATACATGTTCCGAAATATAAAACTATTACATAGAAAACAACAGCAGTGCATTTTAAAACAGTGTCAAAAATATGCACGATAACTAATATCAAATGATTAGGAACAAAAGCAGGCGACTGCCATTAAATAAATACTAAAAAGACGCAAAAAATGATGGACAAAAAAATATTCTGAGCAATTTTAGACACAGAAATATATATATATATATATATATATATATATATATATATATATATATATATATATATAGCATAAGCCTTATTAAAAACGGCCTAATAGGCTGAGATGATCCAAGGTGCGCCGATGAAAAATGAGCGACTCTTAGTGCGCCATGGCTCCCTTATTGCTGCGGATATGACGCTATTACTTATTCATGTTCTGAGGGATGACACGGCTGAGAAAACGGACCCACTCCTCGTGGATTTCCTTTGGTTTTGTGTTCTTTTTCTCCTGAATTTTCTCCGAGTCCAAACCTGCCTGGGATCCAGAGGACTGGTTCTGAATAACTGGCACTATAAAAGTGTAATTTCTGTCACGTTAAGGAATGCTGATTCTTGTTTTTGCTGCTCACTTATATCAAAGGAGAGATGGATAATGCGAACAGTTGATCATAAATAACACGTGGCCCTTTAAAACCCAAAACAATTAAGTGAAAAATTACACTGAAGGACTCATTGATTTTTCTCTCCCTACAAACGCCGCTGGGACCTAATTACTTAACTTTGAGTATTTATATATTAATATTTTATACGCCGTGAAATGTTCTCATTGGCCACTGCCTGACATCAAATTTTAATGCCGATGGCAGCCAATCCGCTCACGGACACTCAGCTCTCGGGTCTGATGACCCATAAATGATCATGAGGGAATGGTGGGAGATGAAAGATAATCATGCAGTAATGTGGGCAGTATTTGGAAACAATCAGCAGGTGTTTACCCTACTATCTATCTTCTGCATAATCAATAACATACATTTGTAAGACAAACTATATTTATTCGCTGAATCTAAGATGACGTAAGTAATTCTCCAGTTTACTACCATGATATTTTTGATTGTGAGGAGCTCCAGCGTTTGTCAGTCCATTTCAGCCCCGAAGGCTGCAGGCTGGATGTGAAAGCCGACCGGAAGGAACAGGCTCAGCAGGCCTGACATGCTCACAGAGACACTGGTGGTGGCATCTTCTTAAACACAATTATCGACAAGAAGAAGAAGAAGAAGAAGAAGAAAAAACCCCGAACACAAGTCCTTACTTCAAATGGAGACAATAGCTAACTATTGATTCCATGCCAACTTAAGCAGCTCATGCTGAAATATGCTTCAAACACCTTTATCTGACATCACAGAACAACTGAAACTCCATCAGTTGTGTTGCCCTTTAATTCAGTTTGACAGTGATTCAACCCAGTATAAAGTAGGTTAGTGCTGCTATCATACCGCTGAAACCAAATATTTCCATGAACCATGAAAGAGACATAATACAATATTGTCTTATTCACCTTTAATTAAACATTTTTCTGCTTAGGGTTACCAACGTTATTTTTGCTAAATTGAAAAAATAATCATAGACAGATTTTTTAATAACTTTCTCCAAAGTCAAATGATTACATAGTGTAATATTAATTTTTCTTTAATCAGTTTAGAAAATCCCAAGTGATGATGTCTTAGCTTTGTAAGCTCCTGATAGGTAAACTTACATCATCTGTTAAATGGGGACACATCAGGAAGGCAACACCTCCTAACTGCTTTGTGATATCATAGCAAATCAAGAGAGATCAGTCAAGATACCAGAAGGAGAATTATGGACCTCCACCAGCTTGGTTCATCCCTGGGTCCAACTTCGACACACCTGAACGTTCCATGTCCATCTGTTCTAACTACTATAAAAACATAATGAGAATGTCCTGCTCTCATACCGGTAAGAAAAGCAGGGCCGGCCCAAAGTCTTAAGGGGCATTAAGCAGATTTGGACTGGGGGGGCTTTCTGTTAAGACCACTGCCCACAATTACAGCGTTTTAATCAACATTGGGTCCAATCTGGGAAAGAAACCAGAGTTTATTTGGCTGATCCTAAAAATAAATCAGAGGTAACTGTTAAAAGGAAAGTTGTTTTTTCAACCTGGACCTTATTTCTTTTTTTCTTTTTTAGCAAATATAAGGTTCATTTACTCACCCAGATAAGTTTAGAGCTACATGGAGCCGTTCAGGAGGACTTTATATCCAGTCTTGATCAGCGTATATCCTTATAATGGAATTCTATATCTGCTCCAAGCCTCCTTCATTTAACCATGTTTTATTATTAAACGTTAACAGGACTCCCCTCGGAGTCCAGAGTTATGTCGCAGGTTTAGGTCTAAGCATAGGTTTTATAGTTCACACTACTGGATCATTAGTCGATTCAAATGTTTGTTTTGTTAAAAAAACATGTATTATGTAAATTAGGTTAAAATTCTTTTTTTAATGTGCTCATCATTGTTTGTCACTTTGTTCAGGTTTTTGTGTCTAGAGGAGCTGTATGGGAGGGGCCGGCCCAGCACTTCCTGTTTGTATTGCCATGGCAACTGATTGCATCACTGCGTTAAACCAAGAGAAAAGATCTTTCTTTCTTTCTTTCTTTCTTTCTTTCTTTCTTTCTTAGTAACCTTTTGAGTTGTATTGTATAAATGGTAGGCCTGTGTATACCATTTAGTTGTGTGGATTAGTTGCTCACTTAAATTAAATTAAATCAAATCAAACTTTATTTATAAAGCGCTTTTCTTACTACATAGCTTCTCAAAGTGATGTTTAGACTAAAATGATCCCACAAACCCCACCCTTCCAAACCCAAAATGATAAAAAAATAAAAAAACATAATCACAACTATACCCCCCTCCCCGTTCACCCCCCATCCCAACGCATCTCCCATGCACACATACACATAGAAGCAAAAATAAAAGCAACAACAGGCTGAGTACAGATGAGCCAGGAAACGCCATCATGGAGCCATCTGGATCAGCAGCAGATCAGCAGCAGAAGCCAAGGCACTGACCCAGGGCGCCCAGAGGAGGGAGGGCTGGTACCCCCACCTCCACCCAAGCAAAACCTGGGGAGCTCCCAGGCAGCTACAGCCGACATACCGACCTACCCTATGCAGAGGGCTCCCTAAGAGGAATCTGTGGAAGGATGACTAAAATAAGAAGTTAAAATATTAAAATAAACAGTAGGAGATAAGATTAAGTAGTAAAATACTGATAAAAATGTTAAGACTGAAAGCATTTTAAATTTTAAAGTGTAAAACAATGATACGATATGATCACATAAAAATTAAAAGCAGATAAATAATTAATAAATAATAGCCAATATCAAATAAAACATGCAGAGCGATTTAAACAGATATTCATAAATAATAATCATTTAAAAGCTATGCTAAAAAGGTACGTCTTGAGCCTGCTCTTAAAAACATGAACATTCTCTGCGGCCCTGAGGTCCTCTGGAAGCCTGTTCCTGAGGTGAGGGCCATAATAATGGAAGGAAGCCTCACCATGAGTTTGTGTCCTGACTTTGGGAATGATAAGGAGACGGCTGCAAGAGGAGGGCAGAGACAACGAGGGTTCATATGGTAAAATTATTTCTGACAGATAAGAAAGCCCAAGACCATTAAGACACTTAAAAACCATTAGAAGAACCTTAAAATCGATCCTAAAACATACGGGGAGCCAATGCAGTGATTCTAAGAACAGTGTAATGTGTGTGCTCCCACGTCCTGGTCTTCATCAGGACACGAGCTGCTGAATTCTGTAAAAGCTGTAAACTTGATGTAGTCTTTTTGGGAAGACCAGAAATCAGGGCATTACTGTAAACGATTCTACTGGTGATAAAAGCTGCATTAGCGTCTCTGTATTGGCCCGAGAGAGAATGGGGCGGACTCTGGCGATGTTCTTTAGGTGATAAAAACCTATTTTAGTCATATGTTTAATGTGTGGAATAAAAGTCAGCTCAGAGACAAAAATCTCGCCCAGGTTCTTCACTTGTAAAGATGGATTAAAGGAGCCTCAGAACCGATGACTAAAATTTCCGTTTTGTCCTGGTTCAGCTGGAGAAAGTTTTCTGCCATCCGTAGTCTGTGCTCCGATTAAAAACGCGTTTGATGAAAGATAAGTCGCTAAAAGTTAAAAACTGTCATAACTAGTCATAAAAAACATTTTAAAAAACAGTTAAAACCGTGTTACAAAGAGTCGGAGTTGGCAGGAGGCTTCTGGACGCCGACGCATGCGCAATAAGAAAATATATAAATAAATGAATAATATAATACCTGTTTCTATGTAGTTTGATTATGTGTATTTTGATGGCATAGACTCATTTTCAGCTGTGCTGTTTAAAGTTTGTATAAAGCAAGTAAGACTGTTGCAACAAAAAAGAAATGGATGAAATAAAGTGTTGAAGAAATTGTTTAATGCAGAAGAAACTCTGAAATGTCTCCTGATGCTAACCTTTTACCACCTTCCAAGACCCTCATGTTATATTTCCCTCACACAGATCCTAAAATCAGGAGTGTCAGAACTCATGTGTCACTTTGGTCTAATGCAGTTTTATCAATCACTTTGCTACTATTTTCACAACCTCGAAGTCATTTTTCATAACTCTAGACACAAAACCCACAAATGAAAAAAAATTAATTGCTTGAATACAATACACGTAACACTAAGATCATTTGTTCTTTCAACAAAAATTGCCTGTTCAATATGACACAAGTTAACATCAATATCCAGCTATGTTAAAATGCAATTTAGACATTACATTTGAAATTAGTCTTTTCATTTCCTTGCAATGATCTTACTATCAATTGATACAAATTCTCAAAATGACAAGTAACTTGCATAGTTTTATGGAAACAGGCTATCTTCCATGTTTAAATTATGAAAGTTTCAAGATACTGTAATAAGATTAATTGTCACCAATTAGAGTGGAGCATGAAGCAGTTAGACTACAATATCCATGAATGTAGCCTAATATTTTATTATATTGTATTCCGTAGATACTATAATTATTTTTGCTTTGCTGGAAAAAAAAACAATGTTGTGATTGTACTGTAGTGTTTTGCATCAATATATTATAAACCTTGTTCAACGATTCCACTGTCAATTCAAATCAGTTTAAATTTTGTTTATTGTTACTGATCCAATTCAAAGCAGATGTCATCTCTAGACACTTTTTAATAAGTCATTTCAATACAATTGTACAAACATCCCATTCAGTTAAAAGTTTTCTATGTAAAGAATCCCAGCAGACTTTGTCTGTAGTAGGCTATTCTCACTGCTACAGCAGTACTTTGAAGGAGATCCATTTACTCTGCATGTAGTACCATAATGAAATGCTATGTATTTCTAACACATTATTTCACCAAGTTATTTTTTCCCCTGAACTACTGTCTCTGCATGGTTAGTATCTGGGTCACAGAGTCATTCTGGGTTGTATGGTTGGTGAGAAAGGATGGCTCCTCGTCTCTTAAATGTCACTACAGACATGTCAAAGCACATGAGGGTGATTATGTGTCTAAAATCCTGATCACTCAGAGAGCAGGAACATACCAGAAGTTATTTTAAGTCATTATTGAACACTGAATTAGATGATTACTGAACTTTCCTTCACAGAATCTGGCTAAAGAGATAATATTACAAGGGAAGTATACATATCTAAGTATACATGTCTATAACTAGTGCAGTCTTTTAATTTGACCTGCAAATTTCTTCTGACTGGAAGTACAGACCCATTCAATAAAAGAAAATATCAAAGAAAAAAAATATTCAACTATCTTAATTTACTAAATGAACCAGATTATATAAATGAATCCCATGCAGACTGCCTTTATTTCAGTTAAATATTTCTGTTTTCATATTTATATAGAATTTTATGCTTAGAGCTAACGCAGACACATTTAATATTCAATTATTATGTCGGATCAATGAAAAAAAAAGTTGTAATACAGAAATGCTATTTTCTTAAAGTACTTCAGGACAAATGAGCCTAATTGAAACATGTATTCTAATGTAATGCATATGAGTTGACAGGGTTTGTCTTATCAAAGCAATAATTACTCAGAACAAGGTTTGTCTTTATAACTTTGCAAAGGAGAGAAAGCTTCAGCCGTGTCTGTGCTCAACTCCAAAGGTCTTACACCGATGCAGTTCCTTTTATTCACCAAACAGGGAGTGATTACATTTCATCATGAAAAGAAAAAAGGGTTTCAAAGCATCACAGAGCAGCACAAAGAGTGTGATAAGCCACCTTCCTCTTAAGAGATGAAAGGCTTCACACTTCTACAGGATGGAGAAATACTGACACTCACACATGAACATATTATATGATAAGATAAAAACGCATAAGGTTTCCTAAACATAAGGTTTAAATCTCTGTCATGAGTGTATTAACATTTTAGGCATCCAGCCAGACTACAAACTTGATTCTGATAGAGAATCTAAGTATGGAGCTAATTATTACATTGCTGTTTAAGGCAACATTCCAACCTCTTAGACTTGGAGTTTATCTCCCAACATAATCATTAAAACACCAGAGGGAGCATGCAAAAACTTGCTCGGCGGCTATGAACAAATAAAAGCCTAAATTTTCCTATTTCTCACTGAGAAGGATATACAGTAAGTATTTTTTTATTTCATATTTTATATCAATGTAAATAAAAGATAGATCATTTTATTTTAAAAATTGCCACTTCTTTTGCACCGTTTCACTGTGTTTTGAGAGATGCTTGTATCATTTTCTGTCAGAAACCAACGTCTTGCTTGAATGATAATATAAATCTGCCAGTGGTATGAATAATATTGAACATAGCTGTGCATAAAAAACCGGGTTCAAATAAAGCCTTGATAATGCTAAGCAACAGGGAAAGATAGAGATTTTGCACCTTAAAAGTGCTTGTTCTGGAGTAAACGTGTTTGCACAAAAGAAGCTAAATTTGGCCAGGAGCATAATACAAAGAAGAAATTGTAAGTGAAAACCTGAGCATAATTTGATTTGGCTCCTTAAAAGGAAAAATCATTTGGAATCTGCAGAGCTTGATTGCATGCTGAGCTGATCCATGTGTTTTAGGTAAATTGGACTGCAGATATACCCAGAACTGAGTATCAGATACAAACTTTCATTATTTCTTTGTGTATAAAAGTAACCAAGAACCAATGTGGAGGAACCACATACTTCAGATCTCAACCGACATACAGCGTTTGGAGGGAATGTGCTGTGATACAGCATAGTAAACCTAATTTCTACTGCTAATCATTTGCATTTTTATTAATTTCCTTGATGAATGTTAATAAATTAATAAAAACAACACCAAAAAACAAAACAAATACTAATTGAATGGTTTATCATATAAAGGGTGAGGATGAAAAAAATAACATCACAACAAAATCTGCCTGTCTTGCAATTGCCAGAACAAAACTATGAAAATGAAACCTTGTTGCTAAAACCTCAGAAACTGACTGGATTGTAAGATAACTACACAGACTGTGCTTTCTATTTCTATCATTCAGCCTTTTTTTCCAAATGCATCTTCAGCCCCTTAGCTAAAGTTAGTTGCTAGAGGTTTTTGGCTACCACTTTATGTGGAACATATCAGAACTGGGGTTGAGCTTTCCTGGCCTCATTAAGGCTGGGGACTACTGTTTTCCTTCCCACTATGTGACTGACAGCTCCCTATCAGAGCACTTATCAAGTGAAAGTCAAGGACTTCCAGGAGTCCCATTTTCAGGTGATTGATGGAAGCCAGTCAGTGAATAAGGAGACAGAGTGAAAGAGAAAGAGTGGGTGAAAGAGGACAACCTCACCAATACACGAGTGAACTAAAAGTAAATAAGCACTGGAAACTGGAGTACATTGGAAAATAAGAACTACAATAACTTTGTGAAGACCAGCATGGCATTGGAGCTCAACTCAGTAGATCTAATTTCTGCCAAGCCAAAGTGAGTTCTGTGGGCTGGCATGCATACATATGTATAGTGATGTATGCAAAAGTCAGAGAGTTGCACATTTAATCTTAATGTTATTGCATTATCTGACCATTTCTGCATCTCATTTGAAAATAACTAAATTGATTGATTTCTAATCACAGTAAGACCATAATTAAAAAATGCTTCCTCAAAGAAAACTCAGCTGAAAATTTTAAACTGATGTACACTCCAACCCGATCCGAATTCTATCCAAAATCTCAGACATGATGGATAAGATTGCGCAACTTAAGGTTAAAACTGTCATGAGTTAAAAGAGGTCTCAGTGGAGAAAAGATCCACTGATATTTAATGAAAAAAGGGAGTGTCGACGCACTGAGAGAAATGGTGGAAAACTTGACTCCAAGTCACTGAGATTCTTCACAGAAACAACAACAATCTAAGTTCATTATGAGATATATAAAGAGAGACTGAAAAAATATCAATCAACCTTAAAGGATGCAAGTGAGTCATTCTTCATTGAGATTCTTCACAGAAACAACAATCCAAGGACAACGTTGAGCACAGTTAACACCCATGCAGAGAAAAATGACTGATTTCAAAACAATAAATCAGTCGAGTTTTGATTAAATTATTGAGAAACTAAGTTCTGCCACCTAATGCTTGGATATCTTACCGACAGGTTTTCTTGAAAAAAAATCCTCCCTCCTATCAGGGCAGATCTGATCAAAAATAGTTAATTCATCCCTCCTATCAGGTATTTTCCCACTAACTGTTAAAAGCAGTTATCAAGCCAATACAAAAAAAAAAAGAACCTAGACAGCACATTAATACAAAACTCCATTTCAATCTCTAATCTCCCATTTATTGTTTAAATTATTGAAAAAGCTGTGCTCCAGCAGTTAAACAGCTTCCTAACAATGAATAATCGCTTTGATATTTATCAGTCTGGTTTTCGTAGGTATCACAGCATAGAGAAAGCCCTCGTCGAAGTCTTCAATGACATCTGTACAAATACTAACTGTGGTCAAACCACAGTATTGGTACTATTAGACCTCAGTGTGGCTTTTGACACTGTTGATCATGATATATAACTGGAATATCTAGAGAACTGGGTCGGACTCTCTTGTACAGTACTTGACTGGTTCAACTCCTACCTCAAGAACAGGAACTTCTTTGTGTCAATTAACCAGTTCTCATCACAAAACGCAGAAATCACATGAGCCCATCCAAGGGCCCCTCCTATTTAGCATCTACATGCTCCCACTAAGCCAAATTATAACCACCAACAATGTTAACTACCACAACTTTGTTTATATCTCAATGTCACCAGGTGATGTTGAACCCATCCAAATCCTCAATAAATAAATAAATAAATAAAACAAAACCGACCTACTTACAGATCTTCCAGATTACTCAGTTCCTCCAGCTCTAGTTTACTGATCGTTCCTAGAACCAGAACCAAGCATGGGGAAGCAGCTTTCAGTTTCGATGCTCCTCATATCTGAAACAAACTACCGGGAGAATGCAAAACTGATGAGACACTGAACACATCTAAAACAAAACGGTATCTATTTAGACTAGCTTATGAGTAACTGATACTATTAGTGCCAAAACTATTATTAAATGTTTTTATCCTCAATTGTTGCTTTTAATAAAATACTATTGTTTGTTTTATAAATGTTCGTTTATGGTTTCTCTTATTAATTCTATGTTTTAATTTTCACATTTCTGTAACCATGTACAGCACCTTGAATTGCCTTGTGTTGAAAGTGTGCTATACAAATAAAATTGTCTTGTCCTGCCTAGACTCAGAGGTATGGGGATAAGCCGGTGAGTGGAATGGCTTTTATGGAGAGTCACAAGTAAAGAGGTTGAGGATCTCTGCATCTGTAGTTGCAGAGGGAAAACTCTGGTATGGGAGGAATTCAGAAAGGCCATAGAGAGATTTGGCCTGAAGGAAGTTTGGGAAACCAACACATTTGGTAATTGAAAAAGAGGAAATTGACCATTCCAAGTTGTGCAGGGATCAAGGCACATGATCACAGACCCAGAATGAGTACATTGTCAGGTAGTAGAAGGGGAACTTTGAGGATCTTCTCTATTAGGTCACTACCAGCAGCAGGTTGCCAGGTGCGGATAAGATTTGGTCTGATTTGGCTGATGGCTGGTGGAATCATCTCTTCAGTCATGCATGGAGGACAAGGAAAACAGTGGTATGGTATGCACTGGGATGGTGGTTCCAATTTTTAAGAACGAGGACTGAAGAGTTTCTTTCAAGTATTGAGGGATCCCACTTCTCAACCTCTACGAGAGAGCATACTCTAAAATGTTGCAAAGAAAATCAGTCAATTGGTGAATTTGATCCAGGAGGAGCAAGGTGGAGAAATTCTGTTGAAGTAAATTGGATCTTTTTCCTGGTCATAAAAACATCAAGGAGACCATGGGTATTTTCTGCTCTTGTCTACGTGTGTATGTCAATCTGGAGAAGGCTTATGACTGTGATCCGCAAGTGTCAACAATTAGATCCTAATGGGAAACAATAAGTCAGCACTAAACAGTAGCATACATGCACAAGTAAAGGGTAGGAAAGTCAGTAAAAAGCCTTATGGCCTCAAGAAATACTGACCCAATAATTTATATAGTTTTCCCATAAAAGGTTTTCTTTCTGTTTGTTGGACATTGGCTTGTTGACATCTTGAATAGAAAGAATGAGTGTTTGATGGGAGGAATTACTGGATCTGTGGGAGGAAACTAAGAATGCTTAATTCTTGGCCTCAGTGCTCAGAACGGAAGCCTGACAATTTCAGTATTAATGAAGAAAACTGTTCATCCTGTGATCTCTGACATAATGGCTGCTGTGTGAATTTCCATAGAGGAAGAGCAATGTGTGCATCATTCAATCAGATGGACTGAAAGCAGAAAGCAGATATCCCACTTCTGAAAGGAATCCCTGCTATTATTGTTAACGTTTCCATTATCGTATGAATCGTTACCAGAAGGGCTTGACTGGTTGAAGATTCTCATTCAGACCTCTACCGTCAAAAGGTTCACATCAAACACAATGTGATTTTAACCTTAACTTTCACAATAAAGCTGTTTCAGTTCTAGTTGAAGTAAAGAAATATTACACAAAACACAACTGTAACAATTTGAAGAACATTATCTCAGTGTATGAATTGGAATTTATTGTGGATTTTCTATGTTCCACTCAGGGTCGGAGTTAAAAATACAGTCAGATACAGTTTGGACCCCTCAGCAACTCCCTTTTCTATTTGATTGCCCTCCTGGCACAAATGGAGCCTTTCAAAAAAGCCAAAAGAAGTTTAAGGTGTTGACTTCAGAAAGGCCATTCCAGAAGCTTGGTCTGCTTTTTCCTTTTCATATCAGAATAACACTGAATGTACTTCTGCATACATTGAAGCATAAACATTTTCAGTCAGCCACCAATTGTGAAAGCTCTTCCATTTAAAACGATGAGGCCTGTAATTTTAATCATAGGTATACCTCAACATGGCGATCCCACAGCCTCCTTAACAGCCTTCTGATTTATGTCTATGCGTTTTCTCTGGGCAGGTGTGCTGAAATGGCAATTTCATTGTACCACTGGTTACAATGCCAATAAAATATTGTTTTAACTATGAGAGACAAGATGAAAAATTAAATCCAGAAAATCACACTGTCCGATTTTTAAATAATTTATTTGCAAATCATGGTGGAAAATAAGTTCAGTTCAGTTTATTTATATAGCGCCAATTTACAACAGATGTCATCTCAAGGCACTTTCAAGAAAAGTCAATACAATCTACCAAAAGGTCTTTTTTATGTATGATTTAGTCAGTAACATAATTTGATCTCAATACTTCGTTATATACCCTTTGTTGGCAAAGACACAGTTAAAAACTTTTCTGTAAGTCTTCATAAGGCTTTCACACACTGTTACTGGTATTTTGGCTCAGTCCTCCATTAAGATCTCCTCTAGAGCAGTGATGTTTTGCGTCTGCTGCTGAACAACAACAACTTTCAACTCCCTCCAAATATTTTTTACGGGGTTGAGGTCTGGAGACTGGCTGGGCCATTTCAGGACCTTGAAATGCTTTTTACGAAGCCACTCCTTTGTTAACCGCGTGGTGTGTTTGGGATCATTATCATTTTCAAAGACCCAGCCACATTACATCTTCAATGTTCTTGCTGATGGAACTTAAAATGTCATAATACACAGCTCCATTCATTTTTTGCCGTACGCAGCTCAATCGTCCTGGTCCTGTTGCCGAAAAACAGCCACAAAGCATGATTTTTCCACCCCCATGCCTCACAGTAGGTATGGTGTTCTTTTGTTGCAACTCAGCATTCTTTCTCCTCCAAACTAACTAAAAGAAGAATGAATAAAAGAAATAACTACCAAAAGTAGAAAAGTAAAATGGACAAGTTTACAAATAAAAATAGAAACAATAACCAATGAATGGATCATGATGTCACAGTTCAGTATGAATATGTATTCTTAAAACCCAAGGCTTGTATTTAAGAGTTTTGGAAGCAAAACTAAGTTTGTTTTAAACAAATTGTGATCAATTTAAGACTAATTAGCACCTTTTGGTTTGTGGTCAAACAACCAATTTACAATGCAAACCAAGAGAAGACAAAAGAAACGTTGGATAAAGTAATGTTTCACTGAATCATTTGCTGAATTAGAAATCAATAACCTTTGGAAAGTGGATTATATTTCATGGATTGGTCACCGCAGTGATATATCTAATTTTAGATTGCTCTTTCCCAAGCTAGACAAAAGTGTGGGAGTCCCAAGGGCAGGAAGGTCATCAGAATGTGTTTTTCCCATCAAATGAACTGCGTGATGAACAAAGAACGAACACTATCAGTGACAAAATACCACAGATGGGGTTTCCGTTTAGACAACAAGTTACGTCTCAAAGTCATTTAAATGGAGAATTTCCTGATTATTATAACTAATTCCTATGGCCAGCATGAGAAATGTCTAAATATGAACTAATTGTGTGATAATTGGTTTTGTTGTTATTGTTGGTTCTCTCCCACTATCATTAGGAAATGTATTACCATTTTGAAATAAGTTGTTTTTATGTGTGTAAAAAAAATGTAGGACTGTAATTGGAAACTTATTTCAAGATAAGTTCTGTGTAGTAATTAATATTTATTAGTAGTTATTAGTAAAGGTATCCGGTGAATATAGCATAATGTTTGGCACTTAGAGACTGAATATGGACGAGAGTTATTTATATTTTACCTACTCTGGCTCAACTGAAGGACAATGAGAGACATGTTATGTCTCTGGAGCAGTTGACTCTAAGGTAAGTTCACTGAGCTGCAGGAGCAGGAGCACACTTTTATCTAGCCCAGGGCGAGAACAAATTACCCGAGGGATGAGTTCCTGTTCAGATCCTAATAAATATCTTTAAAACTCCAAACGAGATTGAATTAGTCAAATCCTTATCTACATATATATGGCCCCTTTCCGTGACAGACAGTTTCAAAAATGGAGTAACGGATGGAGTAACTCGTCACTGTAAAAAAGAAAGACATAGTTCAACTCAAATTTTCAAGGCAACCGACAGCATAACATTTTTGAGTTGAAGATATCAACTATTTTTAAGTTTAGGAAAACTACAATTATTAAATTGCATCAAGTAAGTGTTCCAACTTCTGACAACTAACGTTTTGAAATTCAAGTTACTGGAACTTCCAAGTCTGTAAAAGCGTACCATTTCGAGTTAAAATTACCAACGAGAGGACTGGACCTTAATTCGATAGCAATATATATCGATCGATTGTAACGTTTAAGTATAAACAGCCAGAAAACCCAGAACGCAGCCAAGACTAGAATGTTACTTTTTAAAGGGGTTTATTTGGTTACAGAGAAAAAGGTGTAGAAATGTCCCTCTTGGATGCAGTCTCTGCGGGGTTGGAATAACTGAATAGGGAGTCCCAGAGGTATCAACTGGCTCACCAAAAGCAGAGTAAGGCATCCACAGTCCAGAATACTTTGGTCCAGTGGCAGTCCAGAGTCCTGCACAGGAGGTTCTTGGCAGAGCAGAATATGAGGTCCAATAGGCTTGAGACAGAGTCAGGTTCAGGCAAGGTTCTGCAACAGGATGTCAAAAAGACTAATCAGAAACCACTAAGGCTAGGCAAAAACAGTGGTCAGGGTCCAGGAGTGTTAAAACGGAGATAACACGAGCAGTTAAACAGGGCTTGAGGACTGTAACAAAAGCAGACGATCTAGCACTGAGAAGGCCTAGAGCAGGTGTTTAAATAGGGAGCTTCCCAGGTGCAGACAATGAGCAATCAGTAGGTGGAGGGAGAGTGCAGCAAGCTCAAGGACAGGGATAAAATTATGACAGTACCCCCCCCCCCCTTTAAAGGGCGGCACCTGACGCCCTTCTGGGCTGGTCCGGATGACTGCGATGGAACTCTTGGACGAGGTCCCTATCCAGGATCAGGCGAGAGGGAATCCAGGAACGCTCCTCAGGACCATAACCAGTCCAGTCCACCAAGTACTGGACCCCACGGCCCCGACGTCGGGACTGCAGCAGGCGATTCACCGTAAAGGCAGGAGCCCCATCAATGAGTCAGGCGGGTGGCGGGGGTTTGGAAGGAGGGCAAAGCCTGGATGACAGAACAGGTTTGAGCCTGGAGACGTGGAAGGTGGGGTGAACCCGCAACGTGGGGGGCAGTTTGAGCCGTACAGCAACCGAGTTCACAATCTTGGCAATAGGAAATGGGCCTACAAAACGTGGTGCCAGCTTGCGATTTTCAACCTTAATGGGGAGATCCTTTGTACAAAGCCATACCTTCTGACCCACCAGGTATCATGGGGCCATGGAACGGTGACGATTGGCATTCCGGGCAGGTACAGTCGAGGTCTTGCAGAGAGCCGCTCGGGCCCGTCTCCATATCCTGACACAACGACGTGCAGACACATGGGCAGCAGGAACCTGAGTAGTCCTTTCATCAATGGAGAGAAATGGGGGCTGATAGCCATAGACAACATGAAAGGGTGAAAGACCTGTAGCACTTGAAGGTAACCCATTGATGGCATACTCCACCCAAGGTAAGTTTTGAGACCACCGACTGGGAGTGTCCATGCAGAGGATGCGTAACTTGGACTCAACCTCCTGGTTCATCCCCTCTGTCTGGCCATCAGTCTGACGATGAAAACCTGAAGAAAGGCTAATGTCAATGCCCAGGAGAGTGCAAAACTCACCCCAAAACTGGGAGACGAATTGTGGTCCCCTATCAGATACAATGTTGTGGGGAACTCCATGAATCCTGAACACCTCTCGGGCCATCACGTCAGCGAGTTCAGAGGCAGAAGTTAACTTGTGAAGGAGAAAGAGGTGGGTCATCTTGGAGAATCTATCAACCACAGTTAGGAGAATGGTGTTACCTTGAGATAGAGGTAGGCCAGTGACAAAATCCATGGAGATGTGGGACCAAGGTTGATGTGGAATCGGCAGAGGCCTCAGAAGACCTGCTGGAGGACGTCGAGAAGATTTTACTCTGGAGCAGGTAGCACATGCTGACACAAACTCATGTGTGTCCCTCCTCAATGTTGGCCACCAAAACCCTGACTGTGCCACTGCCAGCGTCTTTGCAATACCTGGGTGACAGAACAATTTAGAACCATGACAGAACTGAAGGACTCTTGTTATCATGTTCTCAGGAACAAACAGACGATCTGGGGGACACCGAGCAGGAGGTGGTTGGGTCCGATGACTCCTCCTCAGCAACGCCTCTATCCTGGTCAGAGCCAACCTGGTCCTGGAGGGAAGAATGTAGTCATCTACAGCCTTGTAGTTGTCTCCGGTTGGTAAGGTAGAGGACTGGTACACTCTTGAGAGGGCATCTGGCTTGATATTCTTGTTACCAGGTCGATAGGCCAAGACAAAATCAAATCTACTAAAGAATAGTGCCCATCTGGCTTGGCGTGGATTTAGTCTTTTGGCTGTTTTGAGGTACTCCAAGTTCTTGTGGTCTGTCCAAACAGTAAAGGGGTGTGTTGACCCCTCCAACCAGTGCCTCCATTCCTCCAGTGCAAGTTTGATAGCCAATAGTTCTCGGTCCCCAACATCATAGTTTCTCTCTGAGACTGAGAGACGGCGAGAGAAGAAGGCACATGGGTGTAGCTTGGCATCATCAGCAAACCGCTGAGACAGCACTGCCCCAACACCGGTGTTAGAGGCATCAACCTCAACCACAAAGGGGTTGGAAGGATCGGGCAAATGCAGGATGGGAGCTGAGGTGAAGAGAGTCTTAAGTTTCTCGAAAGCTTGTTTGGCTTCAGCAGACCATTCAAACAGAATCTTTGTTGAAGTGAGCTGATGAAGAGGGGCAGCCACTGAACTGTAGCCCTTGATGAAGCGTCTATAAAAATTGGCAAACCCCAGAAACCGTTGAAGCTCCTTTTTGTTGGATGGAGTGGGCCACTCCAGGACAGCAGTCACTTTGGAAGGGTCTATGGTGATCCTGCCAGGGGCAATGACAAACCCAAGAAAAGACACAGAAGTCTGATGAAAGGCACATTTCTCTGCTTTGACAAAAAGTTTATTTTGGAGGAGCCGGAGAAGAACTTCACGAACATGCTGGACATGGGAGGATAAGTCCTTAGAGAAAATCAATATGTCATCGAGGTAAACAAAAACAAATCTATTTAGCATGTCCCCCAAGACATCATTAACTAAGGCCTGAAAGACAGCAGGGGCGTTAGTGAGCCCAAACGGCATTACTAAATACTCAAAATGTCCTGAAGGCGTGTTGAAAGCAGTTTTCCATTCATCACCCTCCTTTATTCGGACCAGATTGTAGGCATTTCGCAGGTCTAATTTGTTGAACACAGTACAACCTTGAAGGAGCTCGAAAGCAGATGTCATGAGGGGGAGAGGATACCTGTTCTTGATTGTGATATCGTTCAGTCCACGGTAATCAATGCATGGTCTTAGGGACCCATCCTTCTTTCCTACAAAGAAGAATCCCGCACCAGCCGGTGATGATGATTTTCTGATGAGTCCAGCTTTCAGGGCATTCGAAATGTATTCCTCCATAGCCTCCCTTTCAGGACCAGATATGGAGTACAGTCTGCCCCTAGGGGGGGGGGGGTTCCGGGCTGCAGGTCAATGGCACAGTCGTATGGTCTGTGGGGAGGCAGAGAGGTGGCCTTTGACTTGTTAAATGCTTCACACAAATCATGATAAATCTCTGGGACCTTAGATAAGTCTGGATAATGTTGTGGAACTGTAGAGGGCAAGGTCATAACAGGGACTTCTCTCAGACAGACTGTGGAACAGAAGGGACCCCAAGTCTGAACCTCACCAGTGACCCAGTCGATGACGGGATTGTGTCTGGTGAGCCAGGGGCGTCCCAGGATAACCGGAATCTCTGAGGACCGTACTAGTAGGAACGTGATCTTCTCATGGTGGTTTCCTGAAATAAGAGTAGATATAGGCTTAGAGTGATGGGTTACTCGATCAATGACATGACCATCAATGGCAAAAATCTCACGTGGTCTTTCTAGAGGGATAAAATCATGACATCGATAGACGTGTGGTCGATAAAGAAGTTAGATTAAAAAAATTATTCCTCTCAATTTTTCATTATAGCCCATCAGTTAGCTTAATAAAACAGTCACTACCTACTCTGAACGAATCAGGCAGCTCCGTGACCCATCACTCTCTCCTTTCAAAACACAAAAATGAGCAAGTTACTTTAGCTGAATTTCTTCCTTAAGCAAAACATTTCTCAATCATATGTCACATTAAGGAACAAGGAGGAAGTTGTTCCGGATCGCACTAAAAACTAAACTTAGCAATAATAGACCTAATTTAATTCTATGGTCGGTTGTTTTGAAACTGACTCCTCTCCCTCGGCTCGGTAGAAATCACTGTTATGGAAAGACACAGGAAACGTACTTTGCTCGCGCTGCTAACCACACCTGTGGCTTTTAAAATGTCCACCAGGCTCTCCACCCAGTTCTTCTGAAGCAAAAACGCATTAAAAAACAGAACTGGAGTGGATGGACGAGCCGGCTTTAGCTCTGAGCAACTAGACTGGGCTTAAGTGTCTTGGGCTCCGTCTACACTCTGTAGGTAAGTAGCTGGTTAGCGTTAGCTTTAGCAGCTGAACTGAAATTGAATAAGCTTTAATGACAAACTAAACCAAAGGTTTCAGCCATTAATATTATTAATGGTTGCTGTTGATCTGCTGCTGCTGATGCAGATGGCTCCCATGATGGCATTTCCTCATCTGTACTCAGCCCGCTTTTTGTAGCTTCTAAGTGTGTGTGTGAGTGAGTATGGCTGATGGGTTGGGTTGGGAGGGGGTTGTATTTGCATTGATGATTTTATTTTTGAAGGGGGGTTGTGGGGTTATTTTAAATCTGTAAAGCACTTTGAGTAACTTTCTTTGTTTGAAAAGCGCTTTATAAATAAAGTTTGATTTGATATATATATATATATATATATATATATATATATATATATATATATATATAATGGTTAATAATATAACTTTTCTTGTATTTACTGATTTTACTCAGGTCTCTTGATTTGTTTCTGTTTCTTACAAACTTAGTAATAATCTTAAAAAAGGGATGAAAAATGATATAATTTAATTCTCAGTTAAAATTAGTTCATTGCAGAATAACAAAATGATCAGAGAGGCTCTTAAAATACCTTTTCTACATTTTGTGATGTTTATCGATAATTATCGTTATCAATCAATATGACTATTCCCTTTATCAATATGCTCTTTTTCTATATCATCCAGCCCTAGCCAAAGATGACTGATAAACGGTTGCATAGTGCCTAAGCATTTATTCAGAAATGTGTAAATCTCCAGCTGAAAAAAAACGAAGTATCTTAAAAATTAGTCAAAATTGCAAACATGCAGGTTATAACAGTAATCGTGAAACACAATTTTCCACTGAACAATCAATACTATAGTCTATTGACAGTACTATGACAGCTACACATAAAATATTTCTTTTTAGTTCCAATAAAGCCCAAATGTGTCCAGAGCAAATAAGGTGCATGCCAATAGGTTGGGGAAATCAAAAGGAACAACATAAAAACTATAAGGTTGTCTATGTGTAGTCTTACAAAATATCTAAATGTAAATGAACAGACATGATAAACGAAATCGTCCCAAATGGAAATGAATCACCGGTTTACCAGCTTGGTCTTGAAGCTCCGGACATGCTGTGAGCAATTGGTGGATATTTCTTTGAAAATGTGCTGAATAGTTTCAAAGGTATACCTGATGTCTTTTGGTTTTACCAATAGCTTGGCTGTTACTGACTATAGCTTACTTTTAGATAAATTATATTTTCCAGTCACATTATGTGGATACCATAGTCTGATTACTCAAACTCCTGTTAGATTTTAATCAAAGGTCTCATTCAATTTTTTTTTCCAATAAATTTCCTGTGGTCTAGCCTAACTACATGCATTGTGAGCCGTTTTATGAGGAGAAAATGCTCTTTCATTCCTGTTAAAGGATGTTATAGTTTGTCAGAGGAGTGGTTGTGGTAAAATGTCAGGTTCATGTGTCTAACCAATTATTATTCGCCATATGCAAACATCTTTTATATACATATAGATTATAATATTTATAAAGACTTTAGCCTTATAGCTCATTCTTTTTATTTTCATTTATTTTATTTTTATTTATGTTAAATATTTTATGTTGCACGATTGTACCGAGAAAAATTCCTAGTTTGTGAACTTGTTCTCAAACAATGGCAATAAAACCTATTCTGATTCTGATTCCGATTCTTGTCTCTGATTGTCTAACAGCAATGGGACTCTTATGTAACCCTCGATCAAATAATTCATTTAACTTATTTTGCTGCCGGTGTTCCAAGACAAACTCCAACAATTTCTTCTTCAGCTCCCGTTTCTTTGGTATAAAAATTGCCACGCTTATATCAACAAATGAACCAAGTCCAACCCTGTTCTGCCAGACTGTTGAGTTGCTAAAAGTTAGCTTCGGCTTCTAGTTTCTACTTGCAGAGACGTGCTGTGCTCTTTCCAGGCTGCAAAATTAGCCTTCCAGAGGTTTTTTTACAAATTAAGGTAGGCAAGACAATGTATACTAATTTTCTCTGTGACCAAGAAAGGACTGGCTTTTTCTGACTTGTCTGTTTTTTTTCTCCGGCTAATACAGACAATGTGGGTTGGAGAATATGTTCATGTGCGGCATGCATATGCAGATTAACGTAACATGGTATATCACAAAGAACATGCATTGCACATTTTCTCAGTGAACAAGACCTTTAAGTCGGACTAAGGTGTCTAGATGCGTTTAAGAAGTCAGATTTCAGTCAGACTATGGCAGTAAACCTATTTTCTCTTGCTGCATGTAAACGTAGTGTGTGCCCCAGGAGGTTGGCTTGTGTGATAACAAATGAGTCCAACATGTGTTGTTTGAGACTGTAGGACAAAATAGAGCTTTGATACTGTAGTCCATCATTGTATTTTGTGTGAAATGGTTCATTTTAGACCAAACATCATCTATCATGTCACCTATTAGTAAACATCCTCTGAAAGTCGCCATGATGTGTAGAACAGACTGAGCGATAACTCCTTCAGAACAGAACCAGGGGCTGCATATTCAGATTCAACAGCAGCAGCCAGACTTTACTAAAGTAAATGAGTTCAGGCAGCATCATCCAACAGGTGGAGTGTGTCCGCTACAACAGTAGCTCATGTCAGCAGTATGAGGCCCCAACCATCCAACAACAGCACTGTAGGGGTCTCTGCCCTGTGTTAAGGCGCTCTGGGTCGAGTGCCTGCTTCCTGCTGTCTGCTGTCCAGGGCAAATTGGGAGGAATGATGTCCATTCTGTTTTCCAGTTTTGGTCCATCCATCTTCTGTGTTCAGCTGGTAGACACTGATGGAATTATCCTGCTAAACCATCAGTGTGGAGTCTTTATTGGGCATCTCTCTTTGGAGATTTTTTTAATGTGTTTGAGTGCTTTTAGTGTATTTGTTCTTCCTATATCTTAAAATCTGCTTATATTAAGCATACCCATGGTGAAATAGCCTGATTGAAATGAACTTAAATATATATTTTCTTGCTAGTCACTTAATCAGTCAGATAAAAAGTTTATGAACAAATTCTTCCAAAACTGTTGCCTGGATTCAGCTGGACATAAAATGTTGTTCGCAATTATTTATACTTAAATTTAAAAAAAGACTATTCACTTGTGAGGTATTTTTAGAATTAAAATGGACCAGACAGATAGAGAGTTATAAATCAGTAATGTAGCTACTGTTTAAAAAAACAAACAAATCCAGTTATTATTTTCAGATGGAAGAACATAAAAAAAGTAAAGGATTCTGATTTTTTGATTAATTTGAACTGAGTATAATCATTAAATAGAACCTCTATATCCCATTTATAATCTTCATTAGCAACTTGCTCATGTAGAAAACAGTTGTAAAATTCACCCTAGAAGGAAAGAGCTTGGTGACTTTAAGTAGAGAGAATTAGGATTTTAATAAAATGTTGACAACCTTACATTTATTAGTATGTAAAAACTAAAAACATCTTTAAATATTTTAAAGTATGAAAACATGGCAATAACAACACCTTTATTGGAAAGTAGTGCATCCCTTTTTTGCCATTTGATAAATTAGGTCAAATTTTCACTTATTACCTGAGTGACCTGCAGGACATTCAGTTTGCAATTTTGCAGATAAACAATAAAGTATCTCCACTTTTACGTAATCCACAAACCCCCTTGTTTGATATCTGTTAATCTATTACCTACTCATCCAATCACTTATCCAATGGTCAAGAAATGGGGGACACCAGATATGTGTAAATGTGTCTAAACCAAAATCATTTCTCCTCACTAAAAAGAACAAAAACATGTGAGCAAACATGACATCTGGAATCCTCTCTCAACATTCTTTTAAAAACTCTAAATAATTTTTGTAAAAATCTCTTAAGGGCTTGCATACATTTATTAAATGAAGACATCTGTTTTTTTACGTACAAGGAAGGAAGGTATTTTAATGTGTGGATTTTCTAGGCACTTCAAATTAACAGAAAGTTTGTAAATGAATGAGTCAAAAACAAAAGTATTACCAGAGGGAATATTTAGCAGAAATGAAGCCCACGAAGAGCAGACACATACACACTCATACACACGCATATATGCACTTCAGATTCAGACTGGCTGGTGCCTGCACGGCCCCAGGGGTGAGGGCCGCAGCATTAATGACTTGCTCAGATCCACATCGGTTAGAGAGGAGGAAGGACCAACAGCAACTGATCCAGCCCCCCAACCACCACCCTTTTCCTATTTCTTTTTTGCAAAAACTCATGTTGAATTTTCTTTTCAGTTTCTCCAGTTTCTTCTCTGTTTAATATCTGCCAGGAGGCTCTCAGTCCTACCACTTCTATTTGTGCAGATATGTCTGACTCTGGCCAAGTCCCTCCCTGTCACTTCATTAAGTTGCACTCACACTGACAGACTCAAGTGGAGCAGTAACTGTTTGTCCTCCATTGTCTTGTATGTGGATAGTTGTGCTTACTGTGCTTTACAGTTAAATGGAACTCAATTTGTGTTCTGAGGGTGGCACGAGAGACACAACCCACTTCACCCTCTGCTTTCTACTATTTGAATTTATAAAACAAAGAATTCCTAGAAATGTATTCATGGAAAAAAAATGGAGGCCTTAATGACTGACTGTGTGTGTGGGATTGTACCTGTTTATGTTGGCTATTTGGGATATTTTCTGGAACAGTCCTTCATAAAACAGGCCTTATAAGAACAAAATCCTGGTTCTAACACAAACCACCCTTTTTAAAGGTTGGCCACAAATAAAGTTTCTAAAATGAAATTAAGTCAATACAGACATTATACGGTCAAAAATACACATTATTGTGTTTGTGTGTTTTAATATTTATCCGGCAAGCAGGTGAAGTGGTGTAGAAGGAAGAAGTTTATGTGTATGCATAAACACATGAGAAGGTAGAAGATTGCTATGTGGACACTTAGATGTTTGTCTTGAGCCTGGATGACAGAAAGTGTTTTCCCTATTGAATCATGCTCTCCTCTTCCAGGGGTGAAAGGCCACTCTCTAATTGGCTTAATGGACTGTTGCAGTAAAACAAGCAGATCTCAGGTCAGTCAGGATCAGAGACCAGTGAAGACCTGTAAGGAACAACAAACCAGTAAACACGTGTCTTAGACACAACACTGCCATCCAGCAGCCGGATAGAGTTACTGACCCTGTCCCACTACGTCAACGGGTCTTAAACATTAAAAGATAAAGACCAGATGGAAACATACACCTTTTATTAATTTGCCTGACTAAGAACAGTTTTATTAGGTATAGTTATGCAGTAAGATAACTGTCAAATATGTGTGCATGATTTTAACTTTTGTACTTGCATGTCAAAAGTGTTGCTCACAAAATTCTTTAATCATAATTGAGTCTGAGATACTGTGTCGGATAGGAATGTCTTTATAGCAGTATGAATCTAAATTAGAAATTCATTGTAATATAATTCAAAAATACTTTAATAATCCCAGTGGGATTGTTGCAGCTCATAGTAATTAATTCTTCAGGTAGCTGTAGATCACGACTGTTGGCAGGAAGGATTTCTTGTAGTGGTCTGTGTTGCAGAGCAACTAAAGATGCCTCAGACCGAAGGCACTCTGTTCCATAGCTCCAACTGGCGTCTTCAAAGTTACTGATGTTGGTGCAACACACCCGGTCATTATACGCAGGGTTGTTGTAGAAGATATAGCCAAAGGTCCTGTTTAAGAAGACGATGCTCAGGGTTGTCGAAAATTGTCTTGATTTTATGAAGAATTCTTCTTTGCATCATCATTTCCAGTTGTTTCACAGCTTTCCCCAGAACAGAGCTATCCTTCATCAAGTTATAGAGCCATTTTAGGTCCCTGGCTCTGATAATGCTACCCAAGCAGATGATGGCTATTTCACTCCCCATAACGGACTTGTAAGATATACAGCACCTTGTTGCAAACCTTGAAGGACCTAAGCTTGCTCAAGAAGTACAGTCTGTTCTGTCCCTTAATGGGTGAATTTTCTTTGGTACTGGATCAAGGCATGATGTCTTCCACAACACTAGAACCTTCTCCTGGGTCAGGGAAAATGTTGAAGAGGTGCTTCAGAATCCCACAGAGGTGCTCTGCACAGGTTTTAAGAACTCTGACACCATCTGGACCTACCACCTTGTTCCAGTTCAGTCTCTCCAACTGCCTCTTCACCTGACTTCTAGAGACAGACAAGTGAGAATCCTGACTTGGTTGAAGACAGTTTTGTAGCAGTAGCTGAGTCCCTGACTGACATTGAAGATAAAATATCCAAGGTCTGACAGAAAAGCTGTAGGTCAGAGGAGGGTGAGGTGTCTGTTTGGCTGGGGACAGGAGGATGCTGAGTAAGTTCCTTAACGGAACCTGCTTAAGAATGTGTTTAGTTCATTGGCTCTTTCCAGGCTAACATCTGTCCTAACCTTGTTGTGCTATAAAGCCTGTGATCTTCTACATTCCTG
The DNA here is from genome assembly GCA_028564705.1 of Apricaphanius iberus. Classification (NCBI taxonomy): domain Eukaryota; kingdom Metazoa; phylum Chordata; class Actinopteri; order Cyprinodontiformes; family Aphaniidae; genus Apricaphanius; species Apricaphanius iberus. The sequence goes on from JAPXFQ010000231.1 coordinate 302,461, forward strand.
GCCAGACATCTATGATATTGTATTAAAGTATTGGAAATATACAAACATTTTATGACTTCAGTGATTTGAACACGCATGACAGTTTGTGGGTACAAGTTGACAAATGTTGAAATTTTGTCGTGGGGGAAGTAATGGAACCACCGATTCCACCAGATATAGTATGCTCCAAACTCAAACATGGCTGATATAGGACTGGATGAAGCTACCAATTTAGGTGAAACATCACAGGTTTATGTATTTTTATTATAATTTTAAATAACAGTTCTAGGACTTACTTATGTACTGCTAGTCAGATGTGATTTTTTTATGCATCCAAAAAGCCCAGAAGTTCATCCAGTGCAATAACTGTAATGTATTTCTTCTGGAGGTAAACACATCACTAACAACTCAGGAGTCAAACTCCAGTCCTAGCTGGTGTTCTGCGAGTTTTAGATGTGTCTTTGCTTCATCACAGCTGAGTTGAATGATTAGGTCATTAGTAGGATTTTGCAGTAATTGATTGTGTGCTGAGGAGTTAATTTAGCAGTTTGATTCAGGTGCAATGCACCAGACACATATCTGAAAGCTGAGGACTATCCCTTGTGAAAAATAGTTATTTATCGAACTAGCCTTTATTTACAGTTAATAATGACAACAAACCGAAAATATGTTTTTTATAAAAAATAAAAAAAAATCTACTTTTGACCAGTGGTACCAACATAGCTGGGGCATAGCTGGTGGTGAGCGAATGTCAGTAAGATTTCAATCTTACCTGGCTTAACACAGGTAAGCTTGTACAAGAATAGCCGGGGCATGGCTTTCAACTAACTGGTTTAGAACTGATTCAAACAACATACAAAGAACCAGGATTAGATTTGATAGCAAGTTCTAATGGACAATAATAAATACTGAATTTAAAAGAAAGTAGGGCTAGAAGAGAGTACTATGCTGGCCCTTGAAAAATACTTAGATCACATCTGTTGAAACTACTTACTATTTAAGTGAAGCCTAAATCATCCAGCAAAACCTCTGGCAACAAAGTCCAGTTTTAAGCTGTTTTAAGATCGTTCCTGAAGCCTCTGATTTAAAGTCTCCCCCTTCTTATCTGATTTCTTTCTCAAAGAAAACGGGACCAGCAGGCGTGAGGAAAAGAAAGGCAAAATTCGATCCTGCTAAGATTTCTTTTTATGATCTCACTGCCCAATAACAGACTATCCCACCTTTAGTCAAAAACTTCTGTTTCTCTCCTAAAGGGGTCTCACAACAGCAGCATGTTCCAACACCTTACATCAGTCTCTAAAAGCTGGAACATTTTGGCATGACAAGCTTTGAGTCAACCTTTTGGAATCACTTCACCAAGACCCCACCACAGTTCACTTCTCTTAGCACAAAATGAGAAATGTTTGAGAGTATATCATTCTTCAGGAAGCAAGACCCTTTTATCCACCCGCATTAACATTTGACAGAATCTGTTTTTTACTCTTGGATGCTTAGCTTTTTGCATTTTCATGCAACCTGAGAAACAAGAGAATGGAAATACTATGCATATGATTTTGTGATATTGAAAATAAAGTAACCTTTTCAGTTAGTTTTGTTTGCTCAGAATTACCTGGAGCTGAGCCAAAGTATTAAAGAGTCATCAAACAATCATGCTAACGTTAGCTTACCATGTCAGCATGTGCTATAGATATAAACACGGTCTAAAGTAAGACTTGCTTAACTCAGTTTATACAACGAGTCAGTAACGTTTTTCTGTGTGAAAACTTATCCGAACATTATATTAGTTTCTGCCATAATGTTGAGGAATATAACATAAACACAATAATTATTAACTGAAGGATAAACTTACAAATATGGTTCAGGCAGGTAGAGGAAGGAGCACAAGGGTGAGGGTAAAGAGGGATGAAAAGCTGGCAAATCCAGCAGAGAAGTGGAGCGATCAGCGAGCTTAAGGAGTCAAGAATGGCAAGGAAACAAGGTGAGATAATCAAAGACTAAATGGATGCAGGTGAGAGAGAAAGGTGGAGCAGAGGGAGATTAGAGATGACTTGCAGCTGGGAAGGGAAGCAGAATGGCAGGTAAGAAATAAACAGAGGAGGAAAATAAAGTTTTGAACACCAAAAAAGAAACTAATCTAACAAAAATTCATAAATACATAAAGATAATGAAGTAGAAATGTAGAAGGTCTAGGGCTGTCCAAACTTAAGGATCCCTAAAAATGTGACACACAAATCTGCCTTCTTTTCATATGGTGCTTGTATTGTGGTGGAATGGTTCTCCATGCATTGCCCTGCTTATATACAGCAAATTTTTTATTTTTTATCATAAAGTAAAATTATGACTCCTTTTAGAACAAAATACATATTTACCAGGGCAAACTTGGGCCACATTGGGCATGGAGGTAGAAGAATAAATCCAGTTAAAGGAGTCTTATTAAGCCTCAAACACCAAAGAACATGTGAATTTACTATATAATCTGGTCTGGAATGAAAAAGATCACGGGCTGTATGCACAGGAAGGACTGGATAGATGGAAGTCTGGACAGAACAGTTGAACTGAATACATTCTTCAGTAGATTTAGTTCAGAAACATGCTCAGCATCCTCCTCTCCTGTCCCAGGCCAAAGAGACATCCCACTCTATTCTGACCCACACCTCTCCTGTCACACCTCAGATGCTTTATCTTCCACCTCAGTCATGAACCTATCATCAACCTGCTTCAACCAACTCACTGTCATCTGGGCAAAGCAGGCAGTACTGTGAGAATCACACTCTTTGATTTCTCCATTTACTTCGTCAGAAAGTCCTGAAGACACAGGTGGAGGCCTCAACAATCAGCTGGATCAAGTCTACCTGACCAATAAGTAAGGGATAATGCCCGACAAGGTGTACATTACAGGAATACTTTCTCCCCACCGCCATCATGGTCTACAACAACTCCTTGAAAAATGAATTGAGCTACAACAACGCTTAATTTCCCTCTGGGATCAATAAAGTATTTTTGAATTTGAATTGAATTGAATTGAAATGATCAGAAAATAATGGATGACGCGGATGCGTGAACCGTCCAACGCTCGTCGGGCCTAATCCCGTTTATACCATGGTCACTTACGAAATAAAGAAATATTTAATCAATGAATAATACTTTAATATGTTTTAGAGTTAAAATCGGGAGTTTTTTGTTTATAAGTCGAGCGCAATATTTAATATCTCCTGTATACAGGCGTTGCCAAGCAATATGCCCAGAAGCGAGCCGACCGGCGCCGTTTATCAGTTATTGGAAGTGACATGATTGTTTTACCTTACGCTACGTGATGAAAACTATAATTTCAGAAGGCCAGTGCACTACTTACTGCTTGTGTGTGTCCAGAGGATGATACAAAACGTTGTGACGAGTCAATTGTCTCCATTGCCATTTGAGGCAGCGCAATAATTTAGAACTGTCATCAGGCAATTTGACGGGACACCTTTCCTAATTGTATAACATCACTTTTTGATGTACACCCTCCAGCCAACCAGAATCAAGTATTCACCTTCAAGCCATGGTATAATATTGATGACTGGTGTACAAATACCATTATATCGAAGGATTGTATGTCAAAATAGTTGGTCAGAAGCATAGTAGCACCACAAGGGAATGTACAGTATTCCATTTTCCTTCATACACCCCGGACTTCCAGTATAAGACAGAGACCTGTCATCTGCAGAAATACTCAGACGACACTGTAATTGTCGGGTGTATCAGAGATGGAAAAGAATATGAATAGAGAGAGGGTGGTGAGCCACGTTGTGGTATGGTGTGAAAACAATCATCTTACTTTGAATGTGAACAAAACAAATGAGATGATTGTAGGAATCAGAAGAAACAGGGAGAAGTCAAAGACTGTTTCCATCAAAGGAGAAGAAGTCGAGGTGGTGGAGGAGTACTAATACCTCAGAGTTCCTCCTTCAGGGGTGGCTTTATGTGGGCTGAAGCTTCACCAACAGTGGGGGGGGGGATCTTAAGGTCGCCAAGAGTAATGGAGCTCTGATTGGAGCTGTTATCTCTTTCTACACGTGGGTTGGAGCGGGTGATTGGTCGGGTAGCGGCAGAGCAGGAAAGTCGGCAGGACCGAGAAGCCGAGGTGAGTCGCAGTGTCAGAGAGTGGGAGTCGGCTAGATCAGGCTGGAAGACTACAGAGTCGGACTCTCGACAGACCGGACGATCGCTGGTTAGATCAGTACTGGTGTGAGAAACACAGTTCAGGAGCTGGAGCATGAAATAATGGATGTCTGAGAGATATGAGGTGCGTCAAAAGTCTTAACTTTTGAGAGGATCTGAGTTGTCATGATGAATTTGTGACTGCTTTTTGGTGGAGGTGTTGTTAAACTAAGCTCGCCCACGTCATCACCCTCCACCGATGGTAATAGAAACCTATTTGGGTCTTGTTATGTTGATATGTGTTCCCCCCTCAAGATTTTTCTTGGTCTAAAGCGGCCTTAGTGGAAAAGGGGTAAGAGTCTCTCTACCGCGGTCTCCTGGCTGCAGCCTACGTTAGCTTTAGTTAGCTTCTGACTAGCTTGTAGCTATGTCGGCTCGGAGCATCAACCCTCCGCCCACACCCTCCCAGCCCCACTCTCAGCTCCACTTCTTTGCCCATTTTTGGATTTTCTGAGAGTGAAGAGATGAGTGATGCGGACAACATTGGGGCAGCGGGAACCGCCCAGTTGGCTTCATTTTCTGCTCTTCAGAAACCAATGGATAACGTCAGCCAAGTGTTAGTCCATTGTATATACAGTTTATGTGGACAACAGACATTATCATCATCATCATTGGAATACACTTTTGGAAAAAAATGAATCTATAATAAATGAATAAATCAAAGTGGAAGTAAACAAAATAACATGTGGAAATAAATATCTCAATGAATAACTAAATGAGTAAAAAAAAGAAAATTGGAAATAAATAAATGGTGAAAAATATAATTGAATAAATTTGTAAATGAATAATGAAAAAAGGTGAAAATAAACGGCAATAAATAAAAAATGTGTAAATAAATACATGTGTAATTAAATAAATAGATAAATATTTTTTAAGAACTGTAAATAAATACATGTGGAAACACATAAAAAAATGTTTTATATATTCCCACAGTTATTTCTTTTTTTCTCTTCATGTTTGGAATTGGTATTATACAAATAAACTGATCTGAATTCATTTTCAACTGTATTAACCCAATTATTTATTCATTTTCATATTTATTTATTTATTGCTATATCTATTTTTTGAAAAATATATTTTCAGTCCTTTTTCATTTTCATATGTATTTTTCTATAATAATTTATTATTTCTTCATTTTCAAATGCATTTCCAATTATCTTTTTTTATTTATCCCACATTTATTTATTTACTCAATTATTTTTGTATATATTTATTAGGGATGTTCGATATTGGCTTTTTTATCAATATCCGATATACCGATATAGCCTAACTCATAATTTCTGGTACTAATATAAACCGATACCGATATGTGGGGACCCTTTCTCATAAAAAACAAAACTACTAAACCCTTTTAGGTAACCACAATGAAATATTCTGTATCATGCATACTTGAGTTTTAAACATTTAGAAAATGTAATAAGTTCTAGAATTAGTTATGCAATTGAAAAAGGTGCCATTTATATTTTGTCTTCCAAAGTAGCTGGAACATTTTCTCACACAGAGAATACTGACACAGGCCCACCACTCAGGACAAATTTCTACTTTTAGAAAATGTAAACAACATTATACCTTTGTGGCTGATGGCGTCACCAAGTGCGCCCGGTAGACGGTCAAGGTTGGCCCAGAAGAAGCCTTTTGACAAATTGAAAGTTATCTCAAACAAATAATATCTCAAAAACTAAACCTAAAATCTGTCATATTTTTACATTCTGAGAGAGAACAGAAGTACCTGAAGAGTTTAATATATGTGTATGGTGTGAAAAACTAATCTTATTTAAAAAAACAAAAAACGAAACCGATAATTTCCTATATTACATTTTAATGCCAATATCGGCCGATAATGACTTCAGGAATATCGGACATCCCTAATATTTATTTACAAATGTATTTCCTTATTTATTTATTTATTTATTGACAATTTTGACAGGGATGGTCCTTCGTAGAATTAATATCCAGTTCTGTAAATTATCTAAAATGACCTGGGTATTATTTCCTCTCAGCCAGATATATAAAACATGCCACCAATGGTAAAACTGCTGAACTTCCTCAAGATAAAAAAAAAAAGTCATAAAAAACTCAAGGCTGGGCTAGGCTAGATAATTAGTTCAGTGGCATGAAACTCTGAGAGCTAAACAGCAGATTTATGAGACTTTGCAGTTTATCCTTGTTCACTTCTTATTGGTGTGGTGGCGATGACCAGGAGAGAATCTGGTCTCTGGACTTTCCAACCCATAAATATCTTTGTGTGTGACAAGCCTGAGAGGCACAGAGTCAAGAACTTCCGACCGGCTTCAGGAAGCTGCAGAAACAGGGGGTATGATGACTTCTGAAACTTGACCTAGACCAGGAACGGTTTCTTTCATTTTCAAAAGAGCAAAACAACTTTTATGACTAAAAATGGTCAACTAATAATATAATCTCCATCAACCAGGATTATTTTTGAATAATCTCGCCGTTTTTGTGTATCACAATTTATTGGGTCATGTTGAAGTAATCAGTGTGTTCAGGCCTCAATAATAGGAAACTCTCAAGCAGTTCTGTTTGTTTTATTATCTAGAAAACACAATCATCGGTGGTGTCACAATGGAAAGAAAAAAGGCGAGAACCCAAATACACACAAGGCAGCAGGTAATATTCCAGAACTGTACATTTTAGCAGAAAATTATTCATACCCTTTGCCAGAAGTGACTGGTGGAATTTTATCCAGGGGGCTATGACTATGACAGCTAGATATTTAGGGCTGTCAAACAATTAAAATTTTTATATAATTAACCACAGGGTAGCTTTGAATTAATCATATGAAATTAACATTCTTAAATAAGACAAAAAAAACCCTACAATTTTCAGTGTAAATAAAGGACAAATCCAGTTGCCCTTGCTTATTTTTTAAATGAAATAAAGGAGAGATTGATAGAATTTTTGTTTTGAACTCCACAATCACATTCACACGTGGCCCTTTTAAGATTTTTTATCTTTTGGCCAGTGCTCTTTTGGCCAATGCTCTTATTGTGAAGTAGCTGCGTCTACACAGCTACTTCCGCTAATCAGTTAGCCCTCATTGGAATAAAAATAAATAAATAATCACTTTGAAGTGTAACTAAACCCCAAAACCATTTTTGTTCTGCTTCTAAACTGTATAAATGGGTTTTTACCAATGCAATCTTTCAGTTTAATGGCATATATTTGACATTTTCGTGTAAATTAGTTAAATTCAGAATTTTTTGTTCTAAAAACGTTTTATTGCTGCTGTTCCTGGTCTTTGTGTCGTACTGCATTTGAATTTTCTGATTGGCTGAGATTGGTACATGAGAGTTCATGCCTATGTCAGAGGCATGGTCTCACAGAGACGCCCTCCTTCTCTCAGACACACTTGCCCCGCCCCATGACGAGTTGAAACTGCTTATCTTGTGTGCTACATGTGCACACAGCAGCATACTGAGAGAAACAGAGGAAGCTGAAATCCGTGTATCACACTTTGGAGGACCACAACGTCGAAGTGATTTAAGCCATAAGTTATATCCTATATCTTTCAAGCACACCACGACAAAAGCTGAGGTAGTTCCCTGCGAAGCTACTTAGCGTCGATGCTAGCGTTAGACTCTCCATGCTGGTTTGCTACTATGCGTGCTTCCGTCTTCAGGCAGCGCTGACTCAGCGCCCCGAGCCAACAGCTTTAACCGATACATCGCTTGGCCGCTGCGCTCCATAGAGCCTCTCTTTACCTATGGTGGATGGCAGAGAAGAGACCTCATTTCTCCCTTTACCGGAAGTAATTGGAGGGTTTACAGAACTCGGCGGCGGCATGCCACTATTCAGCTTTAACTGTATTCCAGACCACACTCCAGCGTCCCCCCCTCATGCTCATCCTCCACACTTGGTCATTCCCCTCCATGCCTCCTGGTCCTGCCCACTTTGGTAGATTTTTTCAAATGATGCCTGGGGGCGGGATGATGCTTTTTCATGGGGTTCAGTTACACTTTAACAAAATAATGTGCAAATTAACGCAGCGGTAACTAACTTTGAAATGTACTGAAGCTATACAGTGAGCCAACAGGCATAAATCAACATAAATACGGTGCTTTTATACGCTCATTTTACTGCTGATTGATCTTGAGGTTTGGCCTAGGGTATAGAATTGGGTAGGGACGGTAAGGACACATCTATACCGATACTGAGCCACTACTGTGTTATCACTATCAATACAACTGTTGTTGGTTGTGTTTAGTCAAAGTTCATGCCGCACAAAGGGTTAAATGTCGGTCTCTGCTAGAAATCCTTTCTCTAACCTAAATATCTCTTCCTGATTGGCTGTCGGGTTCTCGCTAACTTACACGTGATTGGCCATCCCCGCTGTCATTCCATCCGTTCTTAAACCCAGAGCGCTAAAATGAGCTTGTCGCACGTCTGTTAACATCTCAGGCTACAACTGCTAGTTGGGCCGGATGAGAGGCATCTGCGAGTCTAAGTTGTCAATACGTTTGGCATTTGTTCCGTCCGGATCACGTCAGCTAGAAGGATTTTACTGGTGTCATTTACATTTTTTGTTTGTGCCTGTTTGCGTGTATGCGTGTGTGTGCAGTATAGGATTTGAAGGATGTCCAAGAAAACAAAACTCTAAATAAGAGACTTCTTTAGGAGTCAAAGTATAACTAACTTGAAATTAGATGAATTAAATGAAAATAGAATTTGCCAATGAGATTAAAATAGTTTTCTATTGTTGATTCTCATCTTTTTTCCTTTTTCATGTATTGGTGTAGAAAAGAGTAACTGTTTAAAAATACAAATAACATTTATGGTGTAAATAGAATAAAACCTCATATTCTAGATGATCGTGTGATTTTATCTATCCATATTCTTGGGGGAATAAATTATACAAAATAATAGTGTGAAAATAAAGGCCTTTTTTGTTCAGGCAATAAATTTACTGTCAAACTCTATGATAATTCTATCCCTAATCCGTTTGTCATGCATCAACATATTTTTGTAAGGTGACAGACAGCAGAGAGGCTGAAGGAGATGGAGAATGAGAGGCAAGAGGAGGTAGAGGAGGAGAAGCAGGAGCAGATGAAGGAAGAGAGGCTGTAGGAAATAGAGGAGGAGAGCCTGGATTAGATGAAATTATAGAGGCTGGAGGAGGTAGAAGAGAAGGAGAATCTGAAAAACAGGATAAATATTTACAGGTGAGGTTAAATAATGCTGCATGTGTTAGTTATGAGAATCAGTACTGTGACAGCTTTTCATGCAAACAGAAACACAAACTGCTTTACATAATAAAAACAGTTTGAACATTAGAATAAAACAAGCCTTCACCCAGAATATAAGACAGCAGTTCAAAAATGTTAGTATAACGATGATCTGAATAAAAATGATTCCCCCATGTGGCTTTAAAATCAGAGCCCTATATCAAGCAACCAGTGGGCACTAATGTGCTTGTATTTGAGTGTTAGTGATAAACACATTTACACTTCATTTATTTCCAATGTTTTTTTGATAGTACGTTAATTGACATGATGCACATTTGCACTACAGCCCTATACTGAAGAGTAAATATTAGGACCTTTCAAATTTGGCTTCTTGTCTTTCATTAGTTACTTTAACCTATAATATCTGCATAATGTGAAATTATGATTGCTAATGGAAAAAACTTCAACTTTCACGAGTGCTGCCTTAGAGCACTTTTGTGACTCAAAATCAAACCCACTCCCTTGTATTTGGCTGATGATCAGGTCCAAGCTATTTTACCTCAAGCTTCTCCTGCTATGTTGTTCTCTCAAATGGTATTGTTTTGATTGAAATAACTGAATTATTCTTTTTCTCTTTCTCCATTTTGCGTTTCTTTTTGTTCATCTCCAATTCCCGGAATTTGACCTGTGTATCAGCCGCAATGTATGACAGATGTTTATGATGTTGATTTGATATCAGCTCCACGGTGGGAGGGTGGCGATATGTAAACCTCGGCCCCTCAAGATGCAGCTCTCCTGCACCCCAAATTGTCCTATCTCTTGTATTGATGAGTAGCTACTGTGCATGTAGAACTTTTAAAGAGAGTCTATGGGCAAAGGTTTTTGCACCCCATGGCGGAAGTCAATCAGACAATGCAGAGGAGCATTAACTACTCAACTCACCATAAGACTATAAAATATTTATCTTTCACATATTTTTTTTTAACGTGTCCATTCCAGCTGCGATGAACGGGCGACCAGTCCAGGGTGTACCCCGCATCTCGCCCATTGACAGCTGGAGATAGGCACCAGCAACCCCTGCGACCCCTTGAGGATTAAGTGGTTTAGAAAATGGATGGATGGATGGATGTCCTGTCTAGCAGTTTGCTACTCAGAATTGCTGTCTGAGTACCAAGTACAAGCCCAACAGATTTACTTTCCCAAGCAGAGAATTACAGCTTTGCTATAGTACTCCACTTGATATATATGTATGAAAAATATTTATTAGTGATCACTGTGGGTTTAATTTCTTGAAGTTATGGAAGAAAGAAAGAAGATAAAGAAGAGAAACAGGATAGGTAGAACTGGGAACTGATGATATAAGATAGGGAGGTAAACAAAGAACACAAGAAAACATCCCAGTCCTCCACCTCTGTTGGATGGCAGAGAAGTGAAAAAAACACAAAAAAACCCAGAACAACATTGACAAAACGGATCTAGTAATATGAACTAAGAACTATAAATTCACTACACACAAAAATGGATTAATTAACGCAAAACTAATGTTTCTGCTAAGATCCTGGTACCAACTATCTATTGAGGATAACCTCAGCTCAAGATTATGTCCGTACACACCAATGTCACCACACCTGTGTGTGTGAGCATGCAGGTGTAAATAAGGTTTCCCAGCCTTCATACACCCCATGTGTGCACTATAATCCCAGGCTCAGGGACAGACGCCCCCAATAGGGCAACCTGCCCCTGCACCTGGGAGACGAACCCCCTGACAACCGGGATGGGGACAAGCAGACCACCAAAGCCCCCACCATGGCAAAAGTATATGGTGTTACATTTCTGACAAAAAAATTGGGAGAGTACATGGCTCTGATGGCGAGCATCTAATACTAATCACGGGCCCATTTCTTATTCATAGAGGGCGCACAGCTCCGATCGCGGGTGTTCATATTAACTGGGGGGCCCTGAATGCAGCATAGGGAGCAGAAAAACACGCCCCCTTCACCTCTCTGTATTTTCTGTATGCGCTCTCTGTAAAATTGCGCTCCCTCTCTGTTTTAAGTAGGCGTTATTTGACAGTTGGGGGCGGTAACTTCTTCTCATTGATTTCATTGGCTGGATTTTTTATTCCCCCGTCTGCTCCGCGAAGAAGAGGGAAGACGAAGCGTGGACGGTAGAAGAAGAAGGAGATCAAGACGGTAAGGGAACATAAAGTAAATTTGTTGTTAAAACATATGTTTCTCCTGTGAAATTCATTTTATTGGTCAACGCTGCACGTTTTACCTTAACTCTCGAACCAGTTAGCACTTAGAATGCATCATTAATTTCTCGTATACATACTGAAAGGGCATGAACCTATGTTAGCATGTGGCTAATATATGTTAACCAGATGTGTGGTTCTACCAGCAGAGCATCAGGATAATTTTGACCAGTCATTTTTAAAATGGGGTTATTATGCTGCGTTTCTGCTTGATCTTACTCGATTAGGCTTCTGAAATTGCCTCAGAAACAGCACTGTTGGCCTAGCCCAATATAGTGGAGAGACGCGGGCATCGGGGCATTCCGGTCTAATTACACTGAAGCTCCTATTGTGGAAAATCACTATTGTAGTCTTCTAGTGCGTAGTTACCGTTCTTCCTCTTTATTTCATTTTTTCACAGTTATATGTGCAGATCATGAATAAATTAAGTGATACGGAATTTAATAATGGTGGAATGTTGTACTTTTCACAAATTTCAACCCCCCTACCCTACCCTTAGATATTTAATCCAAATTCCAAGAATGACAGACCCAAAAGAGGTTAGTATTTTTTTAAAGACTATTGAAAAAAAAAATGATATAATTGTTTTCTGCAAGTTTATTAATTTCTATGATTTCCTTCAGAGTGACTTACGGAGTGCTGCAATGAGTTTAATAACCATGCTTCGAAGAATCCTTGAAAATCCAGCCTCAAGTATGTATTAGGAGCAATACTTTTGCTAATTAAATCATAACTGTTCTTATCCTCTCACTGAACAGCTTTACCAGTTTGTTTAACCGTTAGATTTTGGTGATGAATTGATGTAATTTTCAATGCATTATTTATAAAGTTGAGGGACAGGCTACACTACAGACAGCTAGTGACCCCAAGCAGGAGACATCACAGAGACCACCACCACCTCAGAGGTCTTTGCCAGTACCTATTCAGGGACCTTCAGGGAGCACTGTACAGCAAAGCATGGCCAGGTTTGGATATTGTTAGTCATGACATATCGGGGTGTCAATATTATTAAGATATAGTTGAGTAAATTTGTATTAAATATTGTGCTTTAAATGATTGGATCATTTATTATCCTTTCAGAGGTAGTTATCTTTTACTGAAACAAAATGTTTTTTTGCACCTTTGCTATTATTTTGGTTGAGCATTTTTAGATCTACAAATGACACATCTAATTGTTTTCTTCACACTTTCTTTCAGGAGTTTCCCTGGACTCTTTAAAGACAGGAGCAATTCGAGATCACAGTTGCGCTGGACTAAAAAAAGGCCCAGCACCAAAGTGACCCCTGTCCAGTTCTTTCTTTTGCAGAGTGCCTCTGAGAAAACTCCCAAACCCACTGAGGAGCTCATGCTTTTACAGGCGGGGTTGGGAAGAAGAACAGTGAACATTCCTGAAGATGCTAGCCACAAGGAGGTGTGATACCTGATAAAATGCTTCAGCAGCAATTTTATATATATTTTTTTTATTATTTAAACCTTGCTTGTAATAATGGGATCCACAGGTCACAAGCATTCTCTGTGAAGTGTTTCCAAAAATGAATCAGCTGGAGGGGGCATGGATGCTGTACAAGGCTTTGGGTAAAACCTTTCTTTTTTCAAATGTTAATAGATTTAGATTGTTTTAGTTGTTACTGGTGTCCCAATGTTTGAGAAATTTCTTTCAAACAAACTACTGAAAATTGTTTTGAATGATAATGGAAACAGGAGGATCAGGTCAAAGGAAACTCACCCTCCTACCACCTGAGGATGAAGGGTACACTGGGAGCAGCATAATAAAGACCCTGGGGAAGACGTGTTTGTACATTATGCCCATCCAGCACACACTGGATATCACTCCACTGCCAATGACTGCGTCAGAATTCGAGGCCATGCCTAAAGCACGGTGTGTCTCATGCCAAAACCATGTGCCACTGCAGCTCCTTGCACTCCACGTCAAAGAGTGTAACATCTCCAAGGACTATGAGGTATGGCTTTCTGAGCAAAATATGTACCCTGTTTTTTCCCCCCGTTTTTTTATTTTTATTTTTAAACATGTATTATTTAAAATTGCTTCTATATGTCTTACTTTCAATTCACACATCCCCTTTGGTTCACAGGTTAAGCATTTTTAGCAGTTCCGTCAACCTCCACATTCGGTCTCAGGATATAAATATGTTCCTTGGCCAGTTGAAAGATTCTATTGTGTGTACTGGGTCTGCCTATAGGCGACATCCTGGTCAAACATGGCCAAAAAATCTCACCATACCAATTTTATTTATAAATTGCTTAAAACAAGGCATTACAACTAAAGTGCTGTACAGAAATGAATCCTTTTACCCCTGAACTCGATGAAGGATACCCTCTCCCTCACAAATAAATTGTTTCCTTTCAAATAGCATGTAGCTTGAGCTGCTTTAGTAGAGCCATGTCCAATACAACACCTATGATCTTTATGGAAGTAAACCCATTCAACATAGTAAGGTGAAGATTCAAGTTTACCTATGTCCACATTACTGTGGAATGCTTTTTGTTATTGATTGCAAAAATGATAAAAGGACCAATAAAAAATTCAAAACAATCTTTCTTCCCAATTTCTTCCCATGCAAAGAAACCAAGAGCTTTGCATATATTTCAAAATAAAATGAACAAATGATCTATTTGGACAAAATGGCAATGATCGTGTGGAACCAACAGTTAGTTGACAAGAGTTCATGAATAAAAGTGATATTAACAGCATTATTGATTTTCAGAGGTTTGGTACCCTCATTAGTTTATCGGTTGTGCAATAATATGACACACTAGTGTGAGGTGTTGTATCATGACAACCACTCACTTATGCTTTTTCTGTTCCATTATGCCCTTTTCATTCTTAACAGACACTGGCAGACTGTCACACTGTCACACAGATCTAACTGTGGATGATGATGATATGGTGAGTTATAAACTATTGTTTTTACTGTATTAATATTTGAATTTAATTACGTGAAGTCATTAAAAAGAAATTTTTCACATCATGCAAACTTCTTATCACAGTTGACCTTATAAATGCTTTTTTTTTCATATCTTTTTTACATATCTCTGTGAATACACTCCTCGGTTTTTCCTTTATAATATGGGGAGCATAAGTCACGTCCTTCTACTTCCAGTCGATGGATCCCTTTCTGCCCCCCAAAAAATGAGTGAGAGTCAATGGAGCGCTAAAAGTTTTTTTCAGACCTCTTTTGAAATGTGCCATCGATTGAACTTATGAAGTCAGTGAATTTTAAAGTCATATTGTGATGCAGATAAAGACAAATTTTCGAGTGACGACAAAAGTTGCTTTAGGTTTTGTGTAAAAACCTTATCTGACTACAGCTTGAAGAGACAAATGGCTGTGATTTACCTCCTTCCTCCAGAACGAAGGAATTGGCTCTAGAAGGTCTCTTCGAGTGTTTCAAATGCTAGCTAGTACTACTTAGCATTAGCTCAGTGATTTCATTTATTCGACTTCTGACTTGTAAGCATTTTTTTTGTGAATTTAAAAAAATCTAATAAATCCCAAAGCATGTGACAGACATTCGAAATGCACACTTATCATTTAAATTGAGGTACATTATTAGTGTAATTCAGGACGTAAGACAAAGTGGCCTGGGAAATAACTTTTATAGCTCTGTTAACTTCCATTAATTTTTTATTTTTTTGGGCCAGGGGACCCATGGAAGGGGAGGTGACTTAGGCTCCCCATAAGTACTCTAGTCAGAAAAACGGTCAAAAGATTATCAAAGTTTCTCCTTTACAACAGGCTATATTGTGTATATACTGTATTGCAATGAGGTTTACGTTTTCCTGAATTATGTTTTACCAAACTGTTTGTAGGACTACTCAGAAATGCTGCCTGGCGTTCCAGAGAGAGAGGTAAATACATCACAGTAAGCATTAAATGGCATTCAATGTTTTATGTGAACTACATGATTTACAAAGTTTCTAAAGACAAAGCCAGCATCAATTAACCTTTTTTTTTTCTCCATTCATTTGTGCTCAGCCTGCGGTGTCCCTCAGGTGATTATGCCATGCTGGGGTATGGGGGTGTTTTTTGTGATGTCAATATGCAGGGTTGTGTATAAACCCTGAGATGTGAAAGTCTGTGATAGAGAAAATAGTTGGACATAAATTGTGTTTTATCGCAAATGACGCCCTGCTCCTCAAGTCTTTTTGTGAGCTGCTCCAAAAGGTGGCTGTCCTTCAGAGAACCAGTGAACTGTCTAGTTGTCAGCTCTAAAAGCCAGCAGCCCCAAGACATAAGCATTACTCCAATTTGCCCTCTCGGCTAATATGGTTTACAAATTCTAAATGAACCCCCTATGTTTACTTGTCTTGTATTTTAAGTAATGTTGCTGGCTGAGGCTCAGTACACCAACAACAGTTCACCCTCTGTTGCGGCGAGGTGTGATCTGCATTCGTAAGACCAGTGTTGAAATGGAAATATTGTAGTACATTACTATGAAGCGCACTGGCATGAATGCCGTAATATTCCTGCAATGCCATGCCGCCATGGATTCATAAGACACACCATGTGATTATCGTATCATGCTGGCACGGTGTGCCTTATAAAACCCTTCCAGGACTATTGTAATTGATTATATTGTAAAATATATTTTGATGGTCTGTTTTCACTAAATATGACTTCGTATTTCCAAAGGTTGCTTGTCCATTGTGTAGTGAGCTCTTCCCAAAAGACAAGATCAGCATGCATGCTAGTGTTTGTGGTGAAAGGTAAGAAAATATAGCATTTCTTTGTTAGGGTGATTTTCATGAAATTTTTTAAATATTGAAATATTGTTGCATACTTACAGTAACCCAGCTGAAGATGATGTTGCTCTGTGTGAAGAGAAAAATGTGCATTACAACAGGTAATTCACTTTACTTGGAATAGTCATTGATGTAGTTCTTAAAGGGTTGTGTCAGGGTTGTACATAATGCTTTTATCTGGGTGTTTAGTGTATCAGACATCCTGATGGCACTGGAGAAAAACGTTGATACTTCTGTGACATTCAACATCTCTGTTACAAGAGATGACCTGTTTCAAAGAGGGATGAAACAGTGGATAAGACAGAAAAAGGCTTCGCCAAAGAATCTTCTCTGTGTTTCCTACATTGGAGAAAATGGAATAGATGAAGGTGCTCTTCGAAAAGAGTTCCTTACTGGTGGGTTTTCCACTAAACTTTTCTCAGTTCAGGAATGCGGAGTATTAAAAATACATTATCAACTTATTTTTGGTGTGTGACAAAGTGTTTTGACAAAGTGTTTTTCCTTCATACAGAAATGGTGCACGGAATTGAAATGCATTATTTTGAGGGAGATGGAGATCAGGGCAAAATCCCAAAATATAACATCTTGGACTATCAAGACCACACTTTCAAGTATATAGCAGAACATTTTGAATGTCAATTGTTTTTTAATTCATTACATTCGAAATGGTCTCTAATCTTGTCACCAAAAGGACCTGTGGGGTGATTCTGGTCACAAGTTTAGTGCAGGGAGGTCCTGCGCCAAACTTCCTAACAAGATGGTGCTATCGTTTCTTGTGCCACGGGGAGCTGAGCTTTGGTGATATGCCTGAGGAGGTTACAGCTCAGGATATGAGAAACCTAAAGTCTGACGTACTGGTTTGACTTTAGTCATATTATTTTTATTGACATTTCTTGTTGCTGTGTCAGTTAACATTAATACACCAAGATTAATATAAGCAACCAGCTTGACACTCAAATACATGAGTTGTCACAGTTATTTTTATGGCGGAGAGTTCTCCACATCTTTTCCAGAAAATCAGAGCCTCATGCCTAAAAATCCTGCCATGGGAATCAGGGCCCTCATTTATTAACCGTACTTGCGCACAGATCTGTGCGTATTTACTGTGTAGGAACAAGTCTACACATTGTGTGGTATTTATCAATTTGCAGTTGTGCATAGATGTGTTCCTAAATATAAGTACAGTTCTGATCGTTCATGTAAACGTGAACCATGTTGATGTCTGCAGTAGTAAGTTCTGTCTAACCGACCGCCGTAGAGCACAGAGTCAAAGTTCTGATCAGACTACATTTTTGATGGAGCACGGTAGGGATGTAATTGTAATCGCATGATGGTGTAGTTGGATTAAAAGCTTCAAAATCACCCCGGAACCAAACAAATGATCAATTCCAAGACATTCTCAACTAAAAGGGGAGTAGTTCTATCAATAAATATCAAAACACTGTTCAATGAAGGCGTTTTGGGGCGGATAATGCCATATTACAGGCAGCAAATCTCCTGCCCTGATTGACTCCCATTATATAGATATGCGCTGATAGAGACTGGTTATAAACTTGTCTTAAAGGAATCTAAGTGACTCTAAACTTGTCTGGTGTGTCTTGTAATTTGGGCTTTTTTTGGGTCAACATTTGTAATTGAACGTCTAGGGTAAATTGTACATTATTTCTTCATAAAATCCTCCGTGACCCTCTCTTTCAAACGGGATCAGAAAATAAATTTTCTTGCTCTTTAGACTCTCAATCATATTTTTTGACAGCCAAGGACTCAGACTCGAAGTAGATGGGCGTGACTCAGGCTCACTATATGCCATCAAATTGTGTATATGTAATAATATGTAATTGAGTTTCTAATTTTTTTGACCAGATTTATTTCTCATCTTATATTTTACCTTGTCTATTTTTTTTATTCAGTATTGATTAATTTACACTTTTAGGTGCAAAATGCAGATGAAGAAAAGTTGATGGAACTGTCAGATGCTATTATAGCTTGTGGTTACCAAGGACCAATAACTGTTTAAAAGAAAAATGCCATCACAAAGTATGTTCACTAACAAAGTTACTTATTCCACAATATAATTAGTTCTACTGTGATTAAATCACATTTTTTTCTCTTACTTCTAGGGCCATGGGTGTGCATTCAGTGGTGAGGCTGATCCCGATTCTGAACCAGCTACGTGAGGGGTTCAGACTGTATGGGGTTATTGAGCTTTTGGCACTCTATGAGCAGCTGTGTCTAGAACTTTTTGTCCCTGGCCACATAAAATCTGTAAGCAAACTGGCTTGTTTGTTTTCATTTGTGTTCTTATTATGTTTATCATACATGCTTTAAGTTGGTTATAGACATGATTATGCTATAGCAAAATTATAATCCAATTTGCTTAATGTATTTGAACTTGGTACAACTTTTAAAAGTAAAATTTTGAGAATGTTTAATAAAGTTATATTTTCATCTTTCAGGTGGATGCAGACTTCATAGTAGGTGCTCTTTCTCCAAACCTTTCTGAGGACGGATCTGTCAGACGTCAGCAGGAAGTAAAGGTTCTCAACTTTCTCCAAGACTTTCTTCAGAGTCTAGAAGACGGTGGTAAGAAAGAGCTTTTACTTCATATTTTTTTGGAGTAATTTGTGGAATTAGTTTAGTTCTTGGTTAAATCTGCATTTAGAGGGAAACCGTTCAGCTCTGGCTAGTGTCTTTGGGTATAACAATAGTGTTCCATGAAGCAATCTACTCTCAAAACTCAAGCTTACTTGGCAATCCTGGCTTAATTAGAAAAAAAAATTTGTTCCAAAAATGAAGATAACCTAAAGCACCGTTTAGTCCCCATGGAAACGCATGATGTTGAACAAGCCTGTCTTGTGACAGGCTAGCTTTGAGGCTTATTTTAGCGTGAATACTATTGGAAAAACCATGTGCGGTCACACTGGATGTCTTTTTTTCTTATTTGGCAAGCTGTGCGGGGCATTACCACCACCACTGGCACAAAGCATATCGTTCTGTGGGGGTTGGTATTCTGTTGCTGTTCTCTCCCT
Source organism: Apricaphanius iberus (assembly GCA_028564705.1). Lineage (NCBI taxonomy): Eukaryota > Metazoa > Chordata > Actinopteri > Cyprinodontiformes > Aphaniidae > Apricaphanius > Apricaphanius iberus. Next base: position 321,870 of record JAPXFQ010000231.1, read on the forward strand.
CACCAAACCCACCCCCTAATATTAAGTTATTACAGCGGTTGCAGCAGAAGCAGTTTTCTTTATGGTGGATAAATTATGCAATATTGGTTTTATCTTTTAAATGTAGTTATAATTACATTTTATGTTTACCATTTTGAAGAACCTGACTGCATTTAATGTTTCCTTGCTACCAGAAACTTTGTTCCATCGAATTGTCACGCCAAACATACAGCACTAGTAATAATTTCAAATACTTTTTGTCAAAGATAGATACTTTATGTCCAAAAAGGTGGAAATTAAATTTGTCAAGTGCTCGTATATTTACAAATACATCTTAGAATGAAAAAAAAAAAAAAAAAGTTTTTATATGGACCAGTTAAATAAACTGTTGTGGAAATTTTAGTGTTATGTTTAATCTGTATTTTATAATCAACTGTGACGCATGTTTACTTAGTTGCTGTTGTTTTTAGGTCAAGGTGTTTTGATAGACAAAGATCCACGTCTGAGTCTCCATTGAGATGGATTCTTCTGGAAGGATTCTTCTGATATATGCCAAAGGGTATATGCAAGTCTCTAACTGTCAATCAGAGATGAGTGCCCTATCAAGATAGGCCAAGGATGCTAAAGACAATATTAGTCTGTTTTGGTAGAGTGGAGACAGGTCAGTATTCTGCATTTACTGTGATGTATTACTGTCCTCCTGTTCTGATAAATTTGAATCATATTTAAACCTCCGAACACTAAGATGAATCTATCTAATCTTGATTAAGAGTCTAAAATCCCATAACATAAACATTATATTCAGTTTAAATCTGTGAAGCCTTGGAGACTAAAGCTTTACGCCTCTCTGAATTTTCAATACTACTTTTAGCTTTAAAAAGAATGAACTATTGTTGGAGATTAAATTGATATTTCAACCTACAAATGAACTCCATTTAGAATGTGAAAAAAAAATTCCAACACAGTACAAATTACAATAGCCTTGAAGCATCTTGCAACTACAAAGTGTGTATTAATGAATTTACAACAAATGGAGTGTTATGTTAAGCTAATTAAAGCAAGTCTATTTCAAATCAGCCTCAATTATATTTTTTAAGAGCTTGCCTCATGGAACAGCTCTTTGGAGGATGAATTTAACTTTTGGTGGGTGTTCACAGGGAATTTTGTTTTGTTTTTGTTAGCTTTTTACTGGTATGTATAATGTTTGTTTTAAAACCTGATTAATTTGTACCCGACTAGATGACCATGAGGAAAACTACGCTGCAGGGGGAGGAAAAATGGGTGGTACACCAGAAACGGCTTGCAAGGGAAGCAAACATCTTTCAGTCCAGAATTTCTTTCAGTGGGTCACAGGTCATGCTCATCTTCCATTAATAGAGGCTCAAAAAAGAATGTTGAAAATCAATGTAAATTTTGAGCATGACTGCAACTCCCATTATGGAGAACATACTGTATGCTACCCGATTGTTAATACCTGTGGGGTTAGCATCACATTTCCTACACGTCACTTTAGATCATACAGTGACTTTGAAAAGAACTTGAGTACTGCAATAGAGTTTGGCTATGAATTTAGTAGGTACTGACTTACAAAGAACTGAAGCTTTGGTTTGTTTGTATGCTGAAGCCTGTTCAAGATTTGTTGCAACCCTGTTGTTTGTTTTCTAAAGGAGGAGGAAAAAACTTTAAGAAAATATTTGAAGTGTTCAACTGGAAATGTTTAATTTTATGTAAATACATTCTTCCATGAATTGTCCTCCATGTTTATTGGTGTTGCATATAAACTTGTGCCTAGATTTTAAAATTATTTACAGATGTTTGGGTCAAACAAAGTCCTTTAGGACACAACTGACTGGACAAGAGGGTGTTTGACACATTAACTACTTTTAAGGTTTGATTAAACAGAGTTTCAAGTAACTAAATAAAACCAACTGTAATATAAACATTAAAGGTGGTCATGTATGTATTTGAATCTGTCATGCGCCAGTGATCAGTCGGATCACTGTTGGGAAGATGGATGTTCCAACCGCAGAGCGAGGCAGGAGCCGAAGGTCTCTCGGGAACAGGGATGGAGGACGAGGTTGGAGCAGGGAAACCAGAGAGGTTACAACTGGCTGCCTGGAGCAGATTCCTAACTGCAGGAAGCAGATGGAGTCTAGAACAGAACGTGGATGATGCGCTAGTGCGGATCGGGAGCTAAGCCACAGAGCAAGGCTGATGACTGAGCATCGCAGAGGTGAGTGAATGGAGCCTTTGAGTGTCTGGATGAAGAGATCCAGCCAATGGTTGGAGAGGATCACATCAGGAGCAGCTGCTCCTGGTTGATTCTGATGATCTCTTGACAGGACCCCCCCTCGAGGCCCGGCCCCTGAAGGGCCCGGACGATCTGGGTGAAGGCGGTGGAAGTCCTTGATGAGGGTGGAGTCCAGAATATGGCGGGACGGAACCCACGAGCGTTCCTCTGGACCATATCCCTGCCAGTCCACAGGTACTGGAATCCTCTTCCCCGAGGACGGGAATCAAGGATGCGCCGAACCGTGTAGGCTGGACCCCCATCGATGAGACGAGGAGGTGGTGGGCGAGCCTCCGGGGGGGAGAGAGGTGAGGTAAGGTGGCGTTTGAAGAGGGAGCAGTGGAAGACCGGGTGAATCTTCAGGGACGCTGGGAGTCGGAGGCGAAAGGTGACCGAGTTGATGCGTCGGATGATTGGGTAGGGACCCACGAAGCGGGGGGTCAATTTTTGAGGCCCCGAGGGCAATCGGAGGTGCCGTGTGGAGAGCCAGACAAGGTCTCCGGGCCGGAACGCAGGACAGGGTCGGTGACGCTGGCGATGTTGAGCCACGTACCCGGCGTTAGCGCGCTTAAATGAAGCTTTAGCCCGGATCCACGCAGCCTTGGCTCGGCGGATGAACGATTGGGCTGCTGGGACCTCCACTTCAGGTTCCTGGTGGGAGAATAGGGAGGCTGATAGCCGTTGCAGACCTCAAATGGTGACAACCCAGTGGCGGATGAAACATGCATGGTTAGGGACAATTCAGCCCAAGGCAGTACCCGTGGCCAGGAAGTGGGCTGCGAGGCGACAAAGCAGCGGAGGTACTTTCCCACCATCTGATTGGCCCTCTCTGTTTGTCCATTGGTCTCTGGGTGGTAGCCAGAAGAAAGGCTTGCGGTGGCACCAATGAGACGACAGAAGGCCTTCCAGAACCGTGCTGTGAACTGGGGGCCTCTATCGGAGACGATGTCCTGGGGGAAGCCATGGAGCCGCACTATGTTCTCGAGGACCAGCTCTGCTGTCCCCTTGGCCGTGGGCAGGCCAGGCAGGGCGACCAGATGGACTGCCTTGGAGAAGCGGTCCACAAAGGTTGCAATGGTGGTCATGCCGCCAGCAGGAGGCAGCCCAGTGACAAAGTCTACCCCGATATGTGACCATGGTCGAGATGGGACTGGTAGAGGACGGAGTACACCGGTCCCGGGCTGAGTAGGGGATTTTGCTCTGGCACAAACCGAGCAGGCGCTGACGAAGGTTTCGACATCCCTCCCCATGGTGGGCCACCACAGGGCACGGCGGATGAACCAAAGAGTCCTCTTCACCCCCGCATGACCAGCCACCGGTGACCCGTGGCCCCATAGGAGGGCCTCCTGACGGCAGCGGGTTGGGACATAGAGGCGGTTGGCCGGCGTTTCGGGTGGTGCTGGTTCGTGGCCAGAGCCGATCGGATGGAATCCTCTAAAGGCCATCGGAGGGCGGCCAGGACCTTATGTGGGGGGATGATAGGAACTGGTTGGGATGGTATGGGGTCCTGGGAGAAGCACCGAGAGAGAGCGTCGGCCTTCCCATTCTTTGAACCAGGTCGATAGGAGATGTGAAAGTTGTAGTGTTCAAATAGGTGCGCCCACCGGGCCTGACGGGGGTTCAGTTGTTTAGTGTTCCGGATGTGGATGAGGTTTTGATGGTCAGTCCAGATCAGAAACGGTTCTGGCGTGCCCATGAGCCAGTGGCGCCACTCCTCCAGAGCCCACTTGATGGCCAGAAGTTCACGGTCGCCAACCCCATAGCGTTGTTGTGCAGGCGCGAACTTCCGAGAGAAGAAGCAGCATGGGTGGAGCTTCTGGTCCGGACCCTGTTGGGACAGTACGGCGCAAGCACCGACCTCTGAGGCATCCACCTCAACAGTAAATGACTTGGTGGGATCCGGATGGAGTAGGATTGGCGCCGCAGTGAAGAGCCGGAGCAGTCTATGAAATGCCCTCTTGGCCTCCGGGGGCAGGTGAAATGGGCGCGGCTGTGCAGTTGGTCTGGTCAGATCTGTGAGTGGAGCCACGATAGAGCTATAGTTGCGGATGAACCGCCGATAAAAATTAGCAAAGCCGAGGAAGGACTGCAACCGTTTTAGTGTGGTAGGAAGCGGCCAGTTGGTTACTGCGGACACCTTCTGAGGGTCCATGGCCACACCGTCGGGTGAGATGACATAACCCAAAAACGTGGTGGAGCGCTGGTGAAAGGCACACTTCTCTAATTTACAGTAGAGGTGATTCTGGAGGAGTCGTTTGAGGACGGCGCGGACATGCCTGGTGTGGTCCACCTCTGACGTGGAATAGACCAAGATGTCGTCTAAGTAGACATACACCCACCGTCCCAGCATGTCTCTGAGAACGTCGTTCAGAAGGCGTTGAAAGACTGCTGGACTGTTACACAGGCCAAAAGGCATGACTTGGTACTCCCAGTGGCCGGTGGGAGTGCTGAACGCCGTCTTCCACTCATCACCCTCTCTAATACGGACTAGGTTGTATGCGTTCCGCAGGTCGAGGCGAGTAAAGACGGAGGCTTTGGACAGAGAGTCTAACACAGTATTAACCAGAGGAAGTGGATGACGATCTTTAATGGTCACTTTATTTAGGCCCCGGTAATCAATACAGGGCCGGAGGGTCCCCTCCTTCTTTTTAACAAAGAAGAACCCCGCCGACGCCGGAGAGGTAGATGGGTTAGGGCGATGGGGTGGTAGTTGAGAGGCTCTCTTCTTGCTGAAGACTTCAGCGAGATCCCGGTATGGGGGGGGGATCCCCTCCAGGGCCGGGACTGGATCGACCTCCGTTCCCCTGGTGGACGTTGGGCGGAGACAGCGGGGTGAGCAGGACGGACCCCAGCCGAGGATCTGCTGTGTGGACCAGGAGATCTGGGGGTCATGTGTTCTGAACCAGGGGTATCCCAGGATGAGTGGTGTGGAACAGGAAACGATGACCAGGAAGCTGATGAGTTCAGTATGATCACCGATCCACATCGGAGCCTCGGTGGTGCGGTGTGTGATGGGGCTGGGTTGCAGCGGGCGGCCATCGATGGAGGTCACCGGTATGGGTCGCTGTAACAGCTGCAGAGGCAGTTTTAGTCTCTCCACCAGCTGAGTGGAGATGAAGTTCTCTGCTGCACCGGTATCCAGCAGCGCAGAGCATGTGTGGTCTGGATCAGGGTGGAGGAGCTGGACGGAGAGGAGGAAACTGTTAGGTATTGTGGTGCCAGATGAAATTCCTCCTACCTTCACCTGGCCTGACCTTTTACTGGTCGGAGCGAACAGTGACGCCAGGCATGCGCTGGAGACCCACAGTAGGCGCATAATATCTCTCTATGCCTCCTCTCCTTCTCCTCAGGGGGCAGATGGCCGAGCTGCATGGGCTCCTCTTGTTCCTCCGGACGGGGGCGTGGCGTGCTAGAGCTGGCCTCAGCTGAGCGGGACTGAAAGGGGCGGTGCGTTGGAGAGCAGGCCGGTTGCTTGGGGCGGCACATTACACGCCGGTCAATCTCGAGTGCCAGGGTCACTGCTGCATTGAGCGTCTTGGGAGCCTCCCGGCCCACCATCTCATCTTTAATGTAGCCGGCCAACCTCTCCAGGAAGATGGACTTCAGCGCGCCGTCGCCCCAGGACAGTTTGGCGGCCAGGGTGCGGAATTCGGCGGCGAACAGGTGAACCGGCTGGTTGCGCTGACGCAGGTGAAGAAGCTGACCCTCCGTGTCAACCTCGCTGCACGGCGGGGCGAAGGTCTTCCGGAGTTCCGCTACGAACAGCGAGTAGTCATTGCACAATGGTGACTTCTGATTATAGAGCGCTGCGGCCCACTCCTGCGCTCTCCCGGACAGCAGCGAGGTAAGCAGGGCCACCCTGGAAGCCGGCGCAGCGTACATGACTGGCTGGCATTCGAATAACATGTCCAGGGTTGCAATCAGACCGTCGGGTTTTCCGTCAGAGCTGTTCCATTTGTCTGGGAGACAAACCTGTGGTTCGACGGTGGGAGACGGCCGTTGCTGGAGCATGTTGACAAGCCCAGCCAGACGGATGTGGGCTTCGGAGATGGTCTCCAGTTTGGAGTTGAGACGTTCAACCAGGCTCCTCAGATGGACCACCTCGGCACGGAGGGTTTCTAGCTCCGCTGGAACATTAGTCGTGGGCTCAGTCATCCTGTCATGCGCCAGTGATCAGACGGATCACTGTTGGGAAGATGGATGTTCCAACCGCAGAGCGAGGCAGGAGCCGAGGGTCTCTCGGGAACAGGGATGGAGGACGAGGTTGGAGCAGGGAAACCAGAGAAGTACAACTGGCTGCCTGGAGCAGATTCCTAACTGCAGGAAGCAGATGGAGTCTAGAACAGAAACTGTGGATGATGCGCTATGTGATCGGAGAGCTAAGCCTCAGAGCAAGGCTGGATGACTGAGCATCGCAGTGTGAGTGAATGGACCTTTTTGAGTTCTGGATGAAGAGATATCCAGCCAAGGTTGTGGAAGGGATCACATCAGGAGCAGCTGCTCCTGGTTGATTCTGATGATCTCTTGACAGAATCATTTATACATCTAAAGTAGCCAGATATTCACGCAACATGAGGAACAAGCTCCTATTGTCCAAATCTCTGTTGTCATCGATAAGGTTCTGACATTCCACCAGCTGTTCTTCAGTGATTGGGCATTCAAATTGAGGGACCACCACAGCTCCATCCACATCGTCTCCAAAATCAGCTGCAACATCCCAGTCAATGTCCGGCTTCTGAATATCCTGTAGGCAGACAAAGAGTGTTACTTTACTTTCAACTTTTTTTTATTTTTATTAACAGTATTATTTTAACTTTTAGGTTTGATAGAAAACCTGAAGATTTTCCAGCCGGTTGGTTGGTTGTTCCATCATTCCAGTTTGCCAGAGCTGCTCAGGAGTTCTGTTTCCTTCTGTGCTAAGTGGATGGTGGTTCCAACCCTCCACAAAAGCATCCAGGTCATTCTGAAGTTTGGGAAGGAAGGTCAGGTGGACTGCAAACAGGTCTTCCGTAAAGCAGCAGGTTTACACCAAGCAAAAAAGCAAATTAAGAATTGTTTTCACTTTCCCAGGATTTTGTTTCAAAATGAAAGCAGACCCAAATCACTATTAGGGCTGCTTAGTGGTGGAGTTTATAGCACTGTTGCCTTGCAGCAAGAAGGCCTAGGCCCTAGGGTCTTTCTGCATGGAGTTTGTATGGTCTCCCTCTGGGTTCCTCCCATAATACAAAACTATGACAGGCTAATTTTTCTCTAAATTGTCTTAAGGTGTGTATGTACATGATTGATTCTCTTGTCTTTTTTGTTGCCATGCAATGGAGTGGTGACCTGTTCAGGGGGTACCCCACCTCTTGCCCATAGTCTGCCTGAGATAGGCACCCGCAACTCTGCATAGTAGATATTGTATAGATAATGGATGGAATTAACCATTAAACTATTAGTCTGTATCATGATCTCATCAAGGAGAGATTTTAAAAATCTGGTTGACCCTCGATTGAGGGTTCAAGATGGCGCCAGCATGTTTGGCAGGCCGTCTATCCCTCCCTGGACTCTTCTTATTTTTTATCCTTTTATGTTATGTGCTTTCCCTTGGATATTCACTCACGACCTATGACAGACTTACCCTTTTGGATCTTCAGTATTCTGTGCGTTTTCCCCTGTGTGGCAGCAATAACCTCCGGGAAAGGCTCAAACATCAGTTTCCCTCTGTTCCTGTCACCCTATGGAGGACACATCCTCATGGGCAGCTCCCAAGACGTCGCCGCCGGCGGGGCTGTCGTAGTGGCCGCCGGGTTCACCTTCGATCGGCTCTGGATTGCTCGGTACGAGCGCAGCAGCTCCGTCTGTTGTGGGGGCCTCCTTGTCGCTCCATCAGCTGTTCTTTCCATCTCCAAGAGCAGCTGCCCCAGACCTGTGACAGATGCTGGCGAGGAGTGAAGGCGTCTAATCTCCGACGTGTCAGCAGCTGCCACACCTCTGGAGGTCCTGTCATTCAACCGGCGGTGCCGCTGCGGTGCGCTTTGATCAACGCCCGCTCGATCCGGAATAAAACGTTCATCCTGAAGGATTTCTTCATTGATCGGAAGTTGGACGTCCTTTATATCACCGAGTCATGGGCTGTGCCAGGTGAGTTGGCTCCAATCGCCGAACTGTTACCTGCTGGGTGTGCCTACCTGAATGTTCCTAGGCCAACGGGCCGCGGCGGAGGTCTGTTGACTATTTTCAAGGCTAATATCCCCTGTCGGCCTACCTCCTATCAGGGAGATTGTGACTCATTTGAACTGTCCACCTTTGAACTTGGATTGTCTCCTCCGACTCTTTGCGTTTTATTATATAGGCCCCCTAAGGCAAATTCTGCCTTCTTCTCCCAACTTTCGGACTTCTTTGCTGATGTTCTCCTTAAGTATGATCATTTACTTATACTTGGAGATTTTAATATTCATGTCTGCTGTCCTGAGAAGTTCCTGGTGGCTGATTTTTGTAATTTAATTGACTCTTGCGGGCTGACGCAGTTGGTTGACTTCCCCACTCATGGGGGGTCTCACATATTGGATTTAGTTTTTTCTTTTGGTGTTAACGTAACAGAGGTCCGTTCAGATGTTTTTTCTCTGTCTGATCATGTTCCCGTTTTATTTTCTTTGGATGTGGCCCGGCCTGTCTCTCCTAGGCAGGGGAGGATTTGCCGTGCTCGCCACATCACTCCTTCCTCAAATATTGAGTTCTCAGTTTTATTTTCTGATTTTTTGTTTTCTTATGAGGACTCCTCTGATCCCGAGACCCTCCTATCCCTCTTTTCTGCCTCCTGCACATCCGTGCTTGACCAGATTGCCCCTTTAAAATCCCGACGCTCCCGTTGTTGCTCTGACCCCTGGCTTAACCTTCATACCCGTACTGCCAGACGGGAATGCAGGAGATGTGAGCGGCGGTGGAAAAAGGTTAAATCGCAGGCTTCCTTCCAGCTTCTCCGTGAGGCCAGGAGGAGTTACCAGCGCGTCGCTCGGAAGGCCCGCTATGATTTTTTTACTGCTATTGTTACTCAACATTCGGGTAACCAGCGAGCCCTCTACTCCACTGTTAATGCAGTCCTGTCACCAAATATCCCTTTGTCGAATACCTCCGAGGAAAAATGCACTCGATTCTTGAACTTTTTTATCTCTAAAGTTGCCACAATTAGGGCTCAGATTCTGCCTCCCACTCATCCAATAGCCCCTCTTTGTTCTCCATTATATTCTTTTGAGCATTTTTCCCCCGTCTCTTCTTCCTTCCTACTGATGACAGTGGCTGCTATGAAGCCTTCTGGCTCTCCTTGTGATTTTATGCCCCCTCGTTTTTTGAAGGAAGTCTTCCTTGCGGTTGCTCAACCGATCCTGGAGATCATTAATGCAAGTCTGAGGACGGGGATTGTTCCCCAGGAATTTAAGCATGCGGTGGTCCAGCCTATTCTAAAAAAACAAGGCTTGGACTCTACTGACCTTAACAATTACCGCCCGATATCAAAGCTTTCTTTCCTCTCCAAATTGTTGGAGAAGATGGTTTTTATACAGATTTTTAATTTTCTTAAATCCAACAATGTTTTATACATTTTTATGTCTGGTTTTCGTCCTCACCACAGCACTGAGACTGCTCTTATTCGAGTTTTTAACGATATTTTGCTTGCCTCTGATTCTGGTTCTCATGTGCTGTTGGTGCTTTTAGATCTATCTGCTGCTTTTGACACTGTAGACCACGCAATCCTACTACAGCGACTGGAGCACTTAATTGGCATTCGTGGATCAGTCTTAGACTGGTTCCGCTCCTATTTTAATGGCAGAAGTTTTAATGTTGCCCTGGGGAATTGCGCCTCTAGAGTGGCACCTCTTTTTTGTGGGGTTCCCCAGGGGTCTATTTTAGGTCCACTTCTTTTTAATCTATATATTTTACCCTTGGCAGCCATTTTTAGAAAACACCGGGTGAATTATCACCTTTACGCTGATGATTGTCAGCTTTATGTGGCCTTAAAAACTCCTGACCCTTTGCAACTACTGACTGACTGCCTGAGTGAAATCAGGTCCTGGCTCTCAGCCAACTTCCTTCACCTGAACAGCTCCAAATTGGAGGCTATTTTCTTTGCCCCCTGCTCTCCCGCTGCTGCGGAGCGATCATTGCCCTCTTCATTGTCTGCATTAGTGAAGCCTACAATTAAAAATCTGGGGGTCACTCTGGATGCCTTTCTTAAAATGGATGTGCAGATAAATCAAGTAGTCAGGTCATGTTTCTTTCATCTCCGACGGCTTGCCAAGCTAAAATCAGTCCTGAATAAAAAAGATCTCCAGTCAGTTGTCCATGGTTTTGTAATGTCTCGTCTGGACTATGCTAACGCTCTCTTATATGGTGTTCCCTCCTCTTCAGTGGTGCGGCTCCAACTGGTACAAAACGCAGCCGCTAGGTTTCTGACGGGCACAGAACGGCGGCAGCACATCACCCCTGTCTTGACTAATTTACACTGGCTTCCAGTGAGATTTCGCATTAAGTTTAAAATTCTCCTGCTAGTCTATAAATCCATGCACGAAATGGCCCCCTCTTATTTGGCACAGCTTTTAAGCCCTTACGTTCCGGCGCGAACCCTGTAGGTCATCTGAACAGCACCTACTGCTTGTTCCTCCTGCCCGCTATAAGGCCCGTGGGGAACGGGCTTTTTCAGTTTGTGCTCCTAAGCTCTGGAACCAACTCCCCCTGACGGTCCGACTCGCCCCGTCCCTCCCAATTTTTAAAGTTCGTCTTAAGACATATTTTTATTCCCAAGCCTTCTCGGCTGAGTCGGTTTAACCCCTGTGAGATCTTGTCTGTTTGTTTTTATCATTTTTACTTGTTTTAGCTATTTTATGCTGCTGTATATTTTTAAGTATTTTATTGTCTTGTACAGCACTTTGGTTGGCATTGTCGCTGTTTAAATGTGCTTTATAAATAAAGGTTGATGATGATGATGATGATGGTGATGAAAATGTCAACAGCTATAACTCCCATCTTCATAAACTCTGAAACTGTCAAGTAGATAATTTTTTTTAATCTTGAACCACATAATGCATTAAACTGAGTCTTACCACAGGAAGCTACATCAAGTAGATCATCAATTTCTAGTAGGTGGAGTTCATTGTAATACTTTGATGTTACACATGTCCTTACATCCCCCCACAAACGCTCGATTCTAAAAATACAAAAAAGCTTGTGAAGCTAAAAAACCGATAAGGAATCTTTGTTGTAAAAGTTGTCATGTATCTATACTTTTCAAATTGTTGCAACTATTATAAATCACTGTGTAAATACATTAAGAAAAAATCTATTAAAATTTAAAACCTTTGATTATGGACACTTTTTCCTGAGATAAAGCTCCCCCGATCAGTTCTAAGGATGGTGAACATAAATCTGGCTATGTCCACATTCTCTACTCCTTGGTCACTTCTCACCCTGTCTTTCACACAGATGACAATGTTTGTTCAAATCAGTCTGTCAAAAAATAAGTAAACAGCTTTGAACATCCAAACGTATGTATGTGCATTGCCATATTCAAATGGGTTAGTAGTGAATATTTTCTGAAAGTGAACAAAACATACACAATGTGTAGACCAAAACTTGGTTGTACATGGGATAATTGTATATACTTGCCTTGAGGGTATGCCATGTATCTCTGTTGCTTTTTTGAATGCAGCAAAAGCTGTTGATGCATGGTTGTTTGATGCAGCCTCTAAACACATCACCTACAAATAATATATAACATTAAAGTTACTCAAACAGGGGCAAGTGAATAGCTGGGTAAGATCTTACCTTCCTGGAGTAACCATCAACTGCACCAAAAAGGACAATGTTGTACCTGGTGACATAATAAAGCAGTTAATTAATTTCAGGCCAAAGTACTTCTAATTCATAGCAGTACCCAAACATTGTTTTACATAGTAGCATACTTACCTTATCAACTTATGGTTAGTATCCACATGCCACAAGGAAAGGGGTCCTCTAACGGAATAAGTTCTCCTTACAATGCAACCAAATCCAGTCAGTCTTGAAAGAATTCCAAGTCCATCCACACGATGCATTGATGCAGCAAGTCTTCTCCACTGGACATTTATACCCATTGATCTCAGCCTTCCTTTCACCATCCGATAGCCTGCCGTTGGAATTTCTTCGTGTACGTGTCGTACAGCATCATCCAGCTCTTGATCTGTTAGGTTGGTGTAAGTCTGTCTAACAGAAAGGCCAAATTCTGCCATCCTTCGATGAATTGTTCTAGCGGAAATCCCCAGTAATTTTGCAATAGTATTCACTGGCAGATATAATTCAAGAAGCCCAACCAGTCTCTCTTTCTCTACTACATACATAGGACGGCCCCTTGCTCCAGTTACAGTTTCAACTGTCGTTAGTCTAATGTTTTCATGGTCATTGTGGTCCATCACCAGTCTGAGGAACTCTTGTAAGGCGTGTACAATGTCTGAGTGGATATTTACATGCCTTGACAGTGCTTCCCAGAGGTACAGCTCTTGCCTACAAGTAAACAGTAGAAAGTCTGTGTCCAGAGGTTGACTTGAAAGGCCTAACTCTAATTTTCTGATTAGCCTGGAAATCATTTGTTGTCGGAGAGTATCCTGTTCAAATTAAAAATATTTATATAAATACAGACAACCATAAGTCATATTAGCAAACTTAATTGGAAAATAGATAAACAGTAAATAAAGTTGGTATAAAGATCAATGAAGACTTTTTCAGAATGACTTACTTGCTCTGACATCTCACAGGATCAACTGTTAACTGTTGTCCTCAACTGTATGAAATGAAACTTATATGATCAGTATCCAAATATATTTAATATATATATAATATATATATATATATATATATATATATAGTACAATGCACAATCTCTACTTTTCTAAATATTCTATTTGTTAAAATATTTTTCAGTATCTTGCTGTTTGCACACTACAACCAAGGTTTCCCACTTTATCTGTACTTAACCTTATTAATGTAAAGTAGTCTGTTTTTGTAACTACTGTACATGATATATGTTTTTATTCTGTAAAATTGTAAAATTGTTTATGTTGTTTTATGTGGTTGCTGCTACGACCAAATTTCCCCTTGTGGGACAGTTATAAAATTATTCTATTATATTCCAAGCCAGCTAATAAGCCTTTAATGTAAGTAAGACATGTGAAATTATGGAAAAACTGAAAACATGCAGAGCATGGGGTCACAAGGACCACAGTTGAACTACACTGCACTAAGAGCTAAGAATGTACTTCGCAGATATTAGCCACATGCTAACATAGGTTCATGCCCTTTCAGTATGTACACGAGAAATTAATGATGCATTCTAAGTGCTAACTGGTTCAAGAGTTAAGGTAAAACGTGCAGCGTTGACCAATAAAATGAATTTCACAGGAGAAACATATGTTTTAAAAACAAATTTACTTTATGTTCCCTTACCGTCTTGATCTCCTTCTTCTTCTACCGTCCACGCTTCGTCTTCCCTCTTCTTCGCGGAGCAGATGGGGAATGAAAAATCCAGCCAATGAAATCAATGAGAAGAAGTTACCGCCCCCAACTGTCAAATAACGCCTACTTAAAACAGAGAGGGAGCGCAATTTTACAGAGAGCGCATACAGAAAATAAAGAGAGGTGAAGGGGGCGTGTTTTTCTGCTCCCTGTGCTGCATTCAGGGCCCCCCCAGTTAATATTAACACCCGCGATCGGAGCTGTGCGCCCTCTATGAATAAGAAATGGGCCCGTGATTAGTATTAGATGCTCGCCATCAGAGCCATGTACTCTCCCAATTTTTTTGTCAGAAATGTAACGCCATAAAAGTAGCCCACCAGCCCAGGTCCCCAACCAGACGGCCTGATATACCCCCCACACTCCAACCCCTGATGGTCAAACCAACAGGGGCGTGGGAAGACCCCGAGTCGCTCTCCCGCTGCTCGAATGTGGTGTTGTTGCGTGTTCCTCTAATGTGCATGGGAATGCTGCCAGGCACCCCCATCTTCCATATCGGGCCCTCAGTGTCTAGATGCAGTTAAGCAGTGGGCACCGGAACCACTGCCAGGTCCCAAATGTGTGTGTCTCATGTCAATGTTGCGAGTGAAACTGTCTAAGTTGTATAATTAAAATTGAGACGTAGGCTGCCATTGGGCAGCAAAGACGGAAACTCCTCCCCAAACCCCAGTGACGTGCCCATGCCCCAAGGCCCTATGTGAGTGGTATAATGAAGGAGCAGGTGGACAGAGGTTCTGACCCCAGGGAGCCAGCTCCCCTGCTGACTCCAATAGGTATCCCTGTTCAGCATGATCCACCAACGGTGGCAGACCCCACGTCAAAGTCAGGGCCCACGGCATCACCAAACTTCATGGGGGCCAAGGCCATCCTCCCTGAGGTAGGAACCTAGCGCACAACCAACTCGGATACCCCGGCCACACAACTCCGTGCACTTGAGTAGACCGAGGCCCCAGGCCCCAGCCCAGACCCACCCCAGAGCAGCACAGCACCAGGCCAGTAACCCATATCCGCCAGTGCAACCCCCCTAACGCGCCGCATGCAGCCACTAGGAGTCACCACCCAAAGCCCCCAATTTCCCAGCAAGCAAACTCGGGGAGAAGATGTGATATTACATTTCAGACACTTTGATAGGTCTTCACAAATCTGTTGCCAAAATTTCTTAACAGGTGGACAGAACCAAAAAGCATGAATATAATTGTCTGGTATATTGCTTGTACATTGTAAACAGGTATTAGACGATGTAAAACCCATCTTGAACATCCGTTGGCTTGTATAATGTACTCTATGGAGGATTTTAAATTGTATTAACTGTAAGTAATTTAAAGGTTCTTAAAGAAATCTGAGACCATAGATTTTGGTCAAATGAGATGACAAGTCCATCTCCTGTTTTGAAATAGGAAGGGCTATTGATTTGTCTAATGTATTTAATGTTTTCTATATTTTAGATATTAGTTTGGGGGAGTTAAGATTAAGAAAGTCTAAAACTTTTACTGGAATTTGTAATTCATCTGTATTGAGCCTAAATTTATCTTTTATAATCGATTTAATTTGTTGATTTTCTAAGAATTTATTCTTAGGGCGACTGTGGCTCAGTGGTAGAGTAGTTGGCTTGCAATCGGAGGGTCGTAGGTTCGATTCCAGCTTCCTCCAGTCACATGTCGATGAGCCCCTGGGCAAGGCACTTAACCCCCAAATTCTACATTGTCCTACCAAGCCATGTTGGGTGTCGGTGTATGAATGCGAGTGTGAATGGGTGAATGTGGCTTCAATGTAAAGCGCTTTGAGTGGTCAGTAAGACTAGAAAAGCGCTATATAAGTTCAGTCCATTTACCATTTGTTAATCCTGTGTTGTGTTACCAGTGTATTCAATGGGATAACGTTTCCAGGCAAAAACATAATTTTTATTGTGGCTACTCTTCCAATAAGTTATATGGGAAGGTATTTCTATCTAGCCAGATCATCTTCCACTTTTTAATGTAATATTTCCTGACCGGGACCACAACGGGACTCTGGGAATAACAATTGATTGGACCGCCTGTAGATTTTACCCAATTTATGTCTGAAACTCTTGAATAAAATTGTATCAACTGAGAGATTACCGGAGAGAGAGAGGTTTGTGAATGCTGTAGATAAAGTAGTACATCATCTGCATACAGACTAATTTTATGTTCTATTTTATTGCATTGTATAATGTTTGATTATTAGTCCCAATTCATGCGGTTGGGGAGCTGTAAAATATTTTAAACCCGTTTATAAAAGAATTTCCAAACCCAAATTTATGTAAGGTTGCAAATAAAAATGTCCATTTAACTCTACCAAATGCTTTCTCTGCATCTAAAGATAATATATTTTGGTTTGGATGTTTTTAAGGTAGGAATAATCTATTAAATCTATTAATCTATGTGAATATGTGGAGGAAAGTCTCTCTTTTATAAAACCTGTTTGATCAGGATGGATTATAAAAGTGTTATTTTCTTTATTCTTCTTGCAAGAGCTTTGCAGATCATTTTAAGATCATCACTGATCAGAGAAATTGGATAACTGGTAGGAGACGTGGTCTTTCCCT
Source organism: Apricaphanius iberus (assembly GCA_028564705.1). Taxonomy (NCBI): domain Eukaryota; kingdom Metazoa; phylum Chordata; class Actinopteri; order Cyprinodontiformes; family Aphaniidae; genus Apricaphanius; species Apricaphanius iberus. The sequence continues at coordinate 338,222 of JAPXFQ010000231.1, forward strand.
GGTTTTAATACAAGACTGATGTAGGCAGAGTGGTGGACATTTGAGAAAAATGTTTATTATTTTGTTTTTGGGATGAAGAGTTCGCCATGCATCCCAAAGTCCATAATCGCTCATGTACTGTTTAACTATATCTATGGATATAACCCTGCTGTACTGAGCCTATATATTTCCTCATTTAAACCAAAGTTGAGGCCCCCTCTGAGAAGAAGTGAGCAGTCCATGTGATTAGCCAAAACCGAGAAACAGGTATGAAACAATAAGGGGTCGTCAACATTTGGGCCATATACACTAACTATACATAACATTTGGTTATGTATAAATAGTTTTGATATTATAAATCTAGCCTCAGGATCTGTAACTGTGTCTATTACTTTAAAATAAGTATTTTTATTTATTAATATTGCTACTCCTCGTGGTCTAGAGTTATAGCATGAAGAAAATACATTAGGATATTCCGGTTATTTTAAATTATTAGCAGCTGTGCTTGAGTCTCCTGTAGTAAGACGACATCTGCCTTCAATCTTTTAAGATGGTTGAAAATCTTAATCCTTTTATCTCTGGAACCAGATCCATGAATATTTCATATTAAACAAATTGACAGAATTCATAGAGCTGAGATGAACACTAGACATTTACTATCGCCAAGGATGAATATAGGTGTAGTCTTAGTTTGTCTATGGAGTTGCCTGATTGAAAATCCGGAAGCAGAGATAAAGAGAGAGACATAAAATACCGTTACAGGTGTGTAAAGAATGAGAGTATGCTGGAGAAAAATAAATATGCAATGACAAAAGTATGTATGTGAAAGACAAAGGAAGAAAATTGATAAAGAGATTTGGTGACACAAATGTGAAAAAAAGAAAAAAGAAAGCGGTCAACCTAGTGCACGGCCTTACCCCCGCCCTCATATACAAACGTAAACCACCTGATGAGCTGTGCTATCCTTAAACTACAGTCATCGGATAAATCAACTTCTATCTAGACTCTGTTAAATATGACTAATAAAGCCAAGGAGTAAGCTGAGGGTCCCTGAACAGCTGACTGTTAACATACAGTTTATCTACAGTAACTGTAGCCTTACAGCCCTCATTAATATGTTTCTTCCTAATTGGAAATAACATGCATCTTCCGTACAGGATTTCTGTCAGAAATTGATCATTAACACTGTAATTCGTCCCCCGCAGCTCTCTCCCATGTCTGTTTAAAGTGTTCAAATTTAGCAACAATTGGTCGCGGGCAGGTGTTGGGTTTCTTACCTCCGAGCCGATGAAAAGTTATCTTTTTTACCATGTTGCTTGGCAGTTTAATCTGATGTTGGATAAACTGTCGGACGGTGGTTTCCGCGTCTTCCTCCGCCTGGTCTGGTGTCCCAGAAAAAACTAGATTATCTCACATGGATCGGGCCTGGATGTCTAAGATCGACTTCTTGAACCTTTTATTTTCTCTTAACAGCTACGTATTCCCCTCGGTGAGTCTTTTAACGTCTTCTTTCAATGACTGAGTTTCTGCATCGAGCAAAGCTACCAGTTGCTGGTTGGATTTGAAATATTCTCTCAGAGCCTAAATCCTTTGTGTAGAACTTCAACTAGCGCAAGACGGGCATCTAGGCTAGTTAACTTCTTATCTATTGAGTCCAGAACGCCGCTGTAGCTTCTATCTGGCGAGTTGGTTGAAGTGCTGGCCTCAGAACAAGTGGTCTTCTGGGATGGAGTGCTTGTTGGCGTGTCAGATGCGGGTTTCCGTGGCTTACCCATAACAAGGTTTTCGAAGCACTCATCTAGGTAGCACTTCAGCCTATCCAAGGTTTCTTCGTCCAGGTTGTTTAGAAGAAAGATTCAATTTGGTGGTTAGTTTAAAGGGACAGAAATATTCACTGCGTTTGATTTAAAATTATTGGCTTGTTTTACCTGACAATGTTTGTTTTACCAGTATACCGCCATGTGTACTTACACACAGTTCTCGCGAGATCTCAGCTACTGATTTCAATTTCCCAAACATTTCTGGATGTTTTTTTTTCACATCTTAAAGAAAACACACATATATTTTGAAACATTTTGATGTTATTATAGTTTTTCCCACGTTTTATTCAAGGTAATATGGAAAGTCGTGAGTGGTGGGGCAGTGCCCAAGTGCCCTCTATTGGCCAGCCGCAACTGGCCCTTGCAGATCTTGGTTTACATTTCTCTCCTAACCTGATAGGAATACTATTAACATTTTTGAGCGGTCCAGCCAGGGTCCTGACTTTAACCTCAAATGTAATCCTTTTACATTTTTTATAGAACTGAAGAAGCCTTTAAGATTAGCTATCGTAACTATGCAGATGACACTCAGTTATACATTACAATGTCACCAGGTGACTTTGATTCTATCCAGACCTTAAACAAATGCATTGAACAAATGAACAGCTGGATGTCCTATAACTTTCTCGAGTTAAACAGAAACAAAACTAAAGTAATTATTTTTGGACCTAAGCAGGAATGATCAAGAGTCAGCACACAGCTTCAGTTAATACAACTAATACCACTCACCAGGCCCGTAATCTAGGTGTAATAATGGACTCAGACCTAAACCTCTAGGGTCACATAAAGGCAATAACAAGGTCAGCCTTCTATCACCTGAAGAACATTTCTAGGATTATGGGACTAATGTCACAACATGACTGTTGTGTCCTGTTATACATGTGACCTCCAGCAGGAGACGCTGATGTGCTGCAATGCTTTAAGGCTGTGTGCTGGGAGGAAAAGAAGGAGAAAGAATAAAGTGATGGATGAACGCAACAGATGCTACCTGCTTTCGTGCCTTTTTATACCTTAAATATCTTCAACCAAATACCACATATTGGCGATGAGGATGGCCGTGTCATTGCCACTACCTGCTTCTTTCATGCTGTGCCCAGGCGAACCTGCTATTGCTTTCCCTACATGGTTGAAGATATTTGAAACCTACAAACACGGGGGTGGGGGGTGGGGGGCTTGCATATGTGTCGATCTCAGAGAACCAAATAAGGCAATTGTTAGTGACTGCTATCCACTAACACACATGGACGAACTGCTCACTAATCTGTGGGGAGCAACAATTTTTTCCACTACTGACCTTAATTCCGCATATCATGAAGGGCTTTGCCGTTCTGTCAAGTTCCATTTGATCTGGCTTCTGTGATGTCTACTGTTCTTGCATGTATTACAGGGGTACAAGCATACCTTGATGACATCATATGTTATGGTGCCACCCCGCAGGAACAGGATGCAAGCCTACAGAGAGTGCGGCACACTTTGAATGATGCTGGACTTTAGCTGAATATGAGTAAATGTAAGTTTAACCAGCATTCTTTGTCATTTCTGGGACACTCTGTGTCAAGGAACAGACTCTGCACCACATGATGCTTCTTCCTTAAGATCATTCTTAGGCCTTGCTTCATGGTACAGCAAGTTTATTCCTGACTTCGCAACATTTGCTGAACCGTTGCGCAAGGTGCTAAAGACATCACAATGTCTTAGAATGTCCAACATGATCCACCTGATTCGGGTCAAAGACGAAGTCAGAGGTTGAGAAGAACTCACAACAAGCCACAGTGTTATGACTAAATGCTAAGAGAAGATCATATTTTTTGGGTTCAGTATTGAGAAAGTGTCTGTGTTAAAAGGGTAAATATTGCTAATGTGCATTCTTGGTTCCAAGTACTAATAAAGGTGTTGAAAGTTAAAAAGGTTGTATACCTTAAAGAAAAGAAGAAAAAAAAAGATCTTTGTATTACTGAAGATACTGATACTTTGATTATACTGCCTTGACTTGCTGTCATAAGTTCATTACATGCGAAATTCTACTGAGGATGAAAATTTCTACTGCTGTTTTCTCGTTTGTAGGAGTATTCCTTTTAAGGAAGGGGGAAATGTCGTATGCTGTTATGGATGTGAGCTCCAGCAGGAGAAAATGATGTGCTGTAATGTTGTGTGCTGGGAGGAGAAGAAGGAGAGAGAATAAAGTGACGGATGAACACAACAGATGCTACCTGCTTTCGTGCCTTTTTATTACTTAAATTTCTTCAAGTAAATACCACAAGGACCTTGAAAAACTGATCCATGCATTCATCTTTAGTTGGATCGATTACTGCAACATCATCCTAACAGGTCTACCTAAGAAGTCAGTCAGACAGCTGCAGTTGATCCAGAACGCTGCCACTTCAATCCTCACTAGAACCAGGAAAGTAGAGCACATCACCCCAGTCTTAAAGTCCCTCCACTGGCTCCCTGAAGCTCTGAGAGTAGACTTTAAAATACTCATACTAGTTTATCAATCACTAAATGGTTTAGCACCACAGTATGTTGAAGATCTGTTGTCACTATACCAACCCAGCAGACCACTCAGGTCCTCCAACTGTAGTTTACTAAACGTCCCTAGAATTAGAACTAAACAGTGAGAGGCAGCTTTCAGCTTCTATGCTCCAAAAATCTTGAACAAACTGCCAGATGAAAGCAAAAGTGCTGAATCGTTAGGCTCTTTGAAATCCAGGATTAAAACTCTACTCTACATAGCTGCCATTGAGTCCTAAATTGTGGTTTTTATTCCTCATTGATGATCTGGTTCTTAATTCATTCAACTAACTGATTCTTGTGTTTTATCAGTTTTTAATTTACATACTTTTCCTAAAATTGCTGTTTTATCCAAATCATAACGGTATGATTGCTTTTTATTCTTTTTTAAATACTGTCACTGCTTTTAATCAAATGCTAAATGTTTTCATTATGCCATTATCGGCAAAACTGTTGTTTTTACTTTTTATGCTGTTATATGTTTGGTTCTGTTTTCAATTTACATACTATTAAACTTGTTTATAGACTTTACCGTAATTGCTGTTTTGCTCAACTCACAACTGATATGATTTTATTTTTAATTAATGTTACTGCTTCCAGTCAAATGTTAAATGTTTTCATTAATTGATTCACGTGTTTTATCTCTATTTTAAAATCGTATACTCTTACTTTATTTTCCTTTTATGCCTCAATTACTACATATTTTCTTTTAGTTACTCTCTGTTTTAATTTTCATCATGTAAAAAAACTTGAATTGCCTTGTGTTAAAAGTGTGCTATATAAATAAAATTGCCTTTCCTTGCCTTGCCTTTAGGTTGACAGGTGAAACATCTCCAGGATAAATGAGAATAAGTCCAGTTCCCTCTATTAAGCTCTTAGGATTGTCATGTCCTGGATGACTGAGAATCTACACCAGGAAACTCATTTTATTACCTTAGGAGATACGCCATTCTCATCTCCTTTCAGAAAGAAAATTCTTGGTGGAATTAAAATAATTGTAGATCTAAATCTGACAAGTGTATGAATAATTTGGGTCTTAACTGTAATTGCAGAGGGCAGATTGAAATAAAGTAGACTTATAAACTGTTTAAAATCACCAGATCTACAGTCTGGTGTAGATTTAGCAGGAACTAGCTAAAAGAGTATCTGGCAAGAGCAAGAGCAAGTTCGAGGTATTTAAGCAGAGGAACATAGGCCATTCTGGATCACGCTACTTACTGATCAGGAAGTACAAAAGCTCAGATCTGCTGAAGACAGCAGATGTAAAAAATACTTGTCTTTAGAGTGAGTTGATCATCTTTATAATTTCATTATGACCTGCCCAAGTCAACCAGCTGTCAACCCGGTCCATCCTAGAAATTTAAGACTGGTTGGACACAAACACAACAATCAACACAAAGCCCATAGAGGAAAATAGGCTGCAAAATATCATCAGAGATGAAATGTCTGCTGATTAACAGCACTGTTATAAGCAGATCAGAACATTTTTCTTCCCTTTTTTCCACAAATTGGTAACATGTGAGAAGAATGAGATTTTTTTTTAAATCAAGCTACTATCGATATCTCTCCATTACTCTTCAATTTAAACACAGCTAAAGGATACTTGTAGGCACATATTGTAATTTAAAGGGTGGGGAGGGTTATGTCTTAGCCAGCAATAAGTGGGGCAGCACAGCATCACTTAACAACACAAATACTGTCAGGGGTAAAATAATCCAGACCTCCTTTTGTCTCTGAGCATCTTGGTCTCTCAAACCCGCACACTCACGTACACACATAGGTGTGGGGCAGGATGTGATTATAACAAGCTTTAATAGACCAAACTTTTGTTTGACATGCTCTGCAAACATGGCCACATCAATCTAGCACCAATTACAAGTGGCCTCATGGCGACTAGCTCCTCCAGTCTCAATGACAACCCAGATGATTGATCACCAACAGCAGCGATCTTCTAACCTGATCAGGCAAATTACCGTGGCGACTAGCCGGGGCCATATGAGTCCCATGCTGCAAAATTAAATTCACTCAGCTCATCAGCTCGTCTTCGAGACAGTCTCACAGAGGCGGTGGTAAAAAGCACTTTTCACTCACATCAAACACGCTGGGGGCTCGCTGTCTTACACACACACAACCAACCACCCACCTACACACGACTACTTGCTTTTACACCTTTTCACACACAGAGATAGAGCCAATCTCTTCCAGGGCCTCTGGGGGCCAAAACACCAGGTGATTGGAGCAATGGGGGGGACATGAAGACGTATTAATGTACTGAAGACTTAATGAACCTCCATTCAGAATAGAGGAACAGGACTGTGGGTGGGTGGGTTGGGGGGTGTTTACTTTATTAGTTTACAACAGATTAATGGGGATAATCATTTAAGTGATAGAGATGGATTACCCTCTCAAAGCTGGCCGTAGCTTCATACAGCCACCCACCTACACTCACGCACACACACACACTCACACACGCACACACACAATTGTGTTTTACTATCTTTTCTGGGACTTCTCATTGACATAATGCTTTCCGTAGCCCCTTACCCTAACCCTAACCATCAAAAATGAATACCTAACCGTAACCCTTACCCTAACCTAACTGTAACCCTGACACTAAAACCACATTTTGAGCCTCAAAAATGCCTTCAGATTTGTGGGGCCTGGGATTTTGGTCCCCACAACGGCTGTCGGTCCTCACGAGGATAGTAAACTTCCTATTTTTGGTCCCCACAAAGATAATAAAACACGCCCACACACAAACACACACACACACACACACACATTCAGCTAATGAACAGTAAGGGAGCTGTTTCTGCTCTGGTTTCACATACTGTTGCGAAGAAGTTCTTTATTTCTGTTTGTCTGTAATGTGTGTTTTAGATCAAATGAAGCCTAAATGACAGTCGTTTTTCTGACAGAACTCATCATGAGTCCTTTTGACTGGGTCAGAATGAGGTCACGTCTATGATGAGGTGTCCAAAGTTGGTCCTTTAGTAACAGTTTCTACATGTTTTGGGTGTTTTAGTGGTCCAACACAGATGTTTTATCACAAGGTCCCAGGAGATTTTGGTGACATGCTGAGGAGGTCATTAGCTGCGTAATAGCAGGGATACAACTAAAACACTGATCTTTGAGGACTGGAGTTGGACATCTCTGTTCTTAGTCTACACCTTAAAACAAACAGTACAGTCAACCTTCGCTATTCATAGTTCAGTATATGCACATTTGTGGATTTTGATCATAGAAAAAAAGCACCAAAAAAAAAGTATGGGAAGCCGAAATGCCTGAATGCAATGCTACTTGACACGGTATTGGCTGACATTTGCAAAGTTGCCAGTCCAGGAGCACCATCCGTATTCCTTGTTACTGGAGGACTGTGTCCTCAAGACCGCAGATGAACAAGACATAACTGTAAGTTTCTGTAGCAATGCTAAGACTTTTTCTCCTGTGGATATGGATGCATGTTAAAGGAACTATATCATGCTATTTTACAAATTTCAACTTCTGGGATAGAAATGTATATGATAAAATGTTACAGTTGGTGTTTTACAGGATTAATTTGTCCTGAAATTTAACTTGTGTTGGACCACAAAGTGAAATGGCTTGTTTCTCTATAAACCCGCCTCCTGCACCCCCCACTCCTCCTTGCTGCAGAGCTGGGAGCAGATCAAACTGAAACAAATAGTACTAAGCTTAGTCACAATCGGTATTCTCACAAATAATTTGAAAAACACAGAGTACCGCAATGAAACTCTGTTATACTAAGGGCTCAGATGTTTGGTTCATTTTATATTTTTAAACTGAGTTAATAAAGCCTAATTCATTTGCTAAATCTCCAGCCTTTAGACAGAGCTAAAAACAACACAGCTGCGTCCATTAAGCAAATCTTTCCAGCCCAGTTTATAAAAAAGCCGTGGGTGTTGTTTGCACCTGTTTACTGAACATTCTGAGATGCTACGGATCAATTAATTAATTAATTAACCACTGTTAACACTGTCAATAGGGGTCCGGCCAGAATATTGTTATGTAAAAGTGAAAGTTGCAGCCCTCAAGTGATGTTAATTAAATGCTGTTCTCTAGGAATGTAGAATAAAATCCTGTACTCCATGCAGCCAAACTGTCATTTTCACAGAGAAAGTAAAAAAATCCAACAAAAAAGTGATTTAAACTGCCATAAACCGAAGCAGCCATTAGCTGTGAGACGGACAAGGTTGTATTTGAAAATCTATTAGGGGTAAGCCGCTCTCCCTGCAGGGGCGATGCAGCACTCTAGCTCTTCCTTGTTTTCACTAGCTGACGTCAGCTTGTGAACAGTCTGAACACTCAATGGTTTTCTAGGAGAGGGTGGGGCAGCTGCTCAGTGAGCAGAATTTGGGAGGATTACTTAGAGATGCGTGAATTAAGCCAAAAAACACTCTGGTGGGGATTTTTTTATGAGAAAATTGCACTACCACATGGTTGAAAACTACCAAAACTTGATTTCCCATTTGAGGTATATTTGGTGTTTGAACTATTAGGGCGTTATAAGCTAAACTATTCTAAACTATTTGTGGGCAGTTGTGGTACCTAATCCCTGCGAATGCCACGGATCCACTGTATAGTTCCCTACATTCTGACCACACAAAGCCTGCAGCAACATATTCCTTGAAGGGGGTTGTATTTTTTGTAATACAGGATTGTCAGGAATCTGGTTTGTTGGTCTCTGTGGTGGTTCTGCTGCTCTTTCAGTTCCTCAGGTTCAACAGTGGATGGTGCAGAGGAGTTACCTACCTAGCAGTTCTCCCTTAATGGACAGACGGTTGTCTGCAGGAGGATAAGAGGAGCTGAAAGCCAGTTATTCGATGGCGGAGAGTTTACCTACATGGCTACCTGCTACGCAGAGATTCCACTCTTGAGAAATCTTCTTGTTGCCTCAAAGTCATGCTCCACTCTGATTATAATCTTTTATTATCCTTCCATAACTGGTCTCCAACTTCCCCTTTGTCATCTTCGTCCTGCAAATCTTCTCTGCACATTGAGATGTTACTCACTGTATAAACGAGAACCATGTCCTAGATAAGTAACTTTTACCTTCTTTGCTCTCCAGCTCCTGTCCGCCCTCCGGCAGTACACAATAAAAAAACTCATCCATCTTAGATAACCTGAACTTCCTGTCACCCGTTAGAACCTCAATAACCCTCCTTTGGATCAGATACACTGTTCCTGAAATTACTACCACTCTTACCTCCATTTCAGATTCCACTCACTGTTCCCTGGTGTTTACACTTTTACATCCTATAAACTGCTCACTGTTGGCTGACAGAAACTCATCCTTTCTATGATATCTATACCTGCCTCTCTTCTCCACTCTTCCAGCATTCAGTACTTTTATTTACTTGTTAAGACAAAACACAAGAATAAGTGTCTATTAGTATTGGTGGCTAACTCAAGGGTGTGCTAATTTGGCTATGAATATTTATGAATCATTGCTTATGGCAATAATTGATAAGATTGATCACCTTATGTGAAAATATTAAATACGGGGGACCGCCTGATATTCAGGAACAATTTTAGTAGCCAAATAGTCCGTCTCAATTATTGTTTATGATTATCTGCCTGATCAAGGCTGAGGTAACTAAAAAAAGGTGAAGGAATCAGCTCTAGACGTTCCCTGAACAGCAAATTATGTATGGACTGGCATGAACATGGTTCAGAGGAGCGCTCCTGTGTTCCCTCCTGACGCATCCTAGACCTTACCCTTTTTTCAGACTTTGCCGTCTTCACCACGCAGACAGTTTCAACCTTAAGTTTGTTGCTCAAAGTAGTTTAAAGAGGCTGCATGGTGGCGCAGTGGTTAGCACTGTTGCCCTGTCACAAGAAGGTTGTGGGTTCCCTCCGGGTACTCCGTCTTCCTCCCACAGTCCAAAAACATGACTGTCAGGTTAATTGATCTCACCAAATTGTCCTTAGGTGTGAGTGTGTGCATGGTTGTTTGTCCTGCCCTGTGATGGACCAGGGTGTACCCCGCCTCTTGCCCGTTGACAGCTGGAGATAGGCACCAGCCCCCCGTGACCCATTAAGGATTAAGCGGTTAAGAAAATGGATGGATGGAAGTAGTTTAAAGATATTTTCTTGTGAGGTAGCAGTGTATCCAGAGTGATGCTATATTTTTTATGAGTTGGTTATGGAGCAACAAAGCTGACAAACGTTGTTTTCTAATCTCAGCAAGGGACTCTGTCATTCTTCCTTATATTTTCATAGTGTCTTAATGTATTTGCCATCTTTTTCTGCATGGTGTTTTTGTGTTGTCCCAATGCATAAGTAAAAAAAAAAGAGTCCAGAAAGTCTGAGGATCCTAAGAGGGAAATGGTCATAAAGGACGCGGAGACCCACAGCGAGGAAACAGGTGACATGGAGACCGGCATGGGAAGAACTTGTGATTAGTGGTACAGCGTCTGAGGATCTTGAAACTGGGAGGCCGGAGTCTGGGGATCATGTGACTGGGAGGTCGGTGTCTGAAAAACGTGTGACTTGGAGGCTGGAATATGAAGCAAGGTTATTGATCTTAACAAAAAACAAACGAAATAACAAAAACTAGAAGTGAAAAAACATTTTCATTAACTAAAATAAAAATGAGAATTTGCAACAAACTAAAATGAACTGAAACTATAATTAGTGTTCAAAAAACTAACTAAGACAAACTGAATTCACTGATAAAATATTTTTAGTATTCCTTTCTGTCTAAGGCATAAGTCTAGAAGGATTATTGGTCTACGTCACTCCCTGCTTTACTGCACGTTGTCATCAGAAACAGATGTGATCAAGTCTTGTGCTTTTGGTTGCACAAATAGCTTTGATAAAAAACATCAGAATGGGAACGTTTTTATAAAATTACATCCACTTGACCCCTTTCAAGGGAAATAAAAGACGTATATGGATTGCACACTGTTAGAAGAAAAGATTGGAACGATGATTTAACAGTTTGCAGCAAAAACTTCATAACAGGTGAGTTATCGGGAGCGCCGCTCGGTGGCTGCATGCCCAACAGTGACCTGGATCGGACAGGTTGTACTGTATCTGTAAATTCCTTGTATGCATCGTGTCATACTTGGCGATTAAAGCTGATTCTGATTCTTATGGCTAACAAACAAGCTAACATTGGTAACCAAGAGTAACTGCAAGAGTACTCCAAATTAAGTAGGAACCAAAGTTGTGTAGCTGGTGTAGGTTGTGCGTGTATCCACTGTGTTGATGGACAGATTCTAGTTGTTTGTGGTTGTTTTTACTCGTTGAACTGCATTATTCCAACATGTCAGATACGTCTGTAAAGTCATCTGTGTTGCTGTGGTCCAGCTAACGTCATGTCAGCAAAGATTGAGAGAAAGCTCTATACTCCAATTTTGGATTATTTACCTGAATATGTGCAAAATGATCAAAAGCATCATTGTATCCATGATGGATATGCTTTTTTTGTAGTGTTGCCAATCAGTTTCAGTGTTTTTATCGAACTATAGCATCTGCATTAATTGTTGGGCTTTCAAATGCACAGGGACTGTTATTGTGTTTAAAGAAATTTGAAAGTTACATATATATATCTTTTATACTTGCCTGATTTGTAGGGTTGTTCATCTGGACCATATAAATACATTTTTACAAAATCATAATCATTTACTGATATTATGTTATACATTTTTTTTGTCTTGCTGTGGTACACAGCTTATTTAACGAAAAGACAAAAACTAAAACTAATAAAAAACTAAACTGAAGCTAAGTATTTTCAAAAACTAAAACTAAACTAAACTACCAGAAAAGTGTAAAAAAAAAACAATTAAGGCTAAAATAGAATTGAACATCTCAAGTCTAAACCAAAAAAACTAAAACTAATGATAATTTAAGTAAAACTATCAAAATCTTTGTCTGAAGAACTTGTGACTTGGAGCGGGGGCGTTACTAGTTACTAGGCCCGAATCTTGTGGCTTGGAGGATGAAAGGCTTGGAAATTCTGTTGGAGAGATGGCCGGCAATGTGAAGCATAGAGACAGTGGAGGCTGGAGACGTGTCTCTGTGGACAATCTCTGTGACTGCAGCAGCTGGAGGCGTGTCCTCTTGGACTCTCCCTGCAGAAACAGGGGTCAGGGACGCGTTCCTCTGGACACCACCTGCAGAGACAGGAATACAGTAAGCTGAGGCATGTCCGCCTGGATGCACTCTGCTGAGTCAGGAACTGAGCGAGGCATGTCCTCCTGGACTCCATCGGCGGAGACAGGAGCTGTGTGAGGCGTGTTCACCGAGACACCAGCAGGCTGGAACCCACTGGAGAAATTTGAGGGCTGGGTCCCATTTAAGGACTTTGGGCTTCGGCCGGAAACCGCTGGAGAGGATTACAAATTGGAACCTGCTGAAGGAGACTGCAGACTGGAACCAACAGGAGAGGTCTGCGGGCTGGAACTCGCTGGAGAGGTCTGCAGACTTGAACTCAGAAAAGGGCCCCTGATTCAAAGCAGCAGCACTAACCACTTTGCTACACAATTACTCAGAAGCTTTATATGTAATAATATATATGACATATATATGACTTCATATCCAGTGTTAACTAAAATTTATTATAATAATATCAAGACCTGTCAATTCCCTTTTTTGATGAAAGAAAGTGAAGGAATTGTATTACTGAAATAATTATAAGCATGTTTAGTTAACACTGGAAATTAAGTCATATACTGTATGTTATTATATACAAGTCTTCTGGGTTATTGTGTAGCAAAGTGGTTAGTCCAACTGCTTAGAAACAGAGGCCCTGTTCTGAGTTTGAATCCCATCCTCTGCTGTTTATTTTTGTGCCTTATACCAACCTAAATGTATTAGGTTGACCCAACATGTTTACATTTAGTTCATTCAACAAAATTCATTATTTCTAACTAAACCCAGATCGGTTGGGTGGAAATTATTTACATAATTGTATTATGTTCACCCAACAAGTTTTTTTTTGTGTGTGTAGCAGTGCCAACATGAATCGGTGCCTTAGAGCAATTAGGAGCTGTGGAAATCAATGATAGTGCAAAAATGATTCAACATAAAATGGAGGTTTATCTATTCTCTGTAAAGTTAACTAAAAACAGCTGCACTGCACCAGCATTGACAGACAACATATTTTCAGCCTCACAAAGAGAAAATAAAAAGTATTTTCAGCATCACAAAGAGAAACTAATAACAAGTATTCTCAGCCTCATAGTCAGTTTTTAACCAAAACAATATTTCCAATATTTCCAAATGCCAATTTCACTACTGATGCAGCATACGCCACTGAAGAATGACAGATGGACAGGGCCAAGATGACGACAAGTCAAGTACATGTAAACAAGTGCTAGCTGCGTTAATACTTTGGTTTCTACGCTTCAGGTAAGCTTTGTTTATCATTATCCTGGCTAACACGCCACTCACGGGGCGCAATTTAATACGTCCACGGCCGACAGGAGTCGTAGAATTTTTGACTAGAATTTGGTCATAAGTGCAATAAATGTGCTGTTAAGCAGCACGTCTCACTGCACAGCCACAAGCCGGTTATTCACACGTATGCTCACTGTTTTTCATCACAACTCTTCACAACGAAAGTAAAGGTCTAGGACGGCTGTGATTGCACACAGATGAAGAAACGAATAACAACCCTAATTAAATCCCAGTAACGATAAACACATTCCTGATTTTGGCAAGCTAACTAGTTACCCTGCTCGTTACCACAATAATAACATAGTTACTGTAACGCGTTACTTAACAATTCGTCCCAACACTGTGTAGCACAGACCTAATAATAGGGTTAATGTGTTCCCATGTTAAAATTGCTGACAATCCATGTACTGATGAAGATTCAAGTCACCTTGGGATCCTGAAGGTCAATGTGATTCCATCTGAAACTCTCTAACCTACTTTCTGACTCATTAAAGCTCAAAGTAATGAACAACAGGTGTCCTACTGACCTAGAACATATTGGAAAAATAAGCATAAGCTTACAGCACACACTGCTCCACTCCTCAATGCAACCCACCTCTCACTTCATTAGGGTCATGCAGGATGAAATGGGATCTGTAGGCAATAGTGTAAAGGCTGCAGGGTTCTGAGCTGTAAATAAATATTAGACTAATGAAAATGTGAAGCATGGCACCGGCCTGTCGCTTGAGCCCTGAGTGACTGAGTTTAATGCTTCTGTAGACTTGATGGGGCGAGTGACTGCTCCCTGAAGAAATTAAGACAACTCACTGTCACCTGCATCTGGCCTTTATTGGATGAGATATTGCTTCTATTGGCTGGTAATAAAAGTGTCATCTATCTTAAACGTGCACTCACACACTAACCTGTTCCAAATCCAGGACCATTGACTGCTGCTTTTTATTCAAAAGCAGGCTCACATGCACACACAACATTCATTACAATAACCTTGTTAATTTGTACATAAATATAGACTAATCCAAATACCTCGAAGATCCTGATAGACCCAAATACTATATTGTCACTGCATGGACTCCAGAAAGCTCATTGTGAATTTAAACCATAGACTTATGAAAGTACGCTGTCCACAGAGTAGCTTTAATTGCGTCAGCTTTGCTTTTCCTGCCTCTGCTGCTTCACAATAGATCCATGTCTGAGCATCTGACAGATTAAGACAGAGTACATGCACTATTGAATATTTACACACATGCCCCCCGCCCACACACACACAGATTCACAGGTGCACATTGTGCTTTCCTGTTTTTAGCAGGCCCCATGATTTTCGAATACTGACTTTTTGTGCATCCCCCTCTCACTGTTGCTGTTCCTCCCTATTTTAACACAGTACACAGTAAAATCTAAGATCTAGTAAACAGTAGGAAAGTACCAAAATCAGACATTTACAAGGCAAAAGTACTAACATTTAAGTACTTGCCGAAAGCAAGTACCGATTATATATATATATATATATATATATATATATATATATATATTTATTTATTTTTTACCTTGGATTCAGTACAGTTGGAATGTAGTAGAGGAGGCTTTTCTCTGTCAGTGAAGTGCCTCTTGATGGCTGCAGTTAAGGTCAACTTCATTGTTTTGGTCCTATAATGTTTGTCAGTTTCTTTCTCTCTTATGAGTCACATAAGCAAGATCATATTTATCCCTATTATTGCTTTTTTTCCTTATGAATTTGCCACCGTGTACCACATATATCTATTTTTTCAAGAAATTTACAAAAGTACTAACATACAGTGGCTTGAACAAGTATTTTAATCCGATTACCTGTATGGAAATAGTAAAGCTTTAGATTGGTGGTTAATGGAAAGTTGGCTACTAAGTAACGCGTTACTGGCATCACTGGTTGTGAGGTTGGTTGGATGTACAACCAAATTCTCGGAAACGGCTTATGGTAGGGAAATGAACATTCAATTCACGAGCAACAGCTCTGGTGGACGTCCCTGCTGTCAGAATGCCAACTGCACGCTCCCTCAAAACTTGTGACATCTTCAGCATTGTGTTTTTTGTTTTTTAAACGTGTCCTGTCTAGCAGTTTGCTACTCAGAATTGGCAAAAATAGATTAATGAATACAACACTAATGTTGCTGGTAAGCTCCTGGCACCAACTATCTGTTGTTGATAACCTCAGCCCAAGAATATGTCCGTAAAAACCAATATCCCCCCATCTATGTGTGAGCATGCAGGTGTAAATAAGGTTTCCCCATGCAATTGATTGACAGCTGGTGTAAGGAGCCGTCAATCCATCCTACAGGAGTCGACGCAGACATTAAGGAGGTCGGAGATGTATACCTCCAGAGCTCCCCAGTGTGCAGGAGCCACAGATGGACCAACGCAGGGCCGACTGCCACCCAAGAGAGGAAAAGATGCAAAGCAGGGGCCTGGGAGATCGCAGGTATGTGCCCACGGGCTCCGCAGGTAACCGACTATGCCAGGGCGGTTATTCAACGCTGGCACCTCCATTAGAGTTGCCCCAGCCAATCCAAGGAGGACATCAGCCTGAAACATCGCCCCCCCGACACACTGTTCAGTCTTACAGAGGAGTTCAAGTGTGCCAAATCACAGCTGCAGATGACCTTGAACAAAATGGGGAAAAAAAAGGACGAGATGGCAAGATGGGCCAAGGCAGCCGCCCTTGGCAAACAGGGACTGTGGTCATAGTGGGAAAGTGTTGATAGGAGGAGGTTGAGCTGGAGGGATGTATGGGCCATGGAAGCGAGGAACTTGAGCTTCGCCATCAGAGCCACAAATGACGTCCTCCCAACACCAACTAATCTCCATCAGTGGTTTGGTGAAGATCCTGGATGCGTCCTGTGCTCCAGGCCAGCCTCCTTCCGGCACATACTCATCGGGTGTAAAACCCGCCTTACCCAAGAAAGTTACACTTGGCGCCACAACCAAGTTCTGAAGAGCCTTGCTGCCACACTAGAGGAAAAACAATCCAGCAAACAATCCTATCACTTCCATTGCCTAACACCTAAACAACACCATGGAAGGTGGAGTTCTATGCTCCACATTTTTAATTAAATAAATGAAGAACTAAATAAATATGGTAACAAATTAACAGCCACTCCCCACCATCAGAGAGAAGCCAGCTGTGCCTAGCACGTGACAGGAAGATGCTGGCAGACATCTATAAACAGCTAATGTTCCCCTCAGAAATTGCTACCATCACTTTGAGGCCTGACTTTGTGCTCTGGTCCCCCTCCGTAAAGAAAGTATACATAGTTGAACTCACCGTACCCTGGCAGGACTCCATGGAGGAGGCATATAAGTAGGAACATCTGTGGTATGCCGACCTAGCCGCTGAAGCAAAACATCGTGGCTGGAACACAAAAGTCCGCCCGGTGGAAGTTGGGTGCAGAGAGTTTGGGACTTAACGGCTAGAACCAGCACACAGCCATTACAAGTGCATCAGAAGCAGCAGAAACAAGCCGCCAGTTGCTTTGGCTGAAGAGAGCGAACCCAGTTGAGCCCCAGTTAGAAGACACTTCGGTAAATCTGTAAATAATGAAATAAATAAATATGGAACTAAATAAATATATGTGAAATTAAATATTTTTTGTTTATTTATTTTCAATTGTATTTATTCATTTATTTATATCTACATTTATTTATTTATTGTCAGTTATGGCAGAGTTGGTCCTCCATAGTTCATATGGTAAAAGCATTTCTGAAAGATAAGAAGGCTTAAGACCATTAAAACACTTAAAAAACCCATTAAAAGGACGGTAAAATCAATGCTAAAACATACGGGAAGCCAGTGCAGTGATTTTAATGTGCTCCCATCTCTTGGTCTTCATCAGGACGCATGCTGCTGAAGTTTTCAAAAGCTGTAAACTTGAGTTAGCCTTTTTTGGAAAACCAGAAAGCAGGGCATTACAGTAATCGATTCTACTGGCAATACAAGCATGCATTAGTGTTTCCATATTTGCCTGAGAGAGAATGGGGCGGACTCTGGCCTATTTTAGTAATGTTTTATTGTGAGGGATAAAAATCAGCACAGAGTCAAAAAACACCCCCAAGTTCTTCACTTTAAAAAAGGATTAAAAGTCGTGATCATAGTTTCGCTAAAAGTTCTCTCTCCAAGCCTCAGGACTGACGACTAAACCTTAAGTTTTGTCCTGGTTCAGCTGAAGAAAGTTTTCTGCCATCTAAGATTTGATGTCTACAATGCATTCAAAAAGTGCATCCAATAGCTGTGTCTCATCAGGAGACATAGATATGTACAACTGTGTATCATCAGCATAATTGTTAAAATTCACTTCATGTCTTCTGATGACACTGCCAAGAGGGAGATATGTAAGATATGATGGGAAACATTTATGAACAGCACCAGAGAGGCCAATCTGTTTTAAACGGGTTAAAAGAATAGTGTGGTCTACTGTATCAAAGGCAGCGCTTAGATCCAGTAGAACCAATGCTGTCACCTTCTGAGCATCATGGGTTAATCTAAAATCATTTAAAATCTTTAGAAGACCTTAGTGCTTTGGTTCACCCTAAAACAGAGTGAAATTTCTCCAGGACATTATGAGAATTAATAAAATTATTAAGTTGAATTAAACAAAGTTTTTTAAAACTTTGCTTAGAAATGGTAAGTTAGATACTGATTCGGAAGTTGTTTATATCAATAAAATCTAAATTGCTCTTCTTCAGCAGGGGCCTCACTACTGCCCCTTTAAAGGTGGCAGGAAAAACCACTGTCTGAAGGGAGCAATTCATCATGGTTAAAATCTCATCTCTAAGAGATCCATAAACTCTAAACTACGTCCCACTTTTAAAAAAAGTGGAAGATGATCTGGCAAGATGGAAATCCCTTCCAATATCACTTATTGGAAGGGTAGCTACAATAAAAATGATGGTTTTGCCTAGAATCAATTATTTATTCTCAATGATCCCAAGCAAACCATCACCTGATTGGTTTAGATCTCTGGACTCTTCTGTCTCTAAATTTCTTTGGAAAGATAAACCCCCACGTATCAGCTTAAAAAGACTACAGAAGTCCAAAGATAAAGGAGGTCTAGACCTACCAAACTTTCGTCATTATTTCTTAGCTAACAGGCTCCAATACACATCAAGATGGGTAAAACACGGTTCTCTCGATGAGTGCTGGGTAGATGTGGAACAGACACTATGCAATAAGATAAAACTTTCAGATCTACCTTTTGTTAGCTCAAATATAAAACAAAATGAATGTTTTAAAAGTATTAATATCAGCTCCTCTCTGACAGCTTGGTGGGAATTTCTTAAAATGACAAAGACCTCACTAGTCCCATGCAGGCGTACACCCATCTGGAATAACCCGGATATCTTACAAAAAAAATGCATGATCAACTTTCCAAACTGGAGTTGTAAAGGAATTGAATACCTGGAGCATATATTTGATGGAACAGGCTTTATCCAATTTAATACATTGGTTACACAATTCGGAATTAACAAGAATAAAAAAGAAGAAGAATAAAAAAATAAATAAATAAATAAATAAAAAAGAGATCCCTAAAATTGCTTTAAAAAACCCAGTTGGGACTAGGCTCCAAAGCACTTGTAGTAGGCCTCACTGAGGAGAAAACTTCATCAAGGGTTCCAGCTTCCACTGGGCAAAAACAATCCAGTGTTTCCTCTGATACAGAGACAGACTCAGAATTGTCTAAAATCATGTTATTTTGAGAATTTAAAATATTACATCTGATGGTGTCTACCTTCCCTCTGAAGTGGTCTGCAAACTCTTCAGACAGAATGTTTGAGGGGGTTTTCTGAAATGCATTAGAGGTATACTCAAGAATGTTGTTATAATTTGTTGTAATATTAAGAATGATCTGATCTGTGTATTCTTTAATACTGATAGTTTCTGTGTGCTCTTTCTTTATGATATGGTAACCAATCTGATTATATGACCCTGTATGATTCTAGCCAAGGTCAATTGTAATAATTTCTGTTGCTACATCCCGAGTTGGCAGAGTAACCATCTTATATCTGAAGGGCATTTTGACATTACATAGATTATGTTTTCTCTATCCAGCCAACGACACCTGCAATTCTAATGTTCTCATTCTGAAGAAAATTTTCTAAAATGATGTTGATAGCTTTCAGGATTACTGAATCTATATAAAACTGTATAGGATGTTTGAAGGCAGGTCAATATACATCCATTTCTGTGTAACACTCTCCTCCTTGTCTGATCAGCAAGTCTCTAATTAAAACTTTCTAAAACTGCTGAATGAATCTCTTCATCCTTTGTTTAAGAAATTCCATGACATTGCCTATGGTGGAAAACAGAATTGAACAGAAAGTGTGCTTACAATTTAAAGTGGAGCCAGCAGGTCGAGAGCAGATTGAAGCCTACTTTTAAAATCATTCATGATAAAATCCCAGGAGGCAGGTAAAGGAATAGGAGGAAACTTTTTAAGAACTTCAAGAAAACCTGCAGCCACTGTAGGGGTTAGATGACACTTCCTGACAGTTCTCACAGAGGTCTCTAGTTGGGTAAAACTGGTGATTTTAAAAAACACAGTAGTGGTCAGAGACAGCCAAGTCAACAACAGAGGACACACTGGTGGACAGGCCATATGTAAGGACCAAGTCCAGGGTGTGTCCTCTGTTGTGAGTCAGCTGCATGACATGTTGACTAAAATCCATATTATTCAAAATATAAAAAAAAATCTTTTGATAAATACTGTGATGGACTGGCGACCTGTCCAGGGTGTACCCCGCCTCTCGCCCGTTGACAGCTGGAGATAGGCACCAGCCCCCCCGCGACCCCTGGAGGACTAAGCGGTTCAGAAAATGGATGGATGGATGGATCTTTTGATAAATAATCTAAGATTAGATTAAAATCAGCAGCTAAAATTATCTTTTCGTAGGAGTTGTGCAAAATTGATAAAAACTCTTGAATAAAAATTGCACTCTTTTTAGGAAGCCTAAAAACTGTCACATAAAAACTGAGGAGTGCAAAAAAACAGTCGCAGTTTATTCAAAGGTGGAAGAATTACAGAATATAACAGGTTTGGCAGAAAGGGTTGATGAACTTATAAAAGCAGGTCCACCTTCCCTCTGGCTACTTCTCGTTGAATAAGAAAAGTTCAAATTTGGTGGGAAGGCCTCTGGGAGAACAGCAGGGGCATCTTCCTTGAGCCATCTTTCCATTAAAAATAAACAATGAAAATTAGGATCTAAAATTAAGTCATTTATTAGAAAAGTTTTATTCAGCAGAGAGCGGACATTTAAGAGTGCCATATTAATAGTGGATGGGGGTGGATTGACTTTATAATATGCTGCAGGTGGGAATTTTGGTAGCTTTTTTAGATGATTTGGGTTGAGTTTGTTCAGTTTATGATCAGTTGTTCGCTCTCTGCTGATAATAACATGTATGAGTAAAGTAGGGCAGGGTCTTGTCGGGCGATCCCTGGTCGGGGACCTGCTGGGGGGCGGGGCGCCTCTGATCCCCCGTGGCCTCTAGGTCCTGGGCCGGGCCATCCCTGGCGTAGCGGGTTATCGGCAGAGCCCGTGGGCTCATCCCTGCGACCTCCCGGGCCCCAGCATTGCGGCTCCTGGGTGTTCCCCTGGTGCTTCCAGCTGTTCCTCTCTTGGTGGGCGGTCGGCCCTGCGCTGGTCCACTTGTGGCCCCGGCGCTCTGGGTGGATCTGGACGTTTACGTCTCCGACCTCCTTCATGTCTGTGTCGATTCCTGTAGGACGGATTGACAGCTGATTACACCAGCTATAAATCACTTGCATGGAGAAACCATATTTGCACCTTCATACTCACACAGACACACATAGGTGAGGGGACATTGGTGTGTAAAGACATAATCTTTAGCTGAGGTTATCATCATTAGATAGTTAGTACCAAGAGCTTACCAGAAACATTAGTGTTGTGTTCATTAATCGATTTTTGTGTGTAGTGATTGTGTAGTTCTTAGTTCATATGATTAGATCCGTTTTGTTAGTTGTTCTGTTCTATTGGTCATTTTTGTTTGTTTTGTTTTTCCCACTTATCTGACGACCAACAGAGGTAGAGGACTGTGATGTTTTCTTGTGTTCTTTGTTTACCTCCCTATCTTGTATCATCAGTTCACACTTCTACAGGTCCTGTTTCTCTTCTTCATCTTCTTTCTTTCTTCCTTCTTATCTCAATTTCGTGTCCATAACTTCTAGATATTAAACCCACAGTAATCACTAATAAATATTTGGACCAGAAGCTTTGAAAAAGATACTACTTAGTCAATCCCTTCACCTGGACGGCAATAAATTAGCCTCCAGTAATAAAGCAAGGAACCTTGGTGTTATTTTTGACCAAGAGATGTAATTTAGATCTCACATTAAAGAAGTCTCTAGGATTTCCTTTTTTCACCTCAGGAATATTGCAAAAATTAGAACCATCCTGTCCAGGAGCGATGCTGAAAAACTATTCCATGCCTTTATTACTTCAAGGCTGGATTACTGTAACTCTTTATTATCAGGTAGTCAACAGAATACAATTAAAAGTATTCAGTTAGTCCAAAATGCTGCTGCAAGGGTTCTAATGAATAAAAGAAGAAGAGATCACATTTACCCTGTTTTAGCTTTTCTTCACTGGCTCCCAGTAAAATCTAGAATAGAATTCAAGATCCTCCTTCTGACATATAAAGCTCTTAATAATCTAGCTCCATCATACATAAGAGACCTGATTGTTCCATATGTTCCTAACAGAGCACTTCACTCTCAGACTGCAGGTTTACTGGTAGTTCCTAGGATTTCTAAAAGTAGAATGGGTGGCAGATCTTTCAGTTATCAAGGTTCCCCTGCTATGGAACCAGCTCCTAGGGTTGGTTCGTGAAGCAGACAACTTGTCTATCTTTGAAACTAGGCTTAAAACTTTCCTCTTTGACAAAGCTTACAGTTAGAGTCAGGTTAGACAGGTAGCTAGGAAGAGACAGGTTAATGTTAGTAGTCAGGTAGAGTGTCAAAAGCTAGGAAGAGATAGGAAGAGGTACAGTAGCTAGGTAGAGATAGATTAATGTAAGCCAGGTAGAGAGTGTTAGTAGCTAGGTCTCCTAGTAGCTAGGAGACAGGTTAATGTTAGTAGCTATGCTGCTTTAGGCTAGGCTGTTGGAGGACATTATTAGAGTCAGTTCCTACTTTCTCTCCTACTTCTCCCCAACTGCATGATGTGCTGTCAATTCAAGCGCTAATCTGTTTTCTCTTAGTCTCTTCCTACAGTAGGGGCTTCTGAGCCGCCCTGCTTGACGACCATGACTAAGATGGCATTCCACTGGAGGAACGTTCTCCACATCCTGCTACCAACTTCTGCTTCTGCATCAGTTCTTTTGCTCTTTCTGTGTATCTGCTGCCTTCTCCAAACCCCAGACGGTCTCGGCAGATGACCGCTTATGCTGAGCCTGGTTCTGCCGGAGGTTTCTTCCTGTTAAAAGGGAGTTTTTCTCTCCACTGTTGCTTCATGCTTGCTCAGTGTGAGGGATTGCTGAGAAGTCACGACGCAATCTTCTGTGGTTGTCTAATTCCTAAATTAAATATTGTATTATAATAACTCTTCTTGTGAAGTGCCTTGAGATGACATCTGTTGTGAAATGACGCTATATAAATAAACTGAACTATTTTTCATACATATATATCAAGTGGAGTACTATGGCAAAGCTGTAATGCTCTGCTTGGGAAAGTAAATCTGTTGGGCTTGTACTTGGTACTCAGACACCAATTCTGAGGAGCAAACTGCTAGACAGGACATGTAAAAAAAAATACAAAAAATAATTAGCGCCGAGGGCTCCTTCCGTGTGTTTGGGCTGTACTGCGGCACTACTCGGCGGAATCAGGCTGCAGTCGCGGGTTTGGTGCAATGTGGATGGCAGAGGGAATCCGGCTGCTGCTTCCGCTGCTGAGAGGGGTTGAGCTGACAGTAGACGACAGCAAGCGGGTGAACTCCAGGTCCAGAGCACCGAAACGGTTGGCTAATGGCAGGCTGGGTGGAGGAGAAGGTGGTGGTTGCTCTGCACGCCCCCACTGTGGCTGGGTTCAACCATGGCCCACAGACCCCGAGGCACAGAGGTTGAGTGGATGGGGTCTTTCAGCTTAACTCCTTGTTGGAGCCAGCGTTCTTCCTCCGCAGGAGATGTAGTGCCAATGTTTGGTGCTTCAAGTTTGGAGACCCGGCAGTGAATTTCCTCCCCATGTTTTCCCTGAGCTGGTACGGTAGTCTGTGGGCCAATTCAGCACTGTTGGAAGCAGCAGCAGTGAACATCCGGCCAAAGATGATGTCCACATCGCGCTCATGTTCCTGGATAGGGTGTAGCGTGGAAATCCTCCCCTCCTCCGCTGTGCAACAGGTAAGCGTAATCAAGAATAGGAATAGAGTTGTACTGACAGATGCCAAGTGTGTGATGGGAAGATGGAAAGAGTACTTTGAAGAGCTGATAAATGAGGAAAATGAGAGAGAATGTAGAATATAAGAGGTGACTGTTGGGGCTCAGGAAGTAGGTGAAGTGAGGAAAGCTTTGAAGAGGATGAAGACGGGGAAGGCAGTTCGTCCTGATGACATACCTGCGAAGGAATGGACGTGTCTAGGAGAGGTGGGAGTAGACTTTTTGACTCGGTTTTTCAAAAAGACATTGAAGACTGAGAAAGATAGCTGAGGAATGGAGGACATGTGTTCTGGTGCTGATTGTTAAGAACAAGCGAGATGTACAGAACTGTGGCAACTGCAGAGGAATAAAGTTTGAGTCATACAACGAAGCTGAGTGAAAGAGTGGTGGAAGCTAGGCTTTGGTCAGAAGTGAGCATTTGTGAGTAGCAGTATGGTTTCATGCCAATAAAGAGTGCTACATTTGTGCAATTTTTGCTTTAAGGATGCTGATGGAGAAGTACAGAGAAGATCAGAGGGAGCTGGATTGTCTCTTTGTAAATTTAGAGAAAGCATATGACAGAGTGCTAAGAGAAGAGCTGTGGTTTTGCATGATGCAGTCTGAAGTGGCAGAGAAGTATGTTTGTGTGGTGCAGGACATGTATGAAAGCTGTGAGACAGCAGTGAGGTGTGCCGTAAGAGTGACAGAGGAGATGAAGGTGAAGATAGGACTCCATCAAGGATTGGCTCTGAGTGCCTTCTTGTTTGCTTTGGTGATGGATATGCTGGCAGATGAGGGTAGACAGGAGTCTCCATGGACTATGATGTTTGCAGATGACATTGTGATCTGCAGTGCGACCAGGACGGAGGTGAAGGAAAAGCTAGAAAGATGGAGGTGTGCACTTAAAAAGAGAGGAATGAAGATTAGTTGTAGCAAGACAGAATAAATGTGTGTAAATGAGAAAGACACAAGTGGAAAGGTGAAGTTACAGGGAGTGGAAGTGGAGAAAGTAGAGGACTTTAAGTACTTAGGGTCAATGGTCCAAAGCAATGGAGAGCGTGGAAAAGAGGTAAAGAAGCGTTTGCAAACTGGTTGGAATGGGTGATGTGTGATAAAAGGATTTCTCCAAAAATGAAGGAAAAAGTGTACAAGACTGATTAAATTCAATTCACTTTTATTTATACAGTGCAGATTCACAACAAATGTCATCTCAAGGCACTTTACAAAAGAAATGTTATTTCAATACAATTATACAAACATTCCAATCAGTTAAGTCTTCTATGTAACGAATCCCAGCACATTGTGTTGAGTCATGGACATGAGGTTGTGCCCGGATCATGCAGACTCCAGCCACAGCAATTTCCCCTTTAACAGGAAGAAACCTCTGGCAGAACGTGGCTCAGTAAAGGCGATCATCTGCCATGACCATCCAGGAGTCTGAGAAGACAGAGAAGAAAAAGCATGGAGGATGCTCGGTCACTTCGAGCATTATGTGGACTGATGTTCCCCATCCAGCAGGGAGCATTGAGCAGGGTACCAGACCGGGTGCAGATTATATGGGGAAAAAACAGGGTTAACAATCGCAATAATGGCAGAAAAATACACCTGGAGAGTAGTAGAAGAGAAAAGTAGAAGAGTGAAGAAAAGTGGTCAGTCTGTCCGCCAACAATCTAAACCTATAGCAGCACAACCACAAAAATAGCTCAGGATAACTTAAGCCACTCTAACTATAAACTTGATCAAAAAAGGAAGGTTTTAAGCCTAATCCTAAAAATTGACAGAGTATCTGCCTCACGGACTATAACTGGGAGCTGGTTCCACTGGAGAGGAGCCTGGTAACTAAAAGATCTGCCTCCCGTTTTACTTTTAGAAAGGAGGGCGATCTTATGTTCAGTAAACCACATGTAATTGCCCTATTTTCTTGTTTGGTCAGAGTCTTATTTATTTTAATGAGATTTTCATAGTTTGCTTTTGTCAGGTTAACTTTTAGTCTATTTGATTTTGGCCGTGGGCAAGACACTGTCTCAATGGGGCATCAATTCAGTTTATTTATATAGCGCCATTTCACAACAGATGTCATCTCAAGGCACTTTACAAAAAGAGTTATTACAAGACAATGTTTAGTGTAGAAATTACAGAACCACAGAAGATTGCGTCGTGGAATTCTCAGCAATCCCTCATACTGAGCAAGCATGCAGCGACAGTGGGAAGGAAAAACTCCCTTTTAACAGGAAGAAACCTCCGGCAGAACCAGGCTCAGCACAAGCGGTTATCTGCCGCGACCGTCTGTGGCTTGGAGAATACATAACAGAGACACAGAAAGAGCAATAGAACTGATGCAGAAGTTTGTTGCAGGACGTGGAGAATTTTCCGTCACTGCAATGCCATCTTAGTCAGGGTCGTCAAGCAGGGCTAATCCGGAGCACCTACTATAATAGAAAACAGGTTAGTGCTTGAATTGACAGCACATCATGCAGTTGGGGAGAAGTAGGAGAGAAAGTAGGAACAGACCCTAATAATGTCCTCCAACAGCCTAGCCTAAAGCAGCATAGCTACTAACATCGAGTGGGTAACATTACAGAAGCTGCAGAGAGGTGGGTTAAACTACAACTCTGCTTCCTGGTCTGGACCCTGGTTTGTCAGTGTTTTGAAGGACTGATAAATCTGTCCTAAATTCCACTACATGCGCTCCACTCCGCCCCATCACGCACGCCGCAGCGGTCTCTGCCGTCATCAAATTATACCTCATTGCCCCCACCTTTGGAGCCCGGAGGTGCTCAACGAAGCATAGGCGGGATTTGCGAGATGTCGCGATAAAGAACAGTCACTCCCAAAACTTTGGCAATTTCAGCCCAGGTTGTCATGATCATTTACCCCTCAGCTGTGATTTATCAGGAATCATGTCACTCACCTATTCTGCCAGCGTATATATTCCAGCCTCTGACCTCCATCCAGTGCCAGATCGTCTGATGCTTCCCCACAGCATTCCAGCGGATACATCTTATCAACCCACGGCAAGTCTGATCAAGTTTACGACCCAGTTTCTGTCCACCGACGCCGAGTTCAGTCCAATCCCTGTCGGACTAAATTGCTGTCTTCCGCCTTTTTGAACCACGGTAACCCAGCTGTCTTCCCCTTCAACTTACCACCCCAAATCGATCGTATTTTCCCTCTCAGTAGCCCCGCCTGGACCTGTCCCCTCGTTTGTTTCCCTGGCTCCTTCCCTTCGGCCTATCCGCTATTCCCATCACATTAACCCATCATCCCCAGGAGACTCATCCAAACTCCACTCCGGATGTGCCCTCCCCCCTCAGCCCGCTGGTAATCCGTTTTGGTTGCCTTTCTCTCCCTAGCGCCCCTCTGGCCTTCGGAGGTACTGCAGACCCTGGCTCAAGTGAAGGGAGAGGGAGCAGCTCTGAGAGGTAAAGGTCCAGCTCAAAAGCATTTTGAGACCCTCTTCCAAAACTTTGCATTAACGTTGTCTCTTACCTCTTAGAGATCTTATTCGGAAGAAGAGGGACCTGTGAGGGCTGCCTGCTGATTTTGTTTAGTAAAATTATTTTGGTTTCATTTTGCCTGGGTTTTCTTATCTGGTCCTTTGGTTAGAGATCCTGACACAGGTTTCGTCTTTTCTCTTTGGGTCTATGTAGAATGGATGAGTTGTATCATAGAGTATTTTATGTTCTTTCCACTTCGACAATGAGTTTCTATTCAGCCATGTTTGGTTTTCTCCGTTATCTGAAGACGTCTTCGTTGACCAACGCACCTACAATGATTTGCGACAGGTATTGACATTTCAAAATTAAATAGCTGAAAAGTTTAGATTTTTTTAAGTGTGTAATATATGTACAAACACACACCATTAATTTTAGAAAACATGTATTTATAAATTTCAGTGTGATTAAATAAATAGAGCTATGCATACAAAGAAAAATTTTGTATAAAAAAAAAAAAGTCTGTCTTTAGTGATTTATTTAAAAACCCCCGGATGAACTGCGTTTTCAGCCTCCTGCCTGGTACTTTTTGTGCAAATTCGATTCAATCCTATTTTTGCCAAAGTGCAAAATGGTGGCCGGCGCCCTGCGACCCATGGCGGCAGTGGTGGAATAGTTCTTTTTCATTACAACAGGATCGGTTTTGCTGCGGCTTGCGTGGCGGAGCACATTCAGTGGAATTTAGGGGTTAAAAAGAAGAGCTGCTCCATCCAAAGTTGGATGGATGCCTTCTCTCCAGATCAGTCCAGGTTATCCCCCAAAAGTTTTCCAATTATCAGTGTAGCCCACGTTGTTTGCTGGACACCACTCAGACAACTATCGATGAAATGACCGATTGGGGAAAAAAAATTATACAGTCCGACATCTTTTTAGCACACTTCCACACCGAAGCAACACAAATTTTATTGACCTCCGATTGGCGTAAACAGGTGTCATTACGGCCAGCCTGAATAACAACCATACTGTATTTTAGCTTATCCCTAGTCAGCAGTTTCAAGTGGGATTTTATATTTCCTATTCTGGCCCCTGGAAAACATTTTGCTATGGTCAATGGTGTCTCTAATACCACGTTTCGGACCATGGAACACCCAATTACCAGAGTTTGAGTGGGGCTATATCTGTTAGAAATGCGGACAGGTTGGTGGTGCCCCATGGGTTGGCAACTATGCTTTATACGTACCGTCACCCATTCAGCCTGAGATCCCAGCTGCGTGGGTTTGTCGGAGGACCGCTAGGTTGTTCTATCCTTGATGGTCTCCAACTCTGAAACCCTCGATGTTTCAAAGTTAGAGTGAGACCAGCGATGGTATAGATGGTTTAGAGACAGTACCAATGAGGAAAATACAGGAAGTAGAGCTGGAGGTTGCAGAACTCAAGATGTTGAGATTCTCTCTGGCAGTGACGAGAATGGACGGGATCAGGAACGAATACATCAGAGGGACTGCTTACTTTGGATGTTTTGGGGATAAAGCAAGGGAGCCCTGAAGGGAAAAGCAGAAAGAGAAAGAAGATTTGAATTTGATCAAAACCCCATCGCCCCCCAAAATCATACAATCATCCCCAAATATCTTAAAGTAGGTTAAAGTAGTAGCAATCCAATCCCCTCATTTTCTTGGAAATATTGAGCCCCTGTCACAGGATTGCTATGAATTTGTGTTACAGCTTTGCTGTCTAAGGAGACATGAGGAGATAAAAATGTTAACACAATTTAGGAATCACAGGTTCTCACAAAAAATTTGACAAAAGTCAAAGGTTATGAACACATTAAACATTTTGGGATCCCGATTCTGTTGCTGAAACCCCTGAGACATCATTCAAATAATATCATTTCTCCAGATCCTCTTTTTAGAATCTAATTTCGCAGTGTTTAACAAAATCCCCCTTTTATTTAGAAACTGCTCTTAAACTGGGGCTGGTGCCTATCTCCAGCTGTCAACGGGCGAGAGGCGGGGTACACCCTGGACAGGTCGCCAGTCCATCACAGGGCCACACTACACATAGAGACAGACAGGACAAACAACCATGCATGCACACACTCACACCTAAGGACAATTTAGAGTAATCAATTAACCTGACAGTCATGTTTTTGGACTGTGGGAGGAAGCCGTAGTACCCGGAGGGAACCCACGAATGCACGGGCAGAAAATGCAAACTCCATGCAGAAAGACCCTGGGCCGGGATACGAACCCACAACCTTCAGTGCTAACCACTGCAGCCCAGAATTTGTTCCCAAAAGACCAAAAAACATTTCCTCAGCTGTGGTTTATGGGCTTGAAAAGGCATACCTGTCAACCATCAACCATGACTGCCCTTACTAACAATTTAAATTTCCCTTACTCAATGACCAAAAACTGTATTCGCGCCGTAAATGCCGTGTTTACCAAAGAACAACATGGAAAACTGCACAATCAATTTGCATTATTTAATTCTTTATTCAATACATCACTACCATATAATGATGTGTTCACATATCACACAATGCCCTTAAAAGCCTAAATGACATCATTTGTGATTGTTGTTGTACTTGGAAGTTGCGGCCTTTGCTGATTGCAACATCTCACTTGTTGGTCCTGGTTGAGTCCTGCAGCGTGCTATGATAGGATCTGTGTAGGCTGGTGCGAGAGACTCCTTGATAATCATGGTTGCCTTTGTCCTTCTGCATGCAAAATCCTGCAACATAGAGATTATATTCGTTACATGTGGATGTTTGAAGAATCGATGTTCAGAGTATAATTTCATAGCATTAAAAACTTCAACGCATGTAAACATCTCTGAATATTTTTCATCAAACACACTTTGAATCATAATCTGTTGATGATATTATCAGTTTGCATTGAAGATTACAGTCTTTAATATAAATCATCTCGATCTACATTGTTTGCATTATTTTCAAAAAGATTAATTGCTTGAGTGACAAAGAAAATTTTAATCTGTCTTACATACCTTTGCAACTTGTGAATCGATGAACATTTCTGGTACCAACTTGGTGAATGTATCTGCAGCGGCGAGTGGAATGTTGTGCTCGGCAAAAAACTGGCACATGAGGATTTCTGCTTTGAGCACCTTGTTGCTTTGTGACGATGCAGGGTTCGCACTGGCAAACTGTTGACTCAAAGGAACGTATGTCTTACTTCTTGCGACACTATCCACGTGTGACGATGTTTTGAAATGGCTTTTCAAGTCATAAAAACCACTGGCAGCAACTTTCACGTCTTTCCTACACGGTACACAAAACGAATATTCCGGGCCTTTGGACGAAGATTTTATCCATCCACTATACTCTCCTTGCAGATGTTCCCACACTTTCTGATGCTTTCCAGTTGACTTAACTTTCCACTTCTTTTTCAAGGGTTCAGACATCTTCACTGGTGAGAGTTTCGTGTTTAAATGATATCGATTTCCTCGTGTTGTGTTGCAATCAAGAAGGAAGCGGAAGTTATAAAGCGACGCATGCGTGATGGAGCTTAATTCGGCAAAAATACCCCGTTTCGGTCTGGGTGTTTTCCCGTATTATATGTTGTAGTACGCCGTATCCATTTAAAAGATAGCAAAAAACGTATTAAATACGGGCAAACCGTATCAGTTGACAGGTATGAAAAGGACAGCTTCTATCTCAGGAACACAAGTCCCCAAGGCCTCTGATCCTGTTAGTTAACTTGAAAGTGATAGAGATTTTATTCTGTTAGGGTCCCCAGTCTATTTCACTTGATGATAATGTAATTATTCTTACATTGTCATGTACTTGTAGCTGTACTTGTCTTCATAATTTTACTGCATCTTTCCCTCATTTTTTCATCAGTGAGTTTGTGAAGTTGTCTTGTGAAGAAGTGTTAGGCCTACTGACAGCTATAGTACCAAGTACAGTTTATTAACTAAAGTTCACATGTGTCATTATTATTGTTTCATTAATTTTAATCTTTAAACAGTCTGCCATCAAGAGAGTTATTTGTTAAATTTTTTTTTCATGCTTTAAGTTATATTCATGGTTTATTTAATCGATCAGCCAGTATTTTAGCCCACTTTTGTTTCTTGTTTGGTAGTTAAAGGTAGGCAACCAATAAGTTTGGTTGCCTGTCTGTTATTTAACACATAACGCCAGAGTAATCATTAATCCCTGTACAGGGAGAAACTATGGGAAAACCTCGTCCAATCAAATGTCCCGGTCCATTCTGGATAATAGGGTCATAAGCCAAACTTCCGTGTCCAGCACTCTTCCTCTGCACATCCCCCTGTTTGTGTATGCATCGCGCATTCTCAGCTCTAAACAGGAAGTGACGTCACTCTAAAATCGTCCAAAAGTATTATTATTTTTTTATTCACCCTATATTATGTTGAATACAATGTCAAAATGTTCTTACCTGTGAATGCGCCATGTACTGGAAGCCGGAGAACACGAATCTCCACGAGAACCAACGAGACTATGCTGACTGCGCGTGCTTGTGTTATTCAGGCATGGCTTAGGGAGAGAGCCTGAAAAAAGCAGCTCTGGAAGAAAGGGGTGGGATTTATAATTTGAGGTAACGCCCACTTGAACAGCTCGCCAAGAAACATATGCCCTGCCTTTAAGTCTGTTTCTTGTTTAAACAATTAGGTTGAGGTTTTGTGATGTTAAAGCACCCTTTTGGATTGATTTGTTTTCCCGGTCCCCCACACTTTTCCTGATTTTGTAATGGGATGGCTAGAATGACACTTTCTTGGAGGTTGGAGAGGCTGTCACCTTGACAGCTTTCACTGAGCACCGGAGCACTGTGCTTTTATTATCATCGGTTTTGAGTGAGGGCAAAGCGCTGTGTTCCCCCATGTGACTTCCGGTGCCAGGGAAATGAGGGGGCCGGTGCTAATTAGCAGCTGTTAGCGCTAGCAGCTCAGACAAGCTGCTCTTCATACTGGACACTTTATCCGGGCATCATCTCTTCGTTAATTCAGGTATGCAGCAGAGCATACTGCCCCCATGTGCACCTTTGGAACGAGGTTTGTGACTGTGTTTTAATGGCTGCCAGTTTGGTTGGGACTTTGTAGTTAAGTCTGTCTCAGTACCTATTCTCGTTGGAGATTTCTTGTGTCCAGTTATGCCCCATTTCCACAAGGGCCACACGGTATTGTATGGGTATCTTTTGCCGTGTTTCCATTACCTGTGTCTGTTCTGAGCCAAACCCAGCCCCTTTTTTCGTACTACCTCTGACTTGGTGCCGAAGCAACCCAACATGCCCAACTATTGAGTCATTGGTCTGGTAATATGATATCGCTCTCAATCCTACCAGCGCCGTCTAGTACGTCCATCGTCTCTACTCTATAGCACTGACTCCTACCCAGAAGCGGCAGATTTTTCAACACAATATTTCTTCAATTTATTTTTTTGTCAAAATGATTCCTCTGGCTAACATTATTAAAAGGGTAAAAACCCCTCTTATTTTAAAGGATTAAAGGTTCAGAAGAGAGGGTGAATATTTACAGAAACAATTGGAGGTAGGCCTGGGCAATATGGCTTAAAAAATAAAAATCGAATTTTTTTTCCTACTTGTCTTTTTTTTTGTAAAAAGAAATTGCAAGTGATACAAAATATTTTCAAAAACCTGCTTTTATTGCAATCACCCTACACCTAGAGCTGACTAAAATTTAATGTCCAACTAAAAACAAGCTGCAAAACATCATTGTCAAACAAGATGGCGATGATTGACATCCCTCTGAGCTATGGAAGTCTAAGGGTGTTTTCACATGTGTGGCCGTGCCAGAAAACAGCCAGAGAAAAATGCTAATTTTTTTGTTCACATGGACCGAATCAGTCCTACTGGAATCCAGTGTTTTACATGACGGACTAAACCAAAACAGCAGGTGGCAGTATACAAATAATTCTGTTGCTATCCAACAAAAAGGGAGTGAGAAGTACCAACGTCATAAAATGAGCGACAGCCTAGAATGTAAACACATTGGTCTGCTGGTCAACTGCTACCTGAAACCATCTACAGGGTGAGTGTTGTAGTAAACCCGACGTTTTGTAAGCTGGTGTGTTGCTCTGGGATGCTTGAACAGCGTTGTTTTGATCTCTTTATGGTTGCATGGTGATTCTGTAACTTCACCTGTCGGTGTCGTCACTTTTGCGTGGCACACGTCTAATGTTTTAGATATGCCAGTGTACGGCTTTTGTTCACGTGATCCGTATCCACTCGTACCTGGACTCCGATATTACCTCCAAGACAGGTCTCTCGGGCCGTATCCTGGCACGGTCCAGGCTGTGTTCACATGGTACGAAATAAGTTGATTTTGACCAAATACGGTATCTGAGTACAGACTCGAGTCCCATGTGAAAGCGCCCTAAGTAGTACATTGGTAAAAAAAAACTCTGTTTTACAAAAATTAAATCTTCATAAACAGCAAGATGGTGGAGCATTATATCACTACCGTTGGT
This sequence comes from Apricaphanius iberus, assembly GCA_028564705.1. Lineage (NCBI taxonomy): Eukaryota > Metazoa > Chordata > Actinopteri > Cyprinodontiformes > Aphaniidae > Apricaphanius > Apricaphanius iberus. Next base: position 372,245 of record JAPXFQ010000231.1, read on the forward strand.
TCCGTCGGTTTTTGCGCATGTGCTGCCTCAACATGGAGCATCTTGATATTGTGCACTGCTCCAACAGCCTGTGGACATCCCCCTCACATATTGTTCCCAAAGCTGATGGGGTGGATGGTGGCCCTGATGGGGATTTTCGTCGCCTTAGTAACGCAAACCGGTACCCCATCCCACACATTTAGGATTTTTCAGTCCATCTTGCTGAAGCAACATTTTTTTTCCAAGGTGGATTTGGTCCGGGGATACCATCACGTTCTAGTCCATCCACATCATGTGCCCAAAACTGTGGTTGTCACTCCTTTCGGCCTTTTTGAGTTTTTGTGGTTGCCTTTTTGTGTCAGGGGCGCAGAATCCGCCAGGCCAGAATAAAATGTTTGGAGCGGGAGAGTGAGGTGCAACGCACAGGTTCTGAACCTAGTTAGACGCAGGAGGAGCCCGGCCAGGAGGCAACCCAAAGACCCAAGTCCCTCCATGTACCAGAGCCTCCCAATCCCAGCAGAGTAGTTCCGCAGTAGCAGATGAAATGGCCCCCAGCCAGCAAATGGTGTGAGTGGCTGCAGTTTGATCAGGATTTTTCCAGTATCATCAAAGCCACAGCCAAAGGAGATGCTGACAGTGGACTCCAAACGATGACTACTATCATCTGCAGCTATGCCTCAAAAAGAATTGGGCAGGTAGAGAAGAAAAAGACCAAGCCCCCCTCCTACATCATGAACCGTAGGGCCACCAAGATACATCACCAGTGACAGGAGCTTTGTACCCTCAATAAACAGTACAAGAAAGCTACTGCTGAGGAGAAGCGACCATTAGCAGGGCTGCAAAACATCCTGTGGAAGAAGTTAATGATTCTCCGTAGAGAAGAGTGGCACCGGATACGGAGAAGAGAGAGAGCCAGAAAGCAAGCTGCCTTCATTGCCAATCCCTTCCACTATACAAAACAACTGCTTGGGGACAAACGCAGCGGCCGGCTTGAGTGCTCAACAGAGGAAGTGAATCGCTTCCTCCAGGATACAGTGAGTGATCGACTTAGAGAGCAAGAACTGGAGCCCAACAAAGCTCTGATCAGCCCCAACTGCCCAACAATAGAATTCAACCTGAGAGAGCAAACTCTGAAGGAAGTTGAGGAGATCATTAAGGCAGCTCGCTCATCATCTACTCCAGGCCCTAGTTGAGTACCCTATTTGGTCTACAGGCTTTTTTTCTGTGTAGCATCAACTCAATGGATCAACAGGATGTAGCTTTAGATGATCCAATAGTTTTCAAAACAAGTGTATAAGTAACAAATTATTCCCTCTGAAATTCTATGTGTATATGTCAGTATGTATTGTCATATTTTGCTCCTATATTATTATATTCTGCTGTTTTTAGGACCAGAATTGTGTTTGATGGAAAAGGAGCTTTAGACCTACATGATTTAAGATTATTTATCTCTAATCTCATATGTTTTATAATTACGATTTTCTTTTTCTTATAATTTTTCTAAAATAATTTACTGGATACTTATACCACAAAAAAAGAGAATGAACACCAAGACTGTTTGTAGTTTTTGCTCTGGCTGAAATTAGAACAATGTCGCCCCAATACTAGCATCTGTATCGTTGCATGATCCCTTCCACAAAATTATAAATCACTATGGTGGATTTTATTTGCTCTACAGACATTGCAGATATTATTTTGTTTGTCTCTTTGCAGGACAACTTCTAAGCTTGAGTCTTCCCAGAAAAAAACCATCTTGATGTACGCGGGGAAACACTTTGCATTCTCATATGGCGTCTATAAAGCCGGGACATTCCTTGCTGCATTAGACTACAAACACCATAACCACCTTCCAGTGCATGTGAACAGCTCTCAGCTCTGCCGGGGGACTCCCAAAAAGAAGCATTCAGCCAGATGACCCCAGGGCCCTGGGTCATGTCTCCAGGATCATCCCTCCTCCTACAGCTGAATTGGTGCTGACACCGCAATGTGGAGGAGAGATAATGATGATAACCAAAAGTCTTCTCCATTTTGGTGGAAGAAAATGACATAATTCTAATTTCTTTATTTTATCCTTTTCCAGGACTTGATAAGTGATCCCCTAGCAAAAGCTGATAACATTCTAAGCTGAACACAGCAAATTTATTTATGTAATTATGACAAATACAAATATGCAAAAATATTTTGCTACAATAACAATAAAAGTAAATAGTATTTCTGAGTTGGTCATGAGTTTCATGTTGGTTTCTGTGGAACGGGACTCCTTTAAAACCAAAGTAATCCACAAATGGGTCGGGGGTTTTGTCCCTGATCCTCCATACACAGAATGAAGAAAATCACAAGCTTTTTTATATAAACTTAACTGAAACAAGGCATAAAGTTTTTTGGTCAGGGTTTTGCATTTACAATGAAAAAAACAATGTTGCTAATACTTTACCATGTTGCAAAATACAAACAAATGTGGGTAGAGTACACAAAAGTTGTACTCAAGTAATAATAGCAGTACCTTTACTTGAGTAAAAGTAGCTGTCAAAAATGCTACTTAGTGAAAAAGGTTTTGGTAAAAAAGTTGCTTGCGTACTGTGTAACATCTGCTTTTAAAATATCAGACACCTAAGCACGAAATTCTTGGTATATTCAGGTATTTCATATAGAAATAGAAAACAAAATAAAATGATTACAAAAAAAATAGTTTTGAGCAGAGGAAACCCTTCTCAAAGTAATTTGTTGAAATATAAAACTAATACAGTAGGTATTAATATATCTTACAAGGTAAAATGTACTTCCACTGACCATTTACAGCATTTACTGTATATTCACTTGACCTCAAATTGAAACAAAAAGCTCATCATTCAGATTACATAAAAAAATATATGTAGAAACAGGAGCTTTCCTGTAACAGAGTGTAGCTCCTTGTCTGGTTTATTTTGGGTTAAAATATGTTTGCTTTTCATTCTGTGAAGCATCTAAAATTTTACTCACGTGGGATTAGCAATGCTTCATTATATTACACAAGTAATATAAAAATAAAAAAAGAATAAAAATTACATTAACATTTGTTTTTTATTTGTTTTTTTTTCTTCAAAAAATTAACTGTTGGAGGTGATTTATTGATCAACATGATTTATTAATTTATCTTTTTTATTTGGCTTCGTACTTGATTCACTTTACTGCAAATTTTCCCATGTATCATATCCTAGAAATACACTAAAATTGATTTGGTCTAAATATCTTCCATCACATTTATTACCTCAGTCGAAGTTATGCGTGCAAACCTGTAAATTGTCGAGTATAGAGCTGACTAAGTTGTTTATTATCGCTTGCGAGTGCACGTACAACATGCACGCCTCATGCACGAGCTTACCGTTAAGACTGTAGTTACGCGTTTGGCCTGATGGGCCAATCGTGAGCACAAAATTTCAAACTTCCTTACAGTCCCTTTAAAAATAATCCATTCTGATTTTCTGCATTTTTGTTTTAGATTTTGTCCCTCGCAGTTAAGGAGTACCTTTCACAAAAATTACTAACCTCTACATGTTTTAATATAATGTTAATGTTCAAAAATCATTTGTGTATCAAATACTTGTTCTACCCATTGTAAATCAGTTCTGATACAGATTAAATGAAAATTGTGCGGGGAGCATGGCCAGATGAACGTCCCCTGAGGACCTGGAGTTCTGGCGGAGACCTGGATGGATATCCGTTAACAGGACGGGGATCGGGGGGACGACCGGTGGTCGAAGAAGTGACGCAGGAGCTCGCTCTCAAGCTCTGGAGAATGAGGTAGGTCATCTTTATTAATCTTTATCTTTATTAATTAATTTATTTAACACTCAAGTACAACTATTCATTCATTCACATTACATCCTTCAGTCCACATAGAATCATGCTAAAATTACTACATAAAACATCACTAACGTTCATATTTTCATTTACAGTTATCAGTGCTGACATGACTAGTTTTCCAACAGCACCTTTTTTGTGTTACGAGATAAATCTTTCAGGTCTAAGGAAAGTTTCAGATTCTGTGGGAGTTTGTTCCATTCTTTAATGCCTTTAAATGAGAAGGATGTCTGCGCAAAGGCTGAGCTAAGTTTAGAAAATCTACAGTCATTGCGACTTGTGGACCTGGAGCTCTTGGTCATCTGCTTGGAACAGAGTTGGACAAATGTTTTCAATGGTGAAGGTGCAGTATTATTCAAAATTTTAAATACTAATCGCACATTTGCGTAAACAATTAAATTATCAAAGTTAAACATGCTGTATTCTCTAAGGATCAGACAGTGATGGTATCTCAGTTGCTTTTTGTCCAGCACTTTAACAGCTTGATTGTATAGAGATTTTAGAGCTTTTGTTGTTGTGTCACTCGTCTGTGACCAACATGAAATACAGTAATTAATATGAGGAATTATCATTGCCTCCAAATAAATCTTCGCAGCGTCATGAGTCAGTGTATTTCTAATATGTTTAAAAACAGACAAACTGTAATTTACTGTGTTGCCTATTTTATTAACATGTTTTTTAAAACTAAACGTTGAATCCAAAACAAGGCCTAGATATATGCCTTGTTATATCCCCCGGGCAGACTGTGCGGACCCCACCCGTTTATCTCTTAAACGTTTCTCGCCCTCTTCAACTCTGTCCTTTCAGTTCTGTCTATTTTTCCTTAAGATAGTTGTCGACTATCGGTATCGTGCCGGTATTTAGCCTTAGATGGAGTTTACCACCCACTTTGGGCTGTATTCTCAAACAACCCGACTCCGAGAAGACCCCGGCATGACGGGGGCCGATACCGGCCCTACACCGTCCACGGGTCAGGAGGACTCAGACAGAGTGTTGGTAGCCAAGTCTCCTAGTAGCTAGGAGACAGGTTAATGTTAGTGTTGTTGGTGTTCATTACATGCAAAACATAGATATAGATATATAGTTATAATGAAGACTCAAGACAACACAGCCTCTGTTCTAGAATGTAGCTTCAGCCGGGTTTTATTGGATCTTCGGTCCTCAATACAATGCTACAGAGGTCATTGACCTCGATATCCAACATTCTGTATCCATTGTCTGTTAACAATTGACATACCTTATCTCTGAGCAGAAAGCATCCTATCTTCCACGCTGAGATCCCAGAAAGACCAACGAAAACCCTCCCTCCTCTAAAAGGAGCCCTATCTCTTATACTTAATCATTGCGTCACCCACGGGAAACATCTGGTGTTCTTGGCCAGCGCAACCGCTTGGCTTCGACATTAGTTTATCTTCAGGCGCCTATTTGTCTGGTTCTGAAGAGGCCAGAAAAGCTGGGAGCAAAACATTTCCTAGAATCGCTTAATAACAAGTCTTTCGTGGAAATACCACGTACATCTTCTCAGCTTCTCAGAATTGATGCACGTGTTGATTACACGTGCCACGCAGGCCCAAATTTTGGCTTCTACATTCCCCGGTTTGATGCCATTAGGCATCACTAATTAGCTACCTATAAATGCAGTTAATATGAGTATTATATGGTAAGTAAACATCAATATGGTAGGATATACTGTGGTAAATGGGCATATGACAGACACATAAAAGTAACATTATAATGGGACTTATGCAGGATTACACGTGTCCAAAGTAATGGTGAGTAACAATCAAACCTATGTCAGTTGTGGTCCGTTGTGTGGGATCAAAAACCTGCCGCTACAAGAACAGGGAAAATTATCCCACTGCCCCCCCGGCCAGGCGACAACCTTACGGTCCACCGGACCTTCAAGCGACATGAGGCATAATCTTTAATTACCAAAATGTGATTAAATGCAATCCTTAATAAGTCTGACACAAGTGAGAGTAAATGGCACAAATGAGAATAAATGTAAACATTAAAACATTCAACTTAGTTATAAATTCAAATTACCAGCTGGCTTATTTGTTGTAACATACTAGAAATAACATATGAAACACATAACATATAACAGATGAGAAAATGTTGATCTTGTCCATCCCGGGACGGTATGATCGATATGGTGTTAAACAGTCTCGATAGTCCACATATAATGAACACAATGAATAGAGTAAGAGTATAAATCCTTCTTGAAGGTTACGATGAGGGATGTCAGAAAGCACTTAATTGAGCTTGTTTAACAGTCTTGGCTTAGATACTTAGACATGTTGGGGGGCAGAAGGATTGTTCATTGCGATCACTTCCAACTGGATCAGCTGGGTTGCAGCAGCCAGGTTCATCTGTTTGATCAGTGTCCTTGTCCATACTCTCTTCACCACAGGTATGACGAGACATGTCAATAAGAAAATTACAATTAGAACTATGGTCGCACTAATTGCCACCTTAATTAGCATTGCTTTCCAATCTCCTAAATTTAGGTCTAACCACCCCCCAGACCAGTCATTCTTCCCAGCATTCAAACTAAGTTCCTCTCTAAGTGCTCTAAGTTTTGTCATTGCGGCAGTAAAGGATCCTTCGTTAGAAGTGTGTGATGGGATATACGTGCAACATTCTGTATCTTGAAATAATTCGCAGAGTCCTCCTTTATCTGCCAACAGCCAGTCCAAAGCCTGTCGATTTTGTAGAGTCATCTTACTAGTCTCATGTAATTGTTGACCTAACATTCCAAGAGCATCTCCAGTATAATTAAGGATTCGCTGTTGATTATAATAAATATAATTAATCCATTCTACATTCTTATTTATAGTAATTTGAGGAATTATTGACTCAAATCCTGCTTTTATTTCATGTCTTGCCTTGAATTCATTTGGAATTCCTTTGGGTTGTCCTATTATATCAAGATAAACACTCTGATCTGGCACATACTGTCTCTTTACTCTAGGATTAGCATTCAAACGATCAAGGTTAATTATCTCATTCACACCTTCATACAACATTGTGACAGGTATTTTCAATCTTACCATGGTGCACAAACCTATCCATCGTGGTGGCAAAGTGTTTCTTAGGATGTCATCTCCACACATAAAATAACTATCTGCTATTGCCCAAGTTTGTTCACTCAGAAAGTATAGAGGAGGGAGTGTCATAGTCATATTATCACAAGTCTGACTCAGGGGTTCAGGTTTTTCATACCAAACTGGTGTGGTAACAAAAATAGGTGTCACGTTAGCATGTGGAAACCATGATAGAACCCAAGTTACCTTACAGTTGACTGTTGTGTTACCCATCAAGGTTCCTTCACTCTCAGAGAAGCCTCCGCTAGCAAAACATTCATATTCAGCATCATAGTCTACTTTATACGTAGTTGGAGGACCATTTTGTGCTGTTGAAATGTTAAATTCTGCACATTTATCTCCTATTTTGTAACCTCTATGTTCGTCTAAATAATTATGAATTCTTCTCGACCCATAGAGTAATCTGCATTTCATTCCACACATGGAAAATCTGAAAAATAATGGTGTACCACTTGCATTGTTGAATTCTCCTAATTTACAAGCTTGTTTTTGTACTGAAGCACATTCCTCAAAAGTATATTTTTCTGGAATTGCAATTGGAGGAATTCTTGGTGAACCAGAACATATAATACATTCTTTGGAAGTCATTTCTCTTGCTGTATACCATGCCCATAAATACCAGCTATTTTGGTTAGCTTCTTCCCAAAGTTTATCTGTTGTTAACTTTGTCCTTTTTGCTCTGGGGATGATCACATTAATTGATTTTGTTCTAATCGGTTTATAGCTAGGATCATTTGTATTTTGATATTGTGATCCCTTAATTGTATCTAGTCCCCCCTGACGACGGTCAGAACTGACCTCGTCACCTTGCTTAATCATACTTTGTGTAACTACATTGGTTGCCTGTTTCATGGAAGGCTTATTATTAGCTACAGGTGGGGTAGGAGCAACTGGCGCTGCTTGATTAGTTGTTAGCTTGTTAATTGCTGTTTGTACAGGTGTTGTCTTTACTATTTCAGGTAACACAATAGGTGAGAGTTTTTCTGTTACCAGTGTAGGTGAGTCTACTAATATAGTAGGTGCTTCAATAGGTGGGGGTTCTGTTGGTGCGGGCAAAGGTGCAGGCATTAATACCGTGGGTGCTGCAATAGGTGGGGGTTCTGTTGGTACGGGCAAAGGTGTAGGCATTAATACCGTGGGTGCTGCAATAGGTGGGGGTTCTGTTGGTAGCTCCCACACGATCTTAAATCTATCCTCAGGTTTCTGTGCTAGTGTAGGTAGTTTAACTTCCTTAACATTTTCTGTTTGTCTACGTGTTCGTGAATGAAGTGTGTGTTTTAGACTATTGAATACTGGTGTCCTGACTGATCTGGTGCGGTGTAGTGACATGTCAGCGTCATACTTAACTTGTGGTGTTGTGTCTTCTTGCTGCCGTCTTCGCGAATGCTCTAGTGACCGGGCGTTGCCTTCTGCTCCTTTGGGAATTGTCTTCACCTCCTCCAGGACTAATTCCTTCATCACCAGCATTCCTGCCACCATCCAAGATAGTACAGTTATCAGACCCACACTCTTTTTCATGTTTTTCAGTTTTTTCTTTCTTATTTTCTCGATGGGTACTCTCCTGTTTTGTTTCTCTGACTTTGGTGCAGTGGCTCAGATGATACCACGTTGAGGAACCGTCAACCTGGATTGCCGTGGGGGTTGCCTGAACCACGAGAAATGGTCCCTCGCGCCTTGGTTCATGCCATTTCCTCCGGAAGACCTTAATATAAACCTGATCTCCAGGAGCCACTGGACCTTCGATATCTCTGCTTATGGCAGCCTCTTTTTCTTTTTCCTGGAAATAGATTGCTTTGTGGATACTAGTTAGTTGCCTGACATAGCTTTTGAGATCTTGCTCTGCTTGCTCAAGTGATGGTCCCTTATGGGGACCATAAAACTGTGGGACCGGCATTGGCCTGCCTGTTAGAGCTTCATGTGGAGACAAGTGAGTTACTCTGTTTTCTTGCATGCGGTAAGAAAGCAAGGCAAGCGGCAACGCATCCACCCAGTTTAGTTTGGCACATGCACACACCTTCCTGATCTTAGTTTTCAAGGTCAAGTTTACCCGTTCTATAATTCCCTGGGATTGGGGATGATAGACTGCTCCTAATCTCTGTTTAATCCTCAACTGCTGCAAGACTCCCTTAAATACTTTATGAATGAAAGCTGGGCCATTGTCTGATGAAAGCTCTGTTGGAATTCCAAACCGAGGTATAACCTCTCTGACCAGAAATTTCACAGCAGTTTCTGCGCTCATATCCTTAGAAGGGATTGCGTCAACCCATCGGCTGAATCTGTCAATCACAACCAACATGTATCGCTTTCCCTGCACTGTTTTTATCATGTCTGCATAGTCAATGACAAGGTGTCTGAATGGACCTTCAGGTATTGGGATGTGTCCTGTTGGTGTTTTTATGCCTTTTCGAACATTGTTCTGAGCACAAATGCTGCATCTGCTTAGTACTTCTTCCACCATTGCCTTTAAATATGGTGACCAGTAGCCCTGACGTTCGAGTTTTCTTATCACCTCAGCTCTGCCACAATGATCGATTCCATGGCCTTCTGATATTAGGATTGTTAAAAGTGAGACTGGTGCTACAACTAGACCTTCGTGTGATTGCCATAAACCATTTTTGTCTTTTGATGCACCTCTCTGATGCCACACATGTTGTTCACTCTGAGTGGCGTTTTCTTGGATATGTATTAATTCTTTAGGCGTTATCACTGGATCAATTGAAATTACCGGGCTTAAAATGGCAATCTCACATTTTGCAACTAGTTTTGCTGCTTCGTCTGCTGCATTGTTACCCTTTATCACGTCTGTGTTGCCTTTTCGGTGAGCTGGGCATTTTATCACAGCCAGTTTTGTAGGAAGCATCATTGCTGTAATTAGTTCGTTTATTTGTTTCCCATGTTGTATGGGAGTTCCATCTGCCTTTTTGAAGCCTCTTTGTTTCCACACATTTCCGAAAAGGTGACAAACACCGATTGAATAAGCAGAATCTGAGAAAACGTTTGCGGTTTTGCCCTCTGCTAATTTGCAAGCTTCTGTTAGCGCTTTCAGTTCAGCCAGTTGAGCTGAACAGGGTTGCTCGCATTTTTCTGCTCTGACTGTTTTAAAGCCGTCATTTGTTTTTTCCACCACTGCATAGCCTGCATGATTTCCGAGGTGATCTCTAAAACAAGATCCGTCAACAAAGTAAGTGACATCTGGACTGTCAAAAGGTGTGGACTCTAAGTCTGGTCTTAGTTTTGTGTATGTTGCAGACTCAGCGATGCATTCATGAGGTTCTCCCTCAAACTCAAATGGAACGACGTTTGCTGGATTGTTTGTTGTGCATCTTTTTATTGTTACATCTGGATATGTTAGCAGAGGCATGTACTGGAGGCATCTTGATTGGTGTACCACAAATCTTCCTTGATTAATGAGTTCAGCGATTTTGTGGTGGGTATAAATGATGACTGGTTAACCCATTGTTATCGCTGAAGCTTTTTCGTATGCAAAGTGTACAGCTGCTAGGCCTTGGTAGCATGGAGGCCAGCCTTGGACTACATTATCAAGTTTCACACTGTAGTATGCAATTGGTTGTTTTTGTCTGCCACTACATGATTCCTGCAATAACACTGCCGAGGCGTACATGTTTTGACGATTGGCTACATAGAGTAGAAATGGCTTTGTGTAGTCTGGTGTTGCAAGGCATGGTGCAGTTTGCATGTCACATTTTATTGCTTCAAAAGCTATTTTAGCCTCAGTTGACCATTTCAGTTGCGCTTTCAGAGACTCTGTACCAGCCTCTTTCATTATTGCTCTGAGTGGTGCTGTCTTTTCAGCATAGTTTTCAATCCAGTCAGAGCTGAAACCTGTCAGTCCTAAGAATGTCATAATTTCACCAACGTTTCTCGGTAATGGTGCTTTGCTTATTCCTTCAACATGTTCTTGTGAAATGGAGACTGTTCCATGAGAGATTGTTCTCCCCAGGTATTTTACCTGTGTTTGGCAGTATTGAAGTTTTGCTTGGGAGGCCTTGTGACCTCTTTGAGCCAGTCTGGTTAACACTTTGATTGAGTCCTCATGACAGCTTTCAAGGCTGTTTGATGCGATCACTAGGTCGTCAACGTACTGGAGCAATGTGCCTTTGATTTGGAGCCCTTCCAAGTCTTGTCTAAGGACTTGGTTAAACACATGAGGGCTGTGTTTCAGGCCTTGTGGAACCCTAGTGTATGTGTATTGTTTTCCGTGATATTTGAAAGCAAAGAGATATTGTGATGTCTCTGCCAGAGGGATGCTAAAAGATGCGGAACATAAGTCAATCACTGTGAAATATTTAGCTTCTCGTGGGAGGTTTGTAAGCAAAGTGTGTGGGTTTGGCACTTCTGCTGGCCAGTCTTCGATTATTTCATTGATCGCTCTCAAATCATGCACCAACCGATATTTTGACTTATCTGCTTTTAGGACTGGAAGGATGGGAGTATTGCAAACACTGTATGTTTCCTTCAGTACTCCTGCAGTTAGTAAGCCATAGATTGTGGCACTTATTCCTTCTTCTGCTTCTGGTTTCATTGGGTATTGTGGCCGTCTAGGGAGAAGTGTAACACCTTGTTTCAATTTTATTTCAACAGGACTGGCTGAGTGCCAATCCAACATCCGTGTCATGTTTTGACCACAGTTGTTCTGGAACCTGATTTAGCATCTTTTTCACCAATGCTTCCTGGCATGTTTTAGATTGTGTGAGTTGTTGCTTTTGTTGTTTCTTTGGGACTGACACTACTTGTGGTTTAGCTAGTGCAGATGTTTCACAAAGGATTTTGATCAGGGTTGAATCTTTAGTTGTGAGGATTAAAGGGTTGTCTGTTGTTTGCCAAGAGGCCTGTGTGGCTGCCAGCATCATAGGCCCCAAGTCTTTGGATTCAAAGCCTTTGTTGACTAGTAACGTGATATGAGGTGCAGATTCTGGTACACAGTACCATCTCTCGATGAATGGGTTTGTTTTTACATTTAGGGCTGCCCCTTGTTTTCCTATCAAATGTAACCTATTTCTAGCTCAACCTGTAAGTCTTTAGTTGCTTTGTCCCATTCTTCCTCGAATATCTCACTGCACGATGGATCATAGAACATAGTGCAATGAAAACTACTGAATGGTTTGGTTGAATTAGGGATCTGTGCTTTGATGAATTTTTCCCATTTTCCAAAAATGTCAATTACTGTTTCAGAAATGTTACCTAGCCAGTAGACTTTTGCCAGCTCTGTGTTAACATGCATCTGTAGATCCAATCCAGAGCTGTCAATGTATATCCCTTGTGGTGAACACCAAATTTTTGCATTTAGTTTGCAAAGTGCATCTCTTCTCAAAAGATTTACTGGTGTTTGATTTGACACAAGGATGGGAATCTCAATTTCGCTTTCGTCAATGCTTAATTTTATTGGAGCTGTTACTGGATTGAACTGTGGAATGCCTGAGAATCCTACGGTTTTGATGAACTTATCCGTCAAGGGGAGGTGTTTTGCAAGGCTTGTGTTTACACAAGTGTAACTAGCTCCAGTATCAATTAGCATGTTTGTCGGTTTCCCTTCTAATTTTACTTCAATGAATGGATCACGTTCTACGTTTAGAGAAACTTGAAACTCCCCTGCAGGATTCTCATGGCACCCCTAGCGTGAATTTGTAAAGTGGTTCACTGGACCTCTAAAATTGCCTCTCTGTCCTGTACGGCCCCGCCGGTTCCACTCAGGAGCAACAGGTGCATCCTCACAATCTCGGGCCAGATGTCCCGGCCGATTGCACACCCAGCAACAGTCTCCATAAGGCCTTGCGCCTCTGCCTCTTTGCCCTTCACTCCAAGTTCTGCGGTAAAATGGACGTCTTTGGCCCATTCCTCGACCACCCCTTCGATTTGGGAATATATTAATCACAGGAGGGGGGATTGGTGGGGGATTAGGCGGCTGTGGTGTCATAACCATTTGTGTAGTATGTCCTTCAGTCTCTAAAGCAGTTGCTGGTTTCGTTTGTTTTGCTTTGGCTTTATCTTGTAGTTCTGCAATGTGGAGCTGTGTAAGTTTTCGTTGAGCGTTTCTTTCATCTTCTTGGGCTTTCGAAAGCTCCTTTCTGTATATTCCAATAATATGGCACACGTTTTCCCTGAACATGACATGGCTCATGGAGTGAATCCCAACTGTTTTTTCAAGTCTCTCCTTCACTTTTTCTGGGAGAGCAGCCATTAGGGATGACCGAAACAATGTCCGCATCACGGCATTTTCATTAGGGTCGCTTTCCGTTTCTTCTTGCCATCTTTTGAGCTGTCGTTCTACGTACGCAGCTGGATTCTCCCCTTCTGATATTCCTTCGCCTTTTAAGACGGATGGGTCAGCATTTGTGGGGTATTGTTTCCTCAGTAGGTCCCATACCCTGTTTCTATAGGGGTTGAAGGTCACCCCATCATTGTCGGAGTCCGTTATAAAACAAAGATCTCCTTCATTTAGCATATTGTTCATGGCAGTCATGCCCATGACTCTTGCTAGTATCGCTTTAATGTCCCCCAGGGCGAGCATCAGTCCGGTAGTCTGTTCCTCGAATGCTCTGACCCACCTTGTCGCCCCGTCGTGTATATCGGGCAGACGGGCCACCAAGCCATTGAGGTCTAACATTTGCCAGGGAACATAATTTATGTTAGTGCCCTTTACCAAAATAGGGCACATTGCCCCATCAGGGAACCTTTGGGGTTTTTTAATTTTTTCTCTGTCGCGTAAGTCATGCTGCTTTTGTGCATCCACCACAATGTTTGTTGCAGTTTCCGCTGGGTTCTGATGTGTTGGCTGGGCTGTTGAGGTGGTTGGTGTAGGTGAGTAGCAATTGGGACGATAATTAAGGTTAAAGTCCTTTTGTTTTACTTTTGTTTCTTTTTGTTGTCCTTTGTCATCTGATTGTTGTGGTTCTACAAATGTATTGTAACATTTATCAATCTCTTTTTCTAATTCATTTATTATTGTTCATTTAACTTCCCTGTTGGGATTGAGATCTTTATTTTGCAGTGTTTGCCAGAACTGATCCTTGACAGTCTCAGGGTTTTGTGTCTTTATTCCTGCATAGCAGTCTCTGAATTCAGGTTTCTTAATGGTAGTACTGCAATGGACAGGTGATCGTAATTGTTGTGGGGATGGAAGTCCATTCCCTTCTCCGCTTTCTTCTGATAAGCTGGTTCCTGTTAATCTTAGCAGTGGTGCATATTCTTCCATATCATCTTTCTTTATAACAAAGTTAGCATTTATGTGTAGATCACCTTGCAGGCATGGGTAAATGCCTTGTGTAGGATCTTGATTTACAAGTGGTTTTGTTTCTGTTTGCTTTTCAGGTAGATTTAACTCTCCCTGTTTTTCAGTCAGGCTTGTCATTATTGCTTTGAGATTTCCTCTGAAATTATCACCTTCAGTTCTGAAAAGTTTTAGAATCTGTAGTTCTTTTTGTCTTTTTTCTTTTCTATTATTCCTATTTTGTTTGGCTTTGTAGTCAAGAATCCTTTGTTCCATAATTTCATTCAAGAGCAAGTCGAATGATCCTCCTTGTGGCCAGGGGTTTGTAAAGTTTTTGGTTCGTTTATACCATTTCTGAGATATTTTATCGATGTCTTTTGCTAATTCAGGATTTTTTACTGACAGAATGGAGACAGGGTCGGCAGCCATGATGAACTCTAGTGTATTTGTGTTTCAGATTTTTAACGTGTTTTAGTTTAATCAGAATATTTTATTTATTTAATGGCAATTCCACAAATTATCAGTTGATTATGAGCCTTCTTGCTGTTCTGAAAGAGGGGAGGGGAGGTTAAGTCCTGATCTTTAGATCTGTGTATTTTCTATTAACTTTTGTTTTTGTAAGCAGTAAGTTGTTTTATTATTTTGAAAATGTCCTTTAATTAGATCCTTTATAAAAAGACATCAAGGTTAATGCTTCATCATTGGAACAATTCAACTATAGCACAAAAAGTCAGGAAAGGATTTTCCCTTATTGTTATCTCAGTATGGGTGAAGCAACTGTGTAAATAATCAATTAGTTTTTAACAATATACTCTCAAAGCTCAAATGATGTTGTCTATTTTATGTTTCATTAATAGGAGTAAGCTTAATAGGCAAAGCAATGTTTAAAATATAGTTTATTTCAATTTCATGAGCACACCACACTGATCAGTTCACAGCTGTGCTTGCTGCTAACTTTTTGGGTAAAAGTTCAAGAAGAAGATTCTAGGTTCGACTCCTGGCTGGCTCGCCAAATGTTGTTGGTGTTCATTACATGCAAAACATAGATATAGATATATAGTTATAATGAAGACTCAAGACAACACAGCCTCTGTTCTAGAATGTAGCTTCAGCCGGGTTTTATTGGATCTTCGGTCCTCAATACAATGCTACAGAGGTCATTGACCTCGATATCCAACATTCTGTATCCATTGTCTGTTAACAATTGACATACCTTATCTCTGAGCAGAAAGCATCCTATCTTCCACGCTGATTTGTACAGGTCCTGTTTGTACAGGACCCTTCTGTGAAACTCCTGAAGTTTGCAGAGGACACCACCGTCATTGGACTCATCCGCGACGGCGACGAGTCTGTGTACAGAAAGGAAGTGGAACAGCTGGTTCTCTGGTGCAGTCAGAACCACCTGGAGCTAAACCCGCTCAAAACTGTGGAGATGACAGTGGACTTCAGGAAGAGACCACCATCAACATCTCCTCTCATGATCCTCAACAAGCCAGTCCCCGCAGTGGAGTCTTTCAGGTTCCTAGGATCCACCATCACACGGGACCTGAAGTGGACCTCACACATCAACATAATAAGGAAAAAGGCCCAGCAAAGGCTGTACTTTCTGCGTCAGCTCAGGAAGTTCAACCTGCCCCAGGAGCTGCTGATCATCTTCTACACAGCAATAGTCCAGTCTGTCCTGACCTCATCCATCTCTGTCTGGTTCGGATCCGTCACCAGGCAAGACAAGGACAGACTGCAGAGAACAGTCAGGACTGCAGAGAGGATCATAGGAACCGATCTTCCCTCCATTCAGGACCTATTCCGGGCCAGGGTCAGGAAGCGGGCCAGGAAAATCACCTCTGACCCCTCACACCCTGGCCACAATCTGTTTAGGCTCCTCCCCTCAGGTCGGCGTTACAGAGCGTTGTACGCCAAAACCACCCGACACAAAAACAGTTTTTTCCCCCAGGCTGTCGCTCTGACGAACTCTGTCTAGTCACAGTGTGTGAGTGCACTCACATAACAATAAACTATAACTCTGCACTTCTGTACATACTCACTGTAAAATAACCCCGGCTTGGTGTATATATTATCCTTTATTATTTACGATCTGATATTTATTTGTATTTTTACTTATTTTTGTTCATATTTTTATTTTTTTTTATTTCACTTATTCAAGTTCTGTACTGGAGGAAAAAGTTTGCCGGAGTCAAATTCCTTGTATGTGACATACTTGGCCAATAAACTGATTCTGATTCTGATTCTGAGATCCCAGAAAGACCAACGAAAACCCTCTCTCCTCTAAAAGGAGCCCTATCTCTTATACTTAATCATTGCGTCACCCACGGGAAACATCTGGTGTTCTTGGCCAGCGCAACCGCTTGGCCTCGACATTAGTTTATCTTCAGGCGCCTATTTGTCTGGTTCTGAAGAGGCCAGAAAAGCTGGGAGCAAAACATTTCCTAGAATCGCTTAATGACAAGTCTTTCGTGGAAATACCACGTACATCTTCTCAGCTTCTCAGAATTGATGCACGTGTTGATTACACGTGCCACGCAGGCCCAAATTTTGGCTTCTACATTAGTAGCTATGCTGCTTTAGGCTAGGCTGTTGGAGGACATTATTAGGGTCTGTTCCTACTTTCTCTATGCTATTGATAAAATCTACTCAACTCTACGAAGCACCGGTAAGGGTCAACCGGGGTGTCAACCATGGTGATCGGGTTTCTGCTGATTGGAATGGGCAGTTACTGGAACTACCGAAAAATGGAGCAACAAAGATCTGAAACACGGTCGAGATTGGTCACTGTTCTGGAAGCGATTGGACGGCTGAAGGAACAGCTGGATGCGTTGATTCGTACTGATGGGACTCAGAACCAAATGCTGGGAGAGCTGGGACGCAGTACAGACGCTGTAAGAGGCGATCTGGCCGGCGCTCTGGGACTCATCCGCAATTTGTCATCGGACTTGGAGATACTGTCGGTACGGATTGGGGCAACTGGAAATTAATTGGATTTGGAACTATTAATCTGGGAATTAATTTGGATTTTGACTTTAATTTGAACTACAATTTGGCTGAATTAGACTATAAAAGAAACCACTGACAGACTGAAGGGACAGAAAGGAATATTTGATATCTCCCTGCAATCCAAACAATTTATATTTTGGCTCCCATGAAGACCTTCAACCTGGTCCTAATCAAATGTCCCCGAGAAGAATGTCAACAGAGTCTCCTCTCCCCCGTACACTTGCATCTACTGACGCACACACTGACATGGTTACACACACTCACATTCACACACACCGTCTCGCTGTATCCTTAATTCTCTCTCCTGCAACAGGAAGCTGGATAACAGCGCGCCTCGATGGCAGCGCGTTAAACTGTGGACTGGAGCTCATACCTGCCCATCCCTCCTGATGTGTCATTGTTAATGTCTGAATATGTGCTTAAATGTTTGTTGGTGTGGTTTTTTCAATTACCTGCGTTGTGAGTGCTGTACGGACCCACAACACAGGTGAGCGTTTTTTCCCCCTCACCGTGGAACCCTCCCCTCCCCAGATGTGTACTTCTCTATGTTTCATAAACGGGAGCGCCGCTCGGTGGCTGCATGCCCAACAGTGACCTGGATCTGTTTGTTGTTGTTTGTAATGATCTTGGACAGGTTGTACTGTATCTGTAAATTCCTTGTATGCATCATTCTTGTATGTGTCATACTTGGCCATTAAAGCTGATTCTGATCTCTCCTACTTCTCCCCAACTGCATGATGTGCTGTCAATTCAAGCACTAACCTGTTTTCTATTATAGTAGGTGCTCCGGATTAGCCCTGCTTGACGACCCTGACTAAGATGGCATTGCAGTGACAGAAAATTCTCCACGTCCTGCAACAAACTTGTGCATCAGTTCTATTGCTCTTTCTGTGTCTCTGTTATGTATTCTCCAAGCCACAGACGGTCGCGGCAGATAACCGCTTGTGCTGAGCCTGGTTCTGCCGGAGGTTTCTTCCTGTTAAAAGGGAGTTTTTCCTTCCCACTGTCGCTGCATGCTTGCTCAGTATGAGGGATTGCTGAGAATTCCACGACGCAATCTTCTGTGGTTCTGTAATTTCTACACTAAACATTGTATTGTAATAACTCTTTTTGTAAAGTGCCTTGAGATGACATCTGTTGTGAAATGGCGCTATATAAATAAACTGAATTGAATTGAATATATAATTTCCTTCACTACTTTTATTTGATTCTGGTTTAAATAAATGCGTGGGAAGGAGGACTTCAGCTTGTTGAGTTTTGGTAAAATACATTGCTATGGTTTTATTTACATTAAGTCTAAGTGAGGCAGAGGAAAGCCAGTTTGAGAAGTTTCCCGTGACATTGGTTAGTTTATTGGCTACACTGGTTGCATCACTTCCATGCACGTAAACTACAGTGTCGTCTGCATACAGACGTGGACAAAATTTTTGGTACCCTTCATTAAATAAAAGAAAAACTCACAATGGTCACAGAAATAACTTTAATCTGACAAAAGTAATAATAAATAAAAATTATATAAATGTTGACCAATGAAAGTCAGATATTGCTTTTCATCCATGCTTCAACGGAATTATTTAAAAAATAAATGCATGAAACAGGCCTGGACAAAAATGATGGTACCCACAACTTAATATTTGGTTGCACAACCTTTTGAGGCAATCACTGCAATCAAATGATTCCTGTAACTGTAAATGAGACTTCTGCACCTCTCAGCAGGTATTTTGGCCCACTCCTCATGAGCAAACTGTTCTAGTTGTTTCCGGTTTGAAGGGCGCCTTTTCCAGACAGCATGTTTCAGCTCCTTCCAAAGAATCTCAATAGGATTGAGATCAGGGCTCATAGAAGGCAAGTGTTTTCCTCTTAGCCCTTCTTGGGTGTTTTTAGCTGTGTGTTTTGGGTCATTTTCCTGTTGTAAGACCCGTGACCTGCGACTGAGACCATGATTTCTGACACTGGCCAGCAAATTTCTCTCTAGAATCCCTTGATAGTCTTGAGATTTCATTGTACCCTGCACAGATTCAAGACACCCTGTGTCAGATGCAGCAAATCAGCCCCAGAACATAACCGAGCCTCCCCCATGTTTCACAGTAGGGACCGTGTTCTTTTCTAGATATGCTTCATTTTTCAGTCTGTGAACATAGAGCTGATGTGCCTTGGCAAAAAGTTAAATACTCCAGTCTGTTTTTTTTAAGGATTTGTCCTCTCCTTGTTCGTCTCCCATGTAGCCCTCTTTGGTTCAAACAGCGAAGGATGTTCCGATCTGACACTGATGTTCCTTGAGCATAAAGTTCAGCTTGGATCTATTTTGAAGTCTTTCTAGGCTCTTTTGTTACCATTTGGATTATCCGTCTCTTTGATCTGTCATCAATTTTCATCCTGCAGCCACGTCCAGGGAGGTTGGCTACAGTCCCATGGATCGTAAATTACTGAATGACATGTGCAGCTGTAGTCACAGAAACATCTAGCTGCTTGGAGATGGTCTTATAGCCTTTACAGTTAACATGCTTGTCTATGATTTTCTTTCTCATCTTCTGAGACAACTCTTTCCTTTGCTTCCTCTGGTTTATATTGAGTGTGGTACACACCACGTCACCAAACAACACTGTGACTACCTGGGGTCCTACATATAGGCCCACTGAGTGATTACAGGATTGTAGACACCTGGGATGCTGATTAGTGGACATACCTTGGATTAACATGTCCCTTTGGTCACATTCTTTTCATTCTTTTCTAGGGGTACCATCATTTTTGTCCAGGCCTGTTTCATGCATTTATTTTTTTTTAAATTCTATTTAAGCATGGATGAAAAGCAATGTCTGACTTTCATTGGTCAACATTTCTATAATTTTTATTTATTATTACTTTTGTCAGATTAAAGTAATTTCTGTGACCATTATGATTTTTTCTTTGATTTAATGAAGGATACCAACAATTTTGTCCACGTCTGTACATCTGTATGTCCAAGTCACCGCACACCGAAGGGAGATCATTTATGTAAAGATCAAACAGCAATGGCCCAAGAACAGAGCCTTGTGGGACACGACACCCATGCCATTAGCCTTGGATGTTGATAGCTTACTTTTGACTCTTATGCACTGGACACGGTCACTGAGGTATGATCCTATCCACTGTAGTGCTCTTGGAGACAGGTTGTAATTGCTCAACTTCCTGAGTAGCACAAAGTGGTTGACCGTGTCAAACGCCTTGCGTAGGTCCAAAAACACAGCGCCCACAACCTCGCCCTTGTCCAGCTTTGCCTTCACCACCTCAACAAAGTAAAAACATGCATGGGATGTAGCATATTATATCATTGACCTTCTCCAGATACTCTGGATCTGGGGTCCAGACGCGAAGTGCGGCCACAGGGGCCTGGAGGCGAAGCGGTGGTGTTCAGGCCTGAAGACTCAGACGGGGTGCAGGAGCAGGAGCCTCTAGACAACGCGGTTGATCAGGGCCTTAAGGCTCAGGGGGTTTGCAGGTGTAGGAAATTCAGCCGAGGTGCAACCACAGGGGCCTGGAGATGATGCAGTGGTGTTGGGGCCTGAGGGCTCACGTGGGGTTCTAGCATCGGAACCCAGAGACTCAGACAAGGTGCTAACATTGGCATGTGAAAGCTCTAGCAAGGTGCTGGCGGAGGTTCAGACGAGGTGTTGACTCGGGGGCACGAAGTCGACATACTGGTGAAGGGGCCACAGATGCAGAAGCTCTGATGATCTCGGCAGCAACAGATGCAGAAGTCCTGATGGTGGCATTATCTCTGCCCACGGAGGAGGGGGATGCTGTTTATCCTCCAGCAGCTTTTGAGAGAGGGGCGGGCTCTTAGAACCAGGCAGCCTTGATTGCGGCTGTCTTATTATTCGAGGCTGTAGTTGCAGCGGGACTGACTGAAGAATGCTCTAAGATGACAGGGTCAGGCTCAGCTGGAGCACACAGATGGGCAGATCTCATGAAGGACAGAGTTGCTGGTGTGGCCGGAAAACAGTCTGCCCTGTGGTCGAAGATCTCCACTCTGCTGCCCCGTAGACGGCCAGTGCTGCCTCCTCCAGATCTCTTAGAACACCAGAAAGGGTTGCTGGACCACAGACATATGCTGGGTCTTTTACTGGTCGGATCATTCTGTCATGTTGCTGGTGGATTAATGAGAGACCCAGGCACAGATGTGAATAAAGAGGTGAAGATCAGGATTTATTGCCGGATGAAGACACATGAGGAAGGCAACATGACAGAGAACAACATCACAGGGAATTACATGAAGGATCCGGCGGGTGCTTCTTTCCCCATTGGAATAATACCTGATGAGCGAGTTTCTAGTCAAAAATGCTCGGACCTATTTTTTTGTCCCTGTCCAGCCCTGTCCCCAGCCCACCTGCATCCATTTGTCACGACTTGGTTCTCAAGCTTTCAGTGTCACTCCTCATTCCTCCTCAGTATACTTAAGCTTGCTGGTTCTCTCAGATCATAGCTTGCTCCTTGTCATCGTTTCTGCCTGCTATCCAGACCCTGTAGTTTTGATGCCCTCTTGTTTGTCAAAGTAAGTCTTGTCATTCTGTTTTTTCTTTAATACAATCTCACTAACACAATTTGCTGCATTTGGGTGCTCAAATTACCGCACAATAACATGTGCTTGTGTAAATGTGTTACATCAGAGGTCCCCAGGCATGGTCTTCAGGGCCCACTGCCCTGGACGCTCTGGTGTTTCCTTGCTGCTGCACATCTTAAATGAATGGGTGATTAACAGGCTTCAGGCACCCAAATGTCTCCTGCCCAGGATCATTAATAAACAGTGTTGGTTAGTAACAGAATACATGTACGTATTTAGAATACTAATTATGAGAAACTGTATTCAGTTACAGTTACTATTTTTGAACATGGAACATTATTCGGAATACAGTTACTTTCGTAATACCTTTAGAATACTTGGTGTTTCCACTTTCCACCTGAAAGATGAAGATATAAGTTTCGGGACATGTGTGTCTCTGTGTTGTGTAGACTATCCCATAATACCTCTAAACAACATGCAGCTGAAACCATAGATATCCTATGGCCGAAGCATTCCTGACAAAAGCCCGACTAAAGTCATGGTGGTTAAAACGGGGGAAAAGATCAAATCTGGCATCCCTAGTCATCGAGAAGTATGCAGGCACTCCAGTGATTGCTGGAGCAGCTGTAATTCGGTATCAATTAATGAAGCGGAATATTTGTATGACTACCTAAAATATTTTTGCACAGGTTAGTGATGGATCCAGGTGCGAAAATTCCTACATTTCTGTGTAAAGTTTTGCTGGCGGGTCTCAAGAAACTACACCACCGCAAATGAACAATGTCAACAGCAAACTACAAACAAAGCATCTGGCTGGCCAGCCTTTCAAGAAATGTGAAAGCAACTAAAATATTATGACACTGCAAAGATGTACAAAAACAAAAAAAGTCCTCTAACACTGTTAAAAAAACAGTTTGTTTGTTTGTTTGGTTGGTTTTGGTCACTGAGAGGTAGCAGTTTTTGCCAAAAATTATTAAATACTTTATTTGTTTCCCAGTCAGTACTTAATGTTTAATATTAATATGCCTTCTGTTTTCCTATGGGATTAGCTACCAGTGCATTTTGTGATATTTCATAGCTTTAAATGCTAATTTTAAGGGGAAGTATTCCGAGTATTTAGAATACAGTACCAGGATTCAGTAAAGTAACAGAATACATTACAAAATACATTTTAAAACAGGTATTCAGTATTTTGTAACTAAATACATTTATAAAGTATTCTCCCCAACACAGTTAATAAATATTAGGAAGGGTTCTGTATTGAAATCCCATTGACAGTCCTAACTCGCCTCACCTTGCGTTGGGATGTTGACTGGTGGCTGCGGTGGGTGGGCGGGGTTTCTTGGACCAGTCAGTCTTTTTAGGACTAGACCTACTCTTGGGTCTTGATCTTTGTGCTCTTCGGGGTAGTGGGGTTGGGCATCATACTGGTTCAGAAATCTGGCCGGTTTCTGTCGAGCTGGGTAGTGGATGTGTGGGACGGGTAGGTGGGGACCCTGGGTTCCTTGGCTTACTGGGCTGTTGAAGGGCGCTGACGCCCGGGGCTTCTGTTTATTTCTGGTCTGGGTAGGTATGTTGCAGGGGTACTTGAGCATGCACGGTGCATGCACTGGGTTCCTGCCTGTAATGTGTTCATTTTCAGTTGTTCTCTGTTGTACATTATAGTTTGTGTTCCAATCATGGGCGCCGTCAAGGGGGGGAAGGTTAGGACGATTCTGAGGGCCCGGCACAGACAGGAGGCCCTTTGAGGGCTATGAATATGTATTGTCTTGTGTA
This sequence comes from Apricaphanius iberus, assembly GCA_028564705.1. Classification (NCBI taxonomy): domain Eukaryota; kingdom Metazoa; phylum Chordata; class Actinopteri; order Cyprinodontiformes; family Aphaniidae; genus Apricaphanius; species Apricaphanius iberus. Next base: position 395,727 of record JAPXFQ010000231.1, read on the forward strand.
AGTCTTTAAAATGAAATATTTCATTTGATCTGTTAAAATAAGCAAATTATATATGGTAGGGATTCCATATAAAAAATCCTCGAATTATGTATGATATTATCATTTCACCCCTCTCCCTTACTGAATGGCTTCCTCTGACACTGGCAATGGCACATGCGAAATGTGTACAGCACGCTTTGCCTACGTGAACGATTCCTTCACTTCACTGCTGTGGAAGATCTTTTCTGTCAAACTGTTGCTCAATTTAGGTCAAAGTAGGATTAGTGTTACAACTTTTCAGTTTTGTGTGTCAGCCGCTGTGAGATACAGGAGGATGTATGGAAGCTGAACTACTCACGTTGCTACTGGATTGGTAAGTAATAAATGCTTCATCCTGGGTTATTTGGGCATGATGATACGATATAGTGCCAGGAAAATAGTTTGATAGTTTACCAACTGACACGCTGTCAGTTTGATGTTTTGTTCTTTTGACTGTACACGTAAACTTGTTCAGAAGCACTCCATAAAGATTCCCACATCTGCTTCAGCTGTCGGCTTGCTGATAGCCAGTAGCTCCTATGTCGAGATGCAAAGAGTATAAAACCACGGCATTTATGGTTGTTTATGCGTTTTGGTTCACTATATGGTTTCAGCACATTTTGTGAGTTACCGCTGCATTAAAGTGCACATTATTCAGTTAAAGTGATGTTTTCTGACTAAAATTAGTGCTAACTCATTAGCAGAGTAGCTCTGTAGATCTTCACGTAATGGTGATGTGATACAGTAGCTTTGCTCAAATTTCTCCACGTTAGCTCAAGAACCCCCCTTTTTTTCTCTGTTAACTTATAAATGAGGTCAAACATAAGATGTTATATTGACTATCAGTTGACCTTGCATCTGTTAAAATGAGGTCTTGATCATTCTGAACAGTCAAATACACTTAAACATTAGAATGTCCAAGGCAGTCATTTTGACCCTTTTGAAATATGCATATTAAATAACTTTGTCAAATTAAGTAATGAAGCCTTGTTGGTCCCTGACTTTTCCTAAAACTATGTGAATTTTAATGAAACAATTTTGAATATTTATCATTTGAATAATAATATGATCATTTCTACAAAGGATTTTGCATTGTTTCAATTTAGTATGCAAAAATTCTGGATCAGATCATATGAAAGTATTCTGTGAAGGGTGGTTGGCAGAGATGGATCATACTGTATTTGACAACATAGGGGATCGTATAGTAACACAATTCCACACCATCTTCAAGAGATGCACCTAAACCTCCCAAACAGCTCAAAGTAGTTTGTACAGTAGCTGGCAAGGGATTTCTATCAGAGGTTCTGCCTGCAACCAGGAGTTGAGTATATATTTACTTTTTTATTACAGGTAAAATATTTAAGTCTTGTCTGGTTTTAGTATCTTTAGTTATAATCATTCCCAAAGATTTTACCTCATTTTAACTGGAATCCCGTATAAGTCAGTTTGCTCCATATCATGTATTGACATAAGCTCACATTTTTAAAATGTAAATAGAATCCCAATGCTTTAGAAAATATTAACATTTTGTTATTATTACCAAAGGGATCTGGAATGTTTTTGTTGTTGTTTTTGTTTTGTTTTTTAGAGATATAGCTAATAACTCAGCAACTAAAATAAATAATTGAGGAGAAAAGGGACAGCCCTGCCGGATTCTACGATTGATAGTGAATCCTTTAGTTGTTACTTGGGGGAGAGAAAACGAGCTATTAATATCCTCATACATTATATGTATCACTTTAATAAACTGTACAGAATCCAAAATATACGGAAGTTTTTATAATACATGTATGTTCAACAGAATCAAATGCTACGTAAAGATCCAAAAATTAAAATGAAATTGTTATCTTCAATCAAAGAATTATAATCTACTAAATCAAGGACTAATCTGATTTTATAAAGTGTAGAACTATCTTTTATAAATCCTGATTGTGTTTTACCATCCGTCCAATACCAGTTTTGAAACAATTTGCACAAATAAGAGTAAATAACTTGTAATCCACTTACATTGCTAGTGCAAGCACAAAAGAATGAATTTAAGGTGGTCTAGCAGTACAGAAGCAGTTATATATGATTCGCATAGTGTCTGATTGACTTAAATATGTTAGAATGATAGTAAAAATACCATAAAGTGCATAATTTTATGTAAATATGAAAAAAAAAATCTCAGCTGTGTTGGGGGCCCTGCCAAGATTCTTGTCATGGGGCCCAAAATTCTTAGCAGCGCCCCTGGTTCCAATTATAGCCGTGCTCCTTAGTTATCCTTTGAGTTATGTTGTTGTCACTGTTTGGTGGTTATTGACACTCGGCTGAAACGACTATCCGGTACGGATATAGCACTTTTACCGAGTACGAATATCATACAAGTAATACAACTCAAAATCTGTGCTTGGATTTAATACAAATTCTCACTGGGTAGGTGACTGTGTCTGCGTGCGGGAGCCACCATACTCCCGAATTTCTCCTGATATCTGATGGCGTCTCTTTTCATAAACACACCCCATTTCTTAGGAGAGGAGAATAAAACATGTTTTACACTTGCATTTTGCCAAGGAAGGTGCTATGGGGTACAGTTTCCTCATTCCAGTCATGAAAAATCATCACGTGTTGGCAAAGTTCGCCATTTTGAATCCAAAATAGGTCACCTACATGATTTGCAAGCCAGCCGCAACTTTTCAAAACAGTCTTACTGTGACAGACATAAGCTTGAGTTTCAATTACTTTTTACATCCTCCCAATTATTAAGGATTAAAATATGTTTCAACCGACCTCGCCTACTTTCCTTTTATTTCGGCTGCACGATGGTTACTTTGGCAACTGAGCTCTTTTGGCCCAAGAGCGCATCTATCGTTGATTCTTCCAACAACAAAGTTACAGACTTCATGCTGCGCTGCGATCAAAGTGAGAAAAAATACTTTCTCACTCTCTTCTGACACAGACACTCAAACACGTTTTTAGAATGACTTGTGAAGCAATAAACCTTTATTTATACTGAATCGGACATACCTAAAAAAATACTCTAAATTACAAGGCTTTGAAAAACAATGTGCTGTTGTAGCTTTAACATGCAAGGTTATAATTATATTAATTTAATTAGGGTTGCAATGATACCACGTTTTTCAAACCAGATACTGATCCTTGGATCTGATGATGGTGAATTAGGTAAAAAAAAATTATTAAAATTACCACAAAACTAAAATTTAAAGTGAAAAATAAAATTTTCTGTTAAATTATTGCAGAGTTTCCACATTTTAAGTATTGGTTCATGGTATTTGTTAACTTCAACCAATACCAAAATGAGCATTAGAACAGTATCAGTGCATTTTAATAAATATAGGTTGTGATATAAAGTGGGCATGTAACTCCAGGGCTTAAAATGAGTCCCACTCTGGCCCTGCTCTCACCATTCCTTTTATTATTATGTGTCACCTCAGGCCAATTCTGAGACCGGTCATCTGCCATAATATTCAGATGACTCCACAGTTGTCAGGAGAATCAGAGATTCATGAGAAGCTACAGAGAGCTGATAGACCACTTTGAGGGATGGTGTGGAGACAATCTTACCTTGACTCTGAACAAAACAAGGACGATGATTGTAGATTTCAGAAGAAATAGGGTTAAGTCTAAAATGGTTTTACATCATGGAAGAAGTGGAGGTGATTGAGGAGTATACATACCTCACCTGGACAACAGACTGGACTGGAGACTGAACAGTTAAGCCATGTACAAGAAGGGACGGCGCACGCTTACGTCTTGAGGAAGCTTAGGTCTATATAAATATATATGATGCCTTGCCAGGCTACCTTAATGTCAAATTCTTTCTCTAGTTCTTCTGGAAAAATCTCACTAATCGTTCCTGAAGTAAGCTATTTTTTGGGATCTATTCTTTAAAACTGAAGAGGTTTTTGGATTTGACTCATTGTATTTTATTAGCTTCCTGTCAAACATGTTACATAATACTAACACTTTTGCCATCCAGATTGTAAGACATAGAAGAAACATCTGACAAGATTCTAGATCATTTAGAAATTCACACATAATTTGATTCTGTCATCAGATTTACAGTATTACATTTATGGGAATAATTTAATCTAATTTTTAGTTTAATAAAAAGCACAAATTACTGTAAATTCCTAACTTTAATAACCTCAACAGAAAAACAAATAAACAAGACTTTCTCAGAGTAACCATAATCTAGTTTAGCTGCTTTAACATCAGTACCTCTGTTCGCTTTCTGAGTCAGTGATCCTGGGGTCGTATTCACAAACACTCTTATCTTACCGCTAGGTGTTACTCCTAACTCGCGCTAAAAGGTCTTACGTAGGAGTTGTCGTCTAAGACCTATTCGCAAACACACTAAAAGCTACTTTTACGTAGGACAAGTTCCTTAACGTAAGATTAGATTGACGTCCCGTTGCTATGGAAAACGTCATTTCCTATTTGTGAGTAAGTAGACGGACTGCAGTGTGAGTGGTTGTTGAATGACACGTGTGAACCAGGAAATGGAAAACTTCAATGTCAATAAAAGCGTAATTATGAACAGCGCAAATAGCAGAAATAATGCATGATTACATATTTGTTTCGGCCACGAGACTCACACTTTATACAACTTACACACAATAGCCAACTTACAGAGAGGGTGAAGTTTAAAAACGAAAAAAAGTGAAATGCATCATATTATGCAACAGACTGGCGTCCTATCCAGGGTGTACCCTGCATAACACCTGCTGATAGCTGGGATAAGCTCCAGACCCCCCAACACGCGACCCTCAAGCGGATGAAAGCGGTACAGATAATGGATGGATGCATCATATTAAGGGAGTGATTGCAAATAAGAGGAAAAGGGAGGCATGGGCGGAAATTAGCAGAAACATAAATGCATCTTATCCAGCGGTGTTTCGAACGGCAGAAGACTGAGAGAAGAGATGGTATTCTCTACAGCCCCAGTGTCGGCTCGAGATCGCCGCTTATAAAAAGGATGCTGCTGCAACAGGTAGGCAATGTCCGTCATATAGGCATCCATACATATGTTGCATGAATTGGAAGACGTGCACGTTTTCTTCTTTGTGCAGGGGGAACAATATATAAAGGACACGACGTAGCCGGGTATCTCACAAGACGGAGATATTTTTCTACGCTTTCGCCTGTCACAAACAAGTAACCGGAGATTTTCGGCACCAAAAACGAATCTTTTCAAAAACTCCGGCCAAAGTGGAGATTTGCGTTTTCTCCGTTTTCAGTATATGTTTGCGTGTGGACGGTTGAAAACCGAGTTTTAAGAACCGTAACGTCACTATCCGCAACATAAAATGCTCCAACATCACTTGTGCGACCTGTGTTTACTCAAAAAAACCCCAAAACATTTATTCCCTCAGAGCTGTTGTGGTATCGTCCAATGTTAAAGCGGGTCTTGTTTGTTTGCTTTTATACGCTGCATGACTGCTGTGTGCTGAAGATAGAGGAAAGAAAGTTATTCTTAGCGGATAGGATTTGGGAGAACTATGCCCCGTACTGCTTTGTCACGTCTATGAATGTGCTGAAAAACGCATTTATCCGGTTACGTGTGGATGGAGATTTTTTTTTTCAACGAGCGGAGGAAAATCTTCATTTAAAAAAAAAAACCCGGCTACGTGTGGACATTGTCGGTATTGTTTGGTCAATTCAGAATCATCCAGAGCATCCAACACATTATGCTTCTGGCTGCAGCCATTTTGGGAGTCTTTGTGAATAGGTCTTAGGGGGTTACGAGTCCTCTTGACTTCTTTTAAGGACTCCCAGACTTAGGAGCTACTTTTAGGCCTAAAAGTGGTTGTGAATTACTTTTATCTTAAGAAACTAGGAGTCCTAAATTTAGGAGTAACACGCCCACATTTTTTAGGAGTTACTCCTAAATTGACCAGTTACGACCTACTTTTAGCCCTAAGATTCTTTGTGAATACAGCCCCTTATTTCTAGATGCCAACAACACCACTCAAGGGTGCTTTACTGTGAAAATGTATTTAAAGATGTTGTACATAAATCCACCACAAGATGTCAGTAGAAGAACAAATCATGATGACGTGATGGTCATGATAGGCAGATGGCCCTCTCAGATCTGAGACCCCCCCCATACACAGCACTAACTTGATAATATATAGAGATAAAAGTAATTCTAAAAAATTACAAGTAGCATTCTAATCCACTTCTGAACTTGAGATCTGATAAAAATAAGATAAAAAGGAATACCTAAACATTAGTTATTAATTAGCTGTGATTAACCCCAATTTTGAAAGCCTAAGTTAATTCTCACAATATACAATGGTCAGCTCCGTAGAATCAGGAAATTGCATTAATTGGAGCCTGTCTCATTATGTGAAGTACACTGAGAGATCTCAAACAGCAAAAGATCATCAAGAAATTCAAGAACAGATAAGAAACAAAGTCACTTACAAGTATCATTCTGGAAAGAGTTGTGATTAAATTTAAAGTCTACGCTAGTTTAGTCACTGTACTTAATGATTTTATTGTTTAATTACTGTGAATCCATAATAGCACTCCAAACTCTGCATCAAGTTTTAACTGGAACAGCATAACATAAAATTCTTCCACGAGGAAATCTCCCTGGATTCATTTTTTTTGTCATCATAGCAGCGGTCTGTTACTACCAGTCTGTTGTCAGTGCAGCTACAGATGCCTCAGAAACTCCTCAACGCATTGTGAGCAAGATGCATGAAGTGCGGTGTCCAGGTCTGAGATGATGCTTTCATGGGAATCTTGTTTTGATTGATTTAGATACCTTTACGGCGTAAAGTTGAAAATGTCCTTGCATTTGCAAGTGGCCATGGGTTTAAATACTCATGTGTCAAAATTAAAGAAACCCTTCAGATTTTTCATAGTTTAGAAAATGTTAGAATACAGAAAATATTTGGTTAACATGATTTTAACCAGGGGCTGCACGGTGGCGCAGTGGTTAGCACTGTTGCCTTGCAGCAAGAAGGTCGTGGGTTCGTATCCTGGCCCAGGGTCTTTCTGCATGGAGTTTGCATGTTCTCCCCGTGTATGCGTGGGTTCTCTCCGGGTACTCCAGCTTCCTCCCACAGTCCAAAAACATGCATGATAGGTGAATTGATCACTCTAAATTGTCCCTAGGAATGAATGTGAGTGTGAATGGTTGTCTGTCTCTCTGTGTTGGCCCTGCAACAGACTGGCGTCCTGTTCAGAGTGTACCCTGCCTAACGCCTGATAATTGCTGGGATAGGCTCCAGCTGCCCCGTGACCCTGAATTGGATAAGCGGTTAAGAAGATGGATGGATGGATGGATGGATGATTTTAACCATAATGCCAGAAAGACAATGAGAACAGCCATCTCCATTATTTATGGTGACTTATGTTCACATGGCTTCCTGGTTTACCCCAACTACATATTTAACACTTAAATGTCTGACAGACAACATTTGTCACTTTGTTTAGAAACTCTGGTCCTGTCACAGTGTGAGTAGGAACTGTAGCAAAAAATCCGAAAAAGACACAAGCATTTGGTTGGGACAAAGCAAGTGAACTAACAGACTTTACTAGTTCTGAATAGACCCTAAATAACGTCCAATAGTTTACCCAATAAGATAATTGCACATTCTTATTTATAACATTAGTTACCATTAAGTCAGGCATCTTTTTTTGAAGGACAATGGGACGAATCTGTGCAAGGGGACATCCATGCTGTCTGTAAACTTATGCTTTGTTTTATTTACATTTTGTTAAGTTTGACTAATCTTCTCCTCACTTGTATCCTAGAAAAAACAATTCACTCTAACACCAACAACACACTTTCTAAGATTTTGGGAGTCCAGAGAACCACAATGAGAACCAAAACATGGAACAGTGGAGTACTGATGGTGCTTTAAGGACTCCACCACTTCCCAGGAGTGGCTGACCTACCAAAATTACTCAAAAATGTTATCGACAACTCATCCAGGAGATCACAGAAAAGTCCACAACAACATCAGAAGGCCTCATTGGGTCAGTTAAGGATTCATGATTCAACACTAAAATGTATAAGACATTAAAAAACAGGAATGACGAGACCATCAGAAATGTTTCCATGAACTGATTGGTCACAATACTGGTGTGTAACCTAGAAGATTGGTTCCATAAACCATACATTCACACAAAGGCCCCCTGAATAGAGTCTGTAAATCTGAAAGGCTCTGCCACATTAAGAAGAAGTTGCTCAGCACAAAAACATCTTAGCTCTAGACATACAATTTCTGTTTTCAGGAACTAGCCAGCTGAGCTCATTCTGCATATGTGGCTTTAATACACTCAACATGCAGTTTGGCAGCCAAGGAGGTAGAGAACTCATACCCCAAGGTGGAGGGGGGGAGAGAAGTGTCTTTCAGTATGTGTGTTTATTGCCTCCAGTGCTGCTAAATCCAGTTTCTTAATCAAAACTATAAACTAGAATTTGATTAATATACAAATTGACAAGAATGAGGGACGGAGTCAAGGATAGTTCTCTTTGTGGATAGTAATTAATCACCAGTTAAAAGTAAATTAATACATACATCAATTTTGTTAGGGACATGCTCAGCTCAATAACCCGTAAAATTGAAGTTTTAGGGGTTAAGGGGGCTCTAAAGGAACGTTATAACAAAAATTTCAAATCAAGCCTATTTAGTGATCAATCAAGCTGTGCCCTGCAGCAGAGGCAGCTCATTTATTCAGCTCTGCTCTGACAGACACTACCATGAAGCCAAGACAGCTGCTTAACACACTCTACTACAGTTTGTTACATAGTTTACAGTACAGCCCACCTCAGGAAGGGCTTTGACTGAATCTAATTACTTAAGGCATGAAGCGAGACAATCATGGTATAAATTATAATATTTATAGATTGTAATCAGTGATGTTAACAAAAATATGTTCATTTAAGAATTATCTTAATTTTAACCTAGGTCGTCAATACCAAAACCAGTCTTCTGATCATTTTCTAGTTATTAACTGTTCACATTTAAACAATGTGTCTCATAAACCACATTTGTGGTGTGCACCACACACAATTTCAGAAAGTCTTTGTGAGAAGCATTAAATTTACATGCACATCTAAATCGAGCTTTTTGGAGTAATCCGACTAACAGCATGCGTCCTGTTGGGAGTATTTTCTGAGTTTACATGTCACTCAGAAAATCGAATTAAATGCACTACATTAGACTCTGCGACCATAGGTGGTAACATGCGCCTCTTTAGGTTAACATTTTATCGCTTAGCCTTGAGCAGCATACAGGTAGTAAACAGAGGCTGGCGGGAGCGAAGCAGGTTATGCACAATCCCAATGTACCATCTCTTCCTCATTTCAAAAATGCAGGTTACATTTGTCTTGGCCGCTATATTCTTCTTCTTATAATACTACTGTGTTGTTGCTGATTTATGCTTCTGTGTCTCGTCATGTCCCAAGGGGGTTCACTTGTAGGCAGCTTCACGTCAGATAGTCCAACAGGACAATGATCCTACAAACATGTCCAAACAGCTTTTAGAATGGATAAAACAGACAAACATTAACACCAAGAGCAAACCTTTCGTGAATGGAAATAGAAACTTTGTAAAATGTTTTCCCAAACTTGAACTTAGTTGAAAACTTATGGTCTAAGCTTGAAAGCCAGGTAGGTAGCAGGAAACCAGAGTTAAAACATAATTAGTCCCTTTCTGATAAGGACCAGGTCAGCTATCCAACCTGTTCAGTACCAGATCCTTCTAAAAAATACAAAAAAACATTACGTCTCAGCAAGGCAAAAAAAAAAAAAGAAAAGAAAAAAAGAGTTTTCTTATCTGTATATTACAATTTTGTGCCCAACCTTTCACACCTATCTGCTGCTTTAACTTAAACCAACAGAAAACCACTAATTATCAAAGACTCTCACACTGTCAGTATCAGTGGTTTGGACAGGTCACACATGGCAGCAGCTAGGAAGGTGGGGGTCAAGCATGGGGGGGGGGGGTTGTATGCATCAAACTTCAATTTTCCAGTCGACTGAAATCATGATTCTTCTCTGTGTGTGATAAACACACACAGAGAGAAACTACTTTTCCCTGTAGTCCTTGATGTGCAGTGTTCTGCCGTGGTGAGCCGAAGAAGACCATTACTGCACTATCTGATAAATCCAGAGGAAATGTCAAATAGTCTTTAAAACAAATAAGTACTATGAATTTTTTCATCTCCATAGATTATCCAAGACACATAATTCTGAAAAAACAACAGAATAGCCCATATTGTTGTTGATGTAATGATTTTCTTTATTCTGACAGATATTTTTCTTATTGTAACCATATAAGCAGAAAAACACTGAAAGACAGAATAGGTTTGGTGATTTTCTTTTATTTCTGAAATTATTATCATATTAGTACCCACAGATGTACTTAAGTGTCACAAAGTAACAAGCACATTATTGAATATTTAAATAATTCATTTAGTTGGTTATGAATGTATTTAAACAGAAGACAGACACACGCACATATATATTTTCAAAAATTAAATTATTATTAGGCAGGATCTGAATTTGACACAGTTACACCTACCACTTGGACTGTCTGTGGGCTTCTGTTGTTATATCCATGCAAAAAAAAAAAGCTTTTCTAGCTAAATATGTCTTGGTAGTAAAAACAAATTGTAATTCAATGCCGTAATTCATGAATTTATTTAATCAGATTGTATGACATTAAGTAATAAGGCGTGGCTAATAATGCTCTGATCAAACTAAATGATGCGAAGTTGACTTGATGCGGTTAACCAGTCAGATGCTATAGGATCTATTTGCTGGATAATATTTTAAGTTGAAATTATTTTATGGTGCACTGCAACCATGAAATTGCTCAATTAATAGCTCCTGACATAACAACTTCAAGTTACAATAAGTTGGTTTCATCAGTTATGATACATTTTAAGCATGAAAAACATTGTTGGTGCTGTTCAGTATTAATTGCAAGGATCATTCATTTATGGATATGGATTCATTTCCCAGTGTTGTTTAAATGTGTTTATTTATAAATCATTTTTCACAGTGGCTTTTTTGGCTCCATATCCAGTTTTTTATTACTATTGCTGCAGCCTAGCAGCCCCTTCCTTGGTTAATGAGGCAAATGGTTGAGGGTTCTAACCACAGCTCTAACCACAACACAAAGCTGGGAGAGGCCTGCTGAGGCCATTCATATTCATGGCTCCAGGCCTCTATAGAAGCAGGGAGTGTGTCCATATTAAGCGTCACAAATAGGGTTCAATTGTTCAATACATGGGTTAAGTTAATCCATCAAAAGGGGCTCACAGTTGAACACAACAATGTTGGAACCATATGGCCTTCGACCCTTATGACGGCAGGCCGACTGTGTTTTCCAAGAGCAGACGGGGCACAACATATGGTCCGCGTCATCCTATTGAGAACAACATGTTGTAGATTTATTTCTTTATTTAACTAATTAACTAATACAAATAACCATTGTATGACATTTAGGCTGAAAAAGATCTGAATCATTTATGTTATAAAGGCCCCAGATTTTCAGAAAAGGACGTTTTCAGGATACTCATAGCTTCCCGCGGATCTGAGAGACGTGAGGCCTAAAGGCACTTCGGTGGAGCAGCACTACACACCTCCCAGAAACACATCAGAGCTCAACACCTCCTACATCAGTGTAGGTACAGCGTTCACTCTGGCATAATACAATGCTTAATTCACCCACATGTGCAGTGTAATAAAGTTAGAGAAAACACGACACCCATTATGAGTAGCTTCAGTCATCAACATCAATCTCCTCCTCCTCATCATCATCATCATCATCCTCAGAACCACACCTGCTGACCAGCCCTTCTTTGTCCCGCTGCAGCTTGGGAGGAGGAATAGGGGCCGATGCATGCGGCCTGTCTCCCACAGTCTTGCCGAACATCTGATCCGCTCCGATGCCGTTCAGCGTAGACCGCACCACCAGACCCAGACCTTCGGCCGCGCACTTCTCCAGGTCCGCCAGCTTGGAGAGCTTCTCAAATGCCACTGCTCCTGCGGCTCTGGCGGACTCCACGTCGGCCTTCATTTCCTCTAGGTCCCGCTTGAGTTTGGCCCGCCTGTTCTGGAACCAGGTGATGACCTGTGCGTTGGTCAAGCCCAGGTGCTGGGCTATCTGGTCCCGGTCCGCTGGGCTCAGGTACTTCTGGTACAGGAAGCGTTTCTCCAGCTCATAGATCTGATGGATGGTGAATGCTGTTCGGGACTTTCTGCACTTTTTCGGGGTGTTCCTCTGGCCGAAGAGGGCCAGACTGTTCGGGCCTGAGAGGAACGGAATGAATGGGTCCAGATCATTTCAGAATGAACTAAACCAGGAGCAGCTGTATGAAACAAGACTTGGTCTATTGCTGACATGTTATTAAAAAGTTTAACAATATTAAATATGCTAATAGATAATTGTCTCATCTATAAGGGACATTTTATCAGACTTTTTTTTTCTGTAAATGGAACAACAGTTTCACACGCATTGTAAAACAAATATAAAATAAGCAAACGAATGACTAAATACATGGATACATTACATCAAATTGGTTTATTATATTGAATTTTTTTTTTCTGTAAATGTATTGACCTGAGTTCAAATTAGTAGCCTACTAGATATGAAAGGTTCAAATCTAATCTTAAATTCTATGTTTAGTTCAGAGGGTTGTGACAGTAGAGTAGCACTTTCAACCTTCCACAAAGGCTCTTTATTATTAGGTTTAAAACATGAGCTGGTTCTTCATTATTTTAGCTACAGATACTAGGATAATGACATACATGAGTTGGTTCTTCTATTATTCTTCATTATTCCAGTTAAAGTTACTTAGGGCGAATAATGAAGAACCAACTCCTGTTTTTAAATCAAGATATAATAATGCAGATGTTAGCAGCTTAGTCCTTCATGGTATAATTGTAGCCCTACTGAATAGTCATAACAGAATTACACTAAATGTACCGTCCCAGACGATATTCATATTCTCTTTTCAGTAAAGGTTAATTTTTTACATTGTTTTATATTTCAAAGCTAGAAATAAAATCGTACCTCTTTAAAAATATATATATAGTACAGACCAACATTTTGGACACACCTTCTGGGAACTCCTTCAAGACTTTTGGAAAACCATTTCTGGTGACTACCTCTGGAACCTTTAGAGAACGCAAAGCAGTAATCAGAGCAAAGGGTGCCTACTTTGAGGAATCTAAAATATAACATGTATTCAGTTATTTCACCCTTTTTGTTTGAGTGCATACAGTAATTCCATACATCATGTGTTCATTTATAGTTTTGATGCCGTTAATTGAGAATCTACAAAGTAGTCATGAAAATATAGAAAATACATTGAATGAGAAGGTGTGTCCAAACTGTGTGTATCTATTTATTTCTAGCTTGAATTAATTCATAAAGCCTATCTATTAAGCAAATGTTAACTCAATTTGATGTTTATGTTTGAATTTATCATAAAATTGTTTCTTCCATCTTCTACTTGTCCAGATGCTCCAAAGTGAGGAATTTTCCAGTGTTGCAATGATAAACAGATTTATGCTGCCATGAAGACATTCCCTTATTTTATCTGACTTCGAGGATATAATTCCATATGGTTATAGAAGATCATTTATATAAAAAGATTATTAGCAGGCCTCTGTAGTTTTTGTAAATAATATAACAGTATAAATAAAAACATACATCCCTGCGTATTAATTTAACTGAACTGTAAAAAAACTCTCACCTCTCCTGTTGAGAAGTTTGTTGTTATGCTGAATTTCACATTTCATTGTTTCTTTTTGCTTTTCAGTTAGAACTGCGGAATACACGTATGACCCAGAAAAATCCCTACCTCCCGCGAGCTTTAAAAAGTTTTCAAACATTAATCAGGAAGATATAGAGAAGAAAGGTATTAAACCATAATAAATAGCTATCTATAGCACACGGATTTAATATGTTTAAAATAATACCAATAAGTAAATTGTTGAAATAATAAATATATTAAATCAAGCATTCCCGGACTATTTCCACTTGATAAATTGAATTATTCTCGTTAAGTTATTTTGGAAATGCGGACTTAGAGTAAACAGCAAATGAAGAAATAAAGAGCAGAGCAGGGATTTACCCTCTGCAGCCTGCAGGACGCTGACCTCCAGGCCCTTGAAGGTTTTGCTGGCCAGCTCCTCGAGCGCGCACAGCGGGGAGCTCTGGCCCAGCAGCGGGCGCCCGGATGGGCTGCTCTCCAGGTGAGAGATCAGGTGCGGCCGTCTCCGCTTCACACACGGCTTGCTGAGGATGTCTACGATGCTGAAGGGCGTCAGCGGCTTGCTGGAGATGGCCGGTGGTGGGAGTTGATCAAGCGGACTGCGCCTCCTCTTCCCGAGCAGCGCAGAGCACTTCGATTCAACCTTAGAGGTCATGGCAGTTCAACCTCTGCCACCCGGTCCAAGGTAAGTTAAGCTGTGGCGCTCGGAAAGAGATAGCTAGTCCACTATGGGGAGAGCCATCCGCAGGTCTGATCACAGCTGGCTCTGCAGCTGCATTTTAGACGAGGGGCTGCAGACAGGCTACAATATACAGACGCGACTGGAACCTGCTCGGTAAAAGTGATACACCGACAGCAGCACCTCTGACCCAACCTATGGTGTATGAACCAGTCCCTCCCCACCTTGGCTTTGTTTTGTGCGCTTAGAGAGCGAGAGAGAGGGGGTGGAAGTTGGTGTTTCACACAGTGACGCTCTAATCACAGCAGACCAGTTATAAAGAACAGCTTCTGCTTATTGGTCATCAGTCAGTCATCTGTAGTGGCATCAGCCATCTTTTATGGTGTCATGTGTTGGAACAGCAGTTTATCTACAGCTGAGAGGAAGAAACTGACCAAAATTATATCTCTGATAGAGTTTCCCACCCCCATGCATGAATTTGATGCATAAAGGTGTGTTTGGTCCTTCCTCCCTGCAGCTGTTAGATTTCACAACCAAATTACTCCCAACAAACCCAATAATGTTTCCACCCTGCTGTAATGTGCACCGTTTGAGTCTTTTAATAAACATTTCTGCGTCTGCTGTTTGCAAGACTCATTCTCTCAGGGACTCTTCTGTTAACTTCTTGTAAATAACACAATAACTTGTTTTTATGTTTTATTGTACAACTAAACAAGCACACTCTGTAGACATTCATTGTTTTTATATTACCCTACTTAGTAGCACAATAAATCGATCAATCAACCAATCTTTATTTATAAAGCACTTTTCATACAAAAGTGCATCTGAAAGTGCTTTACAGATTAAAATGACCCCACATAAACCATATCCCCATCTCTACCCCCAGAATAAAAAAATAAAAAAACAGAATCCCCAACCTATCTCCCATGCATACACAAAATTAAAAACAAGAGAAACAAGGACATGAGGCCTAGTACAGATGCGGCTGGTCAGGTAAGGAAACGCCATCAGAGGAGCCACAGCACATCGACAGGAGAAGCAGCGGAACGGACCCAGGGTGCATATGGAGGCCGAGACCCCCACCTCCACCCACACCAAAGTTCTCAAAATTAAATAAATAAAAACTTGGGAAATATGTCTACATGAATAAAAAATAAACAAGTATATAATGTGACAGTGAAATTATGAAAAAAAGGTCCCACCCTGACCCTGATTGGCAGATGTACACGTTCAACTGAAAAAAATCCTCTTAAAATAAATGCCATAGGGAAAAACAGAATGAAATTAAAGTTAACTTTGTGAAAAAGAAGTTTGGAAATAAAACCTAGTAGATTATTATTATTATTAGGAAAAAATGTACCATTGAATTGTCAAAAAGGAAAAATCTTTCATAGTAATAAGCTAAGAATTTTATATTTATTCAGTTGTCAGTAGATCTGAAACCACTGTTGCAAGCTAATAAAATAAACACTGTTTTATGTAAGTTCAAAATCAACACTATATGTTCCTTCACAAACGGGTCTATTATTTTATAGCCTTGGCCATAATTGTAATAGCTGGAGGGCCCAGTTCTGAGTCCCTCCCCAAAGCAACCTCGCTCACAAGGCTAAGCAGCTGAGGAGTGGAGGCAGAGGCATAATGACCCAGCCAGCAAAGATATGTGGGGCTCAGATGGATTAAGTATAGGCTCCATGGGTACTGTGTGGGCATGGGCTTTGGCTGGGTGAAATCAGCGGGTCCCATGTAGGTTTTGTAGCATGAGTCCCACATAGGAAGCCCATATGAGCTGATTACAGGGGCCCCATAAGGAACAGGCATGGGACAAGACAAATGGGTTTGAACTGAAAACACTAGATGGGTCCTGAATAGCATATTTATGGGCCAAGTGGGCATGGGTTTGAACTGGGAACACATGGGTCCTGCATGGCAGAGAAGCAAGTAGGCCTGCTTAAGTTATTTATTTACTTACTGTACAATTTTAGCAACTTATAATAACTCTACATGTAGTCTAATCATTCATTCTGAGATTGAATAATTGTAACTCAATTCATCTGAATCTTGCTAGTCACCAAGAACAAAAACTGCATACATTAGGGTCTTTTGCCAATCTTTTGCTGACATTTAAATAGTTTTTTAAAGATTATGTTTGTTGTTCAGTTTAACAATATATCATGAGTGTTTTTTGTATTGATGTTGTTTTGAAGATTTTTTTTCAGAAATTTAAAAAATATATTCTAATATATATTTTTGATTTGTTTACCTGTATGTTTTGTTATTTAAATTTTCCTTATAGATATTTTTTGCTGTTCAATTTAACAATATTTTTGTTGCAGTTCAAACCATCAAGTGTCTTGTATTTATCTTGTACTTATTTTCATTCAAATTGCCTGCTTCACACTTGAATTGGCTGTGGCTCAGTGGTAGAGTTATTGGCTGGTGAGGTGGAGGTAGTTGGCTGAACTCCTGTTGAAATAAGAAAACTACACTCTGTGTCCCTGAGTAGGTAGGACACTTTACCAGAGGTATCAAAACAATTTGATATGACAGGCTGTGGTGGCTGTGTATGGATCTCTCCAAAAGAGCTATATAAATGTAAACCATTATTATTATGAATTCTGGTGCAAGCCCACTTTAAACCCTTTTTGGCAGTAGGGGCCCAAATCTGTCTGACATGAATTACCCAGTTAAGACCCACATAAGACCCTTATAGTTCCACGAAATGCCAATGTGGGCATCTATGCCTGGCCCCCCTGTGGCCCCTCAGCAGATAAGAAGGCCCAAGACAAATACAGTTAAAACCTGTATCCATTGGCCATTAGTCATTGGATGACATGGAAAGTGGCTTAGTTTATCCTGAGCTATTTTTGTAGTTATGCTATAGGTTTAGACTGTTGGAGGAAAGACTGACCACTTTTTTCTCTCTTCTACTTTTTTCTTCTACCACGCCCAGATATTTTTTTTCTGCTGCTATTGTGATTGTTAACCCTGATTTCGCTCTGTATTTTTCTCCCCATAGAACTTCCACACGGTCTGGTACCCTGCTCAACTATAAAGTCCCCTGTTGGATGGGGAACCTCCATGCTGTCTCTTCTCTATCTTCTCAGACCCCCAGACGGTTGTGGCAGATGACCGCTTGTACTGAGCCAGGTTCAGCCGGAGGTTTCTTCCTGTTAAAAGGGAGTTTTTCCTCTCCACTGTCACTACATGCTTGCTCAGTATAAGGGATTGCTGTGGAATTGCTGTGGTTGGAGTCTGCATGATCCAGGCATAACCTCACGAGGATGACTCATCGCAATCTGCTGGGATTCCTAACATAGAAAGCATAACTGATTGGAATGTTTGTATAATTGTATTGAAATTGTATTGAAATTGTATTGAAATGAAAACAAATGTGGTTGTCCTAACTGAGGAGAAAACTTTTTCAAGAGTCCCAGCTTTGTGGAAATAATAAAGAGCAGAAGAAACAACCAAACCATCTCCAAACCATATCTTCTCATTCTCTGAATGGCCTTAAGTGGTGCTTTGGCAGGTACTACAAGTGTGAACAGAGTGACCCCACCCTGAATCAATATCTCATTAGACAGCTCAGTGTTTCCTCCTGTACAGTAGCAGTCTGTGTTGCTGGTAAGGAACTTGACTGACCTGAAGCCTCTGACTGAAATCACTCTGTTGTTTTAGGATAGTCTCATTAAGGGGATGCTCAGGGTTTTCCAACATTGATAAGAAACGGTCAGCTTTACATACAGAAAAGGTTAACCAGTTTGATTTAGTAGCTGGCTTAAAGATGGATAGGTTAAAAGGGTTATGTGCAAATGTGATTGAGGAGATAAAAATAAAAGTTTCACCGATCTCCCCTTTATATCCTTTTAAATAAAACAGAGAAACTACATCCAGCGTTGTTATTTGTTTACATCTAAAATTTTAGGTTTCCTGTCATATTTAGGAATGCTAATTCATTGTGATTAATTCACAGCTACCCGGTGATCCATTAGATTAAAATTTTTAATGGTTTCACAGCTCTAAAGCTCTCACACAATCAATGGAAGGTTAAAAAAAAGTGTTGGAGTGTGCATGTGCTCCCTGTACATGTGTTGCCATGTGATGGACTGGCGACTTTTCCACATACCCTTCTTCTCACACAATGAATGGTAAATGAACTGAACTTTTATAGCGCTTTTCTAGTCATACTGGCCCCTCAAAGCACTTCACATTGAAGCCAGATTCACCCACTCAGTGTTTCTATCATACACACATATAGCCAACATGCCTCGGTGTAGAATTTGTGGGGTTATGTGACTGGAGGAAGCTGAAATCGAACCTACAACCCTCCGATTGCAAGCCAACTAGTCTACCACTTAGCCGCCTATTAGTCACAGTAACTATGTTTACTATTAGGGGGATGGGTTGTGTAAACTAACTTTTTTAGATTCATTGACCATGAAAACATACCTTTGACAGCTGGATTTACACTTATATCATTATTAATTCAGTAGTTAATCACAATAGTTACTTTGTCGTTAATGGCGGTTTTCCAATCATCTCCAAATTCTGATCACTTGTTCCAAACTTCACCTATAACATTTTTGAGTTATGCTGTGAACTAAAAAACATACAAACAAATGAAAACATAATAAAAATGATTCATTGGATCCATGTACTCCAGTCATTTAACTAATATTTATTAGATACAGTTGTATTTCATTAATAGGGTAAAATTATTTATAGTGTTGGGGTCCCCTGATCTGAATCAAATCATTTTACAATATAATTAATTAATTAATTATCCTTTTCAGCACTTATAAGGATTTGTGCTGTTGAAGCAGTGCAAAAATGTACTTACACAAAGGGGGCTTTTTAACCCTGAGGATGTAGTCCCATATAAACATTACATCTTCGCTGTGGGTGTCAAAGAAACAGTTCCCATGGCGGTATGGTGCATAGCTTGTAAATGTTTAATAAGGTTTCAAGAACTGTTATAAATATATTACTTTGTCTGTGTGCTGTTTTTCAACTATAGTGCAGATTCCAACTCTGGAGGGCAAGGCTGAGTAGACTGCATTTTGTTCACCTGTCTTAAATTTGGACTCCTGATTCAATTGGTAGTCAATGTTCATACAGCACCTTAATGTTTACTTTATTTGGTGGACTGCATCTCTCTGCCTGAAAAAAGTATTCACCCCCTTGGATGTTCATCCTTTTATTGCTTTTATAAGTCAATAATGACCAACAAAATTTGACTTTTATGGCCTTTAATGTCAAAGTGAAAACAGTTTTCTACAAAATAAAAATAAGTAAATTAAAATATTAAACATAAAATAGGTGCTAGCATACATAAGTATTCACCCACTTCAAGTCAGTATTTACAGCTTAAGATGCTCCTTTGGCTGCAACCAAAGCACAGGATCGGTGTGGCTAAATTTTAGTGAGCCTTGTATATCTGGAATGCCATTTCATTCAACTTTTCCTGCTAAACTGTTCTGTTCAAAACTGTGAATAACCCTTTTCAAGTCCTGGAAGAAATTCTCTAGGGCACTGAGGCCTGGGATTTGACTAGAACACTCCAGAACATTCACCTTGCTGTATGCAAACTGTTTTTGTGCATCTTCAGCTGGATGCTTCGGGTCATTGTCTTGCTGGAAAAGAAATGCTCCCTGAAGCCGTAGTTTTCATGTAGATGGTAATAAGTTGTCGTCCAGGATTTCCTTACAATGTGCTTCATTCACTACCTTCTAGCTTTACAAGCCTACCAATGTCCCCTCCTGAGAAGCATCCCCCTGCATTATGCTGCCACCACCATGCTTCGCAGTTGGGTTTGTGTGTTTGTGGTGATGTTCAGTGTTAGGTGTTCACTAGACATAGCCAAGTTTAATTTTGGTCCCATCAGAATGGGATCAGATCTATTGGAACCTTGATCAAAGTTTTCTTCAACAGGGGCTTTCCCATTGCCACTCTCCAATAAAGCTGATGTAGGCAGATTTACACATGTGCCGTTTTCCTTCCTTTCCTTGATTATGGATTTAATTGAACACCAATGGTTGTTCAGTACCTAAGAAATTTTTTTGTGTCCATCCCCCGACTCATACTTTCAAAATCCTTTTGTCTGATTTTCTTGGAGTGTTCTTTTGTATTCATCCTGTAATGGTAGGCAGGGATATCAATGAACCAATGAATGGACCTTCCAGGCATCTGTGTCTTTATATTAAAGGGGAGGTGGCATGTTCTTCTCAGGCAGACAGGGCAATTCTGTGGTATAGTACAGTTACAATATCACCGAAAATCAATCTGTAAGTTCAATAAATGATATATACTACCTATTTGGAATATTGCACTTACAACATGTCTGTAGTAAATGCCTCAAAATGAGCATGTCCCTTTAAGAGCACATTCGACACACTGTATTCAACGTTATCACAACATTCTTCGAGCACTGTCTCGAGCCCAGCATGTGGAGTGCGGCTGTAGGTGGGCTCTAGTCTCCGAGTTGATCGCATTACATGTTTGACCTGGCCTCAGGTGGAGCTGGGACCGCTAAAGCGGGGAATCGGAGGGATCAATAAACACTGGCCGCTTGCTGCATCGGCAGGGCCAGTTTGAAGAGCCACGTTTGAGGTGTTCCGCAATGGTCCAATCATTGCGTGCAAAGAAACCGACTATAATGCTGAGTGACTGGCCATCTGTCTGCGGTTAGTAAAAGTGTAAAATATTAATGTGAGCGGCGCGGGGAGTGCTGTGGTGGAGACAGGCCTGGGTCGTGCTTACTCCTCCAGAGAGGCTGTTCGGGTGAGGAAGCTCACTTCTCGGTGGAGAGAGCAGGGCCTTTTGCAGCCAAAACGGCTCTTTTAAGAGCTACCCACAAACCACTTAAGAGCTTTCCTATCTAAATAGTTGAACCTCTTTATAATTGTTTTTTTATAGTCCTGTCTCTATATAGAAAACAGCTGGTGTCATGTAGCTCAGGGTGATTAGCCACAGTGTAATCAGTATTTCATCCATCATGCTTATGCTGTGACTCCCTGACATTCCAGTACTGTAGCATCTTCAGTGCACTGGACTTTTTTTCAAGAAGGCATTGTGCAATTGGGAAAAATAACTACATAAGTATACACAAATTTCCATAGGTGATAGCTGATTGCTGTTGATGACATTCTGCTTTTGTGCTCGGGGAGCGGGTGAGAGAGGGCTGTGGAGAGACGGGGGAGGGAGGGCTGTGCAGAGATTTGGGCAGTAATCAAAATGTAGGGCCGTTGCTGGGAAGAATCAGGCATTCAGAGTTCAACATGGCGGCCGTCAGAGTTTTAAAAGATTACTTAATCATCCATAAATTAACCTAAGAAACACTTTAGGCATGTTTTTGAGGAGGAAATTACATAAGAACTTGACAGAAAGCTTTAAAAAGTGGATTTTTATATACAACCCCCCCTTTAAGATCCCTGGAAAAACACTCACCAAAAAATACACTTTACACTTTGCTTTACTTAACAGTGAAAGAGATACTTTGTGCAGGGCAGAAAAACTTTAAAAAACAAAATGTTTGGTTTTTAGATTTTAAATGATTAAGTAGTATTTGATGTATTTTTATTAGTTAGTTAGTTAGTTAGTATTAGTTTATTTAGTTTTTTTATGTAAATTAAGAAAACTTCAGTCCAGCAGTTCAGTCACACAAAAAATAATTCCACATGCTATCAACGGTAATTGACAAAATAAGCAGAAATCGATGAACAATCGGCTTTGTAAAACTAAGAGTTGCTGGTGAAACAGTTTTTATTGCAACTGAAATACAGTGGGGCAAAAAAGTATTTAGTCAGCCACCGATTGTGCATGTTCTCCCACTTAAAATGATGACAGAGGTCAGTAATTTTCATCATAGGTACACTTCAACTGTGAGAGACAGAATGTGAAAAAAAAATCCAGGAATTCACATTGTAGGATTTTTAAAGAATTTATTTATAAATTATGGTTGAAAATAAGTATTTGGTCAATAAGAGAAATTCAACTCAATACTTTGTAATATAACCTTTGTTGGCAATAACAGAGGTCAAACGATTACTATAGGTCTTTACCAGGTTTGCACACACAGTAGCTGGTATTTTGGCCCATTCCTCCATGCAGATCTTCTCGAGAGCAGTGATGTTTTGGGGTTGTCGCCGAGCAACACGGACTTTCAACTCCCTCCACAGATTTTCTATGGGGTGGAGGTCTAGAGACTGGCTAGGCCACTCCAGGACTTTCAAATGCTTCTTACGGAGCCAGTCCTTCGTTGCCCGGGTGGTGTGTTTGGGATCATTGTCATATTGGAAGACCCACCCAAGTTTCATCTTCAAAGCTGTCACTGATGGAAGGAGGTTTTGGCTCAAAATCTCACAATACATGGCCCCGTTCATTCTTTCCTTAACACGGATCAGTCGTCCTGTCCCCTTAGCAGAAAAACAGCCCCAAAGCATGATGTTTCCACCCCCATGCTTCACAGTAGGTATGGTGTTCCCGGGATGCAACTCAGTATTCTTCTTCCTCCAAACACGACGAGTTGAGTTTATACCAAAAAGTTCTACTTTGGTTTCATCTGACCACATGACATTCTCCCAATCCTCTGCTGTATCATCCATGTGCTCTCTGGCAAACTTCAGACGGGCCTGGACATGCACTGGCTTAAGCAGGGGGACACGTCTGGCACTGCAGGATTTGATTCCCTGTCGTTGTAGTGTGTTACTGATGGTAACCTTTGTTACTTTGGTCCCAGCTCTCTGCAGGTCATTCACCAGGTCCCCCCGTGTGGTTCTGGGATTTTTGCTCACCGTTCTCATGATCATTTTGACCCCACGGGATCAGATCTTGCATGGAGCCCCAGATTGAGGGAGATTATCAGTGGTCTTGTATGTCTTCAATTTTCTGATAATTGCTCCCACAGTTGATTTTTTTCACACCAAGCTGCTTGCCTATTGTAGATTCACTCTTCCCAATCAGGTGCAGGTCTACAATTCTTTTCCTGGTGTCCTTCGAAAGCTCTTTGGTCTTAGCCATAGTGGAGTTTGGAGTCTGACTGTTTGAGGCGGTGGACAGGTGTCTTTTATACAGATAACGAGTTCAAATAGGTGCCATTAATACAGGTAACGAGTGGAGGACAGAAGAGCTTCTTAAAGAAGAAGTTACAGGTCTGTGAGAGCCAGAGATCTTCCTTGTTTGAAGTGACCAAATACTTATTTTCCACCATAATTTACAAATAAATTCTTTAAAAATCCTACAATGTGAATTTCTGGAATTTTTTTTCAAATTCTGTCTCTCACAGTGGAAAGTGTACCTATGATGAAAATTACTGACCTCTATCATTATTCTAAGTGGGAGAACTTGCACAATAGGTGGCTGACTAAATGCTTTTTTGCCCCACTGTATACTTCATACTAGATATTGCGTATGTCAAAAAGATATTTTGAATGCCAAGAAAATACATCAAAGAGAAATAACACTAATAATAAAAAAGAATGGATACAGAAAAAAAAAGCAAAAAGCAAAACAATAAATAAATAAGTAGAAGTATACCAAAACAGAAAATCGGTAAAGGACAGTGAGGAGTAAGGGGGTGTGGGCTATTCACACACTGAGGTTGGGCGTTTATTAAGGAAATTCAAAAAAGGGGACCAAAGTTTCTAAAACTTTTTTACAGACCCATGAATGGTATACCTGATTTTTTCCAACTCCATAAAGAGCATTATATCGTTAAACCATTTTGAATGCGAAGGGACCATAGGATCCTTCCATTTAAGTAATATATCTCACTTGGCCAGCAAGATAGAAAATTGAACACGTGAAGCGTAGATCTTTGAAAATTTTGGTCCGTGGCAATACCAAAAAATAGCACAGAGAGAATCTGGATTTATCTCTTGTCATAAGACTTGTGAAATTGTATGAAATACAGAATTCCAAAAGTTAGCCAGTCATGGAAAGGACCAGTAAATAAGAAGCAACGTGCCAGGGGTCCACATCAGGAAATTTACACTCAAGTTTGACCTTGGAGATATGAACAATTTTAAATTGGATAAGTGTGTGACTAGCACACATGGACACAGTGTTTAGATTCCCACCGCTGATTTGTTACAGAAAAATTAAGATAATGTTCCCATTTTGATCAATGGGATCGTCAAAAGGTTTCTGAGGAAAGTGTGCCGTCATCGTCTGTGTTAAATGTCTTACCTGTAAGAAACGGAAAAACTGAGTGGGTGCAATGTTAAATTGGGAATATATTCATGAAAAACCTGCAAATTTGCCATTTATATATAAGTCAGCAAAACATTTTATCCCTTTCTTAAACAAAATTTGAAAGACATGATCCGTCTTCGATGGAGCAAATAGATGGTTTTCAGCTACCGGGCTCTGAAGTGAGAAAGACTGGAGGCCAAAATGCTTCCTAAACTATAACAATATTCCAAGAGACTGCCAAACTACTTGATTATGACTATTGAGTGCGGGCCAAGCACATAAAAGCAGCAAACCTAAAGTTGCGGATAGGGAAGTTTGATTATCTGCACAAGTTTCCATGGTAACCCAAGCAGGTGCTGCTTGTTCCAAATTAAAATGTGTCCAATGTAGCATGCATCTGACATTGGTTGCCAAATAGTAGAACAGAAGATTTGGCAGGGCAAAACCTCTGACTTGTTTGGGTATTCGAGGAAGAACTTTCCTCAATCTTGGACTTTTGCCATTCCAAAGTAATGAAGTAATCAGACTGTTCAAAGATTTAAAATATGATATTGGGAAAGGGATGGGAAGACATTGAAAGAGGTATATAAATTTTGGAAGCACCCTAATTTTTACTGAATTGATACTGCCAATTAAGGAGAACGATAATGGGGACCGTTTAGACAATATTTACTTACTTAGATCAAATAAAGGGAGAAAATTAGATTATATTGCTTAGTGGCACGCACCCCAAGATAGTTAAAGCGATCAGTAACTATTTTAAAGGGGATTAAGTGTCTGACCTCGAGCCTCTTCATTAATCACAAACAGTTCACTTATATTTAGATTTATTTTATACCCAGAGATTCTAAGTAAGTGGATTGGCGGGGAATAGAAGAAGGACATCAGTGTAGAGTGAAACTCTATGCTCAATGCCAGAGCCAAACTTCTTCAGAGTAAAAAACAAATATTTCCATTCAACTGATCAAATGCTTTTTCCGCATCTACAGAGATTAGACATTCAGGAATGTTATTGCCAGAAGTGTAGACTATATTGAAAAGGTGTCGAATGTTGTAGAAAGTAGAGGCCGACCGATATGCTTTTTATTTTTCGTATTTGGTCACTGATGGCTGATATCCAAGGCCGATATATATACTTTTTAGCACATTGTTTGTGAAACATAACTGAGCAAACACTGTGTGCAATATAAATTCAAAAGTCAAGGAAACTCTTCAAATATTTAGTTAACCTCATATATATGACAATTAGGGCTGGGTGGCATACCGAAAATTTACCGATACCGGAATGTATTACTGTTACCGACGTCAATTCGGTATGTGAAAAAAAAATTAAACATGTGCTTTAGTTTAGCGGTGCTCCTGCCCCTTTAAGAAATCAGCTTTTTCTTGAATCACGAGACTACGCGTCATGTGATAGAGGGGGAAACGCTGCTGACACAACTACTGTGTAACTATACTTAGCAAGAGTTTAGACTTATTTACTGACTGTTTTTCAGAAATACATGACTAGCGATATATAAAAAGAGTTTTTATGGTGTTATTGGATACTCAGAATCTAACGTGGAGCACGTATGTTTGTTACTGCAGCAATAGAGCTGCTGCCGAACCAGAGCGTTTGTAGCTCAACAGCTCCACCCGCCCAGATCCTGTTCAGGCAGAGCAAATATTAACCCTGAGTTACTGGTGTTGCTTTTGATACAGCGCTTGAAGCCGCCGCGTATTCCCATCTGTGCTCCGTTGTAAAAGATTTTCTGCACACTAAAATCACAGATTTCACTAAGCCCCTGTAACTTTCTCACCTCATCTAGTCTGTGTGATCAATTCGGTTTACGCTTGTAGAGCGTTTCCAAATGCGGGTCTCACTTCACATGATGAGATTTATATGGTTTTTTTCCACGTTTAATGCTCATTCCTTCGTCCTGGAGGGTATGGCCAATTGTCTCTTTCTTCTTCTGCAGTTGTGGTCCGCTAAGTGTTTTTACACAAAATATAAAATAACTTTTGCTGCCGTTTGAATTTCAGCATTTTCTCTGCATCAAAATTTGTCTTTAAAATTTACGAACATTATATGTTCGATCCATGGTGCATTTCAAACTGGATGACAAAATAACTTTTATTGCTTCATTGACTCTCATTCATTTTTTTCTGGCAGTAGGGGACCCAAGGACCGGAAGGAAAAGGGCGTGACTTAGGCTCCCCATGACTTTGTAATTACTTTTTTTTTATGTTGAAGGCTGTGTTACAAGGTAAAATGGACACAGTAAAAAAACTTATTGATATGCCATAGCATACTGTGGCTCTCCATGTTAACTCAAATGAACCTTTCTACAACCACATGCTGAAAAACATGAAAAGTTTGCATGTGGAGGAACGGATGAAATATAAATGGATGTAGATGTTTAGAGATGTTTAGAGATAATGAATGAGAATAAGGTCAAATGATTTTCAGTGACTCGTAAATCCTATTAGCTTAAAGAAAATTCAGAGTATTTTTATTAATTAAACAAATATTGTTTTAGTAAAATCTGTGGAGTTCATGAGAATAGAACTAGGCGAAAACAACATCTAAAAAGAAACAACAAATAATCCCGAATATAGTTATCTTTTGTTTAGATTCTTTTTCTTGGCATTTCAGGCATACCAAACAGAAAAGATGGTTGCATACATGTGTAGATTTGCTCAACAAAAAACGATATCTGAAGATGGTATCTTGATTGCATGGTTAAATGTATTAGTAACCAGTGCTGGTATGACTTCAACTATTTGGATTTTATCCGTGTGTGTGTGGGTGAGTGTGTGTGTGTAGAAATAATTTTTGCTGTGCTAAGTGAGTGAATTTATCACCTAGAATTGCATAATTGTTGGTGGGAAGAAAGGTGGTAGGCCTGGCTGCAACCCACAAGAGCAGGTAAGGACAGGTAAGCTTGGCTTTGGAAGCTCGTAACAGCCCCAGCCAGACACCCTGGGAGCCAGAGGCCACCCCTCGGGAACTCCAAGCTCCCATACTGACATGTAAAATAAAGTTAATGACATGTTAGCCAACATTGAAGCTGCGGTCAGAGACCACCAGACCATCCCCTACACCTTTAGTCAATGCTGAACCAGCTCAAGCACCGTCTTTGTCTAGGTGCATTAAATCAGATACCAACATCAGCATTGTTACTCTGCCGTGGTGATACATGCCTTCTGTTGAATTAAATAATTATCAAAATTAATTCAATGCATGTTCAAGCAGAGACAAAATGGAGCCAATTTCCAGTTCTTAACATTTATTTTGAACAGATTAACAAATTGCAGTTTTACAGAGAAAGTTGCCCCCCTAGTTTCTCTGGGCCAGTTTTAAAGAAATCTGACAATTGAATGATGTTCATTTCACAACTTTATAGACACGGGGCCTCGCCAGGACTCTAGGCGTTTTCTTCTCCCTCCAATCAGATCATTTCCAAACAGTGTCTTAGCCATTATTGGCTGTCAGAGAATTATGCAGTCATAAGGTGAGACGTGTCTTTTCTCTTGGTCAAAAGCTCATTCTGAGTTTTATGGTTTTATGGCAACATACTAAATCTACAGACATCCTGTTTTTACAGCTTGCAATAAAACTTACCCAAGAGTTTTATGACTTAAAAGCTTATCCCAATGACAAATACTGACAGACCATATATATTTTTTACAACCATGCAAACTATATAAACAGACTTTTACCTTCTGAATAATAAAAGTTTAAAACATATGCAGAATAACACCACACTTCTCAAACATACCAGACTCAAATTATATTCTCGTACCAGGCCCCTGCAGAGCTCAACAACATACTAATGAGGGAATTCAGCCATTTAATTCAGGCTTGTTGGAGAAGGGTTGTAGTATAGCAGCTCTTTAGGACTGGACTTGAGCACTCCTACATTTTCTGACACTGTGAATAACGCAGGGAGGCACCCCCTCCTTTTGTATTGAACACTGCTGGGGAGCAAGTGACAAATAAACAGAGCCTTTTAAGGTAGGCCACCCCCTGACAGGATCCCACCCTGGTTGGTAAACCATATTGATCTTATGTAAAGCCTCCACGTGTGCCGCATTGATTTACTTTTGAAACAGACGTGGAGGTATTTAGGTGAATCTGATTGGATTTATAAGTTGGTTTGCATTTAGACTCATGTTTTTTGCTGCTTTGGAGTATTTTGTTTCTACATTTGGTTGGAGTTAAACTGTTTTGAACTGATTTTAGTTGGGTTGAGCAACAGCGCTGTAGTCTGAGTAGGGAAGAAATGGCTAAGAATGCATAATGAAAGCGGGGTTAAAAGCATGAATTGGACTGAATGGACTGGCAAAAAATTATTTTGTTGTTGATTTGGTATGCTTGGGAGTTTATTCTGCCCCTTAACCTTGGTTGCAAATTAACTGATTTAATTACTTAATTTAAATGGTTTCTATCAACCTCGTTCAATGCTTTTTTATTCTTTCTTTGCAAATAGATGTAGTTATTTTCACAGAAAAGATTACCCTTGAGAACTTTTAGAAAACTCTGAAGAATAAGTTGTAAAATATTTTAGCCATTGACAATTGGTTTTATTTGCTCTTCCCATGAATCATTTCACTGAAAAAGATACCGCTGAAACTATGCTCATAGCGTTTTTTCCATCTGTCTGCAATTAAATCATAACAGGCACATTTGTTGAGATGTTGTCTTCTCTTGTATGTGCTTTTCTTCAGTTCATTCCACAGGTTTTCTCTGGGATTCAGGTTGATTGCTGTTTTGATTCGGGCATATGCTTTGGACCGTAATTGCTGTGAAATAATCAATACCTACCCATTGCTACATTTACCTTCCAGGAACAATGTTTTGTTCGGAGTTCATGATGCGATGCAAACAAACTAACCAGAGCCTTTCAGAGAATAACAGCCACACAGCATGTCAGGTCCTATACCATTCTTAACTGTGAGCGTGAGTTGCATCTCTACAGTTTCATACTTGACATACAGTATCAAAGAAAAATCACCACAAAGTAAAGCACACTACAATATGGTAGTAAAAAATAAAATCTAAAATATATATAAAAATAGTGCAGTCAAAGATTAAACGGCAAACTTAAGAGTAAAATCTGGGTATATGAGTGGACTGGCTCACGGTGGGGTTGTCCCTCTTTCATTCAAGTAGTGGCTGCACCTGGCCAGACTGGTACCTAATTATTCTTTTTATATCAGCTTTTAAAAAAATTTTTTGGCCCATAGCCGATATAGAAAAAATTTAATATATCGACCCAATATATCGGCCGGAAGATATATCATTCAGCCTCTAGTAGAAAGAATGTCGATTCTTAATAAAGATAATGACGAGAAGCTGAGAGCTACATTGGACAGCCATGGTCAGGCTTTGGAGCGTAAGCTAGCCAACATGGAGGACAGGAACAGGAGATGCAAGATCCACGTAACAGGCCTTGAAAGCTCCAATGCCATTCAGTTCCTCGAATGCTTGCTGCCCAAATAGTTCTCTAGTCTTGGTGGCCTCCATATTGAGATTAGCCGAGGAGTTAACCGCACTCTGATCTTCAATGTGCTTCGCTACTTGACCCGCCACGCCATTTTACGTGTGGCTAGGAAGGATCCTATTTCCATTAATGTTTGAAGAATCACTTTCTCTCTGCATCACAGCAGTTTCACGGTTAACCGTCGCTGAGCCTTCCACAAGGTCATGGATGCTGCTTTTTTTCCTACTGTATCCTGTCACTTAAAAAAAATTAAAGACATGTTCAATACAAGGCCTTCACCTCTCCCAAAGAGGGGGAAGATTTTCTGTGCCAGCCCCACATTCGGAGGCCACTCCGCAGGGTGTTGGTGTTGCCCCGCTCTAACTGTGTAGTCGTTTTGACGTCTGCTGTTCCTGTAGTCCTGGTGTGCCATCTGCTATGCTAAACACCTGTTTGGCTGGAGACACTGTATAAACTATGCTGTTTCGTCCTGTGTCAGTACGTTTTTGGGCAGGGATTTATCCTGATGTCACTCACTCAGCATTAAAGGTTAACTCTGAGCTCTCCACACTGACTGCTTGAGATTTTTCAGACGGTAAAATGCCAACCAACCTGTTCTGTATTATACGTTTAGCATAGGTTATCACTATGTGTAAATGTGGCTTTATCAGCCCCCCCGTGACCCCTTGAGGAATAAGTGGTTCAGAAAATGGATGGATGGATGTTACAGTGCTGGGCTGGTTCCTTGTGCCCCTGGCTGCCCTGTATCCATAGATGATCACAGTCCATCCATCCATCCATCTTCTTAACCGCT
The DNA here is from genome assembly GCA_028564705.1 of Apricaphanius iberus. Taxonomy (NCBI): domain Eukaryota; kingdom Metazoa; phylum Chordata; class Actinopteri; order Cyprinodontiformes; family Aphaniidae; genus Apricaphanius; species Apricaphanius iberus. The sequence continues at coordinate 426,647 of JAPXFQ010000231.1, forward strand.
TATCCAATTCAGGGTCACGGGGCAGCTGGAGCCTATCCCAGCAATTATCAGGCGTTAGGCAGGGTACACTCTGAACAGGACGCCAGTCTGTTGCAGGGCCAACACAGAGAGACAGACAACCATTCACACTCACATTCATTCCTAGGGACAATTTAGAGTGATCAATTCACCTATCATGCATGTTTTTGGACTGTGGGAGGAAGCCGGAGTACCCGGAGAGAACCCACGCATACACAGGGAGAACATGCAAACTCCATGCAGAAAGACCCTGGGCCGGGATACGAACCCACGACCTTCTTGCTGCAAGGCAACAGCGCTAACCACTGCGCCACCGTGCAGCCCATGATCACAGTCCTGATTTACAATTTTCAATTTGTTAATATGTTAACATGCTTTGTTACTCTTTCTCTATGTGTTTTATGTGTTGTGTTTGGGTTTATGTGTTGCTTCATGAGGTACTTGACTGTGGGTGCTCGGGTTTGTCCAAACGAAGGGCTACGGTAGCATTTCTTCTGTGAATATACTTCAAACATTTTTTATAGATTATGGATGAACTTAATATTTTGGTCTGGAACTGCAGCGGATTGAATGCTCCTCACAAATGTTGTATTCTTGGTATCCTGTGAAAAAAAAAACGTAGACATTGCATTATTGCATGAGACACATTTAATACAGGCAGACACTCTTCGTCTTGCAAATAAACTTTTCCAAACTGTTGCATTCTCCTCTTCAGAGACAAAAACTAAAGGTGTGGCCATTGTAGAGCGACACAGTCTTCCAATTAGTTTACTGATATCTTGGGCAGATGACTATCAAGATTGGGTTGAAGGAGGATCCAGAAGCAGAGCAGTGTTTGGACCTCTTGCGGCCCATTTTATTAAAAGTTGGAAACAATGTGGAAAATGAAGCACGAGAGTAGCACAGGAACTGGAATGACAACAACCTGACAAAGACAGACAGACACAGGAGGGTATATATATATACTGCGGGAACGGTAATCAAGAAATGGAGAACACCTGGGAGCGGGGAAGAAAAACAGGGAGGACTAATTGGACAGCAGGTGGCATCGACTGAACAAACTAGGGGACAGACTGATTGACACAGACAAAAGGACTAGGGGGGACACAAAAAGGGAGAAAAGAAGTGACGCAGACAGAGATGAATCCTACAATTGACATGGGTAGAATTGTGAGTGTTAATAAAGAACTCAATGTAGGAAAAGTATCACTCATTGCAGTTTACACCCCTAATGTTTTCTGCAATTTATTGACAACTAAAATGGTTGAACTAACGAACTATTCTTTTATTGTGGGTGCTGATTTCAATGCAGAGTGGGAACCAGTTCTTGATAGGTCAAATGCAACATCCTCAGTTGATCAGGGCCTGGCCACAGAGGGTTTAAAATCCTTGCTCCACAATATGGGACTAATAGACAAATGGCCATTAGTTAATCCCTCTATCAAAGATTAAACTTCTTTCACTGGCAGACATAAACCTTTCTCTAGGATAGACTTTCTTTTTCCTTCCACTCAGCTTTTTAATTCCATTGATACGGCAGCTCTGCTTCCAATAGCTTTATCAGACCATAAAGGTGTTTTCTACTTTGCGACCTTGAGCCAACCATCTGAACCTGCAGATAGATGACATTTTAACACCACACTGTTAAAAAAAAAGCTTTTATTAATCAATTTATTCAAGGATTCAAGGAATTTGTCAACTTTAATGCTGGCTCAATGGAGGATCCAATAAAGGGTTTTATTAGGAGCAGCACTGTAGTGGCTATTTGTCCTCCATGTCAATAATAAAAAAAACTAGAAAAAATAAAATAAATCAAAACTATAATAAAACGTATTCAATCAAACGGCCACTGGGACACCTAGGGAGTGAATTTACGCAGGATTAACAAACTCCATTGTCCAGGTAAAATAATTACTGTACGTTTCTTAGGTTTATTTTCCATTGGCAAACAAACTAAAAGTGTATTCCCCCAAACTAAACCAAAAATAAATAGCTAAATAATAAGTGATTAAACATTACAAAAGTAGCAAATAGCTCCAACACTCCGGCCCATAATTGTGAAAAGTATAAACTCACAATTACATTAATTTCTACAAGGAGCTATTCTCTTTATCTCTCCCTAACTCTACAAGGGAGATCAATCTGTCTTCTTCTTGAAAGCTGTAAACAAACAAAACAGACAGAGGATAGGGTAATAAGGGAGAAAGAAAGAATAATATCCATGATCTTGTTCTGTGGCCTCCAGGAGTAGACAGATCTTTGTTACTGGCCGCTCCAAAACACTGGTCTTAGTTTGAAGGCACACAGAACGGACCAATCCTTTGGCATCAGACTTGATACACATTACTCGGCCCATCATCCAGGATCCTCTGGGAGCTATAGCATCAGCGATGATGACAATATCTCCTGGAGAGAAGTTTCTTCTTGGCCTTGTCCACTTTTGTCTTTCCTGCATCACAAGTACTCAGACACCCATCTTTTCCAAAAGAGTTCTGCAATATACTGTACTTGGGTTTCCCTTTTAACAACAGGATATGATTGGGTGTTAGGGCCTCAAGTGTCAACTTGAGGCCCTAATGATTGGGTGTTAGGGCCCCTGTGTCAACCTCATGCTTGACACAGGGCCTCTTCTGCAAACAAATCTTCGCACAGCATTAATACAAGAGGGTGTATCAAGTGTGTGTGCCACCTCCAGGTGCACTGCGCGACTGTTGAGGCAGGTGAACAGCACTTCATACCTCTTCACAAGACTTCTTCCTCTCTTGACCTCCAGGGGCCCAAAATAATCCACTCCCACATAAAAGTATATAAAGGGATCCTTGTCTGGCATTACTCTCTCTCCCAGGTAAATCAGCCATCTTCTGCTCTCCAAGTTTCCCCCTGTACCGTCTACACACTGTGCATTCTGTAATTGTCTTTCTTGCAGTAGAATTGACTTTAACATCCAATATCTCTGTCAAAGCTTGTGCAACATGTGGTTTCTACCAGCGTGTACTAGCTGTTGATGGATATGACTCAGAATAAGCTGGGAAACATGCAGACCATTTGACAAAATAACAGGATGCTTGATTTCTGATGATTTCTGATTCAATTTATGCATGCGACCTCCAACTCTGAGAATGCATCCTCCAGTATTGGATCCAGTTTGTACAGTGGGCTGTCCTTGGAGATGTTATCCAAGCCATGTGTAAATGAGGCAATTTCACTTTCTAACTTGTGCTTCTGGACAAAACGAAATATTGCCCTTTCTGCCTCATCACAACTTTCTGGTGTCAAAATCCTCCCTCGAAGTGTGGCCTTGAGGCTCTGAAGTTTCTGTTAAACAGAATGTGTAGCTCCTCTTTCCTTGTCATTCTCAGCAGCCTTAAACTTCTTTCTCTTTAGGCTCAAAATCAAAAGAACTCTTTTAAGCTCAAGGAACCAGGCAAAAGATGTTTTAAGTTTTCTCCACAACGAGAAATAGTGAATGAGGCAGTCTGTGGGATCTTCTGAGTGCTTAACGATGGTTCCTTTTTCACCTCCGGGTCATCAGCAGGGATTACAGCTGGCTCAAAATCAGGTACAGGCCACTCACTCTCTGACAAATAGAGGAATTCTGGGCCTTTAATCTTTCTTCCATTTGTGAGAAGTTCCTCAGCGGTGAGTCCACGTATCGCTTCGTCTGTAGGATTGATCTTCATGCCCACATACTTCCACTGACCAACATCTGTAGCTTCTCTAATAACAGAAACTCTGTTGGCAACGAGGGTGTTGAAACGTCTTGTCTCACTAAAGATGTACTTGAGGACGGTCGTGCTATCAGTTCAAAACATCGACCTCTTCAGCTGCCACTGTAGCTCCTTTTGCAGCAAGGTATCCACTCTAACAGTGAGAGCTGCTGCCGTGAGCTCCAGGCGAGGAATGGTGATTTGCTTCAGGTGAGCAACTCTGGCTTTCCCCATAAGAAATATCACATGCATTTTATCACCATCTTCCAATCTCAAGTAAGACACTGTACCATGACCAACTTGACTTGCATCAGAAAATTGATGGATTTACGCTATCACAGCATTCCAAAGTTGTGTGGTTTGATACAGCGTTCAACTGTGAATGTACCCATCTTTTGACGGTCACTCAGCCAATCAGACCATTGCTTGGAGGAGGGGGACATTTGTTCATCCCACATCAGGTTTCTTCTACAGAGCTCCTGCCAAATTAACTTGGTTGACATAGTGAAATGAGCCAAAAATCCTAGAAGATCATACAGCGAGCTCACGACAGACAAGATTCCTCTCCTGGTCTGCTGCCGTTCCTGCACAGAAGTCCTGAACATGAACTTATCGGACTCAACACACCATTTCAGTCCAAGCGCTCTTTCAACAGGAAGCTGATCTGTGTCCATTTCCAGTTCCTTGATCTCTGTTGCTCTGATATCAGTTGGGATTGGCATCAACGCTGTTTGTTCCCCATTTTTGGAAACTGAATCCACCTTTGTGACAGAGTGCCGTCAAGTCCTTCACCAGTTGAATGCCATCTCCCTCCGAGGCTGCAGACTTCCGGCAATCATCCACATAAAATTTATGGTTGACTGTGCCTATTACTACAGGGGGGAAATCAGATTCATTATCCTCTACAGTTCTTCTCAAGGCATAATTAGCGCTCCTTGGGGATGATACTGTTGGGTCACACACAGCCATCAGGTGGCACTAACCTGCCCTATAAATACAGGCCGCTTCCCCGGGCTCGGCCTCTTTCACGATGGGCACCGGCCAGCTTGTCAAGAGGAGACCCCCTACAACCATCGTCCTTCGCTGGTGAAGGAAGACCCGAGTTTCTGACAGAAACTTGCTCCAAATGAACCCAAAGACCACTCCAGGTGAATCTTAAACATTGATAAACAAATACATTGTTTATCCCCAGAGCCCGACAAACACTCCTCTAAGATTCAGAGTGCCGGAAGGGCTGCAAGACTGAATGAGTGGGAGCCACGTGTGCCACAGGTCCAGACCCAGCAGAAGTCGCATTTCATTCGCCGCCACAGAGCCGATAGGAATTGCCGCGCTGGAAAGCTGCCAAAAAGGTACTGTAAAAGTGGATGCCCGGGGGCCAATCGCCACACAGCTGGACGGAGCCGCAAGCCAGGAGCACTGCAGCTAACCGGATCGGAAGCATTGTTAGAGGCTAGGCTAATGTTGCCTCACCCCCCCCCCCCTTTCTCCTCATCGCCGCGCAGCAACTCGGACGACTTTAAACGTTCATAAGTTCTGCTTGGGCAGAGGCAATTAGTTAGAATAACTAATTTTAAAGGTTTTCCTTTTTGTGTTTAATGTTTAATAAATGTGTTTCAGTCACTCTAGGCGCCCCACGTGCGTTGCAGAGGGCTACCTGAAAGCCGACAAGCTCACGTGTTCGTCCACTTCATAACCAAGGATATTTTGATTTTTCTCTTGTAATTAGTGAAACTAATTCATCTTTTCCCTCCAGCATCTGCAAATCGAGTCCCTCTTATTACATTTTCATCTTTTTATGTATTTTTACTTTAACTCATTTATTTTAATCAGTAGTGTTTCTATTATTACTAGTTTGAGTGTTCAAATGTTCTTCTTCCCTTCGTGTAAATAAATATTGTACAAAGTAACAGTTGTCATTTCTTGTTCAACACACACATATTGCAAGGTTTATGACCAATACACTTTAAGAATTAATTCCTTCAGAATTATGAGACTGATATAGAAATTTGGCTATTAAAATAGTTCCTGGTAGATCCAGGTGGTGCCCCGAATAATAATACTTTTCTATAAATGATTAACTTTATTGACTGCCATAAGCAGTCTTTGACTATAAATAGACAAATATCATATTTTTATTTAACATCCCCAACAATACAGTGCCAAACAGATTTCCATCATGCGATATTCTGCTGATTCTTGGTCAGTGTTGCTATGGGGCCACCAAAGAAATCTGAGTAAATCAGCATGCTTATCAGGTACCTGCACCTGATGAAACATAGCATGAATATCTGCCATGACTGCCACAGACTCCTTCCTGAACCGAATAAGAACTCCAATCAGAGAGTTGGTTAGGTCTGGTCCTTCCAACATTTGCTGGTTCAGCGATGTTCCTTCATATCTGGCTGCACAGTCAAATACAACTCTTAATTTTCCTTTGGTAGGGTGATGTACTCCATGATGGGGGATGTACCACACTTTTCCATCATCTTGTTCTAGTTGTGCAGTGGGTACCAACTCAGCATAACCTTGATCCAGCATGTCACTGAGAAATGAAGTGTACCCCTCCTTGGACTTAACATCTCTCTCAAATTTCCTCTTCAGGCTTTGAAGCCGCTGCTCGGCCACAAAGCAATTATTTGCTAAGGCAGGATCCTCTTCTCTTAAAGGTAAGTTGTTACAATAATGTCCACTTTTCAGTTATGCTGTACTTTGCACAGTCTGGATGAATTTAATGTCTTCTCTTGACATTTCCAACTGTTTCACTGATGTGTTTTCACAGAAACTGTGGTTATTTTGACTGATGAGCATCTCTTCCAGATGTTCCACGGAGATATGATTAGTTGTAACCACTGACTGCATATGGTCCTTCACTCTGGCTGTTAATAAGCTCCCATGGTTCCATCACTTTAGGAGCGTCTGCCCCAATGAGCAGATCAAACTCTGCATTTTCTTCTGACCCATTGTTCTCAATATGATGTTGGCTGGTTTACTTCTCAGGCCCAGTCTCCTTTCCAGACTGGCGGTACAGAATGTACCTGAACTCCCAGGATCCAAAAAAAACACAAGTTTGCACAACTTCATCACTCATCTGGCATTTAACCTGGACTGCCACAATGGAGAAGACAGCATCATCCTCATCACCGGCCCCTATAGCTCCACATGTCTGAGAAGATCCAGGAGAAACACTCGGTGGAGAGCTCACAGCTACTTGTGTGTCCTTAAAGGATGTACCTTTATGCTTTTCCTGTATGTGAAGGACTGATGGATGCTTCTGGTTACACACAGAACAGACCAAACGACTCCTGCATTCTTTGCTTATGCTACCAACTCTCAGGCAACCAAAAAAAAGTCAATTTTCCAAAATGAAACTTATCTTGTCCTTATGCATCTTTAACTTGAATTGTGAGCATTTATCCAGAGAGTGACAGTTAAGTTTGCAAAATAAACAGCCTTTGTGATAGCTTTGGGAAGAGGAAGACTTGATGTTACCGTCCATGTTGATTTTGTTGCTTTCCTTCACTGCAGAGACACTGGTGGCAAGTGCTTCAACTTCTTCTTTGCTTCGTGTAACTGACATTGGAGGCTTTTTATGGATGAGAGGTGACAGATCTCAAATATTCCCAAAAAAGTGGGTCAGAGAGTATTTTTGCTTGCTTTTCCACAAATGTCACAAGGTCAGTAAACATTACTCTGCATCCATTTTGCTCCTGCAGATCACACACAACGCTCCCCCACTTCTCCCCTAGCTTGGAAGGAAGCTTCATCACAATCATTTTGAGATTGGAGGGTATGTCCAACTCCTTCATGTACATTATCTGCTGTGTCAAATTGGAGCAACCACGAAGAAACAGGGACAAAAACTGCAGTGCTGGTACATCTTCTGTTTTAATGGGAGGCCAGTTCATGATTTTTTCCATGTAACCAGAAGCAATTTTATGTTCATTACCAAAATGCTCCATCAGTACGGATTTGGCTCTTTGATAACCCACACTCGGAGGTAGATGCTGACAGCTCCTGACGAGGTCTCTTGGCTTCCCCCTGGTGTACTGTTCCAAAAATGTCAAACAAGTGCCGCTTTGTCTGCTTCTGCCTTTATTCTTGCAGATGATGTAGATGATGCCTCCGCATCAAAGAGTTTTATGAATGAAAGGAGGCGTGGCTTACCATTAAACAGTAGTGTTGCGCAGCACACGTGCGGCATCCAAAATTCCAAAGATCCCAATAAACATCCAGTGAAAAGAAACAATGATTCAAACGATTCCAAAAGCGATGCCGTTTTCCAATACAGCCTGCTCGTATTCTTTGCTCACCGATGCTGTTGAGTAGTTTAGTGCAATGTCCGCCGGCTAGTGACTCTCCAAACCGACATGTTTTCCAATCCTCTTTCAAAAATCATTAATCCAGTATCCAAGCTGCATGAGACTCCATCCGCCAAATCTTCACTTTAGGGTGGTTTTTTACTTTTTGTAGTGGCTATTTGTCCTCCATGTCAATAATAATAAAAAAACTAGAAAAAATAAAATAAATCAAAACTATAATAAAACTAAATCAATCAAACGGCCACTGGGACACCTAGGGAGTGAATTTACGCAGGATTAACAAAGTCCATTGTCCAGGCAAAATAATGAAATTTCTTAGGTTTATTTTCCATTGGCAAACAAACAAACAAAGAACAATGGACCTTTGCCGCCTTTCTTGCCCTGGTAAAAAACCATCAGCCCTCCTAGGTGCCCTGTTCACCTGTGTCTGCCAACCCATATATGTAAACTCACCCGGTGCGCTCCAGCTACCCAGTACCATCAAAATAAAAGCCTGTTTAAGTACCAAAATAAACTTAATCAATACTTAAATATCATAAAAAACTAAAAGTGTATTCCCCCAAACTAAACCAAAAATAAATAGCTAAATATTAAGTTGTGGTGGAAAGAATTAGTGTTATGATTTACTTGTACTTTGCAATCAACTGTGACACATTTTTACTTAATGTTGTAGTGTTAGTTTGAATGTTGGGTGACGCCTTTACCCAAGTCATTGTCAGAGAGTTTTGATAATGATAGTCCATATCCTGTGTTACCATGGAGATGGTTCTTCGACCGGGCATCCTTAAAGATCTACAAAGTTCACCGCTTCCTAATCAAAGAGAAAGGCGCCACTAAGTCTCTGATTTTCACCCTGAGAGTTGTACTTTATCGAGTAGAATAGATGGACCAAGGTTGCTAGAAATAATATAAGCTTGTTGTTGTAAGACCGAGACAAGTCAGTATTTTACATTTTACTGTGAACTGATACTGTCTTCTTGTATGATCAATTCAAATCATATTAAAACCTCCAAAACGTTTAATGGAATCTCTCTCATTTTATTAAGAGTCTAAAATCCCACTACAAAATGATTAAACATTACAAAAGTAGCAAATAACTTCGACAAGCATATTATTCACCTCTAATTTATGTAAAACCAGGTCCCATCAACTGAAAGACCTTGAAGTGGAATTCACTATGTTGGATTCCATTTTAAGACATAATTTTACAGAACAAATAGCACTACAGTGTATTCTGACGAAAAAGGAAATGAACAACATTATGAAACAGCAATCTGAATTTCATATCCACAGGACCCGACAGAGGTACTATTTTCATGGTGCCAGTCCAACCCATCTCCTGGCTATGAAGATTAGGATCAGTGAGAACTTCTCAGCTATTCCAACTATTAAATCCATGGAAGGTAGTATCAGTACAGATCCCAAACAGATAAATCTGACCTTTCAAACTTTTTACCGCAATTTATATAAGTCAAAGGTGCCCCCAAACAAAAACCAATGTGACCGATTTTTAAATCCATTACATTTACCTCAACTTTCAAGAATGGATTCGGCTGATTTAGATAAAACAATCATGCTAGTTGAAGTCAGATGAGTTTTATGTCAGCTTGTGGGAATACTTGGGCCCAGTTTTTTTTTTTTCTGGATATGATTATTTTCTCAATTAGACAATGTGATTTCTCAAGGGCTATTAACATATCTCTTATTTCATTGCTGCTAAAAAGAGACATAGACCCACTGACTGTTCAAGTTACCGTCCCCTTACCCTCCTTATTTCAGACTGTTCTTCATGTCATTGATGCAGCAACAGACAATAATACACCGATGTCGGAGCTTAATCTTGATGCCATGAAAGCCTTTGACATATTAGAGTGATCATATCTGTGGTCACTTCTGGAGGCGATGGGCTTTGGTGAAACCTTCAATGGGTTTGTCAAAACTTTATATTCAAAACCCTCAGCGCAGGTGCTTACTGGTCAAACTCTCTCCCCTCTCTTTCCAGTTTCCAGATCCTCACATCAGGGCTGCCCACTAAGTCCTGCACTATTTTTGCTGTCCTTAGAGCCGGTAGCTCAGTCAGTTCGTCAGACTAGTCTGGTCTCACCCATCACCATTTGTGAGATGCATCATCACCTGTTTTTATACTGAAGTATATTATACGTCTATTAATGTTCGATTAAGGTGTTTTAGTTACTATACTTTGTAATTATACTTTTTAGATTGTTTTAGAGGTATTTTTCAGAATTCAGCTCTTTTGGTTTGGGTGAAAGAGTTTAATATTTATTTAATTTGAAACTTAACTATAAAATCCATCCATGCAACTTCATCAGAGAGGAGACAAACAGAATTTAATTTTCTTTTAATTTTTATACAACTGATCAAATACTGGTTTAAAGAATTTCTTAAAACAAATCAAATATTAGTTTACAGAATCTCTTAAAACAGATTAAATATTTAGCTTACAGAGTGGTATACATTACCCTCTCTGGGTCACCCTACAAGGAATGCCAAATTCCTCCTTTGGACATCAGGCTTTTATAGTTTGCCAAGTGTTCAATATATTTAGAATCCTCCTCCTTCATTTTACGTATAACATACAAAACATGATTGTCAGTAAGACTAGCCTCAGAACAACATGCATGCATAATTAAACATTTCTCATTGTTTTACTTTTACTTGGTCAGCAAATTCCAAACTGATTCTTACTAGACTTTCTGTGGTTATTGTTAATTCTGCTAAGTCTGTTTGATGACCTTTAAAACATTCTTATCTCTGCAAGTCTGGTCACATCCTGTCAAAGGCACACAGATATTTCCTCTGAAAACCCTATTGTTTAGCTTTTCTTTGTATAATGTTTTTTGCTAAAAACTTCCTGTTTTTCTGTGACCCAAACAAGAGCTGAGTCTGCAAGATACCTCTAAAACAATCTTAAAAGTAGAATTACAAAGTATAGTAACTAAAAACACCTTAATCAAACATTAATAGACATACTATATACTTCATCGGTCACAAACCCTATCTCCAGTATTTAATAACAAAGCATTTCTGATTGGGGGAAGACCTATCTCTGTACTTTAGTGGGAGCAGAGGGTTCTGCCCTACCTGAAAGACATTTATGACAGTCGTGGCCTACTTTCTTTTACTAATCTTAAGGATGCGTTTGATTTGCCAGGTTTCTCTTTGTTCTTTTATTTACAGCTAATGTCAGCACTTAAAGCTCATAGCGTCCCATGCCAATACTCCTTACTTGTTCACCAGTAGAACTTTATCTTCAGCTGGAATCATGACTTGGTGGAACATGGGTTGAATATCTTGCATGATTACATCAGGCTCCTTTCTGAACCTTGTAATCACTCCTATCAAGGAGCTTTTAAGATCACGTCCTTGTAAGAGTTGGGAATTCAAAGATGCACCTTGATAACTCACCCCACAGCCAAACACAACTCTGAGTTTTCCTTTGGTGGGATGTAAACACCATTGTGCGGTATATAACACAACCTTACCATCATTGTGATCCACCTCTTCTTCAGGCACTTTATGAGCATAACCTTTAGCCAGGTACTCATCCATGAAGACTTTACATTTGGTATAAAACTCTGCATCTTTCTCAAATGTTTTTTTTTTTTTTCTGTGGAAACTGCATACTGATACTGGGGTTCCAAAAAGGTAACGCTATCTGGAAATGAGCATTCACATGTTTGGCACAGTTAGTAACTGATTCCAGAAACCTTTGATCCTCTCTTGACATTCTAATCTGCTCATCTATTTGGTTGTCAGGAAAGTCATTTTTGAACTGTTACTGCCAAAGCTCCTCTTATATCTTAGATGTGGCCATCTTTTTTATATCTCCCTGTGTTGTCATATGTCCTGTATGTACAGGCATAGACTCTGGCGTGTACACTTTTGGCAGCTCCAGAAATGTATCCCCACAAAGAGCTGCAACTTCCAGTCCTGACACAGTGTAACTGTTCACAATTCTTTCTTGGCCCATGGTCCTGAGGAGGACGTTTTCTTTCCCTCTCACAAGGTGTAATCTGTGCATCAGAGTCTCTGTGCAGAAAAATATTCTGCTCCCTTTAGTGGAAGAATTATTTCAAGATTAGTTGTTTTTAGTAATTGTTAGTGAAAGCAGAAGAGGAATATTGCAAAATGCTGGAGAGTCATGGACATTTTACTTACACTGATGTAGCTGAAGGACAAAGCCGATATCTTATTCTGTCTGAGATACAGCTGATAACACACACTCACACAGCAGCAGCAGACAGACAGATATGCTATGTTAGACGGGGGAACCGTTTGCTTTGTACATTGACTGAGTGGGACAGAGATGGATTCTCTCTGGTGTCCTTGCTTTGGACACCAAGTAACCACTGGCTGCTGCCTGAAGAAGAACTCAGTTCTGGGATGAGGATGTTCTAAAATTATGCCGGGACACTGAGAAATCAGCAGTTTAGGGTCTTTATTTACAATTACAAATTTCCTGCTCGTTTACTTTTTTCTCTATGGAGCTTGCGGGAGCTGGTTCAAGCGAGTGCACAGAATCTCTCTTTTGCATGGACCTGAGCCTGAAGTGGAACACCCATCTTGCTGTGGCTGCCTGGGTGCTCTCTGGGCACTGCCTGAGTGGAGGTGGGGGTACCAGCCCTCCCTCCTCTGGGCGCCCTGGGTCAGTGCCTTGGCAGCTGCTGTTGATCTGCTGCTACTGATGCAGATGGCTCCCATGATGCCGTTTCCTGGCTCCTTTGTACTCAGCCCCTTGTTTTTGTTTACTGTTGCTTGGCTATAGTTGTGATGATAATTTTATTTTCATTTTGGGAAGGGTGGGGTTTGTGGGGCCATTTTAATCTGTAAAGCACTTTGAGAAGCTATGTTGTTGGAAAAGCGCTTTATAAATAAAGTTTCATTTTATCAGATTTTTCCGGAGAGCAGCTACAGATGGACAAAACCAGTCTGCTTATCTGAGGGCAGGGAGATTCCCAGCGAGCCTCATTCCGGGAAGCTTTCCAGCAGATGTCTCGGTGGCGGGGTTAATTTACAAAAATCACCATAGATGGAGAAGGCATTCGACCATGTCTCTCGGGGAATCCTGTGGTGGATACTCCAGGAGTATGGGGTACTGGGCCCTTTGAAAAGGGCTGTTAGGTCCCTGTATGACCGGTGTCAGAGTTTGGTTCGCATTGCCGGCAGTAAGTCGGATTTGTTTCCATTGAGAGCTGGACTTCACCAAGGTTGCCCTTTGTCACCGATCCTGTTCATAACATTTACGGACAGGATTTCTAGGCACAGCCAAGGTGTTGAAGGGATCCGTTTTGGTGGCCTCAGGATCGGGTCTCTGCTTTTCGCAGGTGATGTGGTCCTGTTGGCGGTGAACCGGCTGGGATAAGGATCAGAAACTCCAAATACGAGACCATGGTCTTGAGCCGGAAAAAGGTAGGTTGTCTTCTTCGGGTCAAGGGATGGTGTCCTTCCTAAAGTTGAGGAGTTTACATATCTGGGGGTCTTGTTCACGAATGAGGGAAAAATGGAGCAGCAGATCGATAGACGGATTGGTAAGGCGTCTGCAGTTACGCAGGCGCTGTACTGGTCTGTCGTGGTGAAGAGAGAGCTGAGCCAAAAGGCAAAGCTCTCGCTTTACCGGTTAATCTACGTTCCTACCCTCATCTATAGTCACAAATTCTGTGTGGTGACCGAAAGAACGAGATCACGGATACAGGCGGCTGAAATAAGTTTCCTCCGTAGAGTTTCTGAGTTCTCCCTTAGAGATAGGGTGAGAAGCTCGGTTATCCAGAGGGGGCACAGAGTAGAGCCACTGCTCCTCCACATCGAGAGGAGCCAGTTGAGGTGCCTCGGGAATCTGGTCAGGATGCCTCCTGGACGCCTACCTGGTGAGGTGTTCCGGGCACGTCCCACCGGGAGGAGGCCCAGAGGTAAACCCAGGAGTCTACCTCTAGTGGAAGGACTATGTCTCCTAGCTTGCTTGGGAGCACCTCGGGATTCCTCCCGAGGAGCTTGCCCAACTGGCCAGGGAGAGGGAAGTCTGGGTCTCTCTGCTTAAGCTACTGACCCCGGATAAGCAGCAAATGTTCCCAAGATACTTGCCATCTTCCTGTCCAGTGGTGTCAGCTCGGGTGTACACGTACCCCCTCCAGTAGCAGACCCACTCTTGCGGTGGGAGGAAAGTTTTCTTTTTGCCTCGACTTTGAGATCCGACCACTTTTTTTTTATTTCGGGTACCGTCCTGTCAGTTCCACTGAAAGTCTGCACTGCAGACGCCACATGCTGCCACTCGCAGTTCTTTCTTTTATTTGTGACACCACTGCTGTGTCCACCAAACAAAATCTCTCTTCTTGCCTCCACTTCACCCACTAGCACTTCAATCTCCATCCATCCATTTTCTTAACCGCTTAATCCTTTATGGGTCACGGGGGTGCTGGTGCCTATCTCCAGCTGTCAACGGGCGAGAGGCGGGGTACACCCTGGACAGGTCGCCAGTCCATCACAGGGCAGGACAAACAGGACAAACAACCATGCACACACTCACACCTAAAGACAATTTACAGTGATCAACATGACAGTCATGTTTTTGGAATGTGGGAGGAAGCCAGAGTACCTGGAGGGAACCCATGCATGCACGGGGAGAACATGCAAACTCCATGCAGAAAGACCCTGGGCTGGGATACGAACCCACAACCTTCTTGCTGCAAGGCAACAGTGCTAACCACTGCACCACCGTGCAGCCCATCACTTCAATCTCCATCTCCGTAAAGTTTCTCTTCTTTGTTTTTTTTTGTTGTTGCCATATTTCCCCGTTTCTTCATATGCATCAGTATTCATGTCCTGCTTTGCATTGACCTTTTATAGCCAGATTTGGGCGTGTTGAGGGCGGGATATGAGCCAAATTCATGTGCGCAAACTTCCAAGAAGACCGTGATTTATAAAGGGAAATTGCTTACACTTGTGGGTAGGCATAATAAATGAGACCCCAGATCCTTGGGACTCTCCATCTCCTGGTAAACTCCTCTCTTTTGTTTGTTTTCCCTGAGTTTCTCATC
Source organism: Apricaphanius iberus (assembly GCA_028564705.1). Classification (NCBI taxonomy): domain Eukaryota; kingdom Metazoa; phylum Chordata; class Actinopteri; order Cyprinodontiformes; family Aphaniidae; genus Apricaphanius; species Apricaphanius iberus. Next base: position 441,746 of record JAPXFQ010000231.1, read on the forward strand.
CCATCTCCACGCTCATCTCAGTTTTGGGTTCCAGGCCACCAGAGCATCCAGATCCAAGAGGGACCCCTTCAACATCTGTTCTGTGTAACAATATAAAGCTCTTTAAAAATAAATATTCTTGTTTTGGCTGCGTATTGGGTTTCCGGCTGTTTATACTTAAACGTTACAACAGCTGTTGTTTTGGGAAACATTTGAAGGAGGCACCTCTCACCTATATTCCATGACGTAGCTCTGACGCTTCAGAGGTGGAAGAAAAAAACAACAACTGATTGGTTAATTTGATTTGGTGGAAGTATAAACTGATGGGGTGGAAAGAAAAATGACTGATAGGGGGAACTTTGACTGACTATAACAGTTTTTTGTTTGTTTTTGTATATGTCTGTGTCATTTTTATGTTATATGTCTTAAATGTCAAATAATTGCTTCCAAAGGGCTGGGGGTGATTCATGTTGTGTTTTTGATGTTTATTAATGCATATACTAACTGAAAAGTGACTTTTTTTAAAAGGAAAAGGCCTGAGGTATCAGATAACTTGTCGGTCTGGCTATCAGGGGCAATAACAAGGAGATATAGGAGTTTGGCCGTTCAATTTAACAACAAAAGCCTCTAGGGGCTACTTTATAATGAAATTGGCCTCTTAAGATGCATTCTAAGGGACTAGAAAGATATTACTCAAAAGCTGAGGCTTATGAATTTTACCTAAGATGTTTAAGAATGATGGGGGAACTGGTATTAATAGATGTGGATTTTCAGTGCTTGCTTGGGGGGGAATAAGACATTAACATATTGATCTAAAAGGATTTTAATAGGCTGCTTTGTCAAATGTCATGTTAACATTTTGGAAAGGGGGGGAATAGTCAATGGGCTTCATAATGTTTAATATTCTAGGAGGTGTTTATTTACAATAGATAGGTGCTTATGAATCTAGAAGGGATTAAGATTTTAATCGAGCTAAGAAATAATTAGAGCACTTTAAACAATCCTAGTGATCTGCTGTAGGGAAAACAAAAGATAAATTCCTAAAACAAAGCAACCTTCCTCTGATAACAACACAGGCACTGCAGTATAGTCTAACGAAGAACTAACAAGGAGTTTATTTTATTATGATAACATGAAGCTGGAAGAAATAACTAAAGAATATAGTTTTTTGGGAAATTGAATACAGGACTCTTTACAGATCGAATACTTGGAAATAGGTTGCACTTGTTGAGTCAATTGTTACCTGAGATCGAATCAACGATAAAATATGGTTGGAGTTAAAAACAATAATTGGCCCACTTGGTTGACTTAAATTAAAGGATAAAATACTGAAACAAACAAATTTTTTTTTGCATAACATCCGGAAACTCAGAGGTTTTGGGAAGCTTTAGATTTCTTTAATTTCACTCAATTTGGACTGAAATAACAATTCAAAATTAGCCTTGGCTGTGAATTTGTCCGGCGGCGATGTCTCATGTTGTTTTCTGAATTAACGGCTGATGAAAGCTTGGAGTTCACGTTCAATTACCTTATATAGCACATTTAACTACATCGTTGACCAAAATGCTGTACAAAGATTATGAATGACAACTAACAGAAGTGCAACCTAATGTGGTATGATGGACTTTCTAGAAATAATGGTTACAAATAATGCCACCCTGGGGAAAAACACCAGGGAACTAAAATAAGGACACAGGTTCAAAGCACACGAAATGAACAGACCAATTTCTTCCACTAAATCACATATTTGTTCGGCATTTATAACATTCCAAATTAAAAGGGAAAGGGACACACTGACAGGAAACCTGCACTCAATTAAATTTTCAATTCAGTTTACTTACATATCGCCGTTTCACAACAGATGTCATCTCAAGGCACTTCACAAGAAGAGTTATTACAATACAATGTTTAATTGAGGAATTAGAGAACCACAGAAGATTGCGTCATGAATTCTCAGCAATCCCTCACACTGAGTAAGCATGAAACGACAGTGGAAAGGAAAAACTCCCTTTTAACAGGAAGAAACCTCCAGCAGAACCAGGCTCAGCATAAGCGGCCATCTGCCGAGAACATCTGGGGTTTGGAGAAGGCAGCAGAGAAAAGAGCAACAGAACTGATGCAGAAGCTGGTAGCAGGACGTGGAGAACGTTCCTCCACTGGAATGCCACCTTAGTCAGGGTCGTCAAGCAGGGCGGATCAGGAGCACCTACTGTAGGAAGAGACTAAGAGAAAACAGGTTAGCGCTTGAATTGAGTTATGCGGTTAGGGAGAAAGTAGGAACTGACTCTAACAATGTCCTCCAACAGCCTAGCCTAAAGCAGCATAGCTACTAACATTAAGCTGTCTCCTAGCTACTAGGAAACCCAGCTACTAACACTCTCTACCTGGCTTACATTAATCTATCTCTACCTAGCTACTCTACCTGACTACTAACATTAACCTGTCTCTTCCTAGCTTTTTACACTCTACCTGGCTACTACAATTAACTGGTCTTTTCCTAGCTACCTCTCTAACCTGTCTCTAACTACCTGTTCACCTGTGTCTAACTGTAAGCTTTGTCAAAGAGGAAGGTTTTAAGCCTACTTTTAAAGACAGACAAGTTGTCTACTTCACAAACAGACCCAGGGAGCTGGTTCCATAGGAGGGGAGCCTGGTAACTGAAAGATCTGTTGTTTGGCTCAAACAACAGATGAGGCTGAGGAGGTAAGGAGGCTGTTTCAAGGCTAACTTCTAGGCGGAGAGGTGCTTTTAAAGCAACAACGGCTCTTTGAAGAGCCACCCACAAACCTTTTAAGAGCATTCCTGTCTAAATAGTTTAGTTTTTATTTCAGTCTCTGTATAGCAAACTGCTTGTGTCATGTAGCTCGAGGTGATTAGCCACGATGTTTATCAGTATTTCCTCCATGTCCTGCTGAGGCTGTGACTCCACGACAGTCCCAGGATCACTGAAACTCTGTACCCTGATTGGTTGTCGCAGCGCGATTTGGCGCTGGAGTTCAGATTTTTCTAACTCGAGCGATAGACGATATTAGCTCGAATGCACAAAATGCACCACATAAAATTCAGCACGAATTTTCCATCGCATCTGTAGCGCGAATTGTTCGCGCAATTCAGGCAGAAAAGCTTTTTCGGGATGCAAATCTGCTTTTGAAGTGCGCGGGACCCCAAGTCGCGCTTCATCGCGCTCCTCCATTGATTTTACATGTAAACCTGAAGCTCTAGTCGCTCCTATCGAGTTTGGTCTGGACACACTGTAAGCGCCTTATTCCCAACTAATTCAGAAAGCGGACGAATATAGTGATCGGGGAGGTATGCTTTTACCCATCCTTGATCTAAAAGGCTCACTTGGGCACCAGTGTCAAGCAAACAGTCCACTGCAAAACCGTGAATGTAGCATTTGATTTTACATTTTTTTCCAACCAGCTGAGCGACTCTGTCGTGAAAAAAACACATTTCACATGTGCTAACTCATCAGTGTGTTGGTTACATGGGCTCCGGCATGTCTGCCTGTGCTCCCTCAATGAACGAGAATCAGCAGAAAACTGACGACTATTTTTCATCTGTCCCCTCTTGAGGCAGCCGACTAATCGGTGACCAGCCTCACTGCAAATGAAACAATGAGTACAAGGATTAGTGCCTGCTTCAATGCAGTTGTGGCAACTTGGTTGTCCCCCTGGTCTCCTTGGTCTCTGCTTTGGGTATGTACACTGGCAGGATGAGTCTGATGACTGTTTGGCTGTCAGCGGCTCCACCATCCATGTTAAAGTTTCCACTTTTTCACTTAGTTCTTCAATGACATATTTGTTGTTCTTTTTTCTTTCGTCATTTTTATCCAAGCCTTTTTCCGGCTAATCAACTCTTGAAATAACTCACTGCCACTCTTTTCAATCAAATGTGACCGTAAAAGGCTTTTTAACCCTCTGACCGTTAAATTATCATTACTGATCAGCATATCTTTAAACTGCCCTGGTTTAAGTGTACGAAGCACACCCTGGATGATTTCGCCCTCTGTATGCCTCGCCTGAAACCCCTCATCTATCTGCCTACATAGCCCATGATAGCTGATGTCAGAGCTGTTGTCACCAATTTGCCCCCCACATACATTAAATTCTCTCCTCTGGAGAAATAGCAGATCTTTAAGGGCAACCATATGATCAGGTTTGGAGTAAAATGTGTAACTAGCAGCGTTATGAGGAGTCACTAATGCATCCTTAACTTGGGGTGGATATGCTATGTTAGCAGGTTTTAACTCTGCCAGTTTTCTACCCAATGCCTCATAGTTAGCTTTTAACTTTTCAAACTCAGTAACATTTATCTCATCAGAATTAACGGGTAGAGAGTCTGAATTCACTCCAGCATCTTGCATTAAGGCTGTAGCACAAGGTTGCAAATTTAAAGTTGTGATTGAGAAATTTATTATTATGATTCATCTGTTAGTATTATTAACACTGAGAGCAGAGGGTGTGAAGAACAGAAGAGCAGATGGGCCAGAAAACAGGTGTTGAGTTCACATGAGAATCGAGGTTAGAGAAAACCTCACTGCCTGAGAAAATTGATTCTTCTTATATACTTAGTTTTGAGAGTTTCTCTTATTGTGTTACGATTTAACCCAAGCTATTGCCATTGTTTTGTATTTGCCAAGATTCACTTATTCCCAGCTAAAGAGCCAGGTGCCTTCATCCTGAGAAATTCCCACCCTGAGAGAATGGTTTTGTCTTCAGAAGTCATAGAGGCAAGGTTGCTGAACTTTATAAATACTTATTTTCATTTGAGCTGGGAGGAGGCAGCATTCAGCATTCAGTGCGATCTGTACTGTTCTCCTGTATGATCAATTGGAATATAATTAAACCTCCAAGATAAAATGAAGGAATGTCTCTCACTTCTTTATTTTAAATGCCTTTTTCCCACAACAAAAGTCACAAGCTCTTCCTCTGACACGAGCTTGCGTGCTTCAGCAGCACGAGTATCAATCAGGTCATGGCTCAGGTCTTTAAGACACAATATGTGAAAAAGTCCCTCATCTTCTGATTCTATCAGAGTTGTACAGCTCAGGTAGGAATCTATGTAATCAAAACAACTCTCTTCATCATCTCGTGTTATATACGCAGGATCAAGATCTGGTACTGGTGTAATGTTTTTGGCCACCTCAAAGAGTTCTTCTGCAGTTAGCTCCTGGAGAGTCTTCTTAATCTACCACATGAGACGTTTTCTCTCAGAATCTGCCATTCTGTCTTCTCTGGTCTGCGGCCCCTCACAGAACAGGTCACACGAGCAGGCAGCATGTCACTCTCTCAGCCATGGTTCTTCCACCTTCTGTAGACCTTTGGCTCCCTCAGTGGCACATCTGTTGCTCGTCCTGGTGTGCGAAGTTAGCCATGTGTTAATTGGTTATGGGATCAGCATCATCTGTCGTGGCATGCCAATCCCTGTACGGGCCACCAAAAATATGTTACAGGCCTCCAGTCAAGGTCTGCAGCATATTTATATATCTGTATTATTCAGGAAACACAAGAAATGTTTGTGAGATGCGATCCGGCAGCAGGCAGGCTCTGGTCTGAACCCCCGAACAAACACTCTAAATGGGTAAAGAGAGCCCTCTAGTGGCGGACATTGAGAATTATTATTTCACATATTACATCCTGAATATTACCTTAAGTTATAGGACTAGTCTTTAACAAATTAAAAAAAAACATTTAAATTTTAATACTTTTAAGAGTATCACAAGGGCAAAAAAGAAAACAAAATCAGATATTAAATGCTTGAAGCTCCTTTTTTCTGGTAACTTAATACTGGGCTTAATTAAACTCTAGTTATCAGTGGTAAAATGAGCACCAGCTTCTTAATCTATATAAGAAACAATATTAATTATACCAGACTACCAGTCTTTATCTGAAAGATGAATTATTTTGCCGCTCTATTACAGCACACACTACAGGAAGCAAATAAATGCTATCTTACGTTTAAGGAATTTATCGACAGATTGCTCACAACAGTTACAAAATAAATTTAATCTAGTCTAAGTGAAACTATGGTATGGTTCTAAAGGATGAATCTACTATCAGGAAAATTATGAATGAAGGCGGAAGACACAATCCAAACGTGCTGATGTCCTAGGAAGACCGGACCTCAAATGCTTACGTAGTAGCGTTTGTAGAACGGGAGGGGGGCGAGCAACAGAAAGGCTTTTCATCCCTAAGGTGTGATTTATAAAACGTGCACAACTGGGCCAGAAACACAAAAGAAGCAGAGTCGTCTTAACTAGCTAGCATTTGGCTAATAAAGAAGCTACCAACGGTAATGACCGCCACTTCTTTCCTCTCTCCAGAGCGACCGCGCTACAAAAGCAAGTTCATGAAACTGAACAGTCATAAACAAAATACAAAACAATCAACACACTGCTTTTGCTTACAAATAAAAGAAACACAAGTAACTAAACATTAAACACAATCAGCAACCAGTTCCAGCAGAAAACAGATACAACAGACAATCTAAATAAAGGAACCTTGCCCAACCTAGGAATTAAGAGAATTGGGAAGTTTCTTCTTTTGATGGGTTCTTTAGTCCACAATTGGAAAATAAGGCAGTTGAAAAAAAATTCCTGGCAACTTAAAACATCCACCCGATGCGCAAACAGCAAGGACAGAGTGTAAAGTCACGTGTTCCGGGCTGCAGCTGAAAAACAAGCTCTTGGGAGAGACACCGGCTCGCATATAGCTTCTCGACTTGAAATGGACGGTGCACAGAGAATAGAAAACCCCTGGGGCAGTTCAGGATGATTCCTCTTGGACCAGGCGGTAGAATCAAAAGGGAAAAAGAAATGGAACACTAGCGGAAGATTTAATTTTCCCTCCTTCCAGCTGGACAGCTTAGTGGAAGAGGGCGAGCGGAGCATCAGCGCCGTCTTGTATCAACTCGGTGATATCATCCAAGATCCAATGTAAGGCTGTTGACATGGCACAAAATGGCCACTGACCCGACGCAAGGGATGCTAGGAGATTCAATCTATATTGGGCAAACCCAACATAATTACTGACATCTTGGCGGTGTTGGGTAGTAACGGAATACATGTACCGGTGGTATGTATTTAGAATACTAATTATGAGTAACTGTATTCCGTTACAGTTACTATTTTTAAACATGGTATTCAGAATACAGTTGCTTTTGTAATACCATTGAAATACTTGTGTGTTTTTTACACTTTCCACCTAAAAAATGAATGTATAAGTTTTGAGAACTTTGCGTCTCCAAGCTGCATAGACCATCCCATAATACCTCTAAACAACATTCCGCCTAAAACATAGAGATCCTATGGCCGAAACACTCCTGACTAACAATCACCATCGTTAACGTGAGTTGCCAGGTATGGATTCAGACCAGGAGCTGGGGGGGGTTGGAGCTACAACCGCAGTCAAATAAACCATCTAGCAGTGAAGGAAATTATGCATTCAATGGCGCTTTCTTGCAGTTAATTTTTTTCAAGTGATTCTAGATTTCATTCAAGCATTCCTGACTAAAGCGCGACTAAAACCATGGTGGTTAAAACAGGGGAAAAGATCAAATCTGGCTATATCAGTCATCGAGTCGCACCGTGTATGCATCTGGTGTCAAACTGTGAAGTATGCAGGCAAACTCCTGTGATTGCTGGAACAGCTGTAATTCGGTTTCAATGAATGAATCGGCATATTCTTATTACCACCTAAAACATTTTTTGCAAAAGTTAGTGATGATCAAGGAGGGAAAATTCTTACATTTTTGTGTAAACTTTGCTGGCGGATCTCAAGAAGCTGCGCCACACATCAACAATGTCAACAGCAAACTAGAAACAGAAAGCATCCAGCTGGCCAGCCTTTAAATGTATGTGAAAGTCACACAAAAAAGACACTGCAACGATGTACCAAAACAAAACAAATCCTCCATCAATGTTTTTTTTGTCCAGTCTTTGACAGGGCCTATATTGTGTTAGTTAGGTCATTTCCCACAGTTACAGTGCTGGTGTTGGTTGTATCTGACATGAGGTTAGCTTGATTATATGTTGTTGTGATGGGTTTCCCGAAAATTATGGCTACAAGGATAAAAGCTTCCAATTTGGAGTGCAATGAATGTCAGTTTACAATACTTTGCATATTTATAACAGAAAGTCGAAAAATACCCTAATTTAACTTAATTTTAAATGACTAAATATAAAATCTAGTAAAATATAAAGAGATATTACTGCCAAAATTCTGTTTGTTTGGTTGGTTGGTTTTTGGTCACTGAGAGGTAACAGTGTCGCACAAAAAATAATTACAAATTTTATTTTTTATTTTTCCCAGTCAGTACCTAATATTTAGCATTAATATATCCTAAGTTTTTCTGCGGGAGTAGCTACCACCGCATTTTGCGACATTTAACAGACTTAAATGCTTTTAAGGAAAGGTATTCCAAGCATTTAGAATACAGTACCAGGATTCACCAAAGTAACAGAATAAATTACAAAATACATTTTAAAGCAGGTATTCAGTATTCTGTAACTAAATACATTTACAAAGCATTCTCCCCAACACTGCATGTTGGCCTTGAGTCAATAAAGTTTAATAGTTGGGAATTGTCCTGACCTTACTCGTTTTCATCCGCTTCGGCTATTGGCTCGGTCTTGACCTAACGATTGCCGGATTAAAAATTTCTTTAATATTATCCTTGAATGTAGATTAACTCCAATGTCCAATTAGCTCCGTTATTTCCAAGAAGAGAGGGTCCAGCCTTCCCCCTGCAGGGTCACACCATTTTGGCATCTAATTTATAAAGATAAAGAAAGAAAAAAAGACACACACAAACAGCTGTTCTGTATATTGCCAATCATACATGTACGCGCCGTTCCATTCCCCGGAGGAAATGGACGCCTCGAACAGGGCAGATCATCGTTTTTATTAACAAGGAGAAAAACCAGCCCAACCTCCCAGACACACAAACAAAAAAGTTTGTTAGGGTTCTGCCAATCAGATCAGTTCAAAGCCCTTCCTTCCCGTCACATACATACGGACAAAAGGACGAACCCCCTCAGGACTCTGCCAGACAGATCACAGCATGATATCCCTCCTTTAACAACAGTTTTGCTTTGTTTTAAGTTAAGCATCTGTCCCCCACCTATATCCAACCAGACGAAAGACATTCCTCGGGAATCTGCTAAACAGATCAGTACAAAGGCCTTTTCTCCAACAACATACATACCAACAAAAGACAGAAGTTCTTACTTACACTTGATAGGCGGCTGGGTTGCAATTCACCCTTCCTTTTCATCTGTTGCAGCTGGGCCTAGACAAAGGTCACTCAAAAACAAATTTCATATATTATTATATTTATCACGATGCAACGTTTATAAAAGAGCTCTATTTATGTTGATTTATTCATTTTGGTTCACTATATAGTTTCAATATATTTCATAGTGAGTTACCATTTCCTTAAAATGTGCATTATTCAGTTAAAGTGAAGTTTTCAGACTGAAATTAGTGCTAACTCATTAGCAGAAGTAGCTGTGTAGACAGAGTGTTTACTTATGGGAAAATGTTAAATCATGACATTTGATTACTAAGTTTATATTACATTTGATTTATGTGATGTTTAATACAGACTGGTGATATCCAAATGTTAAGTTTATTCATATATTTTGGTTAGCTCTACCTTGGTTGTGTTTGTTATTATTTTTCAAAGGAGACCACACACACATTTATCTCCCTCCTCACATTTATACCATCCAAACCTATATCGCCATCTGATTGGAAATAATAAAGAGCATAATAAATATAACACCCTTTTCTTTTCTAATACTCTGAACAGCCTTAAGTTGAGCTCTGGCAGGTACTCCTTGTCAGAACAGTAATCCCACCATGAACCAGTACATCAATAGATAGCTCAGTGTTTCCTCAATACAGTAGTCTGTGTTGCAGCAAAACTATTGAAATCTCTGACTGAAAACACTCTTTTGTTGTGGGACAGTCTCAAGAAGGGGATGCTCAGGGTTTTCCAACATTAATAAGAACTGGTCAGCTTTAAATACAGAAAAGGTTAACCAGTTAGTTTTCTATAGCAAATGGGTGAAAGATCAATAAGTTGAGGAGGCTCAATGGATTGCTGTGGTTGGAGTTTGCATGTTCCGGGCACAACCTCACATTAATGGTTTGTGTAACTTTATTGAAATTACTTTTCTTATGAAGTGCCTTGAGATGATATTTGTTGTGAATTGGTACTATATAAATAAACTGAATTAATGAAATAAACTGAATGAAAATGTAAGGATATGTGCAATAAAGGAAAAATATCTTCAATATTTGTTCCAGTAAAACATAACTGTATGAAAAAAAATATCTGTTTTTGTAAGTTTAGTGTTTGTACGTGTGGGGTAGTTAAATGTAAAATGAGACCTGACTGTTCCAATGTACTTTTCTTCTTCAGAAGCTCTTCTGAGTTTGCAGTGCAAGACAAAAAAAAATATTTGGTCGTGACGGTGTGGCTACTCAGCTCCTTCATGAGATCCAGTACGGTGGAGTATTCTTCCCAAAGTACAGCATCATACCCCATGCATACTTGAATGGGATGGTGCTGTCTTGCTGCTGACACGCGTAGTTGTGTTACGTTGGTATGTGTTCCCCCATTGAGATGTGTTTCGGCTCCACCTACAGTACTACAATTTTATCTGTTGTGGGGCAAGGACCCGTTTTTCTTACTAACCTAACATTTGAGAACAATTGCCTAACCCTAAATCATTTTCCAATCCTAAAACTCGAGGAGCATTACTTAACCTGACATTACTTAACTTGACTTTTTTCCTAATCTTACTATTTGGGAACCAGTGCATAAACCTAATGTAATACATCTGTTTAACATTTACGAGCAGCAGCCGCCTTGAGTTTGGTTGGGGTCAGAACACATCTCGAGGGGGGAACACACATCGAGATAACACCAGCTCTGACAGATAACTGTAATTGGGCTTTTGTGAGTGTTTCCTTTGTGTAAGAGAGTGCAATGAGTAAAATAATAATATTTTTGATCTGGATCTGTTCCTGCTGGATATATATCCTGTGACAGTGGACTGAGTTTGTATGATCAAAAAATGTTAACTATCAACAAGGAACAGCGTGCTGATCTGAGCTGACCAGCCCTGATTTATGATCGCAACACACTTCTGGCTCTACAGACAGCAGTAGATCTATCAAATCAAACAACACCCTGGCAGTGGTCAGATATTTCACCAGAGTTGATGAAATCTCTTGGGCATGGGTGGAGGCTGGGCATACATAAATGACCGCTGGTTCCACAATTATTCAGTTAAACACGTTATCTGTAGCAGGGATCTTGAACTGTTGGGTATTGGACTGAGACCTTTTTATCTACCATGGGAATTTGGCAGTCTTTTATCATTCATTGTCTATGTTCAACCTAATGGGAATGCATAATGGGCTGCTGCTGCTATAGCAGAATGTGTGTGCAATTTACAGCAACTATTTTCTGAAGCCCCAGCAATTGTCCTGGAAGATTTCCACACCTACAATTTGGAGAAATCGCTAACAGGATTTCAACAAGTTGTAAATTGCAAAACATGAAAAAATAATATCATTGATAAATGTTACATAAACATCAAGGGGGCTTTTCAGTCCAGAAGCGAACCTCCTATTGCATAATCTGATCACAATGTGGTCCAACTCATCCCATCATATCAAATCAAATTAATAAACCCCATAACAAGGTGATAAAGTTGTGGTCTCAAGATTCCAAGGATCAACTAGTAGCCTGCTTTGACTGTACTGACTGGGAGGAACTGATGGAGGTAACTGTGGATTCTGCTTGTACAGTCACTACAGACTACATACATTTCTGTGTCGATTTTATTGTAACAACAAAAACCATTAAAGTACAAGCTTGGTAGCCTATATTTCAACAGTCATTGGATTCCCACACTATTCCTGCAGTTTGGAAAAGTCATATATTGTCCCAGTCCTTAAGGAAACCTGTCCAAAAGAGTGCCATTATTATGGTCCCATCGCATTAACATTTGTGCTGATGAAATCATTGGTAAAGATATTGGTAAAGATCATGACATCTCTGCTGTTTCAGGCTGTCCAGGACAAACTTGATCCTTAGGGCAAGACGTAGTACCAATTACTAATTTACTAATTTATTTTTCTTAAGGAGACTCAGGACGTTTGGTGCCAACAGCAGGATTCTCTATAGATTTTTCAGCACCATCATGATAAGCATCTTGCAGTATGGAAGTACAGTATGGCTGTGTAGCCCCCTCTGCCCAGTCCAAGTCACACATCGAAACTCCTAAATATCTGCTCCAAATAGTGGGTCAACCTGTGAAGATCTCTTTCTTCAGTAGTTGTTCTTCACAAACCCTTGGACTGGTTAGGAAGATAATTGCATTCTCCTCCCATGTCTTACATGGAGAGTATCAGCACCTTCCATCAGGAAGATACTTTAAAGTACTCATATGCAGAAGGAACAAATAGGATTCAGCGTCTGTGTGCTGGAGGATGGATGTGTCTGTGTTCCTTTTCCTACCTTCTCTATAGGGCGTGTCAGGTAGCAGTCAGCAGGTACACATGGTTCTGTCTCATCAACCCCCAGTTAAAAAGGGGAGTGGTTCCTGCATGCAAATGGAAGTTTGCTCTTGCCTAAAGAAGTAAGAAGAGTAAAATCCTGAATTTACCTGTAGCTAAACCTTACCATCATCTACAGATCCTTCCTGGAAACCAGAGACAACTTGCCCGGATCTATCCTTGCCGATTCTCTCCTTAGTTTTGGATTCTTGCCATTACACTGCTTTCCTGTCCGCCCTCAAGCCTCCACCTACAAGAAATAGGGCAGGGACACTCAATCTCTTCTGATGTTCTTCCAGATTACCTGCAAACTCACATCCACCTCCAGCCATCAGTAGACCACAGGGTTCTACTTACCTCCCCGGACCACCAGTAAGAATAACACCTTCAGTATTCTCCATATTTCCTCACAACAGTCCGTTCGTGCTACCCTGGCTCCTGGTTTCTCCCAAGATTTCAATAAAAACATTCTTTTAAGAATTACCAATCATTTGCCTCTCAAGTCAGGATTTGTACTGAATCTGAATCCATCAACCCAAACATGTCAGTTCTTTGTATTGTATACAGTTACTTATGTTTTTATTATTAATGCTTTTGTGACTGCAGATAAGGTACTGCAAGACAATTTGCAATGTACAAAAAAGCTTGAGCTTGACCACCCACAGGTTGAGGCCATATTTTAAGGGCATATTCCTTGAAGCTGCAGCGGCCACAGAACCCCAGCAGCTGCTTGTCAACAGCACACCTCCTACCACGTTGAAGGAAAATTAGACACACTGCATTAGCACAGCCACAATTATTGAGAAAAACCCACCTACCTGCACAGAAAACATGGATGAGGGAGTTACGAGGGTAAAGAGTAGTAAGATTAGTATTTGTAAACATAACTCTTGAGCATAGTACTGTACTCTATCACTACAATATAAACATGGACTCCTCAAAGGCAGCCTTACTGTAAAGTTGAGAAGGTACCCACCATAAGGGAGGTAATTAGTCTAAAATGTTTAATTTAACATGTCTAGAGGACATTTAAAATGACAGATTTTTTCACTATTTAGAAAGAAACTGGTCAGTTTTATCACATTTTTGTCTTTAATTAATAAACATTAAACACTTTTGGTATCTGAATGACAGTAATAAAACTATTTAAAAAATAAACATTAAGACCAGTTTAGTGAAAAGAACAATGAACAAAAACAGAAATAAAGGGACCCATGATGCTGCTAAGCTGAAATTGACTGGAAACCCATTAAAACCAACGAATGAGAGTGTAAAACCAGAGGCTACGGCTGGTTAGTATACAGCACTGGCATTTTTATAATAGACAGCACAAAATTTACAATAGGCCGCACCACAGGAACCATAGGCTGCACCACATGTTGTCTACAAACAGGAAAACAATGATAGTACATAGTTAAGCCATAAATAATAGTTTTTTTCATCCATATGTGTGTGTGTGTGTGTGTGTGCATCAAAAGTGACCGTTTACAACAGTGTATGTGCTCCTGGGTGTTGATGTCCAGTGATGGGATGAGTCAATGGCAGCCCATTGTGATTCATATTAAAAGTCAATTGGCCTTAAAATTTGGCCGGACCCCCAAAGCCTGAAGCAGTGAGTTATGTCTGTCAGCTAATAGCAGACCACCACACAGTCATACTGGCTGAAATTGAATCTGACCACAAAAACTAATGAACCAGAGACTAATGGTCACAATAACTGACCATTAGGGTGATGACAACCTCTCTGCTAACTGGCCCACAGTTCCACTTTGGCCTCTGCTGGTCCCTGGCTGGGTTCTGTCAGTATCCATGTGTTTTATATGTAAAATAAAATGAAGCTCCCCTGAAAAACTCTTAACTCTTTATTTAGTAATGATGTGAAGATTTGCTAGCATGACATACAGACCTTCTGTGTTTGTCAACAATATCTATCAAAAATTCCTCACACTTAATTTCTCGCCTGTGTGCTTGTGTGGTGAAGTATGTCCATGCTGGCTGGGGAAAAGAAATAGATGAAGGGAAAGAGGCCATCACCCTCCTGCTGCTGCTTTGATTTTATTGACTCTATAATTACCACTCGGTTCAGGCACCAAACTTTACTGCTTAGGAACAAATTGACAGTTACAATCTCTCAAACTTCTACAACAAAGAACATCTGCCTGATAAAGTCAATGCAGATGCACTTAAATCAGGCATTCATAAACAGAATTTTGAGTTCAGGGTAAAACAAAGGTGGATATTTCCCAGCCTTTAACCCTCCATGATTTGTGAACAAATTATAACGAACAGACGTTATAGAACGTTTGATCTGTAATTAACATAACATAATCTGTACGAATTGGAAATAAAAGAAATGGAAGAAACAAATGATAGGCGGATACTCCCACAGTGAACACAAATATAAATAAATCAATTTATATGTAAAGTAATATGTAGAAAAAATTGAAATAGATTTTTTATAATTCAGAGCAAAAATCATACTTCCATTATACCCAGATTCAATGCATCACTTAGCTCTATTGTTTAGATCAGTTTAACCAGAAGCGAAGAAAGATTATTGATATAATCTAAAGTATTCATACACGGAGCCCGGCTATTGGCTCATTTTTTGCCAAATATTTTTAGCTGTAAGCTGCTCTATTTCAATTCTGGATTCACAGTATAATTTGCTTTAATTACATGCTCAGTCTGTCAGTGTAGCAGATGCAGGCAATGTGCAACTTCTGTTGCATCAGTTGGCAGTTGTGCTCTTCTCAGCAACAGACAAAGCAGGAGGTCTGTTTAAAAGTGCTTAAAACAAGTCTATTTAAAAGTTGGACCTTGTCTCTCTGTGAGATTACATGTGGAGAAAACATTTAAACCTTAAAAGAAGAGAAAAGTGAAAATATGTTAAAGGGACTATATCATGCTTTTTTACAGCTTTCAACTTCTGGGATAGACATATATATGATAAAATGTTACTGTTGGTGTTATACAGTATTAATTTGTCTTAACATTTAAGTGTTTGTTTGGGTTGTGTTTTTTCCCCCTCCTCACGTATGACTGGCACGCTTTCTCTGAATCTGCCCTGCTCTAAAGGCGAGTGGATTGTAGCAAGCCATTTTGGTATTTATTCTAAGAACACTCCTCTCTCTTGTTCCTTTGGTAGATCTCCTAAATAGATTCTTCCTAGTCTAAATTGCATTCCAACCTGTAAGAATTTAAATTAAAGATTGAAAGTTTAAAAATTCATGTTGAGCTAACTTATCAACTTCCATTAAAAAAAAAAGATATTGACTCTGAAAAACAGGTTTGATGAAAAACAAACATTTGAAAAATTATTTGATAATGGCTTGACTTGACTTGCTTGACAAAACCTATGCTTGGACTTGACTTGCTTGAACCTCTTTAAAGATGACTTGAGACTTTAGGGCTAAGACTTGCGACTTACTTGAGACTTGCATGTACGGCACTTACTCCCATCTATGGCTACAACAGCCTGTTAGCACTGCTCCAAAAACATCGGAGAATATTTTAAAGTAGGCAGATTCTTAATGAACTGACCATATAAATGAAGTTTTAATGTCTACTTTCTTGCCTAAAAGCATATTAAAACATTTTTTGTGGCAATTTAATAGTGGTATAAATTAAATGTATTTCAGCGCTCACCTTCTCCAATGGCTGCTGCTGGTAGGGCAAGGCATTGTGGGATACTTCCTGGCTGAAATCTGCAGAAGGATGCTCTGGGCAGGGCGAGAACACATCCGGAAACTTGAGCACTTGCCTTGATATTGAACTGGAGCAGTACTTGGGTCACAGTCGATGATGTTTCTCAAGTATGCAAGGACACAAGTCCACATGGGGCATATTGCCAGTGTCTGAACTAAAAGCTTTAAGGCAACGTTAAATCTTAAAAAACTTTCGGCATTCCGGTTAATGCCTTTCTGCCAAGAAGTAATTTGTTAATTTGTTTCAGGATTTTGTATGTGGTTTTGTCTTGGCACTTGTAAAAGTGTTTCCTGAAAACTGTATTTTGTTTTTCTATTTTTTTATTTATTTTCTGAAAATTGTATTTTGTTTTCAGATTTGTTTATTTGTTTTCTGAAAATGTTCTTTTGTTTTTGAATTTGTTAATTTGTTTTCTGAAATGTTTAGTTTGTTTTTAAATTTGTTAATTTGTTTATTGTACAATTTTGTTTTTGAATTTGTTAATTTGTTTCTTGTAAAATGTTTTTTTTTTTTATTTGTTTTCTGAAAATGTAAATGTGGTTTTCACTTCTCACCACCGACTTTTACGGTTGCATTGCAAAACGTAGCTTCATTTCTCTCTACATTTGTGATTATAATGCAATGCAAGTCTTAGCTTCATATTACTGTTTTTTTGTTTTTAAAAAAGCCTCATATTACTGTTTTTTTATGGTTTCAATGCAAAACATAGCTTCATTGTGATTAATATTTATAAAAGGGTGCCAAGGACGTAAAATATTACAAAGCCAACACATCTTGTAATAATTATCATCAACATCAATCAATCAACATCAATCACTAACATCAATAATCCACAATCTTGCTCTGAATTCTCTCTGGTTCTGCAAAACCTCCACTTTCAGGGTCGGCTATCGGATCATTTGCGTGTCGTCTCCAGTGTTGCCATTGTTCACCAATTTGATTTTTTTTCCTAAATACTACAGTGCAACACACTGAAAACTTCATCAGAATCCGACTCCATGCGCATTCTGTGATAATAGCCGGTATATGACGTTCTGCAGGGGGAGTTTCACAGAGGGTAGGACGGGCTTAGAGAGGCAAAGGGGACTGTCAAGACGTCAAATACGGAATTGATGAGAAGGCAAATTTATTTAAGGTGGATTTTGATTTATATGGGATTTAAAGAATGATTTAGGATGTAATGTTTCCTTTATCCTCTGTGCCAAGGTTGTCATATAAGTACTAGAAAAAATATTAATTAAAATATGCTTATCACCTTGTAATCCGTGGAAGCACATTTATTCATACTTTATTTTTATATGCTGTATTAGGTGTTTGGAGTATTTCTAAAAACTGACTGGTAAATATAAAATAACTAATGGACTTTGTTAATGTGTGTCATTTAGTAAATTATAAAATATGTTTTATGACAGAAGCAGTCATAAAGAATGCTTAAATATGTAGTTTTTGCTTTGCTTTTTCAAGTTTTTTTCTATGAAATAACACTTCTCTTGATGGAAGACTTCTCTCTTTCCTCATGCATTTTTTGCCGAGTCCATCAGAATGCACAACGGCCAAACATTTACGACATTTCTGGCATTCCGTATATTGCATCACTTTCTAGAGGGTTGAAAATAAGGTTCAGCCTTGTGCTTTAAGCTGCATTTATATCTTACTGATAGTGCCTTAACATTTTTGTTTAAAGTCATCACAAGACCTGTTGTTTCAGTGATGGTCTGCACCATTTTTATGATGCTTTTTTACCCCCAACTCTACTCACATCTTGATGACCTGATAGAGAGCATCAACAAGGAATGTTTTGACAAATAGCCAGTAATGTACAGCAGGCTGGATTGCATGCTTCGATCTGCACTTTTCCTTTGTAACACACTGTCTGTTTGGTGGAAGATGTCAAGACTTTTCAAGTCAAGGGCTTGAGTTTGAGAAATAAATATTAGAAAAGGCTAGCACTGTGAGTAAGCTAAATGAGAGGTAGGGGATGAGGATGGAGCGAAGGGTCAAAGGGATGAAGGGAAGAGGAAAGAAGGGTCGAAAGGGATGAGGAGGGAAGGGATGACAGTTAATTTTAATTTAAAGAGACCGATTAGGTTACAATAAATGTGTTTGGATTCAGTTAGGAAACTGGAGTATCCAGAGAGAAGGCAAGAAGTAAACTCTTCACAGCTGGGATCTGAACCTGGGACTTTCTTGCTGCAAGCAACCGACCTAGCATCATCTCAAGGCGCTTTTCTTGAAAAGCGTCTTGAGATGATATCTGTTGTGAATTGGTGCCATATAACCTGCATAGAATTTAAATGAATATAGGTAGGCAAGTATTGATAGATATAAAACTTTGATTTCCATTATTAGCTTATAGTGTTCTGGCTGATGTCTTATTTGTCTGATCGGGATGTCTGTATTACTTATATTACCAATGTGTTTTAATTTTATATGAGTTGGTCAATGTTAGTTAAAACACTGATTACATTGGGGTGTCACGTGGTGTAGTGGTTAAGACAGGTGCCCCATGCTCCGAGGCCTCATCTCTTGAAGTGGCTGTCCCAATTCACCTCCCAGCTGTGGTCATTTGCCAAAGTCTCTCCCACAACTCTGTCCACTGTTAATAAAGGCCACTATGGCCACAAAACCATAAAAAATATACTGATTGATTTAAACTTTAATGGATGTACATAAATATGATTAGCAGTGTTCATATGTCACATTAAAACCCTTACTCATCTAAACATGCTGTTACAATTACTATCCCAGAACCCACTTTCCAGATAATAGGCTAATGATGATGTGTTATGATGATAATGGTCTAAGTGTCTGTACTTAAATGCTCGTTGTTAGAGTATTAGTTCTTTGTCATCGTCTTTAAATGGCAGGAATATGAAGCCCCTGTGGAGCTTGCAGCCTCATGATTACCTCAAACACCCACAGCATATCTAATGGGAATGTTTCACGGTGATGACAGCTGGCGGCTTGTGTGTGTCTGTCTGAACATTATGGCTATTGGGAAAATAATGAGAACAAATGAGAGCCATCCATTTCCTGCCTGGCTTCTCATTGGTCCTGATGGCATGGATGACAAGGGTTAATCCATCTTCAAGCATCTCTATCAGACAAGTGCCTGGCTTCCCTCTGGGGGAACTTTAGCCAATGGAGCTAGGAGGTTATGGATCCAGTTTAGGCAGAGCCATATGGCAAATATATAATAAGCAAAGTAAAAAGGACTTAAAAACACAAATTACATATTATTGTTTTTTCATTATTAAAAGTCATTAGTATTGTCAGAGATATATCAGATAATAATACACCCACTGTAATTATCCTCCTGTGAATCCCATTGATATATCATCTTTGTTGTTTTAAAAATGGTATCTGTGAAATCAACTTTATTTAACAGAGTAATACATTTCTCTGTATTCTCTAAAGCTTAAATGTCTAAAGCCATTTTCATGGTCCCTGACCACTGGGGGCTTTCAAGATCTACTGTTAGCAGACATATTTTTGGTGGACTGAGATCACAAAGGTAAGAAGGGGCTTTAAAGATATAAAACAAAAAACAAACCAAAAAATTGTATCTGCGAAAAGACCAATTTAAGCGGATGCCCCCTTTAAATGACTGTAGATCAGAAGTAAATGTTTTAGGAGGATTCTGCTGGCCAACACTGTGGATTCTTTAAAACTGCTCTGTTAGTTTTAGATGCACTCTTCTCCAACAAGACGAACAAGAACAGTTATGTCTACATGCTATAATTCAGGTTTTGTTGCTGTCACTTAATATAAATAATAGTAACTCTGGGCTGACACTCACACTCTCTTTGTGGAAGCTGGCCTTCTGCCTAACAGAACACAGGCCATCAGAATCAGGGTATTTTTGTAAGTAATGTCCTGATCAACATATTCTCAAAGGATAAACCATTTGTCAAAAAGGAGCACCAAAGTAGTACTCAGTATTTTACACTTAAAAAGCAATAGATCTCTCCCGGTCACCTAAAACACTCATCAACTTTAAAGTATGGAAAAATAAATGTCAGAGTAAATGTCATCTCTAGTACATTTTCTATATTAGTCTTATGATTGTGTAGCCCTTAATTCAGTCACCAATGAGTTATGCAATACAATGTTGCATTCTCTTCTATTTTTCTTAACTGACACAGACATATCAATTTATCTGCAGCACACCCTTAATATGCTGCTCCCGAAAAGTTCTAAAAACTAAACAAATGTTCAATCATTGCATCAACTACAAGCATTTTTATCCTGCTATTTAACTTGGCTTTTTGTGTTCAAGATATAATTAAACCCAAACCTGCCTAACAACAAGAAGTGAGCTAAAGGATCTCAAAAAGCACATCATGTCAGAGCTTGCAGGGCTCTGCCCCCGATTACTGACTGACTGCACCTGAGTTGATAACACTCACCTGTTCCTCCTCAGCTTCTGCTTTATTTAAGATCTGGCGAGATCTTCAGACCTGGCCAGATCATTGGATGTCTTTCCCTAATGTCCTGTCGTTGATGTATTGTCTCCGCTTATGTTGCTGCATCTCATTAAACCCTCGATTCTCACCTTCAACTCCACATCTGCGCCTGGGTCCTTAATTTATTCTGCAGCAGCTCCTGACAGAAAGATCCGGTGTTGTGTCAAAGTAGTGTTGTGGGAAATTTGATATTAAAAATGATCTGCTCTGTGTTTTGAAATACTGATAGTCACTGGGTTTTTCTCAATGCCTAGGAACCTCGCCTTGATGCCTAACTAACCAAGGATACAGCAGACACGCAAAATTTCCCAGAATACAGCGCGGTAGGAGCCGGCAGCACCTACTTCGGGGGAAATTTCAATTTTGAATGTAAGTCAACTATTTTTAACCATCGGGCTTATATCTAAAATGTTTGTTTTATTTTTTTATTATTATTATTTAGATCCAAAGCAGTTATATATGGTTCGTTAGGTGCTTAGCAGTTGCAGCTTCGGTGGCTACCAGATACTAATTCGTTTGCACATTTGATTTAACTGACATATACAAAAAAAATAAAAAAAGTAAAACTCTCGTTATACATTTCCAGGTCCATGGTTGAAGTAATATTACTACGCTACAATGCTACTACGATGGGCGGGACGTAAACAGAGCCCGTAAGCCGCCGCGGTCACGTAAGGCTAGACTGTTCCAAACCGTATTTTTGAACAATGTCCTCGTAGGCAAGACGCCTTGACATTGAGAAACACCCACTGTGTGTGTTTTCTTTAAGATATGGTAGCCAATCTGATTATATGACACTGTATGATTTAGGTCAGGTCAAATCAGGGCCGGATTATCATTGCTGGGGCACCTGGGCACAATGTGTTTAAGGGCTCCCACCCACCCACCCCTGCCCTCCCACCATGTCACTGCCACCAATAGCACCTTTTAGGTATTAAACATTGTCAATGACTTATTTACCTACTTATGTAATAATGTAATACAGAGACAGGACAAATAAATAAATATAAATAGGTTAAACTATTTAGACAGGAATGCTCTTAAGAGGTTTGTGGGTGGCTCTTAAAAGAGCTGTTGTTGCTGTAAAAGCACCTCTCGGCCTAGCAGTGAGCCTTAAACGGCCTCCTCACCTGGTTTCCTGGTAGTAGCTCCAGCACCACGTCCCACACTGCTCAAATATTAGAAACTTTTAAGAACCGCAGACAGATGGACAGCTGCTCAGAAATGTAGTTGGTGTTTCGGCAGGCGAAGCTTGGACCTTCACGGCACAAACTGGGCGAGCAGGTCACGTTCTCCAGGCGGCGAGGAGCCGGTGTTTATGAGAGGGTGATCGATGGTGTTTATGAATCCCTCCGCCGTAGCTAGACTGTATCTGTAGCTCACCAAACCCCCAGTGCAGCGGTCCCAGCTCTACCGGAGGCCAGGCCAAACACGTAATCCACTCTGTCTTCCGTCAGATCGAAGACCATAGTCCATATTCCAACGCCAGCTGCACTCTAGCCCAAGCTCTTCTGAAGACCAGGCCGATCACTCTGTCCTCCGTCAGATCGGTCTTTAATCCACTAGCAGCTGCACTCTGGCCCCAGCTCAGCTGAAGGCTTGGTTGTGCATGAAAATGCCATATTTTATGCGCTTCCAGTTTGCTTTGTGCAAGCTTCAAAGTGCGAATGGGCACGCGAACAGCTAGGCGCGTCTCGCGCTTTTTTTGGTGGCTTTATCGTATTTGGTAAGGACAAACTGTTAGTCTCATGTTAGCAGGCAGGTCCGTATTTTACATGTTCCTTTATAATTCTGCACCTCCTTGTTTGATCAAAAAAGTCTGTGATTAAACTTCCATAAATCTGAAGGAATCTCTCTCATCCCTTTATTTAAAAGACTAAGACGACAAAGTGTTTGAGAAACACAGCGGGATGACTGAGATTTGTGGCTCTATTTTGGAATAGCATATTGGTGATCGTATTGTCGCTGTACTGCTTCCGCAGCTACGAACTGAGGTAAATGGGAGATGTGTTGTTTTGGACCAAGGTTTAGACCTCACTGAATAATGCAAATATGTCTTGCATGCTGAGATAGTGGTAAATTGAATGGCTAATGACTTAAAGGCTAAAAGGGAGGAAGACCGCCATCATGCAGCATTGACAATGTATTCAGCTATGACGTCACAGGATCACAGGAACAGAGCACCACGACGTCAGTTTAGAGGTGGACATCGCCGAAGCCGCCCACAAGCCACATATCACCGCAGATGTACACAATCTTCAGAATGTTGCAGACTCTCACCAGAGAACGATAACCATTGCTTCGGCTGCGGGAGGCATGGACATTTCAGAGACCAATGTTGGCGAGCACATGTCCCAACTTCGTCGGCTGCGCGGCAAGGATGTCCCCAAGCCAACTGAATGATTGGGTGGACTTCCAGTGATGGGAAAAAAGGAGATTTCTCCTTTTTGCCTGCAGATAGAGCAGGCACACTGGCACGTGCACACATAGACATCAAGGGGGCTTGAGCACCTGCCCTTTTTATTCCTGGAAAGAAAGTGCCCTTTTTTCTGGGGTGCTTTTTTTTTTGAAAGATAATATATATTCCTGTTTGCACACTATTGAAGAATAGTATATCTAAATATCAGGTCAGGATTTCTGAAGCGCCCACCCCCACCCCTGCTCAGCGGCGCACATCATATAGCCTACACACACGTGCAGGTAGCAGGTGTGTGTGTATATGATAACCACACTGAAATCAGAGGAGGTGCGCTGGCAGAGCAATAAACCGCTTGACTGACACTGCACTGTTCTTGTCATTGCAGATAAAATAATTTTTCATGCACCAGAGCTTTTTTTTGTTCTTCAGTTTGCAACACAGAAATGCATCGTAAGGAGAGGAGGTTGAAAGAGAGGAAAAAGGAGCTGAGTGAGGCTGCTAAAGGCAGTGGATCCATCACCAGTTGGATAGCAAATAGCCCACCAGGTAGCACTTGCACCAGTTATTTATGTTGTTTCAGATTAGATCTATACATTTTTCCTTACATTACTTTAGATTAGTGTTGTCCAGCGTTATCATAGTTTTGTATTTTTCCATTATTTTTATATTTATATTTTTTATTCAGCTGAGTTTCAGTTAGTTTCCAGAGTGAGTCACTTCTTGTTCCAGTTTAGTTTTTATTAGTTTCAGTATTTTTTTATTATAATACTGGATATTTGTCGTGGGCAAGATCTAAGAAGTTCAGAACAGGTATTACAATAGAAACACAATGCCGTGAAGGCAGTTGGGTCAGTCATGTAGACCAATGGTTCTCAAATGGGGGTATGTGAGGGCACTCCAGGGGGTACGTGAAATTTTAAAATAGAAATATTAAAAAAGTAGCATCCATGCAAAAATCCTTAAAAATAATTATTTAATTAGTATAAGCTCATAAAATTAATTTATATTGAGAAGGGCTATTCAGTTTTATTATCCTAAAGCTAAAACCTCTTTCTAGTTATATATATTTTTATTTCCAAATAGTTCAAGAGAGAATGATGTTATGTTTTTATTTTCAAATAGTTCAAGAGAGAATGATGTTTTGCACATTTATGGAGTTTTAAAATGGTTAATCTTATGGTTTTAAATGGTTACATGACCACTATTTTCACTAAATAATGTAAGATTGAATCACTACATTTGAGTAATGATAAATATTTGCGATACATTTAGTTATGGATTTAGTTATAGATATGAATTTTGTGCATGTTTATCAGTTCCAAAGTTTCATAAAGCAGCTGATAGCACAGTACTCTGTTTTAGGTCTTTTTTTTTCAACCAAAAATGCTTGACGCTGGACAGGGGTTACTTTGCTGAAAAAAATATTTCAGAGGGGGTACATCACTGAAAAAAGGTTGAGAACCACTGATGTAGACGTCCCTGCCTTCTTATGCTGTTGACAAATTTGACCAAATTGAAAAGTAAAACTAAAGATATTTTCTGTATATCTTTATTTTATTTTAATTAGTTTCATAAGGACACAATATAATTTCAGTTAGTTTTTTTTTTCTAAGCTCTAGTTTTTATTTCAGTTACCTGAAATGTTTTATCACACCTAGTTTTACTTTTTAGTTTAGTTTTAGTTAACTATAATAACCTTAGTGTCGTCGAGTATGGTTAATAAAATAACAGATTAATGTGAAAGCAAATTGTGCCTTGTTTGCAGATGGACAGTGAGATAGGTCGGGTGAGGAGGTGGAAGGAGAGAAATAGGAAGAGCCAGAGAGTGTAGAAGATAGAGCAAGTCAGGAGTAAGTCATGTTTCTGGGTTTTAAAATCTTGGTATATGTAACGTGCCCCTTTTTGAACTCTGAGCACCTGGCCCTCTCAAGGTCTCTGCACGGCCCTGGATGCACACATAATCACACTGGTTTTTGTGATGAAAAGCCTACCGTTGCCAATGATAAATCTGCATTATGTGATGAAAAATGTATTGTTTGCAATGAAAGATCTGCAATTTCCAATTAAACTGATGCTATATGCAATGAAGAAAATGCTATCTGCAGTAACAAAACTAACTCACACACTGATTACAGAAGCCATTGAACATTTAGAGAAACGACAAACAACACCAACTGGTAAGCACACCTGACTTTTGGTGCGTACAAGGCCTTAACTATTCTCTCTCTGGATGATTCAGGTACATCTGTGGAGTTCATGGTTGACTCAGCAGCAACGCACTCCATTCTCAAACAGACGGCACAACAACCACCACCCAAAATGAGCAGAAATCATGTCTTCTCTATTTCTGCTTCCGGTCAGGTTGTAAAAGAACGTTCACTAGCAAGGACCACGTATCATAAATTGTGAGTAAAGGTTAACTGAATGAACAGCGAGGACAGAAGTCTGGGGAGACGAGCCAATGAGGTCAGGAGGTAGACTCAGGAGGGAAAGGTGGAAGGGATGAAGGGAAGAGGAAAGAAGGGTCGAGAGGGACGAGGGTCGAAAGGGATGAGGGAAGGGTCGAAGGGATGAGGGTCGAAGGGATGAGGGTCAAAGGAATGAAGGGGTGAGGGTCAAGGGGTGAGGGTTGAAGGGTTGAAGGGTCGAAAAATGTGGGTTCGAGGGTACGGAACTTAAGGTTATGGAGCAGTAAAGTAGATCAGGATAAGACCACGGATTGGGTCGGGTAGGGAGGGGTGTGAACGAACGGGACAGATGTTGAATGTGAAGCGAGCCTGGCTTATATAAATCACTGATTGATTAGTGAGGTGCGAGATATCTGGGAAGCCAGGTGGATTGAATGAATGTTGATTACTGCTTACGATTAGTTGATGCGTAGTCCCGCTCCTGGATCTAAGTTAACATATTGACTCCATCTCACTAGTAAGGACCATGCATCGTAAATTGTGATTAAAGGTTTAGTGAATGAACGGCGAGGACAGAAGTCTGGGGAGACAAGCCAATATATACAAAAATAAGGTGCCAACTTTAAACTGAAAGTACATTAAGATATGGGGATTTATCCACACATATCGCAACCAGACAGAGAGTACAACGCTTTTGGCATAAATAACAGTGCCTGCCATACTCACTATGCTTGAGCAATTATTAACAATTATTATTAACTATTCCTAGCCTATTATTACTGTTTCATGTGTCATTACAATATGCACTGGAGGTTATAAACAGGTGTTGAAAATCGCACGTTTATTCAATTAATAACAATTGACAGCCAAAGGATTACATGTTTTGTTTCTCAAATGGCAGACATTAAAAACCACATAAAGCACAATGATGGCAAATATGTTTTTATCCAATAAGAATATGCGCAACAATAAAAATGTGTTCCCTTTGGAACCTTTGCTGTGCTTGCCCGTCCTGCAATAGAACTGGTACCTGCAGCTAGTCAACTGTTTCAGGTGGACAAATCTTTCTCTTGGAGCGCTGGATTTGTTTTTATTTACTCTTTACATTTAATAAATATATTTTCTCTTCCTTTCCCAGTGCGATTAGACAGATGGAGAGCTCTCTATATCATCTCTATAATCTGTTTAGATCCTGCTGGAGTGTAAATTCTATATTAAAGTGTTCCTCTATTGTGGATTAACTCCAAAACTGTCAACTAGCTCTGTTCACGGTTGAGGATCCAGCGGTCCTCAGCAGGGTCGAAAAAGTGATATCTATTCCAGAAAACAAAGCAGAAAATACACAACCAGATCTGTTTGTTATGAGACACACCTGCAGGACGGGCTCACCAAATGTGTCGGCTGACTAACAGGGCTGATCTCTTTTTATTGAACACAAAGAAACAATAATCACATGACATGGTCACTCCTAGTACATAAACATTCATTGTGTGCCAAAGAATCCCATACTGCCCCCACTCTGGCTCTCCCACAAAATTATTTACAGACACCCCTGCTTTTAAAGAGGTCTTGCCCCAAAATATCTTTCTTCCTGTTTCAACACAATCTGCTGCAATTTATCAGTTCCTCCTCTAAACACAGCTAGGTATTTAGGACTGTTGCAAATTTAAGATTGTTTTCTACTTCAATCCACAGATATGATGGTATTTTTAATCAGCAGTACTTTAATTAGAACAATTGCCTTTATCGGTCGCATCTTGCGCACAAAAAATAGGTCAGATGCTTAAACGATCACTTCATGCGCTCCGAGGTTGGTGTAAACCAGGCTTCAGGTTTTTTGGGGACAAATCGGTGCTAAAATGTGCTGAGGACATGTCCCTGACATCCCCAGTTAAAATGACGCATATGCCTGAGCCAGGTAAATAGTTTCAGCCACTGCTTTTAAAAAAACACAGGCTCTGTTTTGATCTGGAATTTAAAAAAATTATGTTTAATAACTTTAAATCACATACAGGTTGGCTTTGCGTTGTTATGCTCTTGACTTGGATACAGACTAACACACCCACGCCTCACCGACTCATCCTGTTCTGCTTTCTGACCATGATTCTGTCCCTCGCCAGTCCCTGCCTGCAAACTACGTTCAGACCTGACAGAATTTTCACATCTTGTTAGAACCATAAATTACCTTTTTAACTGCCAGTTACAATAATTTGTCTGCACATGGATTCCTGACTCTCCTCACGAGGTCGTTTTTTAAAGTAGTGGCTGATTTCCCCAGCGATATCTACAACGCTAAAAACCATTAACGTTACTCTGATACAGATAATTTTTTTTAAATAAACATGACATGCTTGGACGCAAAAAAACAAAAAAACAAAAAAACAATGTTTACCTGTTTGAAGAGCCGGGGAAAATCAGGGCGCCAATAGCACCAAGTAGCGGGAAAACCCTATTTTTACAGTCTCTGGAAAAATATGACATGATTTGATCTTCTTTTTCTGAAGTTGCTTCTTTCTTTTTTCTGGTGTACCGCTGCTGATACAGCGCCCCCGCAATGGTGCACTGCTGTATCTGCGGGTAAAATAACAATGTTGCTGGAAGCAGAGCCATATCAGGCTGGGGCGGCACAAAATCAGCTGGCCATCCGCCATGCAAATTTGAACGCAGGAAAAACCCTGTAGAAATGACACATTAAAAAAAACACACACACATACAAAAAGCTCTGGTACGGCGATCGGACTTGACAAGCCTGCAGGGGTATTCCCTTGCTCACAGTCAGCTAATTTTTAACAGAGTCAGACATGGTTTGATCACAATGTTATTGCACATACATCATTGGTTCCTTCAGGTAGGTGATGGGCCACATCACTGTTCAACTTTTTCCACTAAATCACTTATTTACCAGTGTTTTTCCACTCTGCTGCACAACAATTTCGTTTTCTGGAATCTTCCACTGAGCTGCCTACCCGAGACACAAATTATCAAACTGGCGTAAGCATAAGCATGAATCACACTTTAAACAATCTTATAATATTGAATAAAACATCTTAGGAAACTGAACCAAAAACCCATAATACTTAAGAAAAATAGTCCCTTTAATCCCTCTTTTGATCTTTATTAAAATAAAAATCAACACCTTAATTTATGCAGTTCGTTACGTTTTACAATTAAACATCCTGTCTTCAGGGATATGCAAGTATGGCCAACAGAAATAAACCATTTGTCCAAACTAGGGCAGACCATCCTCTTTCCAGCAGCCATGTTAAAAAGCCTGAGCGATTAGCATCAACAAAATCTGCATTTTGGGCCTTTACTACTTCTCTCATCTACTGTAATGCTGTGTCCACACTGAACGCGATAGGAGCGACTTTGAAGCGCGACACACGCCTAGCTGTTCATGTGCACATTCGCACCTTGAAGCGTGTACAACGCGAACTGGTCGCGCTTGAAAACATCGCACCTGAAGCGGAAATACGTAAATTGTGGGAGGAAATACTGCCAGATGGTAGTTTGCAAGATGGCAGCTGTTGATCTAGAGTTTGAAGAGAGAGTCTCCCTTCTTTATTTACTGTGGAGAGCAGAGCAGTGGCGTAGGGGACGTCCTCGCCGTACCTGGGTCTATCACGTCCTCCAGAAGCCTGAGGAGTTTGGTGAGTTTCACCATTTGCTCCAGGAGCTGCGTCTGGATGACGGCCGCTTTCAGCGGTACCACCGTCTGTCCCTCGCCCAGTTCGAAGGTCTCCTTACCCGCATCAGTCCAAGCATCGCCCGCCTAGACACCAACTACAGCCGCTCAATCCCACCTGCAGAGCGCCTGTCCATCTGCCCGTGGTTAGTAAAAGTATTTAATACCCTAATCCTTTATTGATGTTTGTGCTAATATATGCTAAGCTTTTAGTTTATAGACCGATAACATGGATGTGCTATGCTATCATTAAATGCTGTTGATGTTTGATAGCCAGCCATGATATGGAAATGACTGTTTAGAATATTTCTAGTCATACTCAAAAGGTCTATCTTATCAAGTCCTGAATTAATTGGATTTATGCTATGTTATCAGTGTTTGCAATGATAGCATAGCTGTGGTGTCATCAATGTATGCTTTCTGTGTTTGCTGATATCAAACTGTGGTTTGAATTACCACTGTTGGCATTCTTTGCAGTGATACTCAGAAGGGTTATCTTTTAAATTACTAAACTTTTTTATTTAGACCTGGTTTAATTCTGGTATAGAACAAGATAAATATTTGTGTTGAATCCCTGCAGCTTTCAGACTCTATTACCACCCTTTTTTAAACAGAGCTCGATATAATTGTATAATTTTTCATAAATATTAATGATTTAAGAAAGCAAAGGGCTACATGTCAACATCGAAATCCTTATTTATATTAATCTCTCACTTAATTCCTACCTGATTGACATGTTTAGGAATTATGAGTGATTGGCAAACTGTAGTGGTTAAAGTTACTAAAAATCAATGATGATATGGTAAAGTTAAAAATATGGATGCACCGATAACGGTAATGTTAGCGGTGCAGACAATGTTGTTATGTGCTGGATTGTTTAGTTAACCGATGCCATGAACTGATACTAAAACTGTGGAAACCGCAATTTTTTGGTTTGTTTACACTTATAATTTCACTTTTGCTGTAATGTTGTTGTTAACATTTTATTTTCTTTCTAATTCAATACCGGCAAGTACTCCGATCCAAGTATTTTTTTCATATCAGATTGAAAAAAAGTGGTATTGTTGCATCCCTAGTGCCTTTTCCTCAAGCAGTTTATGTAATTCAGTACGGTATGGATTGGTATTGGTTGAGTATCAGCAGATTATGAACTTCAGATATCTGTATTGGTATTGCATTCCTAGTTAATAGAAAACAGGACTGAGTGTTTTATGTCTAATAGATATTATGTATTAATCGTAAAAATTATTAAATGTTTTATGTAAAATGTCTGTGTTGTAATTTAAATCTGACATCACTGAATTTTTTTGCAATTTCAATAATGTCTTTTTTAACTGCATTACGCAATACAGGTTCCTTGCCACTGGGGACTCTTTTAGGACCATCGCGTCCAGCTTCCGAGTTTGTGTCTCCACGGTGTGCCAGATCGTCCCTCAGGTAGCAATGGCCATCTGGGACTGTCTAGTGGACGACTTCATAGCTGTACCTTCCACAGAAGACTGGCGGTCCATCACAGAGGGATTCCAGGAGCGGTTGAACGTCCCTCTCTGCTGTGGAGCTCTGGATGGGAAGCATGTCCAGTTGAAGGCACCCCCCAACTCAAGATCCATGTTCCACAAATACAAGGGAACTTTTTCCATTGTTCTCCTTGCGGTTGTGGATTCAAGGAATTGTTTCCGTGTCATCGATGTTGGGGGATACGGGAGAACCAGCGACGGTGGTATTCTGGCCAACTCCACCTTTGGTCAGGCTCTTCGGGCTGGGACGCTCCATCTGCCTCATGACCAGCCTCTACCTGGTGAATAAGACCATGGAGCCCAGCCCTACGTCTTCGTGGCTGACGAGGCGTTCCCACTGCGGCGGGAGCTCATGAGGCTGTTCTCCACAATTTTCTCCGCCATTCAGATGAGAGAGGGGCACCTGCTGTGAGGGGCCTGGCACCTGCTCTGGTAGACCCGTTGCAATGCCTGGGTCGTGTAGCGGCCAACAATTCCTCCAGAGAGGCTGTCCTGGTGAGGGAGAAGTTCATGGCCCACTTCTCAGCGGAGGGAGCTGTGTGTTGACAGCCAAGTCCCAGTGACTTCCCCAAAACGGCTCTTTTAAGAGCCACCCAAAAACCTCTAAAGAGCTTACGTTCCTTTTTAGAAATTTCTTAATAAATGGAGCTTGCCTCATAAATAAACTAACCTCTCTTGATTCTTTGAAATTGTTCTTCACTAAGTTCTTATATAGTAGTATACTTTTTCATTAGTCGAATATCTAAAAAATTCAGTCAAGTTCTGTGACAATATTTGCTGTATAATAGAACTGAGACATTAGTTATTACACAAATTTATTTTCAATGAAATAATCCAACAGAAAAACACATGTATAAAATATAACTATTTACAAAAGAGACAGGAATAAAAAGGACCCAGCTTTAGGTGGAAGAGCCTCAAGGAGAAGGAGAAGAAAACAGAACATTGTTTCTACCCTGGAGAGCCTGCTGCCTCATATTTTCAGTAAAACTACTGATTGCTCGGGTCCAGTGTTTCCAAAATTAGGACAGCAGTGCTGTTTCAAAAACTAATTTATAAATTTGAAATTTGACGAGCTCTCTCGTCTGAAGCGGCATGCTGTCCTGAGCAGGAGCAAGGCTGAGGAGGAAATGGTATGTTGGAGACTGCCGTGGCCTCTTCAGGGACTCCAACGTTTGAAAACAATATTCATAGAAAAATTATAGACAGTGGTCCCTCATTTATTGCAGCAGGGGTTCTCAGAGTAACTAGCCCTGCCACACACTTTATACACTTTTTTACCCCAGACATATATTAACATTACTCTTTTATCAAGTTTTAAGATTGCCAAAGTGCAAACCTTTTCAGCCTTTGAAACGTAGAGGTATTATTATGCCGCGATTTTTCTTCATCAGCGCGCCACTTTTGCGTGCCTTTTCCTTTCTGGTGCAGGTGTGTTTTTCCGAATGTGGTAGCTACATTTTGTAAGTTTTTTTCCGATTGGACGTGAAGGTTATCTAAACCAACAATGATAAATTTGGCAAGCGCAGGAGAAACCACATGGAGATTTATTGCCTCCAATCAATCAGGATTCAGAATGAAATGTGCATTGTTGAAAGTTGTACTGTGCAATAAAAAAAGCGAAAAAGCGAGGCAGTGAAGGATAAATAGCGGGACCACTGTACACGGTTTATTAATAGACATATACTTATATAAAAACATGCATAAATTAACTGCTGATATTAATTCATACTAAACATACCTTCTGAGTAGGACTCCCCTGCTGCCTCTTCGGGCTGTCCCTGGTCCTCGAGGAGGATGTTCTCCGCAGTCCGCACCATGTTGCTGGTGGTTTCCCGCGGGGTGAGGAAGGGGTCCAGAAACCCCAGGACCGCAGATAACTTCCATTTCCTCCCCGATCCTGCTGCTGACCCACTCATCTTCTCCTTCTCCTTCCTCTTCTCCTTTGAGTAGGTGTCCCACTCCACTTTCTCCTGCAGATCACCTCTGAATAAACAAATTATCTTGTTAGTGGAAAACTATTTGTACATCACTGGGAAAATAGCGGGACAGAAGGCGGGCTTGCTAGCTTTTCCTTGGCTTTGCCGGGTAAGTGAAAACAAAAAAAGTGGACGCACTTACCGGGTTGCCCGATCTCTTCACTGATCATCCTCTAAGCTTGGTCCTTTTTATTCCTGGCCCTGTATAGAAAACAACTTGTGTCATACATCCGGGTGGTTCGCTACGGCGTTGATGAGCCTCTCCATCATGTTGAATTAATGGCTTTGGCTGCACCTGCCCCTTTGAAATCGGTCAAAGCATCACGTCCCCCTGATTGGTTGTTGCGGCGGGACTTGAAGCAGGAGTTCAGATTTCTCCAGATTTTCGAGCGGTGGGCGCAATGAATGCAGGCAAATGCACCACATAAAAAGCAGCGCGAATTTTCCATGGCATCTGTAGCGCGAATTGTTCGCGCTAATCAGGCAGAAAAGCTTTTTCGCGAAGCAAATCTGCTTCTGAAGTGCTGCGGGACATCAAGTCGCGCCTCATCGCGCTCCTCCATTGATTTTACATGTAAACCTGAAGCTCTAGTCGCTCCTATTGCGTTTGCTCTGGACACACCGTAAGGCTTCAACTATTTCATGACCATCAGCTGAATTTGCTGGGACGTAAGTGCAACATGATTGATTTAATAGTACACAAACTCCACCTTGTGCTTCTGTCCATAGATCTAATAGCATCCTATTTTGGAGGAGCATAATTCTCATAGCTTCCACCCAGCTACCAAAAATAAGTTCTAAAAACGTTGTGGGAATGTTTATTGTAAATTTTATAAAAAAGTTAAAATGTCCAGTTTGCTTAACATTGCAGGAATGTTATCTTAATGTTAGAAAAACATTGCTGGGACGTTAGCATAATGTTACTGGACGATTATTTTAAGGTTAGCCTAAAGTTGCCGGAATGTTAGCATAACATTGCTAGAATGTTAGCAAAATGTTGCTGGAAATTTTTTTTTAAGATTATCGTAATGTTGCCGGAATGTTAGCATAACGTTGCCGGAATGTTAGCATAACATTGTTAGAAAATTTGCATAATGTTGCTGTACCATTATTTTAAGGTTAGCGTAACAATGCCGGAATGTTAGCATAACATTGCTAGAACATCAACATAATGTTGCTGGAACATTATTTTAAGGTTGCCGTAACGTTGCCAGAGTGTTAGCATAACATTGCTAGAACGTTAGCATAATGTTGCTCGAACATTATTTTAAGGTTACCATAACGTTGCCGGAATGTTAGCATTACATTGCTAGAACATAGGCATAATGTTGTTGGAACATTATTTTAAGGTTAGCGTAACATTGTTAGAACTTTAGCATAATGTTGCTGGATCGTTATTTTAAAGGAGACATATTCTGACTATTTTTCCACAATTTAAAATAGGTCTAAGAGTTCCAGACAACATGTTTCTGACGTTGTTTCCTGGAAATAACTTGTAGGAAACAATAGTTACCAACCTGTATTTCTCTCTGTTTCAGCCCCTTGAAGATTGTGCTGTTTTCTGCTGATCATTACATAATAATGAGCTGCTGTTAACTTGGCCACGCCCAACGCTTCTACAATCTTTGCTCACACCCACCACTCACATAATGACTGTTACCACTATGTGTGAAGGTTATGGACATGGCTGCTGCAGTAGTTCAACCGTACACCCAAAAAAGTGAATTAAACCATACAAGAAAAAAAATGAGTTCAACCAAACATGTTTGAACCAGAATCTGCTCCTGTAGGAGGGGAGTCTCCTGCACAGCAAATTTAAAAGTGCAGATTTAACACTATCATAGTTTAAATCAGCACTCATGCAGAGTTTATATGGTGACCACTGTGGTCAACTCAGATAATTAACTCAAGACATGATAAAAACTGTTACACCATAAAGGTTGCAATTACTCTGTCGGTGTTAATAATAATAATAATACAGATGGGAGCACTGCTCTTCAGTGACCTGGATCTGTGGACAGGTTGTACTGTAAACTACTGAATTTCCCCTCATGGGATCAATAAAGTATTTTTGATTTATTTGAAAATTTACTCAAAATATTTTTATTCTGATAATTCCACTCCCCAATGTTTCTGTGATACTCAGAGAATTCAGCAAAAATACTTCTGAATGGTTATTGAAGAAATGACTTCAAGTTAAACTAATAGATTTAACTGCTTACCTGGCGCTCTGATATCTTCCTGAGACGCCGACTCTAAAGCCTTCCAGCTCCATCAGCTGACTCCAGCTCTCTGACACCGCAGAGTCCCAGCTCTTTGAGCTCCATGCGGCGGCAGGTCTTCAGCATTCCCCACCCTTACCGCCAGCATCTTACCATCAAAAATAAATCCAACCTATGCTGCTCTTCTGCAGCAGATCTCACGTCTTCTGACCGGTTCTCAGCAGCTCAGTTTGGCGGCGCGTCCCTTCTACTCCGCGGTTGCTTCTTCTCCCGTCCTCCCCACTCATACCGCCAGCATCTTACTATAAAAAATAAAGTCAACCCATGCCGCTCTTCTGTCCTCTTCCACTGGGACCCGATAAAGTGTTTTGAGCTCTTTTGAGCAGCCAAAAAACGGAGCATTTTGCGTGGAGCTGCAATATGGTGTTTCCTAATCTGAACAAGTGCTTTCCAATCGGAAATTGTTGTTTACTTCTCTACCTGGTGGGTGGAGACAGCAATCACCTGGTGGGTGGAGGCAGCTCTGAGGAGGTGTGGATTTTCCAATATTCCAGCTTTTGACGTAGAAAGCCGGACAGATTTTGAACAGCTCAATTAGAAACTGAATGCAGGATCAATTAAGAAAATCATATCTCACTCAAAAAAGCATGGATGTTTTTTTCTGCAAATTTATATGCATATATATGCACCAAAGACACAAAATAACACCCCAAATCCCAGGAAAAGGGATTTTTTTTTCATAATATGTCTCCTTTAACTTAAGGTCTGCATAATATTGCTGGAACATTAGCGTGATTTTTCTGGCCACGTTATCTAAAGGTTAGCATAAAATTGCTTTAACGTTAGCATACAATTGCTGTAACATTAGTATTGTCTTGCCGGAACATTGTTTAAGGTTAGCATAACATTGTTTTAACATTAGCATGACATAGGTGAAACGTTTTCATAACATTGCTGGAATGTTGGCATAACATTGCTCGAAAATTATCTTAAAGGGACTCTAAGGAAGTTTGAAATTTTGTGCTCGTGATTGCCCCATCAGGCCAAAGGCGTAACTGCAGTCTTAACGGTAAGCTCGTGCATGAGGCATGCATGTTGTACGTGCACTTGCAAGCGATTATAAACAACGTAGTCAGCTCTATACTCAACAATTTCCAGCTTTGCACGCATAACTTCGACTGAGGTAATAAATGTGATGGAAGATATTTAGACCAAATCAATTTGAGTGTATTTCTAGGATGCGATACGTGGGAAAATTTGTACCAAAGTGAATTACGAAGCCAAATAATAAAGATAAATTAATAAATCATGTTGATTAATAAATCACCTGATTAAATTTTTTGAAGAAAAAATTACAAACAAATGTTAATGTATTTTTTTATTATTTTTTAAATTTATATACTACTTGAGTAATATAATGAAGCATTGTCCCACTTGAGTAAAATTTTAGATGCTTCACAGAAGGAAAATCAAACATATTTTAACCCAAAATAAACCAGACACGGAGCTACACTCTGTTACAGGAAAGCTCCTGTTTCTACATATAATTTTTAATATAATCTGAATGAGATTTTTATTTCAATTTGAGGTCAAGTGAATAAACAGTAAATGCTGTAAATGGTCCCTGGAAGTACATTTTACCTTGTAAGATATATTAATACCTACTGTATTAGTTTTATATTTCAACAAATTACTTCGAGAAGGGTTTCCTCTGCTCAAAACAATTTTTTTGTAATTATTTTATTGTTTTATTTTACTCTATATGAAATACCTGAATTTACCAAGAATTTCGTGCTTAGGTGTCTGATATTTTAAAAGCAGATGTTACACAGTACGCAAGCAACTTTTTTACCAAAACCTTTTTCACTGAGTAGCATTTTTGACAGCTACTTTTACTCAAGTAAAGGTACTGCTATTATTACTTGAGTACAACTTTTGTGTACTCTACCCACATTTGTTTGTATTTTGCATCAAGGTAAAGTATTAGCAACATTGTTTTTTTCATTGTAAACACAAAACCCTGACCAAAACACTTTATGCCTTGTTTCAGTTAAGTTTATATAAAACATGCATTTCATCACATTCACCTGTAAACCTTCTTATGTTTCTTTTGAGGAATCCAGTCCAACTGATTATTCACAAGTTTCTGAGGAGAGCAGGGAGAGGAGCAGGTAGAGGGACACCAGGGTCAGCGAGCTCGGTGCACCTGCTGCATTTGCCGACTGATGCCCTCAGACCTGGAAAATAAGTACTGTAGACAGGATCCAGAAGGGTGTCTGAGCAGACGTGCTCCTTTTAACTTGTTCTTCTTGGATGAAGGAATCTTGCGTTTGGCTCGGCCGACGTGGAGTGACGTGGTGGCTCTGCGTGACAGCCAAGAATCTGGATCTGGTAACCTGGAGTAGGCCTATCGTTACTCTGCCTACAGAGTATTTAGCAACATGGACGTCTTGGCGCAGACAATCAGCTTGTGATTTTCTTCACGCTGTGTATGGAGGATCAGGGACAAAACCCCCGACCCATTTGTGGTTTACGTTGGTTTTAAAGAAGTCCCGTTCCACAGAAACCAACATGAAACTCATGACCAACTCAGAAATACTATTTACTTTTATTGTTATTGTAGCAAAACATTCTTGCATATTTGTATTTGTCATAATTACATGCATAAATTTGCTGTGTTCAGCTTAGAATGTTATCAGCTTTTGCTAGGGGATCACTTATCAAGTCAGGAAAAGGATAAAATAAAGAAATTATAATTATGTCATTTTCTTCCACCAAAATGGAGAAGACATTTGGGGGCGACTGTGGCTCAGTGGTAGAGTAGTTGGCTTGCAATCATAAGTTCAATTCCAGCTTCCTCCAGTCACATGTCGATGTGCCCCTGGGCAAGGCACTTAACCCCCAAATTCTACATTGTCCTACCGAGCCATGTTCGATGCGAGTGTGAATTGGTAAATGCGGCTTCAATGTAAAGCGCTTTGAGTGGTCAGTAAGACTAGAAAAGCGCTATATAAGTTCAGTCCATTTACCATTTATCATCATTATCTCTCCTCTGCATTGCGGTGTCAGCACCAATTCAGCTGTAGGGGGTCATCTGGCTGAATGCTTCTTTTTGGGAGTCCCCCGGCAGAGCTGAGAGCTGTTCACATGCACTGGAAGGTGGTTATGGTGTTTGTAGTCTAATGCACCAAGGAATGTCCTGGCTTCATAGACGCCATATGAGAAAGCAAAGCGTTTCCCCGCGTACATCAAGATGTTTTTTCTGGGAAGACTCAACCTTAGAAGTGGTCCTGCAAAGAGACAAACAAAATAAAAAATGCAATGTCTGTAGAGCAAATAAAATCCACCATAGTGATATATAATTTTGTGGTAGGGATCATGCAACGATACAGATGCTAGTATTGGGGCGACATGGTTCTAATTTCAGCCAGAGCAAAAACTACAAACTGTCTTGGTGTTCATTCTCTTTTTTTTTGTGGTAGAAGTATCCAGTAAATTATTTTAGAAAAATTACAAGAAAAAAAAATCGTAATTATAAAACATATGAGATTAGAGATAAATAATCTTAAATCATGTAGGTCTAAAGCTCCTTTTCCATCAAACTCAATTCTGGTCCTAAAAACAGCAGAATATAATAATATAGGAGCAAAATATGACAATACATACTGACATATACACATAGAATTTCAGAAAGAATAATTTGTTACTTATACACTTGTTTTCAAAACTATTGGATCATCTAAAGCTTCATCCTGTTGATCCATTGAGTTGATGCTACACAGAAAAAAAGCCTATAGCCTACATAAATTACAAAAACAGAGTAACTGTTCATCAAACAGGAACCTATTTATTTTTTGTGATGAGGAGAACAATAACCAGGAACAGGAGTTGCATTTTGTTTACTTTATAATTACCTATCAGACTCCTATACAGTAGTTCTACAAAGTTTAGATACTCCGGTAAAGTTAGAACTTTGTTTTACTCATAATCCCAACAAATTAGCTAAACAATGCTCAGCTGTGAGCACGACAGACAGGCAGCCTAAAACATGTTCCTAATACTGACGAAGTACACAAACCACCGCTTTGAACGCGTCCACTCTTTCCCCCCCCACGTATTTAGTAAAGATTTCTTACCTTTAAAGCAAACATGACGCCAGCTGCAGGTCTTTTCTCATACCGAGAGATTCAGCGTTCTTCTCTCAAACGCCGCCCGCACCGATGTTTACTCTGGCTCTTTGCCTACACCGATCCGACTCGTGTTTCTCCCTCTTTGTAGCGCTGGAATTAACTCTTGGTTATCTTGGGCTGGAGTGTTGGTGGTGCTTGAAGCAGCTCTCTTCTTGTTCTCGGCAGAATCCATGCTTCCAACGCTATCCCTGCTACAGTTTTAGCTGCAGGAAGCGATAGAACGTGAACGCGCATGACGTCGTCACACATTAGGAAGCGCACTTTTTCGACCCGAGCAGTAACAAAAAATTATTAATAAAGTTATTTTACAGGCATATAGAAGCAACCACGGTGAAAAGCCCAGGGCTCTTTTTACTGACCAGGACATTGCTGGATTATGTATGAGGAAGAAATTTTGCAGCTCTATACATTTATTTGCTGTTAAACTTCCTCAGAGTCCCTTTAAGGTTGTTAGAACATTATCTTAAGCTGAGCATAACATTGCTGTAACATTAATGTTAACATGGCGTTGCTTTAACGTTAGCATAACACTGCTGCAACATTATCTTAAAGTTAGCATGGCGTTGATGGAATGCTATCATAACATTGTTGGAAGGTTACCTTAATGTTAGCGTAACATTGCCCTATATTAAGTTTAGTATAAAGTTCAGGAACCTTCGTTTCCCAAAAATTATAATAACAAAAAACATTCAAATAACGTTTATTTTCAAAATTTCAAGATAACTTTGTCTACACAAACATGTTTCTAGCGTCTCTACACATTTACAGAAGAGTTGAAATACTTCTAAAAACAAAACAAACAAAAAAATAAAAAAATTACATTTTCATAAAAAATAAAACTGGTGCCAAACTAGCACTGTGGTGGTCCAGCCTGTGTTCCACTCTGCTCAGGTCCTGTCTGGGAAGTAGTCTCCCCACGATCTGTCTGTAAAGTGAACAGATTGACAGTTACCAGAAGTGTCACTAGGCCCTCTTTAGGGGCGCTTCAGCCCCTCTAAACTACGCATAGTGCCCCTACACAAATTTGGGTTTGCTTCAGTCTTGTTACCAGAATTCAGAGAGTTCATCTTCACTCCACAGCTGTGCGAGCAGAGTTTATGTTAGAAAAAGACGACATGGTGTGTGTGTGTGCATCTAAGTCTCATTGGTCTGTCACTGCTCCTCCATGTCAGAATGTTTCAGATGGCCAATCAAATCAAAGAAGGTGGGCTCTATGTTCACATAAGCTGCTCTGCATGAATTTTACCAAAACAAACTAACGCTTCAATGTATGTAAATGTGCAAGATAAGATGTAAATAGCTAAATGCAACATCTCAGAATCGACATTTTTTAACGTCATAAATGTTTAATAAACGACAAAAACAATACCATTATACCATTTTACAATGTGTGGGAGCTCAATGTCTAATTGCACAAAGAACTACTGGTTTTGAACTGTTATATGAAGTTATATACAGCCTGTAATTTGATAATGCTATAAACGCAAAGGTGAAAAGAAAGCATTCAATAAATATTTTTTTCTTCTGTGTGTGTGTGGGAATAAATCCAATCACCCCAGTGACACATTTAAGTTTCACTTTCCTTGATCAGTGACAGACAAATGGTATCTTGGCGGCAGTAATTACTTAACAATGTCCCCTTTGCAACCTGTTGCTGTTATTGCCCATTCTGTAGGGAGAAACTTCAACTTGAATTTACAGTTCAGAGTTCTACAATATAATGGGTACCTGCAGCTAATCTGCTGTTTTAGATGAATAAAATTATGCATAAATTAAACTCCCTGGTTACTGGAGGAGATTTTGTTAATGCAGGGGGTTAAGACTTGGGAGTGATAAAATATTGTTTTAAAGTTTTGTTTAAGACTCCCAAAGAGGATCATGTTGATATAAAGGATAATTGTTTTGGTGGAAAGAGCAGCTGTGGTGCTAGTCAATCGGGGGGAGGTTACTTCTGCTTGATGCAAATTTCCAACCTGGCATCAGCCAGATCTGTGTGTAGCCCCGCCCCGTATCCTGCCTATACATTTCGATCTGGAATCTCGGCAACAGAAACCATCTGAAAGCGGGAGTCCCATCTGCTAGAATACTTTGAGCTGATTAGAGGACGCGCAAGCTAGCGCCCGCCTGGCATTGGCTTCTACGTGAGCGTCAACTGCCGCAGCTATGTTTTAGCTGGGCAGTTGATATTATTGCAACTGAACTCCTGCCCCAAAGCACAATGCTGACAAACGATTGGCCTGGTCAAATATGGGTCAGAGGTCTGACGGTTTTGATTGGAGCGGTCCAAGATGTATTCTCTTGAGTTTGGAAAATTCCAAATCTCAGGAAAATACATCTTGTAGAGCAAGGTCATCAAATTTCAATTCCAATAAATAAAGTCGCACCGATAAATGTTTGTACTACAACGGCCAATTATTTAATCATAGATTCAATTCAGTTTATTTATATAGCGCCGTTTCACAACAGATGTCATCTCAAGGCACATTACAAGAAGAGTTATTACAATACAATGTTTAATTTAGAAATTAGAGAACCACAGAAGATTGCGTCGTGTAATTCTCAGCAATCCCTCACACTGAGCAAGCATGAAGCGACAGTGGAAAGGAAAAACTCCCTTTTAACAGGAAGAAACCTCCGGCAGAACCAGGCTCAGCACAAGCGGTCATCTGCTGAGACCGTCTGTGGTTTGGAGAATACAGAACAGAGATACAGAACAGAGATACAGAACAGAGACACAGAAAGAACAACATAACTGATGCAGAAGTTTGTTGCAGGATGTGGAGAACTTTCCATCACTGCAATGCCATCTTAGTCAGGGTCGTCAAGCAGGGCGGGTCAGGAGCACCTACTTTAGGAAGAGACTAAGAGAAAACAGGTTAGCGCTTGAACTGACAGCACATCATGCAGTTGGGGAGAAGTAGGAGAGAAAGTAGAGAAAGTAGGAACAGACCCTAATAATGTCCTCCAACAGCCTAGCCTAAAGCAGCATAGCTACTAACATTAACCTGTCTCCTAGCTACTAGGAGACCTAGCTACTAACACTTTCTACCTGGCTTACATTAACCTATCTATACCTAGCTACTCTACCTCTTCCTATCCCTTCCTAGCTTTTGACACTCTATCTGGCTACTAACATTAACCTGTCTCCTAGCTACTAGGAAACCTAGCTACTAACACTCTCTACCTGGCTTACATTAATCTATCTCTACCTAGCTACTCTACCTCTTCCTATCCCTTCCTAGCTTTTGACACTCTATCTGGCTACTAACATTAACCTGTCTCTTCCTAGCTAACTGTCTAACCTGTCTCTAACTACCTATTAACATGTCTCTATCTGTAAGCTTTGTCAAAGAGGAATGTTTTAAGCCTAGTTTTAAAGATAGACAAATTGTCTGCTTCACGAACCAACCCTGGGAGCTGGTTCCATAGGAGGGGAGTCTGATAGCTGAAAGATCTGCCACCCATTCTACTTTTAGAAATCCTAGGAACTACCAGTAGACCTGCAGTCTGAGAGCGAAGGGCCCTGCCAGGAACATATGGAACAATCAGGTCTCTTATGTATGATGGAGCTAGATTATTAAGTGCTTTGTATGTCAGAAGGAGGATCTTGAATTCAATTCTAGATCTCACTGGGAGCCAGTGAAGAGAAGCTAAAACAGGGGAAATGTGATCTCTTGTTTTAATATTCATCAGAATCCTAGCAGCAGCATTTTGGACTAACTGAAGACTTAATTGTTTTCTGTTGACTACCTGATGATAAAGAGTTACAGCAATCCAGCCTTGAAGTAACAAGGGCATGGACTAGTTTTTCAGCATCACTCCTGGACAGGATGGGTCTAATTTTTGCAATATTCCTAAGGTGAAAAAAGGAAATCCTTGAGACTTCTGTAATATGAGATCTAAATGACATATCTTGGTCAAAAATAACACCGAGGTTCTTTGCTTTATTACTGGAGGCTAATTTAATGTCGTCCAGGTGAAGAGGTTGACTAAGTAGTTTCTTTTTCAGAGCTTCTGGTCCAAAGACGACAACTTCTGTTTTATCAGAATTCAGAAGCAAGAAGTTTAGAGTAATCCAAATTTGTATGTCTTCAAGACATGCCTGTAGTCTACCTAACTGATTGGATTCATCAGGATTTATGGATAGATACAGCTGTGTATCATCTGCGTAACTATGGAAATTTATCCCATGCTGCCTAATTATTTTACCAATAGGAAGCATATATATAGTAAAAAGAATCGGCCCAAGCACTGAACCCTGTGGTACTCCGCATGTAACTATTGAGGTTGAGAAAGATTTATCATTTACCTGAACAAACTGAAATCTGTTAAACAAATAAGATTTAAACCAGGCTAGTGCTGTTCCTATTATACCGACACTTTGAAGCCTTTCTATGAGAATATTGTGATCAACAGTGTCAAAGGCAACACTGAGATCTAACAGGACCAGAATGGTCACCAGTCCATTGTCTGAGGCTATGAGAATATCATTAGTAACCTTCATCAGAGCTGTTTCGGTGCTATGATGAGCTCTAAAGCCTTACTGAAACGTCTCAAACAGCTCATTATTGTTTAAATGCTCACATATCTGGTGTGCCACTATTTTCTCAAGATTTTAGATAAGAAGGGAAGATTAGATGCCGGTCTATAGTTAATTAAGTCGTTTTGATCAAGAGATGGTTTCTTAAGTAGAGGTTTAATAACAGCAATCTTAAACTCCTGTGGTACATTTCCATTGATTAAGGATAGATTCATTATATCTAAAATTGGAGCAGTGTTTTAAAAACTTGTAAATTGTGTTTGCTTTTTCTCTTCATTCTGCTTCATCCGAATCCTGCTCACTGAAAGCAGTATGCTGACTAGAGTGATGATAAATGAATAGGAATGATAAATGAAATTATTCCTATTCAATGATAAATGAATAGGAATAATTTCATGGCATGTTGATTTATAATCTTTTGGATTTTTTTTTGTTTTCTGTTTTGATATGAGAGGAGTGGGTCTTTCACATCATGATGCATGCAGTGTACCGGCAACATCTTGACAGGTAGATTCGGGATAATGTTAGTGGCCCACTGCAGCGCTTTATTATACATTTTTGTGCTAATGAGATGATTAGCTGACTCCTAAAGCCCTATTCTGACCCGAACCATGGATAATGATAGAAATTAAGCCTGGGCAAAGATCCTCAGCTCTAGTGCTGACTGAAGGCTTCGGAGTCTGTGAGCTGCATCCAATGTCACCAGAAAAGGAGCTTCAAGCGTTTAATGCACGATTTTGTTTCCTTTTTTGCTTTTTAAATAAGGCGGCGGATCAGGGACGATCTGAAATCCCCACCTGTCCCCCACCACATACGTGCCCATGAGTGGGTATACATGTGCCTGGGATTTCCCCGATATCAGTGGGTCCTCTGTAACAGGTAAAGAAGGAGTTTTATCTCTCTTTCAGCGACTGATGA
Organism: Apricaphanius iberus; assembly: GCA_028564705.1. Classification (NCBI taxonomy): domain Eukaryota; kingdom Metazoa; phylum Chordata; class Actinopteri; order Cyprinodontiformes; family Aphaniidae; genus Apricaphanius; species Apricaphanius iberus. The sequence continues at coordinate 486,352 of JAPXFQ010000231.1, forward strand.
TGATGATTAGAGAGCTGCATTGGAGCCCTAGGCCCGAGGGTCCCGACCATTCACTTACTTTTTTTAAACTTGCTAATTGAAGAACTGTGTTGTGTTTAAATGGAAACACTTGATTGCAGCCACAGCTGTTCTGTCCCACACTAGCACCTCCCTTTTGTAAGCCTACCTCCGATTTGTGCAACTTCCCGACTTCCACCACAAACATGGAGGACATGAAGATTGAAAATGGCGAATTGAAGGGGGTCAACAACACCAAAGGGAAAAGCTTGTTTCTAGAATAAGTTTAATCTTATTACAAACCTTCAAGTTGAGCCAACCATTTTTTTTCAGTGTGTTGTATGCAAAGCTGTCATCCATCCATCCATCATCTTCCGCTTATCTGGGGTCGGGTCGCGGGGGCAGTAGCCTAAGCAAAGAGACCCAGACTTCCCTCTTCCCGGCTACTTGGGCCAGCTTGGAGACATAATCCCTCCAGCAAGTCCTGGGTCTGCCCCTGGGTCTCCTCCCGGTGGGACGTGCCCACCGGGAGGAGGCTCAGGTATCCTGACCAGATACCTGAGCCACCTCAACTGGCTCCTCTCGATGTGGAGGAGCAGCGGCTCTACTCTGAGCCCCCTCCGGATGACCGAGCTTCTCGCCCTATCTCTAAGGGAGAGCCCAGCGACCCTAGGAAACTAATTTCAGCCGCCTGTATCCGCATTCTCGTTCTTTCGGTCACCACCCAGCGTTCGTGACCATAGATGAGGGTAGGAACGTAGATTGACCGGTAAATTGAGAGCTTTGCCTTTCGGCTCAGCTCTCTCTTCACCACGACAGACCGGTACAGCGCCCGCATAACTGCAGACGCCTTACCAATCCGTCCATCGATCTCCCGCTCCATTTTTCCCTCATTCCTGAACAATACCCCCAGATACCTAAACTCATCCCCGACCAGGAGAAGGCACTCTACCCTTTTCCGGCTCAAGACCATGGTCTCAGATTTGGAGGTGCTTATCCTCATCCCAGGGCAACCTTGGCGGAGTCCAGCTCTCACTGGAAATGAGTCTGACTTACTGCCGGCAATGCGAACCAGACTCTGACACCGTTCGTACAGGGACCTAACAGCCCGTATCAATGGGCCTGGTACCCCATTCTCCCGGAGTACCCCCCACAGGACACCCTGGGGGACACGGTCGAACGCCTTCTCCAGGTCCACAAAGCACATGTAGACCGGTTGGGCGAACTCCCACGCACCCTCCAGGACCCTGCAGAGGGTGTTCCACGGTGTAACAGCTCCAGTGTTCCACGGCCAGGACGAAAACCGCATTGTTCCTCCTGAATCCGAGGTTCGACTATCCGTCCGACCCTCCTCTCCAGAATCCCCGAATACAAAGCTGTCATATGACAGCAATAAGAATGGGTTTATCACATCTCCAGTGACATTTTGAATGATCATGTGGTGGATTCAACAGAGCCCCTAATTTAACCTGCTATTTTATGTTCACTTTGATCTGTGAGAAACCATTTGTTTATTCACAGAAAATTAGAATGCTGTTTTTCAGAGCAGCAGATTCAATTTACGAACACACCCAATGACTATAGCGTTCTATCACGCTAAAACATTGTTATGGGAGGTTTAAAAAAAGTCGGGCTTGATACGAGTTAGCCTGAGAATTCTGAAACCTGTCGGACCGGCCCGGAATGGCGCTCCAGCCACTCGGGCCAGGGCCAGGCTCGGGCGCAGATAATACGCCTGTGCTGGGCACTAATGATGATGCTGTTGGTGTGACATTGTTCACTAAAGTCTGTCCCAGCAGGTCGACCAGAGCAGGCTTTCTTATTTTTTTGGGTTGGATGGTGTCACATTGTTGTTACATTCAGTTGTCTTTCGTGAGCTCATCGCGCATTACATTTATCCTACTGTCGACAATACTATGTCTGTACACACCAATGTCCCCACACCCATGTGTGTGCGAGCATGCATGTGTAAATAAGGTTTCCTCATTCGATTGATTGATAGCTGGTGTAAGGAGCCGTCAATCCGTCCTACAGGAATTGACGCAGACATGAAGGAGGTCAGACACGTATACATCCAGAGCCACCCAGAGCGCAGGGGCCACAAGCGGACCAGCACAGGGCCGACAGCCAACCAAGAGAGGAACAGATGGAAGCACCAGGGGAACACCCAGGAGCCGCAATGCTGGGGACCTGGAGGTCGCAGGGACGAGCCCACAGGCTCAGCCGGTAACCTGCTATGCCAGGGAAGGCCTGGCCCATGCCATGGGGGATCAGAGGCGGCCCGCCCCCCAGCAGGGCCCTGACCAGGGATCGGCCGACAAGGGTACCCCGCCACAGCTGCAAGACAGGAGGGACCCACAGCCAGACGACAGACGCCACCGCCAACCCGGGCAGGAGGGACCCACAGCCAGACGACAGACGCCACCGCCCCCCCGTGGCCAGCCAGCCTCTGGACACCCAGATGTACCAGCTCCAGATCCCACCCCACGCAGAGCGGCGAGACCAGGGACCTAGCCAATGCCAGACAACTCCTCCAAATGAACTGACCAGGCAGCAGAGCCCACAGAACCAGCAGGAGGACTGGGCGCCAGACGTGGTCCCCAACAACTCACTGAATGGCACCGAACTATCCGTCAACCTCGGCACCACCATAAGAAGTGCCCAAGTCAATCCAAGGACGACATCGGCCTGAAACATCCGCTGCCCGACACACCGGCCCACCCAGGACCAGGACAGGGACAGGGAGACCGCCAAAGTGCCCACCATGGCAAGAGTAGCCCACCAGCCCATTTCCCCAACCAGACGTCCTGTTATTCCCCCCGGCTCCAACCCCTGATGGTCGAGCGAATAAGGGCGACAAGACAATTCAATTCAAATTCAAAATTCAATTCAATTCAATTCAATTCAAAAATACTTTATTGATCCCAGAGGGAAATTAAGTGTTGTTGTAGCTCATTAATTAATTAATTTTTCAAGGAGTTGTTGTAGACCATGATGGCTGGGAGGAGAAAGGATTTCCTGTAGCGGTCTGTGTTGCAGCGAAAGTGAAGAAGCCTCCGACTGAAGATACTCTGTTGCTGTAGGACTGTCTCCTACCCTCCTGCTCAGGGTTGTCCATGATCTTTTTAATTTTATGAAGAATCCTTCTTTCCATCACTATCTCCAGTTGTTCCACAGTCGTCCCCATAACAGAACCAGTCTTCTTTATCAGGTTATCAAGCCGTTTTGAGTCCCTGACTCTGATGCTGTTACCCCAACAGATGATGGACGAAGAGATGAAACTCTCCACCACAGACTTGTAGAAGATTTGCAGAATATTGCTGCAAACCTTGAAGGACCTCAGCTTCCTCAGAAAGTAGAGTCTGCTCTGTCCCTTTTTGTAGACGGCTTCACTGTTGATTCTCCAGTCCAGTCTATTGTCCAGGTAAACTCTGAGGTATTTGTACTCCTCAACCACCTCCACTTCTTCTCCCATGATGGAGACTGTCTTTGACTTGTTTCTGTTTCTTCTGAAATCTACAATCATCTCCTTTGTTTTGTTCACATTCAAGCTAAGATGATTGTTTCCACACCATGCCACAAAGCTTCTCACCAGCTCTCTGTATCCAGCTTCTTCACCATCTCTGATACACCCGACAATTGTAGAGTCGTCTGAGTATTTCTGCAGATGACAGGTCTCAGTCTTATACTGGAAGTCTGAGGTGTACAGAGTGAAAAGGAATGGTGAGAGTACAGTGCCTTGTGGTGCTCCTGTGCTGCTGACCAGCCGGTTTGACCCACAATCCTTCAGTCTCCCAAACTGTGGTCTGTTTGTCAGGTAGTGATTGATCCAGCTGATGGTTGAGGCCTCCACCTGTGTTTTCAGGAGTTTCTGACAAAGTAAATCAGGCTGAAATATGTTAAATGCACTGGAGAAATAAAAGAACATGATTCTCACAGTGCTGCCTGCTTTGTCCAGATGACAGTGGGTTGGTTGAAGCAGGGAATCCATGAAGGATGGTTGCTTGGTTTCCAGAAGGGAGTTGATGGGGGGGTGGGGGGGTTGAACAAACTTTAGATACTATATTTGTGTCTTTGGGGTGAAAATAAGCTCCCAACACCTTTAACAAGTGATCAGCAGCTTGATTCTGATCTACACCTGTTCGCAAATAGTTTGTTGTGCTTAAGTACTGACGAGCTGCGGGTAAGGGGATACAAATAGCTGTTAAGCACATTCATGTTATCAGGCGCATATATGCATATGTACATTGGTCATGGAGACACAGGTGCAGCTCGTGTCTCCATCCTGCGGTAGAGGAAAAGCCAGGTTCATTATCCCACCTGGAGCAGTGCACTCCATGGGGCGCATACCATATAATGCAAAAGCAGAGTGTCGGTGCCCAACAGCCCTATGCAAAATATCTGTTTCACAAATGCAGCAAATCGTCTCCCTTTGATTGTTAATGAAGTACCTGTTATTGATTAGCATTTTTATAGTTTTGTGTAAACGAAATTACAGGAAAAAAGCGTTAATTTAAACTTAACACGCTATTTTGTCAAATATTTTTAAAGGATCACTGTGAGTCGGCACAAACAATATTATAAGAACACCAAAGACACTGATTTATGCCAGAATAATGTGTCACTTTTATTACCCACACAATATACCGTATCAGCAGCAAAAGCAAAACCATGCTTCATCAAACAGGCATTAAGTTTTCATCACAGCATCTCCCCTTTGACACTTGAGAGTGGAGAGCCAGTCACCTCTCGGTCAGACCTGTTAAATTAACGCGAGCCAGGCGATCGTGCACGAATCCCACAGCAGACTCTCATCATTTTTTTCTCCAATTATACACATGCGTGAAGAATGATGCAGGTCAAACCCCACTCTCAGGCCCTCCTCGCTTATCAGTTTGTCTGGTTTTGAAAAAACATGTTTTCGAAACCAGAGACCCTAGCAGTTTCATGAGAGCAGTCTCCTAGAGATACCAACCCCTCAATCAATCATTCCACCCTCTGCCTCGAGTCACCGTGTTAGAAATCATCCCCACTCTAAGGCATGCAGATAGTGTCCATTCTAATACGAACCTTCTCATGGTATAGTAGCATTAAAAGCAAGTGCATAAATTCTTATAAGCGTGATACAGATCAATATACAGATTAATAGCAGAATGGGTGGTGTCATGACTTTTGTCCCACCAATTGATGTCAGCTGAGGATTCTACCAGTTTTGCCGCACATCATACTTCCACTCACACAATGCATTAAGACTCTTTCAGGCATGGATTGGTATATCCTTGTCTTTAGCATGCACACACTTCCCCCATCTGTTGAGTCACATCCAGTAAGATCATAAGTTTGATTAGGATGTGGGTCTAACCATTCTCCTAAAAAGTCTATTCAGTCTTTTAATATCTTTGCTTCCCGTTGAAGCCCCTCTGTGGGAGCGATATAACATAGCTGATCAGTGTGGAGTGCTCCTGGTTTTAGCTTACCAGCTTTAACAGGGCTTATCAGTGTGGAGTGCTCCTGGTTTTATCCTTCCACCTTTTCTTTCAGCTGGTATAAAATATTCCCTCTTTGGAAAGGTAATTACTTCATTAATTAACCATTTCCCCCCATACCACCTATTTCTTCTGGGTGAGTTAATCCCCGACTCCAGTGGCTTCAGCTTTTAGCTTGGTCAAAACCTTCCTCACCCTCTTTAGGTAACCATGTCCACTGGTCGCAGCTCGTGTCCCAGATGGGACCCACGATGACATCAGGAGACGGCAGAGGAACGTCCTCACTACCTGAACAGCACAGACGGCAGGGCCTCCAGTGCCCCATAAGACGATACCACGCCGCCTTGGGCCAGCAGATGTCCTCTCGTTGGCCATCACCGATCACATCCAGGAGTTGGCTCACACTCATCTGTTGACCTGCACACAACAATCATACTCAACATACACCTATATTAGTGTTCTCTAGGGTAACACTTGGTTACCGGTACATGCACCCATCTCCTGGGTACATAACTGTGACAATGCTGTCATCACCCTGGGCTATAATTTCCCCAGCCCTGGCTGGTCCATTTTGCTGTTTGACCAAGACTTTGGCTCCAATTTTGTCCGGTCCAGCTAGTGGTTGACCTTCCACCTGCTTGGGTGTGTCAGTTTCCACCATGGTTTCATCACTATAAGGGGAGATGACTAATGGGGCAATTTTGTCCCCACCCTGTAACACTATAGTGGCACGGCACCCATGTTTTCACAAAGCAATTTAATGGTGCCCACTGTAGAGATTTAACCCCTTCAAAGCCAGTCCTGCTTTAGCATGGACATGACCATACATTTTGGGTGGACATTGTATACCAATTCCCAGATCCACTGCAGTTCTCTGTCCAGGTATTAATATGACTGCCTCTGGAACCCTTAGCTCGAACCCAACAGAGCCAGGTGTAGTTCTGCTTGGCAGTTCTCCATTAGGGTGTATTTTCCATTTTGATGGGTTTTGTTATTTCAGTGGTGTTGTTGACATTCAGCATTCTATTTATTGGTGTCACGCCCTGTCCAATCGGTCTGTTGTCAGTTTTCAACACCAGCGTGTCCAATCTTTCTCCATCTGTTAAGGGAATTATCAGGACTGTCTTTCTTCAATGTGCCCTTTAATATACCATTCATTCGTTATGATATGACACATGATAAATCCATTCCACATTGTGATCCTGTGACCATTCTTTGATTTGATTCCCTGTGAAATAGGTACCATTATCTGTTTGTATTTGTAATGGTAGACCATAGTACATCACAACATTTTTTCAAACATTTCAGAGTTGCATGCTGATTTGCATATTTGCAGGGGAATGTGACCAACACACCTGAATAGGTGTCAACAGCTGTACAGATGTACCTGCACCCCTGTGACCATGACAATGGTCCAACAAAATCCTGCTTTCCCCCTGTGAATCTGACCTTGCACTTCCTCTGTCCAGCTTTCCACTTAGCTGAGCCATCTGTAAAGTGTCAGCAACAACTTCCTCCTTCTCAGGAACATCAGCTACCTGTTCATGCATTACTGACACACCTTTTACCCCTGCTTTCACCCTTTCAGAGATGTACCACTTCCATTTAATTACACTGGCTTCCTGTGCTGTACCAATACTGAAAACTAGGGATTTTCGGGATTAGCTTTTCTACCCATATCCGATATAGCCTAATTCATAATTTCCGATACCAATATGTAGGGACCCTCCCTCATAAAAAACAAAAACCACTAAACCCTTTTAGGTAACCACAATGAAATATCTTGTATCATGCATGCTTGAGTTTTAAAAATTTAGAAAATGTAATAAGTACTAGAATTTTAGTTAGGCAATTGAAAAAGGCGCCATTTTTATTTTGTCTTCAAAAGTAGCTGGAACATTTTCTCACACAGAAAGTAGTGACAAAGGCCCACCACTCAGGACAAATTTCTAATTTTAGAAAATGTAAACAACATTATAGACGGTCAAGGTTGGCCCAGAAGAAGCCTTTTGATATATTGAAAGTTGTCTCAAACAAATAATATCTCAAAAAACTAAACCTCAAATCTGCCATATTTTTACATTCTGAGAGAGAAAAGAAGCAGCTGAAGAGTTTAATATATAATATGTGTATGGTGTGAAAAACTCATCTTATTAAAAAAATAAAAAACGATACTGATAATTTCCAATATTACATGTTAATGCCAATATCGGCTGATAATGACTTCAGGCCGATAATATCGGACATCCCTACTTAAAACCCAGCTTAAAATGGGAATTGCAGGCCTCATGATGATGTCATGACCTCAGCACCTCATCCACTGATGACTACCTTTAGACACTTACTGTTCCCTCCTATCACAATGCATATCGTTCTATATTTTTTTTTAATGTCTCTCTGCCGGTTTTACACACAGCATCTCAGCAGTTTGCACTGGAATTCATCCCTGCTTTTCAATTGCTAGGGGAAAATCAACTTAGCCATTGACGGGCTCTACTCTCTTCAAGGCAATACTTCTCAACTCTGCATCCCTTAGGCAGAGGAATTTCTTTCAGCCACAACCCGGCCACCAAGAGGTGGACAGAGGAGCAGTTATTAACGCCTTTATTCACAAATGCTGCTTCAAACATGTCATCTCTGGTTAGACGGAGGAATCCAGTCACCCACACCATCATATACACAGGTGACTCGAGGACACCAAAAAGATTTTATCCATCACATGCACACACAAAATAGAAAGGCTGATAAAGAACAGTAAATTGCTTTATTTATATGCATAAGAAAATGCTCATATGCAAAGTAAGAATCCCGTGTTTATCAATATAAAATAAAGTGTCTAAGCATTCATAGGAAGGAGTTCATTATAGGCCCATTAAAAAGACAAAAGATAGTTTGACTGAGTACAATTTCTATCTTCAACTATGTCAATAAAATTGATTAAATGAAATAAGCAATACAAATGCACATCGTTATTGGGTGATTTCTCAGTAGAAGATTTTTAGCTGAACACAGAGTTGCAGAACAATCTAACCAACTAATTTGCGGAGATACAAATTATTATTACAAAGCATACTTCTATACATTACTCTTTCCAGAAGACATCTTTGATTTTAAATTGTCCATAGCAAATGTGTTCTATCAACTGCCAGGCCATAAACCACTTGGAATTTTTGCAGAACAGCTCTTTAAGTCTCATTGCCATGCCAATCAAACGTCCTGCTGCTTTGTTTAGTAATAATGTTTGCTGGAATACATAAATTTAAACAAAGTGTGTGGTCGTCAAAATAAATTTTTTATTATGTATTTAGTTAAAACTTTTAAAGGAAATGGTGTACTTTCATTCTGCACACCTCTAAACTCTAGAGGTATTATTTTTAATAAAAATAAATACCAAATTCAACCTTTAAGCATGCAGAGGGTGCATGATCTTAATTATAGTGCTGAGTAGCGCAGCAGCCAATCACATTAAACCTCATTGTTAATTTTGGTTTTAGGTTAGTTATTTCCCACGGATGTATTTTTTTCTAAGTTTTGTCAAGGTAATATATTTGCAAGAAGCACAGAAATACTGAAGTTTGCTTGGGATACTTTACATATGTATGTCTATTTAGAAGCTACCAGCAGTGAAGGACACTGACGCGGTAGACCACTGGTCACTAGAATGCACAGCACGGCACTTCCAGGGAGTGTTTTTAAACCGAGGGTGCTTTAAACATTTAATATAGCCACTAATTCATTCAGGATACGTCAGTGCTGTCAGAGTAAAAACAGGGTAAACAGCTGCATTAGTGACAGACAGGAGGGGTTTCCCTGCTCAGACTGAAGCTGGAGGTGTCTGAATGTGTTGGGCCTTCAAAGTTTCCCTCAAAAGCACAGAGGTCGCTGCATGCACACTTCTTATTCCCCCATTACACCATCTCTTTGTAGGATATTTTAACGGGCCTAGCCCCTTACCTCAGTTCTTTCATAAATTGTGTTGATTCTGGCAACATTACTCAAGTATTGTCAACGCAAAACTCAATTTGCAGTCCAATAGAACAATAATATGCACAAGTCTCCGTACAATTAACTGTGATGATCCGATTATAATAAACTACACAGATACATTAGGCCAAATTGATTATAATATAATGCCCAATGTTATTACATTTTCAAGAAAATACATGGGCTTTAAGTGCATTTTGTAATAATTGTCTCAAAATGTATTACATAATCTGGCAGTTTATTACAAAATGCAGCTTTATTACAAAATGAAGGGACAATTTTATTACATGTTAGACATTTATTACATAATAGGGAGTTATTACATGATACAGCTTAACAACTTAAGCAATGAAGCCAGATTTTCCTGTGACGTTGCTTTGCTTAGATTCTGTCTTCCGCAATTCATTTGTCTTCTTCTGGTAGAATAGACCCATCCTTTAGAATGAGTAGAATAGTTCATTTAGACTAGATTAAATATTTTGTGTTTTTTTGTGTGTGTATTTGATAAATGAATTCCTTAGACTTGACATCAGTCTTTGTGCTTACTTTAGTGTTTGTGTTTTAATACATCGGCCAAAAGAATCCTATCTTTCAGATGGACTGATTAGTCTGGTAATAATTAATATTATTTCTTATAAAGATTAAATGGACTATATCATGCTATTTTACAACTTTCAACTTCTGGGATAGACATATATATATATATACTAAAATGTTACCGTTGGTGTTTTACAGCATTAATTTTTCCTAAAATTTAACTTGTATTCTGTAGTTAATGTTGGACCATGAAGTAAAATGGCTCATTTCTCTGTCAACCCACTTCCTGCACCCCCAATCTCCCCCACTCACCCGCCCCACACACCCACCCACCCCCCTGTGCTCCGCTTCTCTTCCATGCAGAGCCGCAGCAGCTCGGACTGAGAGAAACAGTGCTGAAAAAGCAAATGTAATTTATATGTTGTTTTTTCTTCTATTTTTACAATTCATGGCCTGGAAAATAGCGGAAATGTGTTTTAAAGAAAAACATTGATTGACCATTGTGGCTATTTTGAGGAAGCTTAGGTCATTCAAGGTTTGCAGCAAGATGCTGCAAATCTTCTACAGTCTGTTGTTGAGTGTCATCTCTTCGTGCATCATCTGTTGGGGTAGCAGCATCAGGGCCAGGGACTTAAACCTGAATAACCTGACGAAGAAGGCTGTTTTTTGTTCTAGGTACGACTGTGGAACAACTGAAGATAATGACGCAAAGAAGGATTCTTCTTAAAATTAAAAAAATTATGGACAACCCTGAGCATCCTCTTCATGAGACTATCCTACAGCAACAGAGTAACTTCAGTCGGAGGCTTCTTCAGTTTCGCTGCAACACAGACCGCTACAGAAAATCCTTTCTCCCCACAGCCATCATCTACAACAACTGCTTGAAGAATTAATTAGTTATGAGCTACAACAACCCTTGATTTCCCTCTGGGAACAATAAAGAAATTTTGAAATTAATTCAAATTTCATGTTTCCTTGTCTTTGTTAACCCTAACCCTAAGAATATATCCTGACATAACCATAGTAGTTTCAGTTTTCAGACCAACTGTTTGAATCTACAAATATCAAATGGTATAATAATCAAGAATAGAGTTGGCACAAAATAACTAGTTTCTAATGAACAAAGCCAGCCTTTCATGCTTAATCACTAGGGGTAAGTTATAGGATTAGGAAGAGCATAATGGCAGGCGGGTGGTTGTAGCCCAGTGACCAGCCAGCGGCAAGCACAGCTACTGCTCTATCAACTGTAAGCAAAATTATGAGCACATGACTGCTGATAGGGGTGACAATAAAGCTTTTTTAAATTAATCTCACCATGTAACAGTAGAAATATCGATATTAATGTCAGACTTTGGAAAAAAAATAGCAAAAAAATATTTAATCAGGTCGAAGTTGAGTTTAAGCACCATATGATATGACTCCACATTAACGTTAGATATGCTACCTCAGGACAGCTTTATGGTGATGAAAATTAGCAAATGTAAATTCTATATGATATGTAAGTTTAATAATCATATAATGATCATATAAAACATCCTTCCATTCATCTATCATTATCTATGCACTATGCACAACTATGCACATCTATACACTTATCCTTGCAGAGTCGGGGGAGGCTCATCAGTCAAGAGGCGGAGTACAACCTGGATAGGTCGCCAGTCCATCACAAGGACAAATATAATTATGTACACTATGTCTGTATATAATTTTTTTATATGCTCTTATATCAGGGTTCACCTTACCATGTTTGACATGCATCAGAGTAATTATATCCCATAATTTACTGCTGTGAACCTGGGGCATTGTTTTAAAGCAACGATTTCCAGCAATGGAATGTAACTTGGTGAGTTCCACATTTGGTTCAGTCCTAATCTCCTCTAATCTCCTTTCTGTTTTCCACTTTTAGCCTCTTTTTTGTTGCTGTCTTTATTCTTCAAAGTCCTTCGTTTAGACCGTTCTCTCCTCAAGTATCCTTCATGTTCGGTTTCTCTTTTCTTCAGATAATCTCCTTTTTTCTACTTTTCTTTTTCTGCCCCACCACTGTTTTCTCCTTATCCTGCTCCCTCAAATAACTCTTTCATTTTAAAGTTTTAGTTCCATTTTTTTAACTTCTCACTCTTCTTTCATTTTTTTTCTTTACCCTCTTTTCATTTTGTGTCCCATAACCTCTCAAATTTGGTTAAAGCTAATTGCTCTCAGGAGGCTTTTCTCTCTGTTAGTCACGCTGCTCTCTATCATGTGATGACACTGTGGGAGCTTGTTATTTGGGGCCTGTGGACTGCTGCTCACGCTGCACACTAACCATTCCAGCTTCTCAAACGTAAATTTTTTTTGAGCCAGTGTGGCCACGCCTGCTATTACAGTTATGATAGACGCTGTTGCATAGACGGCATCTTTTTTCTACATTTTCCTGTGTTGAACCAGACACCAGAAGTCCTAAATGGCTGAAGAGATTTTAATTCCATCGTCAAGGAAAATTACTTCGGTAAGTTTGGGATTTATGTCATATGAGAAGCCTGGATAAATTGTTTAATGATGCTGTTTTAGAACAGCATCATTAAAGTAGGCATTGTAGTTCTGACTATTCCTGCTGATTCTTTTCTTTCATGGATTTAATTTAGGAGAAAATTAATAAAAAAAAATGTATCAATGCAAGAGACAAACTTTTGTTCTGATGGCACCAAAACACAAAACCAGACATTGGGTAAATGAATTGATATTTTGAGTGATACATACAGTAAGCCAAAAGGATTTTCATAGTAGTTTTATACGAATCCCTTGAGGACAGTAAAACATAGAGTGTAACTGAAAAGACCTCCTGCTTGGTCAATTTGGACAATTTTTAAGAAAGCATTTGCCAAATTTAAATAAATGCGCATATACTGAGCCCTTGTTTAAAAAAAATAGTTTGAAGTGAGCAAGTGTGCAGTTACACATAGGTTGCTGACAAACCTGCTGAGGGTGGATATGTTATCATTTATAGCGCACATACGTTATCAGTGATTTCTGTACTCCATTAGTGGAAAAACTATGGAAATGCTAAAAATTTAGAAAATTTTTTTCAGTGTGAAGGTGGTCATAAATATTTTAGGATTTACAGCTGTTTGATACTTTAAGCAGAGCAGAGGTTTTTTTTTTTCTGTGATAGTCTGCTATGTTTAGGCAGGTGTGAAAGCACAATCACAATTGTTTGCTCGTCTCCCCTCTCAAACATAAACACAAGTTTTTTTCTATTGTTAATCCACAGAGTTTAATATTGGTCCTACATTTGCAGCTATAAGAGTTTTAACTTGTCTGGGAAGGTTTTTGACAAAGCCTAGCATTTATCCAGTTGAACATTTCTAAGGTCATACTTTGATGTTGAATAGGAAGGTTGGTGTCACAGAACTTAACCTTATTCCTAACATACAGCGAGAGAAAATTAAGTTATTACCTTAATCCAACTGAAATTCGACTTTTGAAACGCATGTATACACCTTAGTCTGACAATTGAACACCACTGGAGTTAATTGGAAAACGCATTTCTCTGCCATTTCATCTGCACCACTGTACATCATCAAGCGCTAAAGCAGAAAAATCGTGTCACAGGACACATGAACGGAAACAGATAGAGCAGAGGGTTTAACTGGCAACCCATTTTTTATGTCCTACCACCTGAGTCATGGTTGCAAACAACCCTTCTAACTCAGTAACTCCTCCTCCTCCTGCAATGAACACAGTCACATGACCTGACATCATGATGTTATCATGTCTCTTTACTCATAACTTTTGATATGATGATTCCATTTACTCAGAATCTTTAATTACATGTAACACCTAACTACAGTAAAGTGGAATATGGTTATAAGTTTTAAGTTGGCTGCTACTTTTGATTTCAATGATTATACAACTTTGAGTTCATTGTACTGTTCAGGTTTACAGTGTACCAACCAGCAGATCTCATCTTGCTGAATCACAGCTGCTCTAAGCTTAAAAAAAACTCTCCTTTAACAGGAAGAAACCTCCAGGAGAACCTAGCTCTTTACAATCATGCCACCGTCTGGGCTTTCAAGAAGACAGAGCAGAGACACAGGACTAGAAAAGCACTTAGAGAATGTGGACCTCTGCTATGGCCATTCATTCCTCCCCCACCCCCATGTTGTTATGTAATTCTAACCTTCGTTACTTAAAAATAAAATGTTGATGAGACATATGGTTGTGTATGTGATGTTGCTGTAATCTGCATCCATCTATACTTTTTGGAGTTACCGAATCTTGCTAACAGACAGACGGGAACCCAAACATTACATCCTGAGGGAGGTAACAAGAATATGGTGTATGAGCACTTTCTATATTAAAACAATATAAAATTGATAACAACAGACAGAGGATGTTCAGCTACTGGGAACGTCACACCAGTTGATGCCCCCCTCCAATAAGGCATCACAGCTGAACAGGAGACCTGCTCAGCTCTCAGCGAGGACGGTCGCTTTTTGTGCCCTCCCTCCTCCTCCTGTGTCTTATCCCACAGCTCTCTGTCTCCTCTGGAGTATCTTTTGGCAATTTTCTCCGAAACCAAACTGAATAAGCGAAGATGGAAATGGTCAGCTGGTCTCTGAATGCTATTGATAAAATCTACTCAACTCTACGAAGCACCGGTAAGGGTCAACCGGGGTGTCAATCATGGTGATCGGGTTTCTGCTGATTGGAATGGGCAGTTACTGGAACTACCGAAAAATGGAGCAACAAAGATCTGAAACAGGGTCAAGATTATTCACTGTTCTGGTTGCGATTTTGTCATCGGACTTGGAGAAACGGTGCGGATTGGGGCAACTGGAAATTAATTGGATTTGGAACTTTTAATCTGGGAATTAATTTGGATTTGGAACTTTAATTTGAACTACAATTTGGCTGAATTACAAAATAAACCACTGACAGACTGAAGGGACAGAAAGGAATATTTGATCTCTCCCTGCTATCCAAATAATTTATATTTTGGCTCCCATGAAGACCTTCAACCTGGTCCTAATCAAATGTCCCTGAGAAGAATGTCAACAGAGTCTCCTCTCCCCCATACACCCGTACACCTGCATCTACTGACGCAAACATTGACATGGTTACACACACTCACATTCACACACACCGTCTCGCTGTATCCTCAATTCTCTCTCCTGCAACAGGAAGCTGGATAACAGCGTGCCTCGATGGCAGCGCGTTAACCTGTGGACTGGAGCTCATACCTGCCCATCCTTCCTGATGTGTCATTGTTAATGTCTGAATATGTGCTTAAATGTTTGTTGGTGTGGTTTTTTTCTATTACCTGTGTTGTGAGTGCTATACGGACCCACAACACAGTTGAGCGTTTTTTCCCCTCACCGTGGAACCCTCCCCTACCCAGATGTGTATTTCTCTATGTTTCATAAACGGGAGCACCGCTCGGTGGCTGCATGCCCAACAGTGACCTGGATCTGTTTGTTGTTGTTGTTGTTTGTAATGATCTTGGATAGGTTGTACTGTATCTGTAAATTCCTTGTATGCGTCATACTTGTATGTGTCATACTTGGCCATTAAAGCTGATTCTGATGCTAGATTAGGTTTAGCTTCTATTGGAAAGAAATGTAAAAAGTTAACAGTCGAAGTAAAATAATGCGGCTGAAGAGTAGTAGAAGGACAAGGTAGCAGAGTCAAGAAAAGATGTCCGTCTGTCCTTCAAAAGACTGTCTATAGCAGCATAACTATAGAGATAGCTCAGGATCACCCAGCCTGTTAGAATGAGACCTTAGAAAGTCAGCTTGGACTGCATTCCCCCCTCACCTACTTAGCCTGTTGGTTACTACCCCTCCTCTACTCCACCACTTATCCAACGACTGGCTAAAATCATTCTGTTTCATGGACCAAAACTAGGAGCTGGTTCCACAGGAGAGGAGCCTGATGACTAAAAGATCTGCCTCCCATTCTACTTTTAGAAATTCTAGGAACCATACGTCAACCTGCAGTCTGAGATAGAAATGTTCTGTGAAGAACATATGGAGCAATCACCATTAGGCAAAAGAAGGCGATTCCCTTGATCACGAAACACTTTGAGAAGTGTTTAATTAATATAGTAAAAAAAAGAAAAGTAAGTTTAGAAATGAATCCCATAAGGAACATTGTAATCACTCAGACGCAGAGATCTCAGAACTTTTCTAAACTGAGTTGGTGACAGCTCTGAAAGAAAGGTTGGCAAGTTATTTTATATTTTGGGTCTTCTGCATAAAAGATACTAAATTGAGACAGACTAGTGTGAGAAAATGGTGCTCTTTGAATACTTTTACAGGTTGAAAACCCCAGAATTTCGTTGTTAAAGGGGGGGAAAAAAATCAAAAACTGCGGCAATAATATTTTTTAACAGAATTATAACCAAATTGAGAGGTTCGGAAATTATTAACCTGATAAACACTCATCACATCTGCTTTGACAAATAGGGGTTCTGAAGGTTGCCTATGCTCTACACAAAATATTATTCTCAAAGCTCGTTTCTGTAGGCGAAAGATGGAGTCAAGTTTTTTTTGTTCGGTAGTAGTCCAAGCAATATTACAGTAATGAATAAATAGATAGAATCATTGGATAATTACAACATAATTACCATCTCTTTGTTAATAAGACGGTGTTAATTTCCTGAAATAGTAACGCTAACTAGTGTTGTTTCAGTGATGAGCTCTAAAACCTGACTGAAACTCTTCAGTTTAGATGATCACACACTTGACTAGTAAGGAGTTTAGATAAGCAAGGAAGACTTTATAGGTCTATAGTTGATTAAGATCAAGGGAGGGTTTTTCAAGTAAAGGTTTGATTACAGTGAGCCTAAATTCCAAATCCAGTCCTCAAGGGCTGGTGGCCTGGCAGTTTTTTTTGTCCCTGCTCCAAAACAACTGATTCAAATGTTCCAACTACTTTCGCAGCATGCCAAAGTTCTGCAGGGGTCTGCAGAAGAGCCATCATTTGATTAAGGTTGCGATGAACCAGGAAAATAGATTAAACTTGCTGGATAGCAGCCATTGAAGTCTGACTTTGGGGAACCCCACCATAAAGTAATCAATACTGAAACGTGAAAATGTAATGGTCGACTCAAAAGGCTTTCGACTCTGTGTAAGTTTGGCAACTGTACTAAAAAGAAAGTTCTATTAATGATGAAAAATATGCTGATCTAGATTTTCGAACAGCCTTTTTATACAACTGTATTTTTCCAGGTTAAATAGGAATTCTCAAGAGTTTACATTGCCATTTTCTCTCAAATTTCCAAACATTCTATTTAAAATTTTAACCAGGTAATAAACCTTCTATGGCGCATTCTATGGCTGATTCTTTTTTAAGGGGGCTATATTGTTAATGCCAGATGCAATGAGTAAGTAAGACTATGAACCAGACCATCATTTTGTGGAAAAAGGTTTTGGGCCTGATTTATTAACCTTGCTAATGCACAAAATGGTCTACGCAAACGTTGTGATTAATAGAAAAAAATGCTGGAAAAATATGCGCAACTTTAAGACCGCTTAGTGTCTTGCTTACGCACATTTTGGTGAGATGGAAACTTTTTTCTTTTCCCGTGTTTGATCTATAGTCAGAACTATGCATCCCAGCCTCCTGCACTGTGGACCAATCCTGGGTTTCTCCACCTGCATGAAACACACTCTGGTGATCGCCTCCCATTTCCTCTTTCGAGTGGCTGAGCCACTCACAGCTTTTCCGTTTATTTGTGATCCCGAAATAATATTTCATGCAGATTATACTTTCTAAAATTATACTTAAAGCACACTATTTCTGTCAGGCTTTTAATAGCTAGAAGTACATTCTGAAGTAATTTAGTTTTTGTTTGTTTTAATTCGCTTTTATGTTCATCTTGTTGCTACAATACTCATAATTGTAATTCAACAATCAAAATGTATATTATTAAAATCCATTTATGCTTGTGTTTTTTTTTCTTTGAATTAGTATACTCTTGCGGTCTTGTTACACATATTATTATTGCTAACTATATTTCTGTCTTTTACTTTGACTTGCTTTGGTCGTCTTTTTTGTGTGTGTAATCTCTATGGTATATAGATTAACATTCATTAATTGCAATAAAACCATTTTCCGTGGCTCACAACCTCAAATTTGACCTCAGTGGAATAGTGTTTCTCAACCTCTTGGTTGCCTCTTGGTTACATTTAAAATTCCCCAAATCAGCTGCGTTAAGTCTATGCAAAGTATTTATTAACTACAGTGGGTACAGAAAGTATTCAGACAACTTTATATTTTTCCCTCCTTGTTTCGTTGCAGCCATTTGCTAAAATAATAAAAAATCATTTTTATTTCTCAATAATTCGCACTCAGCACCCCATCTTGACAGAAAAAAATAGAAATGTAGAAATTTCTACAAGTTTATTAAAAAAGAAAAAATTAAATATCACAATATCACAATTTCTTCTGGTCCTCCTTTAGATGGTTCTGTTCCTTCATATGAGGCCAGCCGTGTCCACACCTGTATATACATATAACACCTTAAAGCTAACAGTGCATGTGAGAGCAAATGGGAATCATGAGGTCAAAGGAACTGCCCAATGAGCTCAGAAACAGAATTGTGGCAAAGCACAGATCTGGCTATGGTTACAAAATAATTTCTACAGCACTCAAGGTTCCTAAGAGAGGCATCCATAACCCTCAAATGGAATAAGTTTGGGACAAGCCAAACTGAACAATGGTGGGAGAAGAGCATTGGTGAAAGGGGTAAAGGAGAACCCAAAGATCACTATGGCTGAGCTCCAGAGATGCAGTAGGAAGATGGGAGAAAGTTCTGCCAAGTAGACAATCACTGTAGCCACACTGTTAAAATAACAAAAGAGTGGCTTTGGAATTAACTCTGTGATCGTTCTTTACTGGCCATGATGTAAACCCAATTGAGCATCTGTGGAGAGATCTGAAAATGGTTGTCCACCAACATTCACCATCTAACCTGACAGAAATGAAGAGGATCTGCAAGGAAGAATGGCAGATGATCCCTAAATCCAGGTGTGAAAAACTTGTTGCACCATTCCCAAGAAGACCCATGGCTGCACTAGCTTAAAAGGGTGTTTCTACTCAACACTGACTAAAGGGTCTGAATACTTATGACCATGGGATATATTTTTAAAAATAAATTTGTAAACAACTTTTACATTTAGGGGAATAAAATTATATTTTTTTAGCAAATGGCTGGAATGAACCAAAGAGCGAAGAACTTAAATGGTTCTAAATACTTTCTGTACCCATTGTACTTTCCATTGACTATTTATGGCAAAAATTGGGGCATGTAAGAGCCAGGATATGATCCAAAATAACATGATCATATTTGTAGTGAGAAAATGATTGGTAAAGCACAACTGTGCATACTCAATGTTTTATAAATTAGAAAATATGTTTGTTTAAGTAAAGATTATATGCAGGGTTTTATAAAATAAGGCCTCCTGATTTTCTTTTATGTTTTGTGAAATTCAAAGTGTCTTTTTGTTTCCACTTGGGATGAATTTACTTTTGACAAAGGGGTTGCACCACACACCCCCAGTACACTCATCCATGACATCACAAAAACAACAGATACATACATTGAATAATAACACAACTTTAAAACAGTCTTTAATAATGGGTATACCAGTAAATAACATTTGAAATCATTATCACTTGTTCTTTTATGGTACAGTAAACAACATATGAAACACTGGTAAACCGTTTTAAACAAGATGTCAGTTTTTCAACTGTTTTGTGGAAATATTACCACTCACGATGAAACGTATGTACAATGTATACATGCTCTATGGACAGCATTAGAACAAGCAAATCGTTTTTTTCACCGTTTGTGAGTGTAGTTCACATGCACAATATTTTCTTCTTTCTTGCAGCACCTGACCAGCTCTCTGTTGGCAGTGGCATTCTTGACTTCCTTTGGAAGCTCTATGCTGTATGGCTATAATCTGGCTGTGGTCAACTCCCCTGCTGCAGTAAGACACACACACAAACACACTAGCACACACACACACACACAAGAGCCAACACACACAAACACACAGAAAGTCCACTCACACTCAAAGAGTAAAGCAGTTTTACCAAGCGTATCACATGTTACAGAATGATCATAACTAAAGCAGCCAAAGCTATAAAATCAGTGGTGCATGATGTGCTGATTAGTTTACTCAGTTACCACATTTTCCAATAAAGGATGACAACAATGTAAGTGGAGTTTCTTCAACGTACATTTGGTCCTCAGGTCACACTGTATTTATATTTAGAGGTATCTCTGCTCCAACAGACCTGATCCAAATTATTATATTATCTCGTCCACTGCCATCAAGACCTACAGAGCCTTGTTAATCATCTATTTCTAAGACATCAGGTGTCAGGAAAGGGGGAAAAATCTTAAACCTGGACTAAGGCCTGTCATAAAGCCAGGGTTGAGAAACCTTCTTTTAAACCATGAACTTGTGCAGAATTATCTTGGACTGGAACTATTTCTGAGCCAGCCATTATAGAGAATCTGTAAATCTATTGTATATGAACCTTTTTTTTATCTAGGACAACAGCAGAGAATTTAACTTTTGTCATATAGTATATAGTTTTTGCAACAGAAATGTTCTTTTTAGAATTTTGTCACTTTAAAACATTTATTTGGAAATTGGTTTAAATAGCCAAAAACCTAACCAGGAGATCCTAATTTTAGCTACCCCCAAGGACATCCTCTGAGTGGAACAACTAGTTTGATTATAAGCTTTTCCCCTGTGCTGTGTAGGAAAGTTTTAATCAGTTTGGAATATTAAAGTGGTTCTAGGTTAGAGACTAAACAGTTATTCAATTTAGTTGATTCATTTAGCACAGATTTACAACAGATGGCATCTCAAGGCACTTTACAGAACATTCATTTTAATTTAATCATACATAACTGGAAAGGAAAAACTCCCCTCTAACATGATGTGGGGAAACTGAGGACAGTTTCTGGGAGCTTCATCCCAGTCAATGCCCCCCTTCAACAAGGCAATACACATAGTACAATGACCAGATGTAGCATCAATGGAGAAAAAAAAAGAGAAAAAAAACAAGTTAACAGCCAAAATAACAGTGAATAATGCAACTGGAGGGAAAGAAAAGCAGGAAAGTAAAGAAAAGTGGTCAGTCTATTCTCCGAAAATCAAAGCCTATAGGAGCATAACTATTGAGATAGCTCGGAATAACCCAATTCATTAGAATGAGACATGAGAGAGGCAGATCCAGGGAGAACCATCTGTCTGGACTGCATTCCCACACGTCCGTCTATGGCCGTCGGCTGCTATCCCTTCAATACTCCACCACTCATCCACTGACTGGCCAAAATCAATTTCTTTTTAACTAATGATGCAGTTTATGACTAGTATCAAGCACAAAGTACACTACCGTTCAAAAGTTTGGGGTCACCCAAACAATTTTGTATTTTCCATGAAAAGTCACACTTATTCACCACCATACGTTGTGAAATGAATAAAAAATAGAGTGAAGACATTGACAAGGTAAGAAATAATGATTTTTATTTGAAATAAGATTGTTTTTACATCAAACTTTGCTTTCATCAAAGAATCCTCCATTTGCAGCAATTACAGCATTGCAGACCTTTGGCATTCTAGCTGTTAATTTGTTGAGGTAATCTGGAGAAATTGCACCCCACGCTTCTAGAAGCAGCTCCCACAATTTGGATTGGTTGGATGGGCACTTCTTGCGTACCATACGGTCAAGCTGCTCCCACAACAGCTCAACGGGGTTCAAATCTGGTGACTGCGCTGGCCACTCCATTACCGATAGAATACCAGCTGCCTGCTTCTTCTCTAAATAGTTCTTGCACAATTTCGAGGTGTGTTTTGGGTCATTGTCCTGTTGTAGGATGAAATTGGCTCCAATCAAGCGCTGTCCACTGGGTATGGCATGGCGTTGCAAAATGGAGTGATAGCCTTCCTTATTCAGAATCCCTTTTACCCTGTACAAATCTCCCACCTTACCAGCACCAAAGCAACCCCAGACCATCACATTACCTCCACCATGCTTAACAGATGGCGTCAGGCATTCTTCCAGCATCTTTTCAGTTGTTCTGCGTCTCACAAACGTTCTTCTTTGTGATCCAAACACCTCAAACTTGGATTCATCCGTCCACAGCACTTTTTTCCAGTCTTCCTCTGTCCAATGTCTGTGTTCTTTTGCCCATCTTAATCTTTTTCTTTTATTGGCCAGTCTCAGATATGGCTTTTTCTTTGCCACTCTGCCCTGAAGCCCAGAATCCCGCAGCCGCCTCTTCACTGTAGATGTTGACACTGGTGTTTTGCGGGTACTATTTAATGAAGATGCCAGTTGGGGACCTGTGAGGCGTCTGTTTCTCAAACTAGAGACTCTAATGTACTTATCTTCTTGCTCAGTTGTGCAACGCGGCCTCCCACTTCTTTTTCTACTCTGGTTAGAGCCTGTTTGTGCTGTCCTCTGAAGGGAGTAGTACACACCGTTGTAGGAAATCTTCAATTTCTTAGCAATTTCTCGCATGGAATAGCCTTCATTTCTAAGAACAAGAATAGACTGTCGAGTTTCAGATGAAAGTTCTCTTTTTCTGGCCATTTTGAGCGTTTAATTGACCCCACAAATGTGATGCTCCAGAAACTCAATCTGCTCAAAGGAAGGTCAGTTTTGTAGCTTCTGTACCGAGCTAAACTGTTTTCAGATGTGTGAACATGATTGCACAAGGGTTTTCTAATCATCAATTAGCCTTCTGAGCCAATGAGCAAACACATTGTACCATTAGAACACTGGAGTGATAGTTGCTGGAAATGGGCCTCTATACACCTATGTAGATATTGCACCAAAAACCAGACATTTGCAGCTAGAATAGTCATTTACCACATTAGCAATGTATAGCGTGTGTTTCTTTAAAGTTAAGACTAGTTTAAAGTTATCTTCATTGAAAAGTACAGTGCTTTTCCTTCAAAAATAAGGACATTTCAATGTGACCCCAAACCTTTGAACGGTAGTGTATACCAAGGTCATCCTGAAGCCAGAGTTAGGTGAAAGAGTCACTGGCCAGCTACAAGGATCCAGCCCCTTTACAGTAGTTTGCAAAAGCTGTTGGCAGTTATGCAAAAAATTATGCAAACCAAGAATGCTTTCCAAAATATAAATAGTTGTTTATTTTGATCAATTTACAAAATGCAAAGTGAACAAACAAAGGAGAAGCTCTAAATTATATCAGTATTTGATATTAATACATTTTGCCTTCAAACCAGAATCAATTCTTATAGGTACACTTACACAAAGTCAGGGATTTTGTGGAGGTTCCTTGATTGCTTGGGGCTGCATTTCTGTAAATGTTATATATAAGGTTCATTCATTACACATAGACTGATATATTTTTTATGTTTATTTCTTTTAATTTTGATTATTATAACTGACAACTAATGAAATTCAGTATCTAAGAAAGTTAAAATATCAATTAAGACCAATGCAAAAAAAACGATTTTTAGAAATGTTCGCCAGCCGAAAACTATGAACATGAAAGGTATGAGCATGTTCAGACCTCAATTTCTAGTTGGGGATTCTTTACCTGAATTAGAATAGATCAATCCCTTACAAGGGGAAATTCAGTTGTAACAGCAGCAAAGCAAGAACAGAACAGAGTTTAAGAGTCCAGAAAAAATGTGTACATTATAGACATCGTTAGAAAAAAACCCAGAGCACTATGTGGCTATTACAATACAGATAAAGTGGCATACCAAGGTTGTAATGTGTAACAGAGGAGGATACTTAAAGTGACAGTGATTAGTTTTTGCAGTACATCTTTGAAAATAGCCATTAAAATATTATGTAATAATAATTACGTAAAGCAAATTAGTTGCAAAATATTCGCGATATTGTAAAATGTGACTTTAAAAATCAGTCTTAAAATACATAGGCGCGGGTCCTCTTTTATGGGGAAAGCCCTATTAGACGCAATCGTTACTTCTACATGAGCCCGGACGGACAAAGCGCACGGAACAAACAGAACACAGAAATGTGAACTGGTGAATTAGTGTAATTTACAGCACTGATGTAAACATTTATGTTTTTTGGGAGCAATTTTGGTTGTACAGTCTAACAGCTGCAGGGTGGAAGGACCTGCGAAAATGCTCCTTCATGAATCAAGATTGCAGCACTCTGTTACTGAAGGAGCTCTGATGCTCAGCAACATCTCCATTCATGGGGTAGGAGACTTTGTTCATGAGTGATGTCATTTTTGCCAGAGTCCTTCTGTCTCCCACCACCTGCACTGGTTCTACGGAGCTTCCTAGAACAGAGCTGGCCTTCCTGCTAAGCCTATCAAACCTCTTCCTCTCAGCTGTAGATACATTGCTGATCCAACATATAACACCGTTATATGTTGGTTCAAAGATGGCTGATGCCTCCACGGAGTCAAAAATCCTCTTTAAAAGTGTTGCCTGGACTCCAAAAGATCTCATTCTCCTCAGCAGGTAGCGTCTGCTCTGACCCTTCCTGTAAAGAGCATCATAGCTGTGGCTCCAGTCCATTTTGTTTCTCCAGTGAACACCCAGTTACTTATAAAAGTCCACTATCTCAATGTTCACTCCCTGGATGTTCACCAGTGTCCGTGTGGTGGGTGTGGGTCTATGGAAGTCCACCACCAACTCCTTTTTTCCCCCAGTGTTGATCAGAAGGTGGATCTGCTGCACAAAGTGAACGGTCTATACTCTGAGTTGTCCTCACGTGTGATGAGTCCAACTATGACAGAATAATCAGATAACTTCTGGAGGTGGCAGCATGGGGAGTTGACTGAGATGTCTGCTGAGTAGAGGGTGAAGATGAATGGTACCAGCACTGTTCCTTGTGGGTAACCCCTGCTGACCAGTCTATCAGAGACACAGCCCTATGTCCTCACATATTGTGGGCGTCCTGTGAGGGAGTCCAGTATCCACTGGGACATGTGGTGGTCCACTCCTGACAGCTCCAGCTTGTCTCTTGGAAGTCCTGGCTGGATTGTCTTGAAAGCGCTACAGAAATCAAAGAATACGATCCTCACAGTGCTTCCATTACTGGAAATTACTTGCATTACTGCAATAATGCGGCATGGTATGGAGTCGATCAGTCTGTGGCACCCCTCAGATGTTATGAGAGCCCATGTTGCTCTGAAAGTGGCCTTCAGCTCTTGTGAATTCTTGGCTCTGGTGAATAGCATCTTTCTCTTCACAATACCCATAGATTTTTAATGGGGTTAAGGTAAGGGGGCTTTGCTGGCCAATTAAGAACAAGGATACCATGGTCCTTAAACCAGGTACTGGTAGCTTTGACAGTGTGTACAGGTGCCAAGTCCGGTGGGAAAATGAAATCTGCATCTCCATAAATTTTGTCAGCAGCAGGAGGCATGAAGTGCTCTAAAACTTTCTGGTAGATGGCTGTGTTGACCTTGGACCTCAGAAAACACAATATACCAAAGGCAGCAGATGACATGGCACCCAAAACCATCACTGACTGTAGAAACTTTACCCTCAATCTATCACAATTTGGATTAGTTGAATTTCCTTTCTTCCTCCAGACTGTGGGACCTTGATTTCCAAAGGAAATGCGAACTTTACTTTCATCAAAGAACATAACATTGTACCAGTCCAGTCCTTTTTGTCTTTAGCCAAGGCAAGACATTTCTGATGCTGTGTTTTGTTCAAGAGTGCTTTGATACAAGGAATGCGATAGCTTTAACCCATTTCTTGCATATGTCTGTGTGTGGTGGTTCTTTAAGCACTGACTCAGCTGCAGTCCACTCTTTGTAAATCTCCCAATTTATTTTATTTTTTTTCACAATCCTCTCCAGGGTACAGTTATCACTATTGCTTGTACACTTTTCCACCACATCATGTTCTTCCCTTCGCCTCTCTGTTAATGTGCTTGGACAAAGAACTCTGTGAACAGCCAGCCTCTTTAGCAATGGCTTTTTGTGTCTTGCCCTCCTTGTGCAAGGTGTCAATGATTGTTTTTTGAACAACTGTCAAGTCAGCAGTCTTAAACATGATTGTGTAGCCTAAAGAACTAGACTGAGAGAGCATTAAAGGTGTTTTGAGTTAATTAGGTGATTAGAGTGTGGCCCTAGGTCTCTTTAATATTAAAAAATTTCACAATATTCTACTTTTCTTAAATACTAAATTACGGGCTCTCATTAGTTGTCAGTTATAATCATCAAAATTAAAAGAAGTAAACATTTGAAATATCGGTCTGTGTGAATGAAGGAATACATGAATGAACGAAAGAATATTATATATTGTAAAGTCAGGTAAATCAGGCCATCAGGTGAAATGAGCCAGTTAATATTTGAGCTTCCTAGCCTTTTATTTTTTACAGACAGTGGTCACAAAAGATCTTAAAGTGATGGCAGAACTGTACTTAAAAATAAACAACTGATTTTAATGGTCTTTAGCTGCTGTACTGGATGGGGCGATACTTCAAATCCGGTTTTGAGTAAAGAACAGAGCGGAAAGAGGTACGGCAGACCCTTCTTGCTTGAAATTGATAAGGTTCATAAAAAAGTAAAGAAGCAAATTTGAAGTTTTTTCTGCCTGTGGCAGCATCATGTTGTGGGCTGTTTTTACTGCATTTCGCTGCATCATGCTGTGGGCTATTTTCACTCCCTGTGGCAGCATCGAGCTTCAGGAGTTTTTTTGTTTTGTTTACTTCCCACAGTAGCATCATGCTGTGGACCTTTTTTTACTGCCTGTGGCAGCATCGTGCTTCAGATCTTTTTTTCTCCTTTTACTTCACTGCCTGTGGCAGCACCATACTGTTGACTGTTGGTGAATGAAAGATTCATTCATCATACTGCAGCAGTATCTGAGGTGCTCCCGCTCTTTACATTCTTGGATACCAAGTTGGAAGTTCTGGAAAAAAAGAGTCCGTTTTGAATACGTTACCAATGAGGAAATGGTCTTCTGTTCACACCACAGATTAAACCATCCCCCTCATCTTGTTTTACATTCAGTGACTTGAGTCATCTGGCTAAACAACAGAGGACTGTCATTAAGAAGGCTGAATCTCCATCATTTGTCACACAAGTGAGGAACATATTGGCTAAATTTCTACCAAGGCATGGAATCCAAAAAGAAGAAAAATCCTAAAAGAAGCAAGAAGGATGACCCACCTGCAAAATATGTTAGGTAGGATAGTTTATGGAGACCAAAGTGATCAAAGCCCCTCGAGGAGTGCATCAGCTGTGGGAACTGTAGAGTCTAGTTCCTTGAGACTTTAAAAAAGAAAATGGCATCTCAGAAGATGATGGTTTTAACATAGAGAATAGAACAAATAGAACATTCATTGTTATGGAAAAGTTCCAATAATTAATTCTGGTTGGGGTTTTTTTGTCAGTGTTACGATTCATGGATTATTAGATTTACACTTGAATTTGTTCTGCTTTTGTAGAATGAGTTCAAATGAAAGTTTATTCATTTGTTTTGGGTTTTTAAAAAAATCAGAAATGACAGGTTTGCTTTGGATTTTAAATGGCTGATTTTAGCTGATAAGTGGATCAATTTAGCTCAAGCGATGGCCCACTCTACCTGAACTCAGATACAAAATGTGCAACAACTTAGGTTTGAAAATCTATAGGTGCTGAAATACTATCTGTCAACATATAGAGTGGGGCAAATACTTATTTGACCCCCCGCTGATTTTGTAAGTTTGTCCAATTACAAAGAAATTAAAAGTCTCAAAACAGTATCATTTATTTTACGTGACAAATAGCACATCCAAAGGAACATTGAGAAAATAACTTTCAATAAAAGATAGAAACTAATTTACATTTCATTGAGTGAAATAACTATTTGAACCCCTACCAACCATTAAGAGTTCTGGTTCCCACAGAGTGGTTAGACAATCCTACTCAATTAGTCACCCTTATTAAAGACACCTGTCTTAACGACACCTGTCCACAGAATCAATCAATCAAGCAGACTCTAATCTCTCCAACATAGGAAAGACCAAAGAGCTGTCCGGGGATGTGATGGACAAAATTGTAGACTTGCACAAGGCTGGAATATGCTACAAAACCATTAGCAAGAAGCTGGGAGAGAAGGTGACAACTGTTGGTGCAATTGTTCGAAAATGGCTGGAGCACAAAATTACCATCAATCGACCTTGGTCTGAGGCTCCACACAAGATCTTACCTCATGGGGTGTCAATGATTCTGAGAAAGGTTAGAAATCTTCCTACAACAACATGGTAGGAGTTAGTTAATGACCTCAAAGTAGCTGGGACCACAGTCAGTAAGAAAACCATTGAAAACTTTACATTGCAATGGATTAAAATCCTGCAGAGCTCGCAAGGTCCCCCTGCTCAAGGGGGCACAGGTGCACACCCGTCTGAAGTTTGCCAATGTAAACCTGAATGATTAAGAGAGTGACTTGGAGAAAGTGCTGTGGTCAGATGAGACCAAAATTGAGCCTTTTTGGCATTAACTCAACTCACCGTGTTTGGAGGAATAAAAATGCTGCCTATGACACCCAAAACACTATCCCAAAAATGGAAATATTTTGCTTTGTGGTTGTTTTTCTCCCAAGGGCACAGGACAACTTCCCCACATCAACGGTAAACTGGACAGGGCCATGTATCGTAAAATCCTGAGCGACAACCTCCTTCCTACTGCCAGGAAACTGAAAATGGGTCATGGATGGGTGTTCCAGCATGACCATGACCCAAAACATACAGCACAGGCAACAATGGTGTGCCTCAAGAAGAAGCACATTAAGGTCATGGAGTGGCCTAGTCAGTCTCCAGACCTTAATCCAATAGAAAACCTATAGAGGGAGCTGAAGCTCAAACTTGCACAGAGACAGCCTCGAAACCTTAGTGGTTAAGAGATGATCTGCAAAGAGGAGTGGACCGAAATTCCTCCTAAAATATGCACAAACCTGGTCATCATTTACAGGTAATGTTTTGACCTCTGTGCTTGCAAACAAGGGTTTTGCAACTAAGAATAAGTCTTTTTTAGAGAGTTATATAGAGTTAAATAGTTATTTCACTTAGTGAAATGCAAATCAGTTTGTATCTTTTATTTAAAGTATTTTTTTTAATTTTCTTTACTTTTCTGAGACTTTTTATTTCATTGTCATTGGACAAACGTACACATATATATTATATTTGTTTAATTTTACCACCAGCACCTGTACATCCAAAAGTTTGTTCTCCAATATGTTTGGAAAACCCTACCAACTGAGTTCCTGCAAAAATTGTGTGCAAGTGTACCTAGAAAGATTTATGCTATTTTACGACATATTATGCTAATGTCTGCTTTGTTGATATGGTTTTAGGATTCCTAAATGTAATGTTGATAAAGGATTTACCCAAAATAGTCGAAGAATTAAGCAGGGCTGAGTTGTGTACACACTAGATTTACAACCCTGCAAAGAATGGCTGGCTTTGATTCCATGTTAAAGGGACTATATCATGCTATTTTACAGCTTTCCACTTCTGGGATAGACTTCTACATGATAAAATGTTGCTGTTGGTGTTATATAGTATTAATTTGTCCTGAAATTTAACTTGTACCCTGCAGTTAATACGGCTCATCTCCCTGTAATCCTGCGTCTTGCCCACCCCCCGCTCACCTCCTCTACCCCGCTCCGGTCCCATGTGCAGAGCTGTTCTGACTGAGAAAAACAGCTGAGCCTTATCTCAAACGGGAGTCCACCAGTGAATTTGAAGTACAGAAAGTACCACAATGAAACTGTTTTATATTAAGGGCGCGGACGTTTGGTTTATTTATTTATTTTTTGAAAAAATGAGTCAATAAATCTACTGGGCTGCTGTCATGTTTAAGGTTGGTTTTAGACTCAGATGTGAACAGCATAAGATAAAAACTCACTTTATTCAGGTTCCTGGTGAGCAGGTCACTGGGGCACAGATCACGAGCAGACAACAGGGTAGTAAGCAAACTGACAACAGGTGGACGACAAGTTCTGACATCAGCGAAAACACCAGAGACTAGAAGAGCAGGGAAGATATATACACTGGGAACTAATTAGGGAAGACTAAACACAACTGGGAACAATAACGAGACAAACAGGGCATGATAGGGACGTAGCGTCCCATCATGACAGCTACAGACGAGCATATCCAGGTTTTAGACAGAGCTGAAACCAACATAGATGAGTCCAGCAAGCAATATTTCCAGCCCAAAATAAAAAAAAAGCCGTGGGTGTTGTTTTCACTCGTTTACTGAACGTTCTGAGATGCTATAGATCAATTAATTATTCACACAATGCTGTCATAAGATCACATACGCAGCTTGATCAATGGCTAACCCACATTAGCATTAGCATGTTGCTACTTACTTCTCTTTCCTTTAGGTGTCTTTGATCCAGCTGCTGTTCTTTAGGAATGTAGAATTAAGTCCTGTAATACATGCAGCCAAACAGTCGTGTTCACAGATAAAGCAAAATTCCAACAAAAAAAGTTGTTCCAGCAGGTAAAACCAGAGCAGTTATGAGCTTTGAGAAGGGAGAGGGTGTCTTTGCAATTATACCAGAGGTAGGCTGCTCTCTCTGCAGGGGTAGTGCAGACACGTCTTTTTTTCTTTTCTTTTATAAAAACTAATTACACTATATACACTGCCCAGGACCTCACACACTTGAGGAAGTACGAAACAGCTTGTTGTTTGACCAATTTCTTGACTCTAGCAGTTTATAAAACAGTGATAGAGATAAAGAGAGATATATACTTTATTTATAACCCAAAAAAGGGGAAATTCAATGTGTCCAGTGCTCATATATTTACAAATATATCTTAGATTGGGGGAGAAAAAAAAACATTGACTAGTGACCAATAAAACATTTACTTAGTTGTTGAAACTTACACTGAAGGGGTCGGGGGGCACCCCAGATACCCAAATATACATACTAAAGCAATGAAAAAGTGGGTTTTGCATAATTATGTCCCCTTTAAAGGAAAAGGGTGGTCACACTAAATTGATTTAGATTTATCTTTTGTTCATTTATTGTGCAATAATCTGTTCCCCTGAAATATTATTTTCCCCCTGGTGTCACGTTAGGTTTAGCCACTGGTTCTCAAATACTAAGATTAGGAAAATAATCAAGTTATGGTTAGGTAATGCTCCTGTTAGGGTTAGGGTTAGAAAGAAATCAACCGGTTCACTAATCAGAAAAAAACATGATTAACACTTCCATTTTTGAAAGCAGTCTTTGTTTACAGCATCTTTTCCGCACCTGCCTAAAACTTTTGCACAGTACAATATATTAAGGTAATTCCAGCTGTCTTAGCTGAAGCATTAAAACGTGATAATTAAACCAATTTACTTCTTACTTTTTTATTTTCCCCTAACCCTGCTATGTATTTCCTGAAGAGATAATAATTGCACATCACTTCAAACAAAAGTACATTTTAACTTGTTTTGCTGAAAAATTCCTCCAATAAAAAAAGTGTACATTAACTACTGTTGCTTCATCAACATCATAAGAAGACAGTAATCTTTTATCTTTCATTTCATTTTAACCCCTAACCTTGATACTTTGTTGTCACTTTGCTTTTTTTAGTATATAAAGGATTTCTACAATAAAACTGTTTTGAGTCGTAATGGAACAGGACTTAGTGGGGAGACCCTGACACTCATGTACTCTCTCACCGTCTCGGTCTTTGCTATTGGAGGTCTACTGGGCTCCCTCATTGTCGGTATGCTGGTTACTCGCTTTGGCAGGTAAGATATGTTTACTAAAGTGCATATGTTGAAAAACTAATAAATCACATAAGTAGCTTGATACATGGCTAACCCACATTAGCATTAGCATGTTGCTACTTACGTCTCTGTCCATCAGGTGTCTTTGACCCAGCTGCTGTTCTTTAGGAATGTAGAATTAAGTCCTGTAATACATGCAGCCAAAAAGGCGTGTTCACAGATAAAGCAAAATTCGAACAAAAAAAGTTGTTCCAGCAGGTAAAACCAGAGCAGTTATGAGCTTTGAGAAGGGGGAGGGTGTCTTTGCAGCTCTACCAGAGGTAGGCTGCTCTCTCTACTGGGGCGGTGAAGACACCTCTTTTCTCCTTTTTTTTCAGTGCAGACACCTCTAGCAATTCCTATTGGTAACATACTGACCATAAAATACTATGTCACTATGTCACCACTCAGTCATTTTACAGGAGAGGGGGGGGGGGGGGGGGGGGGGGGGGCAGCTGCTCAGAGAGCAGGATTTAAGAGGATTACTCAGACATGTGTGACTTAAGCTAAAAACCACTCTGGCGGGGTTTTGTGTGGGAAAATTGCATTACCAGATGATTGAAAACTCCAAAAACTTGATTTTGCATGATATAGGCCCTTTAAAAGACTAAGCTGATCGGAAAAGAAAAGCAAAACGAAAGGAGTGTGAAACAGGCTTTGCTCTACAGTGGTCCCCTGCTATAATGCAGTTGACTCTTCGGTGCCTCGCTGTTTCGTGGATTTTTTAAATACAATTTTTAATGCTTTCTTTACAGCGTAATAACATGCATGGTGTTCTCCGTCTTGATTGATTGGAGGTAATTGTCAATCTCCTTCATGTCGTGTCTACTGCACTTGCCAAATTTATCATGTCATATCATAAGAATCTTCTTGTCCAGAAGAAAAAAAAACAGCACAACTAAGGATAACTTTATTCCTGACTCGGAAAAAGACACCTGCACAGAGACCTTCAGTGGAGAAAGACTCACCAGAGCGGGCGGGGACAATTAAACTGTGTCATTTTAATAGTTTTATGTTTTAAAACTCCTCTCAGCAAAGACGGACGCTTTTTTCTCTCCCTCCTCCTCCTGTGTCTTATCCCACAGCTCTCTGTGTCCTTTGCCTCTATCTGGAGTATCTTTTTGCAATTTTCTCCAAACCAAAACTGAATGAAAGACGGAAATGGTCAGCTGGTCTCTGAATACTATTGATAAAATCTACTCAACTCTAAGAAGCACCGGTAAGGGGCAACCAGTGTGTCCTGCAGGGATGTATCCATTAGGCTACGTGCTGGACGCTTGGATAAAGTTTCAGCCGTTGTGTCTGTCAATACTCTCACAAGAGGATGCTGAAGATATATATCTATTCGCAATCATGGTGATCGGGTTTCTGCTGATTGGAACAGGCAGTTACTGGATCTACCGCAAAATGGAGCAACAAAGATCTGAAACACGGTCGAGATTGGTCACTGTTCTGGAAGCGATTGGACGGCTGAAGGAACAGTTGGATGCGCTGATTCGTGCTGACAGGACTCAGAACCAAATTTTTGGGGAGCTGGGACGCAGACAATTTGGTTAAATTAGATTATAAAAGAAATCGCTGACAGACTGAAGGGGTAGAGAGGAAATTTGGTCTCTCCCTGCTATCCAAATAATCATTGTTTTGGCTCCCATGAAGACCTTCAACTGGTCCACAATCAAATGCCTGTGACAGGAATGTAAACACTCAACTAAGCACGCCTTGGATCTGGGAGGAGCTGACCCCCCCCCCCACCTTCTGCCCGTGGGTCACTACTTGCTGCTGGGACAGCTGGCATAGTCGACCTGGCAGCTCTGTGTTCCCGTGGAGGATGAAGGGATGAGCTGACGCCAACCTGTGTGTCAGGTACAAAGGCAAGCTTAGGGTTTACAGCTGTCCCACCTGGGATGCTGGATTGATTTGGGATCAGAGTTTGTTTTTAAATTGGCTGGTGTTGACACCTGCTGTGTGTCAGCTGGGGAAGAGGCATCCCCACTTGGCCACTGGGATGTAATGATTAGATTTTGCCCTGGCAATTGCTCTAGGGGCCCAGCAGCTTCCTCCGGACGTTGTTTTAACTCGTCATGAGCCTCAAATAGGTCAGCTGCAGTTGAGTTCAGCCTGAGCTCAAGCTCTGTTGCTCTCTGCGTTTTCAGCTGGAGACGTTTTTGGAGCAGCATGGCTAACTCTCTGAGTACGCTGGCGGTGGTCCTCGGTTCGCCTTGTGGATTACGCATATATCCTGTCAGGCTCTGAATCTGCTGGTCACATGACTCAACGTCATGATGGTTGACCTCTAAATACTGTTGTGGGTTCCATTCAAGGAGGTTCCCAATCATCTCCTGTAACTGGATCTCCTCCAGGCCTGGGATTTCAGATCCAGGATTGGAAGCGGCCATCTCTTCAGAGATGCAGCACACAAAAAGGGTTTAGGGATTTACAAACACTAATCAATGACAATGCTAGCAATTACAACAGACAATTAGGGGAAGGCCTTATTGTTAATTAGATTAACAAGACACGTGTCAAAAGTGATTTTCAACTACTGTATCACTTCAAAATGCACAAACAGTCAGTTTGTGACTTACAGGGCTGTCTTTACAGTCCTAAGGTTGCACGAACGAATCGTGGCTTACAACACTAATGCTAGTTATATAGCCTTAAGTGTTATCTTGGCCAAGAAATTTGATAAACCGGTTTAAAACTACTGTTTCACAGTAGATAAGTTTTACGTCAAGGGAAATTCAGGCAGAGTTGATCAGACTATTGCTGAAACTTGACGATAGATTAACGTACTGAGTTGTTCCTTGAAGAGGACAATCAACTCTCAAGGTTTAGTTAGAACCTTTCCGCGTTCGAAAGGAAACAGCAAACAGCAGCACAGCAGAGGTTATCCAAGATTAATTAGTTAATTAATACAAAATCAATTGCAGCATTAATATTTTAAATCA
Organism: Apricaphanius iberus; assembly: GCA_028564705.1. Taxonomy (NCBI): domain Eukaryota; kingdom Metazoa; phylum Chordata; class Actinopteri; order Cyprinodontiformes; family Aphaniidae; genus Apricaphanius; species Apricaphanius iberus. The sequence goes on from JAPXFQ010000231.1 coordinate 521,037, forward strand.
AATGAAACCAGCAGCAGCACATCAAAGCATTTAACAGTGTTAAGTGATATCAAAGCAGCATTTAGCTCCACAGCGGATTCAAACAGGGAAGGAACGGATAGCTATGCCATTGGTCAGAATTGCGCAGCCGGGGGAAGGGGCGTGTCGCCAAGTTATGGAATGCTGGGTCATGATTGTAGAGCTCTTTTTGATGTCATATTCATGGTTCAGACCCCAACACCTGATAATCTGAATGCAAACACCCTAACACTGTTACTAGGTCTTCAGCAGCAAAAAAAAAAAATGTAAAAGTTATCCGGACAAAGTTCAGAAGGGTGCTTTCAAGATGTAAAACAGAAAATAAAACAGACGAAGTCCGAAAAATTAGTTTTTCGTGGCCCGTTTGAAAGGGCTACTGTGTGACACTATCATGTCAATATGGACCAAACTCTCCAAGGAATGATTCCAGCAAGTTGTTTAAGGTATGCCATGGATAGTTTAGGTATTCCTGAAGGTCAAATGGGGTCCCACTAAGTATTAAAGGTGTGACATGTAAAAATTTCCCGCTACAGGATAATCTCCCAACCATGTCGGAAGAAAGGTTGCTTTTGTTAATTTTAAAAACGCTGCTAGGGACTAAGTCATTGTTTCCCATATCTGTCCAGCAACCATATTTCCTGGTTCCAGGGAAAGTCATGTGAGCCCGCAAGGTTGCCAAGTCTTCAACACTAAACAGCACAGTCTCATTTGTAACATTACACTGACTGGGCTAAAGGCTAACATTGAGCAAACAATGTTAGCAGTAAAATAGTTGGCTCTAAAAATATCTCAAGCTTCTTTTTCAATTACCACCAACTCGATGTTGCAGTGAAATGTATTCATCTACTTATCAACTATGTATGTTTAACAAGTTGTAAAGTGGCTGGTGAATGTATATTCAGATTTTTTTCCTTTATGTCTGGGCTTGTTTTCAGGAAGGGGACAGTGGTCAACACAACAGTGCTGGTGTTTATTGCTGGTTCACTTATGGGCACCAGCAGGATATGTGGTTCACCTGAAATGGTTATTTTTGGCCGCTTCATCACAGGGATACACTCTGGTGCGTTTTTTTTTTTTTACACACACACCTACTGATGCAACACATAAGTCAACATGTATGCCCACTCACCCTGTTGTACATAATTTGCTGTTATGCCAGTTCATCGTTTAAACTGACAAGGCAAGACCATATGGCACGCTTTATGAAAATAACCTTGGAGGAGTTAGGAGTGGCAAGCTAAGTCAACCCTAAAGTTTGGAAAAGAGAGGCACTCAAGTGGCAGAGAAAATATGTTCTTAAAAACATTCCAATATCTACAGTCTAAATGAGTTTTTCACTTTAGAAGCTAGATTTTTAAAGTCACCCACACAATTTCTTTGGTAAATGTTCATACGTTAATGTCAAGCTTAACTTAAAAGCTAATCATTTAGGAAAATAATGTCCTGTTTTCAATGTAAATGTTCTATTGAAAAGTTCCATGTTGAAGTGGAACAGAAACAGTGGTGCAAGACTTTTAGATGCAGCTTCAACATGAATAGGCATTACTGTCTTTTCTCTGCAGGAGTGAAATATTACTTTCTCTGCTTGTGTCCCTGCAGGAATCTCTCTCAGTGTAGTACCAATGTACCTTGGTGAGATAGCACCAAAGAACCTAAGAGGATTTCTGGGTCTTGTTCCAAGCATCTTTATTGGCACGGGTGTCTTCGCTGCCCAGATCCTTGGCCTCCATGAGCTTCTGGGAAAGGTAGTGAAACTCTTACTGAAAACAGTTACTACCTAGTTGAGATTGATATAAATAGAAAAGATACTTAAATTGTAATATTTTTTAGCTAAATTTGCTGTAAATTTAGCTTTGGACTTAATGGCCCATGGGCAGGACAATAGTTCTCTTTTTCTAAATATAACACTGATTTATTTGTTGTCCTTTTATCAAATGATATTAAAATTAAATCAATTGGAATGCTGGCTTTCACAATAAACACAGGTAGTTGAAAATGAAATATAAATAACACTTTCTGATACAGTTTTACGTTTTTAAAGATAAGATCAACGAAATTCTGCAAGACCAATATCTCACTGTTTCCAGTTTAACTTGTTTTTTCTGCACTCCATCAATAAATCACATCTATTAAATAACACATTGCAGGACTTTGGTTTGTTGGCCTTTTCTTACTGAAGCGCTAAACTATGGAACTAATTACTAACTGAAGACCATATCTGAATTTGCAACGTTCATGTTAGGCATAAGCTTTGACTGATAGAAAACCAAAATTTTACCCATTTGTAATTAGCACTGGTTTTGATTTTGAACAGGAGGGAGGGACAGTAGTTGAAAATTAGCACTAGCTATACACTCTGTGTGGCACCTGCTACAACTTGTTTTGTACTATCTATCTAACTATTATAGCACTGTGGCCTGGAGCAAGACGTTCCTGGCGTCGAATTCTAGCCAGGGGTCTTTCTTTAGGGAGTTTGCATGTTCTCTCTATCCATGTGTGGGTTCTTTCTGTGTACCCTGCCTCCCCAACCCAAAAGATGCTTGGCATAGTTAATGGATGGATGGATGGATAGATGGAAAAATAAAGAGATTCAGATATAAAAAAAATTAATGTCACAATGTGGCTCGAGTAATGATTTAAAAAAAAGGACAACAATTTTTAACCGAATTCTTTCAAAAAATATTTGTCTATTTACTAGGGTCAGTCAAGTTTGTGTGGGTGTGTGAACATGGTGAATGTCTGAAACTAAAATGCAACCTAGAAAAAAGAAAAATCATGAAGGGAAAATTGAGGGAGAACTGTTTCACAGAAGCAGAATGTCTTAGTCCAAAGAATCAGTTCCTACAACCACTCTAAAACAATTACTATCACACACACCTAACCCACAGAGCTGGAACAATATCATAATGTAAATAATAATAATAATAATATAATAATACACTTATAATTAATAAGCTTTTATAAACATTTGATTTTACTGTGCTTGCCTTGAAATTGTATGTTGTAAGAACTTATGGAAGAGTTTAATTGAAATCCAAATTCCTATTTTAACCACAAGGCAGCTTTCATTATATAATATTTCCCTCATATACCAAAAATATACTATATCACATGCTAGTATGAAAATGGCCCTATGAAATTATTACTTCTCATTCAAATTATAGCACCCTTGATCTCAGTGCTACCTATACTGATTCCTCTCTGAACAGCTGTGTTGCTGCTCTTGCAGGAGGAGTATTGGCCCCTTTTACTTTCAGTGGTAGTGGTACCAACATTCATCCAGCTGCTTCTGCTGCCATGGTTCCCAGAGAGCCCGAGATACTTGCTGATTGAGAAGAATAATATCCATGCCACAATCACAGGTCAGTACTGTTTCACCACATTTAAATCAATAGAAACGTTGAGAAAGAGGGCTAACTAACTTAGGAAAAGAAACATCAAATCCTAGCTTGCCTTTTTATACCGAGGTTTCTACTTTCCTATACTTGGCATGCAGGAAGACATCCTGGAAGGAAAACGTAGGTGTGGCATCAATGTACAACACTTTTAAATATGCAGCAGATACAGCTCTCACCAGATGAGCCTAGCTGCAACAGGAAAGGCTGAAATATTCGCATCATGTGCAATGGAACTCCCACATGCATTTCTTACAGCACATGGGAAACATAGAGAATTGGTGTAGCTAAAAATCAAAGAGCATTGACATTTCATTCCCAGGGTTCAGTTGGTCCTGCAGTATGCATAAAAATATACACAATGGTGACATCACAGAAAAAGTCTTGAAATCATGGAAGCTGGATCATGTAAATTCAAAGACGTCATCACAACAGTGAACATTATCCCAACATGAAGCGAGCATTGCTCATACTGACATTCTTTAGCAGCACTCTATTTAGTTGGTGAACAAAAACTCTACACAGCTTTTTCTTTTTTCAGGGGAAAACTTTTGATAGATAAGACTCAGAATAAACATTATGCACTTGACCAAATGATAACGTGAGGATCACCAAGCCAGGAGAAAGTATAATTTGGAAAAGTATTATTTCAGATAACTAGTCAGACTTGTCAGGTGTTTGGTGGGTACCGTTCACTCCTGTTGTTGATTTGTAACACAGTGATGTGATTCAGCTCTTTGTCTGATGCCTTTCAGCTCTGAAATGGTACAGAGCCAAATGTGATATCCAGGCTGAAATTGAAGAAATGCAGGAGGAACAGCGCTCCCTGTCATCCGTAGAAACACTGTCAGTTTGGAACCTGTTGCTGGATGATCGAGTCAGGTGGCAGGTGTTGAGCGTGGTGGTCATCAACATTGGCATGCAGCTGTCTGGGATTGATGCTGTAAGTATACCAAATAACATGATTGAGCTTTCGGTCATTGGCTGGTTTGTCAAGGAATGTGGCATGATTGTGAGTTTTTGAGGTTGATTAGTTAATTGTTCCTGAGGTTCTTTGTATCCTCTAGCCTTGCATGTGTGTTTATCCCATTTGCTTTCTATAATAACCTACAGCCGTTCCTCATCTCTCTGATTGCCCCTTGCATACATGTTCTCTATCACCTTTGCTATTGTGTTTGTCTGACTCTTATGTCTTCTCCACGATATCAAGCTGTCCTTCCTTGAGTCTCTGTCATGATCCTCAGTCGGTCTCTTAGTTATTTTCTGAAAACAATAATTCACTGACAAAGTTCTGTCAATCCTCAAAGGTAAAGGCCATGTCTTTTGGAGAAGGGTCCTGTTGTCTGATGAAACTAAAACTTACCTGTTTAGTCATAATGACCAACGTTACATTTGGAGGTAAAACCGAAAAGCTTGGATTCCTAAGAACACCATCCCAACTCGGATGTTCAGAGCTGGCAGCATTATGTTGACAAATTCCCTTGAGAACAAGAAATGTAATGTTTTGGAGTGGAAATCACAAAGCCCTGATCTCAGACGCAGTGAAAATATGATGGTGGATCTGGAAATATGTGTTTAAACAAGGAGGCCTACAACCCTGCTCTAACTGAAGAAATGAGCTAAAAATTTAGCAAGCTACTATTAGAAACCTGTGGAAAGAAACACAAAATATTTGACTAAAGTCTGACAGTTTAAAGGGAAATTCTGCCAAATATTTAGAACATGTAATGAGACTTCTGAATTTGAAGAAAAGAAGTAAAAATATTTATGTAAAGAAATCTCTCATTCCGCCTCTCAGTCATTTAGCTTGATTAATACATTGTGGTAAACCTGACTGAAGGTTGTTACAGTAGCTAACCAATTTACTCAGGTAAGAGTGTCATGATTTGCGGTTCAGACTCAGGCGCAGACAGGCAGGTTTTAGGTGAAAAAATATTTAATTAGGTGCAGGCAGTGAACTTACAAAAGGTTGCAGAAGTAGGACGAAACAAGACTGACAAGGGGTGGCGACGAGATGAACAGGCAGCAAGCTACTGAGACGCCGGGGTATTTAAAGGGCAGGGCAACAATAGGAAGACTAAGTAGACACAGCTGAAGACAATGAGCCAAACGAGGGCACAGGAACTGGCTGGGAAGGAAAGGGGAAAAGACTGACAGAGACAAGACTGAGGGAGACGTAGACAGACGGATAATAACAGTCAGAAGTCCGGACTTCAGGATCACACTCTGAAGAACTGGGTTCCCGATCACACTCTTGGAACTTGGGTTCTGGGACTGTTCCAGAAGAAGGCTCAGAAATGATCTCTACAGAGAACTTGGGCTCAGAAACAGTCATTAGAGTGGTCTGGGATTAAGATAAAATCACTAGAAAGGACTAGAGGGCCTAACTGACTCCTCAGACTCAAAAATAGTCACTGCAACCATCTTTGAAATTTGTCCTTTCCTCGGAACAAATTCAGCATACAGTTCAAAAATATTTTCCAGAATTGTTCCTGAATTCTTTAAATAAGATTTCAAAGTCCTCTTCAGTTTTCGGCCACCAGATGGCAACACCTTCAGCGAAGCCAGGTTTGAAGCTCAGTGGCTGGATGCGCCGAGCAAGAGACCGCGGAAGAGGACTGCTGCAACTGGGAGCTTGAAACAGGAGGTAGGCTGTGGTCCGTGGAACAGGGAGCCGAGGGGCTGTAACCTTGAGAGGGAAGCGAGGACAATCCAGGAGCTGATGGCTGGGCTCTGTAGGAAGCTTCCACCAAAAAAAATCGCCATCCGGAGCGGCCCGCTCTGGAGAGAAGAGAGAGAAAGCGGCACTCTCCTGCAGCGGAGGACAGTGAGCTGAGGTGGGTGAGAAGAGACTTGCTGGGAACAGACTGAGACTGAAGCCATGGGAGGAGACCGACTGTTACATGGTGCACATTTTGGGTCAAACAGAGAACGTGGGATGCGGATGGTTGAGGGAACTGATGGGGATCCCTGTGGAAATGGGATTTCAGAAATTGCCCGGCGTCTCTGAATTTCAGCATCTTCCAGCATCTCAGCCAGACCAAGTCTCTCTAAACGGGGTTCAACTTCTAAAAGGTGATTGAAGGCATTTTCAGCAACTCTCAGTCTTTTCCAGGGATCATCCTCTCCAGCCACGGTGTCGTAAAACAACTTGACAAGGACGTGCAGTTTGTTCCACTGTGTAATAACTTGGCGGAGGCTTCTCAGTCGAGCGATAACTGTACTGCTCCTTTATTCAACGTGGACCATGTACAGAACAGTTCACTGGAAAAACTCTTCAACCCAACAAGATAGGGGAACACACACATGAACGCATGCTGGCCCCGCCCACCCAGCTCTACAAACCACCAGTCCATATCCTGACTGACATGACCTGTGAACCAATGATTGACAGGAGAGGAGGACAGGCCAACTATGTTAACTCTGATTCGTTACACTACCCCCCCCTGATACAAAGTCCCTTGCCCACGAGGGACGCACAAAAATGTATAGCTACAGGAACCCAGATCCATTTGTCAACAGTACTCAGGAGGAACAAAACAAAAACACAAAAATGCAATGGCAACATCCGCAAGCAAACAGTCACCAAAACAATACACTTTTTTTTTTTACAACAGAAAATAATGTCCTTGTCAGTCTCAAAAATCAGATTTGTCTTCCCTAACTAGAAGGGTCCAGGTGGACTACCGGCCCTTCCTGTGAGTCTAGGGCTCATTCTTGGCCTCCACGAACAAGTGGTCTCACCGCTAACTAGATCCCCTGCTAAAGGGGCCAACAAAGCCCTTGAACCGGGTCGGAACTCTCCTCCGTCTCTGTGATTGATCCAGGTGGGACGCTGGAGTGGCACCTCGACACGCAGGCTCCTAGGGACCACAACTTGCCACTTATTCACCCCCGTTGCAGGTTCCTTCCAGGCCCGCTGTAGAACACCCTGCTCCAGTCGCTAGGCATCGAACTGGGACCATAGTCCCTTGGTTGTGGCAGAAAACACTGCCACCTCGTCCCACAGTGGCAGATGTTGTGCCACACCCCACTGCAGTACAGGCTGCAGGTTTAAATCCTGCTCCTGATGCAGTTCCCACTCTGACATGTCCACAGCCTGCAGCGCCCCGCACACCTGCTGCCCGACGGACTGCTTTAAGGCTCCATTTTCATCCTCCAGGAGCTCTTTCTCTCTCTCCTCTCTTTTCTCACAAACCCGGCACCAGTCTGCTGCACGCGACCGGCGTGAGAGGGCATCCGCATTAGCGTGAAGTACCCCTGCCCTATGCTCCATCTTAAAGTTAAAGGCCTGGAGTTCCTCTAGCCATCTGCCTTTCCGGCTCCTTAAATATCATGAGCCACTGCAGGGCAGAGTGGTCAGTCCTCACCAGGAACCCCAACCCGCACAGGTAGTACTTAAAATGCCTTACTGACAGCACCACTGCCAACAACTCCCTCCGCGTGACACATTAGCGCTTCTCATGGTTGTTGAATGCACGGCTGAAATAAGCGACCACCCGCTCGCCTTCAGGCCCCACCTGGGACAACAATCCCCCAACCCCGACGCTGCTTGCGTCTGTGTCTAAGATAAAAGGTATGGTAGGATCAGCCGGAGCCAGCACCGGGGCTTCACTCAGAGCACGTTGGAGGCTACTGAACGCCTCCTGACACGACTCTGTCCACACAAAGTCTCTGTCCTTTTGTAGTAGCTGAAACAGGGACGCAGCAGTGCAGGCAAAACCCCGCACAAACCGCCGGTAGTACGACGCTAGGCCCAAAAATCTCTTAAGCTGCTTCCGGTTATTGGGAGTGGGCCAGTCAGTAACAGCCTACACCTTCTCCTTCATGGTGCCGATGCTCTTCTCGCCCACCATATGCCCCAGAAAGTACACCTCCCGCTGCATGAAGTGGCACTTGTCTGGATGCAGTTTCAGACCCGCCACTCTGATTCTCGACAGCACCAGCCGTGAGGACCCCAGCGCCGTTTTGAAAGAGCCGCCATGCACAAGGACGTCATCTAAATAGACCACGTACTGCTGATGAGGCACCCCAGACAGCACCCTATCCATCAGCCTGGCGAAAGTGGCCGGAGCGTTGCAAAGTCCGAAGCAAAGAAACTTGAATTGCCATAAACCCTGTCCAGCGCAGAATGCTGTCTTAGGCCTTGCCTCAGGGGTGGTGCTGGTAGTACCCGCTGCTGAGGTCCAATGATGAGAACCAAGAGGACCCTGAGACCAGATCCAGCGACTCATCAATGGATGGCAGGTGGTACGAGTCCTTCTTTGTTGCGCTATTCACAGGCCTGTAGTCAGAGCAGAGCCGCCAGCCAGTCACCTTCTTAGGAACCATGACCACGGCTGCTGCCCAAGGACTATCCGAAGGCTCGATGAGGTCCCCCTTCAGCATTTTGTCCACAGCTTCATCACATGCCGCTGACGAGCCAGTGGGAGACAACGGGGGCGGCATTTGATAGGCTGGGCCCCCCCCCCGTGTCAATTTCATGCTGTATCATATGAGTCCTCCCCACCTCCTCCTCACACATGGCAAAGCAGTCCCGAAATTCCAGCAACAGCTGCCACAACTGTTTCCGCTGCTGTGGATCAAGGCTACTACTGTTTCTCTTCCATATCTCCCTTACCGCCACCACCACATCCTCGTCCTCAATCGGGGGCGATGAGCAGAGGGTCGGTGCGGAAAGGTCCCCGGCTGAGGCGGTGTGACCCCCGCCACCCAGCTGAAGGGACATGGGAGCGGAAAGCACAGGTGAAGGGCTGACAGCCTCCACTGCACTAGATGCAAATCTTTCTGGGTGCCCATTTTGACTAAGCTTGGGAAACAACGTGACAACTGACCCCTCGTAAAAACTCACAGTCCCTCTTAACAGGTCTAATTGAGAGCCCGCAGCACGTAGAAAATCTAGACCTAGAATACACGGGTCCTGCACTGCAGCTATCCATGCAGTGTGACGTAGCGATAAACCCACCCACAGTCAAAGACAACACAGGCCTGCCAGTCATTGGAGCCAGCTCACCTGTCACGGTCCGCAGACGCACTAAAGTGGGCTCCGTTGAAGTCCCCACTGGAACCACATCAGGCCTCACCACAGTCACAGTCGACCCGGTGTCCACAAGCGCTGCACAGGGCACTCCTTCAATCGTAACAGGAACATAGCAGGAGTCCCCAGCACCGGCACGTCCCACAGCGACAATCAGTTCCCCGACTGAGTCGTCATCTGCTTCTGGGGGAAGTGGTGCCATGTTTTCCCGGCTGTGATGTTGGGCACCTCCAGATGGTGGTGACGGGGGTAGTTGTAGCGGTACAGATGGGGCTGAATCCTGGGTCCGCATATCCCCCGCTATGCGAGCCCCGAGCCATTTCCCGACCGCCTTCCTGAGGTGGGGCCCTCTCTGACTAAATGTCCAGGTTGGCCACACCCCCAGCAGACCCGTGGTCCTGGGCGGGGTCGACATTGTGTCTGCAAGGATACAGCTCTCAACAGTTCAGTCATTTCACTCACCCAGGCCGGCTTCTCCTCCACTGGATGGCTCTCTGCTGCAGCTCTCACGGTAGGTGGGCCCGAACCTTGACAACCCCCCTTCTCCCGCTATACTCCACACATTCTCTCTCTCCACTGCCATCTCCAAGGCAGACTGAAGGGTCTGCGGGCGTAATAGTTGCACCTGAATGCGCAGCTCTAAAGGTGCCAGGGCTCTGACGAACTGATCCCGTGCTAGCTCGCCCTGAACTCCAGGGGGCATGTGAGCAAATGCCCGAGGCTCTCCACGTCATTGGCTAAAACCTGCAGCGGCTCCCTGTGTCTTCTGATACGGTTACTCAGTTCATTACGCAGGAGCTCTGGTTGTAAACACTGTCCAAAACGTCTTTGAAGAGCCCCCACCAAAGCTCCATAATCACGTCTGTCGTTGGGGCTCAAAAGCAGAAGACAGGACAACGCATCATCAGTGAGGCTCAGAGCCAGCTGTGGGGCTTTCTTTTCTACAGACCACTCCTCGGACTGAGCCAAAAGCTGGAATTGGGCAAGGAAAGCTTCCCAGTCTGACTGACCGGCGTACCTGGGGGTCTTCACCGACGAGACAACAACCGGAGTCCGAGCCCGGTCGCCTCCACCCTGCCCCCTGCAGCCCGCTTCCGGCGCGGGGAGAAATGCCACGAACCTCCTCTGTCGAGAGGCCTCCCTGACTCGGTCTGTCGTCTCATTTGCAGTTCTTCTTAAGTCACTGGCCGCCCCCGCCGCCCCTTCACAGGCGCCGCCATCCTCTTCGTCTCCGCTCATCTCTACGTTCACTTTCGCCCGCACCGTTTGCTCTGTATCCATACTCCGTCACTTGTTCCGGCAAACAGGCCAATCCGCTAACAACAACCAGTTCGACTGAATAACGTCCACTGTCCAAAATCACTTCTGACACCAGTGTAATAACTTGGCGGAGGGTTCTTAGTGGAGCGGTAACTGTACTGCTCCTTTATTCAACGTGTACAGAACAGTTCACTGGGAAAACACTTCAACCCAACAAGGTAGGGGAACACGCACATGAACGCATGCTGGCCCCACCCACCTAGCTCTACCAACCACCAGTCCATATCCTGACTGACATGACCTGTGAACCAATGATTGACAGGAGAGGAAGACAGACCAACTATGTTAACTCTGATTCATTACAACTGTTTATCGGTCAAGTTTGCCCGGTTCGGAGTAGACGCCGGAGTTTGGCGGACCCAAAACTGGCTGTGGAAAGCAGGAGGAAGCAGTGGCAGAATCGTTGAAGCTGGGAGCAGCATCAAGCAGGACGGGAAGAGCAATGGCCGGACCCTCCTGCGGAGTTATGGGAGCGGTCTTTCGGCGTCTTCCTCGCCAACGTCAAGAAGCTGACTGCGGAGGGGAAAGCTGATCTTCTCCGATCCCGTCTTTACTCAACCCGGAAGGGGAGAGCGACAATCTGTATCCCCAGAAAGGTGAGTCTTCCTGCCCATCTGCTGAGACTTGTTGGCCAGTTTGTACTGTCATGATTTGCGGTTCAAACTCAGGCACAGACAGGCAGGTTTTAGGTGAAAACATATTTCATTAGGTGCAGGCAGTGAACTTACAAAAGGTTGCAGAAGTAGGACTGCAGAAGACTGACAAGAGGTAGCAACGAGACAAACTGGCAGCAAGCTACTGAGATGCAGGGGTATTTAAAGGGCAGGGCAACAATAAGAAGACTAACGAGACACAGCTGAAGGCAATGAGACAAACGAGGGCACAGGAACTGGCTGGGAAGAAAAGGGGAAAAGACTGACAAAGACAAGACTGAGGGAGACGCAGACAGATGGATCATAACATAGAGTGGTGTTACTTAAAAATAATACTTCTCAAGTTGAAGGGAAAACTATTTTTTTGTGATTAATATTTTATTGCCTTTTTAAAACAATACAGTAACAATACAAACAGAAAAAAACAGCATAGTTAAAAAATACTTTGGATCTCATTCATCAATCTTTCTTATAAAATGGAGTCTTAAAATTATCTATACAAACTTTGTGATTTATAGAAAAAATAAAGAAAAAATGTGTTGAGCTATAAGCACTCCAAGAGACTGATTTATCAAGATTCCTAAAAATGAGCACAAAACTGCATGCACAGCAAAAATTTTGTGACAGTGGTTATCTTTCATTTGTGGGTGATCTGCTAAGATTTGGTGAGCAGTTCATTACTGGCACAAGGAGCAATATTTAAATGAGGACTTTGTGGGTGATGCTGCTGTCTGTGCCATGAGCTTGGCTACGGTTAGAGAGAGGAGGAATAGGTGCATGGATTCATAATACGTTATTAGCAAAATAAAGGGGTAAAAAACAGCATACATCTCAGATCTAAGGCTGTTCTTCAGTTATTATTATTAGGCTAGAATGTTGTGAATTATGTTTCTCATTTGTCAGTAATAAACTTTATGTACATGCACCGCTCTCTGCTCCATTCAGGCAGCGTAATCTAGAATCAGACTTATTAAAGCTGCAGCATGTCCAGAACAATGTCCCTAAGATGTCCATATTCTGCTAATGTTGTTGAAATGCACTGAATTTTCTCGCAGCCTCTATTAGATGTCAAGTTGCAGTAGGAAAAATAAAGTTATTTTGAAATTATTTAATCTCAAAATCTGTTTTTTAAAATGTAGCCTAATTATCATTGAGATACTGTACATTACAACTACATTTAATTATTTGGAAACCAGGAAGTTAACCACTTCGGTGGAAACTAATAAGGATCTTTGAAAAGTGAAACTCACTGCAGTAGTGCTAAGAGTGCAGTAAGTTATTATGCGTTTTTTGGGGAGAAAAGGTGAAATTATTGACATAACTGTCAGGTTTATGGTCATTAGCATTTATTAAGGTTATATTGTATGTGAATACAATTTTTCGTTTGCGATAATAAACTTATGTTGGATGTAGTGGTGAAAAGTTAAGAAATGCCTTTGAGAAGCATTAAAAATAGATGCATGTTTAATAACGCTATTATTTCATATTCAGCATGGGGAAAAGCTCTAAATAGACTGAATGCTTCTTGCTCCATGTTTAACAGGCACAATGCTCTTTGTGCCATGTTAGTAATCAGGTACAGCCTTTTTCTGTGATGCTGTGCAGTTTGTGGCGGTGTCAACATGCGTAAACCATTGATAAATAAGGCCCTAAAAGTTTTGTGTACGCACATTTTGGACACGAGTCGAGATGAAAAAAATTGGGAATTTATGCCACATTTTCAGACTTTTCTCACACAAACCCAAGAGTCAGCCCGTACCCTGTCTCTTACCTGAGGATAAATATGAGAATCTATATCACAATTTATATCTATATCACAGTATCATGCGTATTTCTTCAGGTTATATATTAATTGCACTTAGTGCATTAATTGTGATAATGTGTGTAGTGCTCTTGGCACTCCTCTCTACCTTTGCTGCTGAGTGATCTGCCTGGTGGACCTCCAATCAAATGGATACGCAGCCGCCACTGTCTGGCGGTGTTCAAACTCCACTTCAGCCCCACGGTCCCGCCATGTTTGCCATCACGATCTGTTGGTAATAAAACTTTGATCTTCAGAGAATTCTTTACTGTGAGGTACCTGTTTTGGCAGAACTTCTTCCGCCTGATTGTTTTTCTTTTAAAACTCAATGACCTCATGGCCATGTTGGTGTCCTATTGACTATATATATATATAATAAAAAAAACATATTTGTGGTATATCACACTCTCATCTACCATCCTTGGCTCTGAACTATTCACCTTTGAACTCTATGCTACTATGCATTCCCATTTATCACCCACTATGCCACTGTAAAGACTTTATTTCTGATTTTGCTGCTTTGCTGGCTAAAATTTGCAGAAAGCAGGAGTGAGCTTTTAGTATTAGGTGATTTCAACATCCATGTCTATGTTGCTGAAAAACTGTAGGTTATAGTTCGGTATGATTACCCTTCCTGAGTAGCAGCTGTATCTTAGTTATCACCTCATGAAATTACCAATCCTCTTCAGAAAACCACAATTTACATGTTGATGCATATCTTTCTTTAGACTCATGTACAGGACATCTGTAAATGTTTACAGATTGTGTCTTTGGTAAAAAAAAACCCAGGGCATTTTAAAAATAGTATGTATTTCAATTAACATGTAAATCTGTCTGACCAATATAGAAGCCACTGTAGTTGTTTAAAAAAATCGACACACTGGTTCATCTTTTACTCTGTGTCATCTAGGAAGAACAGTGACATAAAATATAACAGTTGAAATACTCACAGGGCCATAAGGATTCAGGAAATGTATAAAATGCCAATATTCATTCATTGTGAAAAGTGTTTCTGAACATCAAAACAACTTTAGACGCTAATAAACTGCAACTAGACAACCATTAGGCTGATGTCAAGTTGTTGTATTAAAGAGCAATATAAAAAAAACTTTGATTTGATGTTATAAACTTGTCTTTATCATAGACTGAATAAAGACAGGACATGAAGGGCACCACACAAAGATAATGAATCAGCTGAGTTTTATAACCAACATTTATCCTATTTATTTAACATATTTACACAACAATATTGTAAGCAAAATTAATGTCATAATCAGGGGCGGATCTACTGGGGTGGCATAGGGTGGCAGTTGCCATAGGGTGGCAGTTGCCAACCTAAAAGAAAACCTTGCCACCCCAGCTGCCACCCCAGCCAGCAGCTATGAAATCAATAAATAGTTTTGTAAAATCGGACGTTAAGTGCATGAAGCTCCTTTTTCCGACAACATTAGATGCAGCAAGAAGTAACCACACATCAACTCCAGACGCTTCTGAGAGGCGGTAAGTGAGAGAGAAGCCGACCTGCACACAGAAGGCAGGAGCACACCAGGAAAGCGGTAACGATGCAATCTTACAAAATAGAATATCATTTCTAGCTCAATGCTGATAGTTTTGAAACTATTTGAGACGACAAAAATGGAAAATCATAATTTTTTTCAACATGTAAACTAAGTCAGAGAATGTGAAATCTTTACGTTTGTCCAGAAAAAAAGGTACAATTAATTTAAATTCTACAGAAATGAAGCGACAAACAAGCATCTCAAGTTTTTTTCTCGTCAAAGACAAAGGTGAGCAAAACAGAGAGTAACCTGGTGAGTAAAGTGGACCGAGGAGACGATGTGGAAGAAGAGAGAGAGGAGCGACAGAAAAGTGATGGAGGGGAAGGACGAGATCAGGGACAAGAGAAAGTGATAGAACGGCACATCGGAGAGGAGGCGGAGGAGGGAGAGAATCACCGAGATGAAGAGGGAGAAAGAGAAAGACAGAATATTTTAGGATGTTTTGCTCAAATGTCTGCAATTTTTATTTAAATTCATTTATCCTAATTACCAAGTTTACTTTGTATTAGAAAATACAGATTTTTGAGTATTATGAAGTAAAAAAAAAAATTAAAGGGAGGGCTATGATGGTGGCTAGATATTAGGGTTGTCAAAATATTTTTTTTTTTAAACCTAATTAATGACAGGGTAGCTGTGAATTAATCCGGACTAATTAACATCCCTACATGGAGAACGACTTCCGTATGGCTTCGAAGCGATTCTGGTCCACCATCCGGCGTCTCGGGGAGGGAAGCGGTCTGCCACCAACACTGTTTACAGTGGGGGCGGTGTGCTGCTGACCTCAACGCGGGACGTTTTGGGTCGGTGGATGGAATACTTCGCAGACCTCCTCAATCCCACCGACACGCCTTCCTGTTTGGAAGCAGAGTCTGAGGACTCTGGGACGGGCTCTCCAATCTCTGGTGCTGAGGTCACCGAGGTTGTTAATAAGCTCTTTGGTGGCAAGGCACCGGGGGTGGATGAGATTCGGCCGGAGTTCCTCAAGGCTCTGGATGTTGTAGGGCTGTGTTGGTTGACGCGGCTCTGCAATATTGCGTGGACATCGGGAGCAGTTCCCTTGGATTGGCAGACCGGGGTGGTGGTCCCCCTCTTTAAAAAAGGGGACCACAGAGTGTGTTCCAACTATAGGGGGATCACACTTCTGAGCCTCCCTTGTAAGTTCTATTCGGGGGTTCTGAAGAGGAGGGTCCGACGGACAGTCGAACCTCGGATTCAGGAGGAACAATGCGGTTTTCGTCCTGGCAGTGGAACACTGGACCAGCTCTACACCCTTGGCAGGGTCCTGGAGGGTGCGTGGGAGTTCGCCCAACCGGTCTACATGTGCTTTGTGGACTTGGAGAAGGTGTTCGACCGTGTCCCTCTGGGTGTCTTGTGGGGGATACTCCGGGAGTATGGGGTACCAGGCCCTTTGATACGGGCTGTTAGGTCCCTGTATGAACTGTGTCAGAGTCTGGTTCGCATTGCCGGCAGTAAGTCGGACTCATTTCCAGTGAGAGCTGGACTCCGCCAAGGTTGCCCTTTGTCACTGGTCCTGTTCATAACGTTGATGGACAGGATTTCTAGGCGCAGCCAAGGTGTTGAGGCGATTCGTTTTGGTGACCTCAGCATCGGGTCGCTGCTTTTCGCAGATTATGTGGTCTTGCTGGCTTCATCTGAACGTGATCTACAGCTCACGTTGGAGCGGTTCGCAGCCGAGTGTGAAGCGGCTGGGATGAGGATCAGCACCTCCAAATCCAAAACCATGGTCTTGAGCCGGAAAAGGGTAGAGTGCCTTGTCCGGGTCGGGGATGAGGTCCTTCCTCAAGTGGGGGAGTTTAGGTATCTGGGGGACTTGTTCACGAATGAGGGAAAAATGGAGCGAGAGATCGATGGACGGATTGATAAGGCGTCTGCAGTTATGCAGGCATTGTACCGGTCTGCCGTGGTGAAGAGAGAGCTGAGCCGAAAGGCAAAGCTGAAATGAGTTTCCTCCGTAGGGTGGCTGGGCTCTCCCTTAGAGATAGGGTGAGAAGCTTGGTCATCCGGAGGAGGCTCAGAGTAGAGCCGCTGCTCCTCCACATCGAGAGGAGCCAATTGAGGTGGCTCGGGTATCTGGTCAGGATGCCTCCTGGACGCCTCCCTGGTGAGGTGTTCTGGGCACGTCCCACCGGGAGGAGACCCAGGGGAAGACCCAGGACTCGCTGGAGGGATTATGTCTCCCAGCTGGCCTTGGAACGCCTGGGGATTCCTCCCGAGGAGCTGGCCCAAATAGCCGGGGAGAGGGAGGTCTGGATCTCTTTGATTAGGCTACTGCCCCCGCGACACGACCCCGGATAAGCGGAAGAAGATGGATGGATGGATGGATGGATGGATGGACATATGACTACAAAACCTAAAAATTTTAGTGTGAAGGGAATTGCTGTAGTGCTTTTTCATGAAATGAAGGAAAGATTAATAGAATTTTGTTTTTAACTCCATAATCACATTCATACATGGCCCTTTTAAACTATTGTAATCTCACTTTGGTCCAGCTCTGTTTAAACCCGCTGCTCTTCCATTATGTGTGTATATATATATATATATATATATATATATATATATATATATATATATATATATATATAAGCATGTGGTGCCACCCCAGAAATATCCTTGCCACCCTCTTGCCACCCCAGAAATATTTTTCTAGATCCGCCCCTGGTCATAATATCCTCATGATAGCACTCCACCTCCATATCTCCCTCATCACTACATGATTATATGAATTCAAAGTCAGGTTCTGAATAATCCTACAGTTTTTGGTTGCCACAAGTCTGCAATTATATGTCTTTGTATACCAGTCCATTTAACTGTTATGTGGATGTTCCCTCTCCACTAATTGTTTCTTTAAGACTATCAATATTGTTCCTGTCTAAAGTTTTATATAGACTGGGATGGATGTCACAGCAGGCCAAAAAAGTATTTGGCAACCACTGGTTATGCACATTTTTCCACTTAAATAAACACAAGAAGTCTGCAATTTTTGTCATAGTCACTTCAACTGTGAGAATGTAAAAAAAAAACTGGAATTCACATTTCATGATTTTTAAAGAATTTATTTGTATAATGGTGTAGAAAACAAGTATTTAGACCTAAAAGAGCTGGGACCACAGATTCAAAGGTCACTAATAGTAACAGACTCCTTTGTCATTTATTATAATCCTGTAGTGGTCAAGAGAACCCCCCCCTTAAGCCAGCCCATGTCCAGGGCTGTCTACAGTTTGCAAGAGACAACCTGGATGATCCAGGGGAGGATGGGGAGAATGCCATGTGGTCAGATGAGACCAACACAGAACTCGATGGTATAAATTCAACTCAATTCACTTTTATTTATATAGCGCCAATTCACAACAAATTTCATCTCAAGGCACTTTTCAACAAACGTTATTTCAGTACAATTATACAAACATTCCAATTAAAAGTTTTCAACGTAAGGAATCCCAGCAGATTGCGTTGAGTCATCGATGTGAGGTTGTGCCCGGATCATGCAAACTCCAACCACAGCAATTCAAATGTAGCTGGACTTTAAAACATTTTCCCATGCCACTTGCCGTGTTTGTGAGGGGGAAGAATACCAAGTCACATTCTAAGAACACCATTCATGTGGACTGGTGCCAGCAGAGCCACCTCCTGATCAATGTGGCAATAACCAAGAAGTTGGTTGTGGACTTCTGCAGGTGCAAACCTACCCCACTGACATGAGTGAAGATCCAGGGAGTAAACATTGTTATAATGGACTCACTTGAACAATTAACTGAACTGGAGTCACAACACTGATGCTCTCTACAGGAAGGGTCAGAGCAGACTCTACCTGCTGAGGAGGATGAGGCGTTTTGGAGTCCAGGCAGGGAGCACTTCTAAATACCTTATTTAAGTCTTTGGTGGCATCTATCTTTTATAGTGTTGTATATTGGAGCAGCATTTTATCTACAGCTGGGACTAATGGGTTGGATAAGCTCATCAAGAACACCAGCTCTGTTTTAGGATTCCTCTTGAATCTGCATGAATCTGCACGGGGGTCTTTCTGCATGGAGTTAACATGTTCTCCCTGTGCATGTGTGGGTTCCCTCTGGATACTCCAGCTTCCTCCCACAGACCAAAAACATGACTGTCTTGCCTATAGGTATGAGTGTGTGCATACATGATGGTTGTTTGTCCTGTCTGTCTCTACATTGTCTTGCTTTGAACTGGTGACCTTGTCCATGGTGTACAGATCTCTCACTTGTTGATTGCTGGGGATAGCACCAGACCCCACTCCAATTTTGCATAGGTTGGATGGTATAGATGGTTGCTGGTGGTGGGATTTTCTGAACTATTATTTGAAATATTCAGTATTATGACAAAGTGCTAAAAGTAGAAAAAGCCATGTGACAACCAGCACCAAGTGAACTCTTGAACCAAAAAAGCAATTTAGCTAACAAATGGCTTTAGCTTACCTAATAAATGTTAGCTCAAATCAAACCTCTCATTTTGAACTTTTCAGTTAATTATTGTATTTTGAAAAGCTAAAAACTTTAACAAACTTTAGTAAACCTCTGATCCATAAAAAAAATACAATTTACCCTCACCTCAGTACTGTGTTCAAATCAAAAATGACTATTGCAAAATGACCACAATAATAAGACAAATATTTCATATCAAAATCAAACTACAGTGACCTATTGTGTGGCTGCAAAAAGCAATATCACAACCAACCTATGGACCAACCAGCCCCTGTCTCTCCTAATTAGATTGTAAATTAAAGGAAACAGTGTAAAGAGCTCAAATGCAAAGTTTCGCCTTTGTTTTTAAAACTAAGTCTTACATAAATATATTTTAAGTTGATAGTCTGCAAGATTTTTTTGACAGGGTTTGAAATACGTAAAACTGGTGTTGAGATAGTTTACTCAATGTTAAGTCATTTTGAGAAAATGCATTTAGCAATATGGAATATTGTAAACATCATATATGGGCTATATATTTGCTTTTTGGGTTTTTTTGCAAATTACAATTTTTACTTACTATACCTTACTATGCTAAATGACAGTACTTCACTAACACAGGTAAAGAACTGTGATTACTGTGTTAGCAGCCTAAAGATCATCTTTGAATGTAATGTTCAGAAACACTTCAAACAATGAATGAATATTGATATGTTTTATATGATTCATTTGGACTAAATCAATCTGTGAAGCTCCCAACACACATTCAGTCACACACTTTGGACCTTGTGGTATCTTTGGGACTCACCATCAAGAACATTTACATTGCTGTTCACTTCTTTCATCATTTCCCAGTTTTGTTTGAACTTAATATTTTTGAACCAAAGTTTCTTCATGGACCGATTCTTATAAAAGCAGAGTAATATCCTCTTCCACTGTTACACTATTCATTAATGCCTTTGCTAAAATTTATCCTGCACAGGACAAAACAAGTGACCTTTTTATTAATTTTGATATAAAAAATTCCACTATTTTAGAGTCTCTTGCATCTTTAAAGATGTGGTGTACACATGTTAAGCCTGATCTCTGGTTAAATGAACCCACTCGTAAATCTAAACAGCTCCGTAGAAAACTAGAAAGGAAGTGGAGAAAGCATTGCTTACAGGTTTCTGTTAAAATGATGCAAGATTCTTGGTCTCTCCATCAAGCACTGGTTAGGCTTTAAAGTAAAGCTATATTTTGCAAATATTATTGCATATAACCAGGATAACCAGCATATTCTTTATAATACACTTAAGGTCAGATTTATCAAAGGTTTGTGGTTGTTAAAACAGGCACAAACTTCTCAGCGGTCACAAATCAAGCAACATGTGTTTTGCTAACCACAGGCAGGTAAATCTGTGGCTCTTAAACTTGAATCAAGATGCGCACAATGATTTTAGTGCTTTGGCATTTATTGAATATGCAATATTGGCGTTTTTCTGTAAGAAGATACCAAATATTGGGAGGAGACCATGCAAATAAGTTGGTGTTCCAGGCGCAGTGTAATTAATCAAACCTGAAACTGTTTGCTATTTGTTTCTTCTCATTTGTGTCTATATTTACTGCCTCTGAAAGTCTGGATCTCTATGCTTAAGCTGCTGCCCCTACGACCTGACCCCGGATAAGTGGAAGAGGATGGATGGATGGATGGATTATACTAAATAAAGACAATTGTGTTTAAGAACACAAAATGAAAAACACGAAAGAAAAACATTAGCAATTTTACTGTAACATATGCTGTAGTCCTTTTAATATTAGGAGTTATGTTGAGAAACTAGTCCCTGCATTAGTCACTTCAAGGCTGGACTACTGTAATCCTGTATTATCAGTTTTAGGGATTTAAAGGAAAATGCAGCTATTTGGATATTATAGTTAAAGGACTGCTTATGGCAGTCAATGACATAAATAATTTATAAAAAAAATATTAATATTCAGGGTATCACCTGTTTTCAGGAACTATTTTAATAGCCAAATATATACACATCAGTAAATTAGTATTGTACATGCCTAGATAAGGCTGAGGTGAATATCTTAGATGATTAGAGTGAATTCTTATGGCATATTGAGACATGGAACCCATGCCATATGTATGTGTGTTGAATAAAAGGGACAACAGTGACTTTCCAAAATAAAAAAGTTTATTTACAAAGGAAGAAAAAGAAACATTTATTCACTCAAACTAATAATCAACTTACTACTAATCAAACTAAATGAAAAACTACAAATAAAAGAACACAAATGGAAAAAAATGCAATAAAAATAGAAAGTATGAATTCTGATGTTATGCTTTGGAGGAATATGGATGCTTTAGGAACCAAGGCTTGATTTGCAGATTCTGGAATAAAAGATAAATTAGTTTACCAATTGTAATTAGTTTTAACTAATTAGCACCATAGATTTAGTTGTAAACCAATAAAACAATGTAAGGAAAATTAAAACATTCTTTGGATCAAGAAATGTTTAAAAGTTATCTGGATAAGAAGTCATTGACCCTTTGAAAATTAGTTCTATTTGGATTGATCACGACGGTAAACCATCTAATTCCAGTATTTTAATAAAATAAGGCGAGTTCAAACATGGCTAAGAAGATTGTATTCTGTTGTTAAACAATTTA
Organism: Apricaphanius iberus; assembly: GCA_028564705.1. NCBI lineage: Eukaryota > Metazoa > Chordata > Actinopteri > Cyprinodontiformes > Aphaniidae > Apricaphanius > Apricaphanius iberus. Next base: position 542,915 of record JAPXFQ010000231.1, read on the forward strand.
TTTTAAACTGAATTCTGTTTGATCCGTTAATAGAAATCTTTGTTTATGAAATGCAGGCCTTTAGCATCTACCCCACATGACCTGCTGACCTTAGAGTCTAAAGTACCCAAACATGGCAGATAGTTAATCAGATTGCTGTGCATGTAAACCCTTATTCTGGATATGGGTCATTACTGTGCATGTCTATTAAGTCATGCATAGACGTACAATACGTCAGCCTGAAAAAAATAAAGGGATTCGGTTTATAATACTGGAGTTTTATGCCTCAGACCGGCCCACTTCATATCACAAATTATTTTTATTAAAATTCGGGATTCATCAATACTGGCATTGGGTATTGGGGCTGATGTCGTTCTAATGTACCAGCATCAGTTGGTTAAAGTTAACCAATACTATGCACAGATACTTCAAATGTGGAAACTCTTAAATAATTTCACAGAAATTGTTTATTGTTCACTTGAAATTTTTATTTTGTGGTCATTTTTTTATTTTTGTCTGATTCACCATTATTTGTTTTAAAAAGCAGTGAAGAAAAGTATCGGCATTGGTACTCTGTATCGGAAAATTCTCAGATCTAAGTATTGGTATTGTGTTGTTTTGAAAAACTGGTTCAATTAAATCCTTTATTAAAATTATGCAATCATAACCTTGCATATTAAAGTTACACCCGTACACTGTTCTGTAAAGCCTTGTAATTTAAATTTTTTTTTCTAAAAAATTTCCAATTCAGTATAAATAAAGGTAAATTGCTTCATGAAGTGGTTTTATTTCAGCATGCATTCACATCTGCGTTATTCTTTACAACACATCCATTAACAATATCAGAATCTATATTTTGAGCTGCTACCTTTAAGTAGACTAATTTCCTTTTCACACTTACTCCAGTTTCCTTAAACTGATCTGCTGCTCCTGCCACAATAAAAAACATTCTGTAAAGCTTTTGAGCATTTAATATGAAAAATACATTTCACTTAAATTAAGATATTTTCAATGGCAAAACATGTAGGCTTATGTAATATTAATTTCATTCTATCTACGCTCTCTGAGTGCTTTTTTTGTTTTAAATGTTACACAAATGGACATAATGCCCACATTATGAAAATAAATGCTGCACTAATTCTGTATTTTAAATAGCTTTGAGCACCTCCCTACTGATCATCATATTGTTAAAACCAACTGTCTGTTATTCATTTAACCAAACACTCAGAGACAAAGTCCTATTTTTTGCCCCACAGATCTGGTTTTATACAAATGACATCTTTAGGAATGCTGGCATCCCAGCTCCAGAGATCCAGTATACTACAGCCGGAACAGGGATTATAGAGATCATCGCTGGACTCATTGGGGTAAATATACGATAATGCTTTGAAAGAGCTGTTATAATGTCTTTGTTGTGTATCATGTATCAAAGACCTGATGTTATTTGATGAGTCACAATCACGCCAGCTGTGCATTTTTACTTTTCCTACAGATGCTCTGTTGCTTGCATATTAATTAATTTCTCAAGGATAATTTGTGCGGGCCAAGCAATGCCTAAACTAGTTTATGTCAGGCTTATGAATTGACTTAAAGTTGAGGTCTACATTCCATCCAATTTCCAATTGTCTACATCTAAATGAGATCTAATTAAATTAAGTTAAGGTGTTATACCTCTACTACTACTACTACTGCCACTACTACTACTACTATTACTGAAAATAATATTAATAAGTACATTTAATGTATTTAACCTGATTATTTAATGTGCTTTTATAAGTAAAGTATATTTAAGGCTGACATGAGGTGTATCTCTTAGTGTTTCACCATAGAGAAGCTGGGCAGGAGGCACCTTATGATTGGAGGCTTCGCCATGATGGGGATCTGCAGCGCTGGAATCACATTAGCCCTCATTTTACAGGTGTGTACATAGAACAGCTTGATTAGTAATTTAACTTTAAACCTCAGTCAAGCTGCTCCATCTGTGACCATTCTGCTTTTATGGGAGTGTTTTTATTAAACATCAAACAGAAAAGTCTAAATGTGAGAGAAAACCATATGGTCAACGTTTTAAAACATATATTAATAATAAGACCATTTAAAAAGAGACCATGGTAGAATTATAATGACATTTAATTTGAGCTTCCCAGGGAACTTTTGTTGGTTGGATCTGTGTACTGTATTGTGAAAAGCTCAAAAAGGCAACTTTAGAGATATTCAGATCTTCACACTGAAAAGGATAAAACGTCAATTACTGATGTAAAAAAAACAAAACAAAAACTGTTGTCATTATTGGGGAAACGATGCACTAAATTACACTGCTGTACCTATCAAGAAATTGTCTTTTTTCTTTTTGCTTATCAGCGACTGGCATTTTTTCAATTTCTGAAATTAAATTGATTGAATTACGTTCTAAAACAATTGGAAAGTATTCAGTAGAACTGACTGGAGGTTTAGTCGGATTTTTAGTTTTTTCTTTGGATGGATTACAGTAGCATAAGCATGCATAGACAATGCCTCAATAGATACCACAATATAATTCAGTTCAGTTTTTTTTATAGAGTAATAATTCGCAACACGTCAATGTACTGAAGATCAATTAAGTACAAGCATAGAAACAGTCCAATTTGTCCAGGTTATGAAACAATGCAGCCAAGTTTAGTCAATCATTAAAATTTGTTTAAAAGTTGTCTGTCTAAGGAAACCCAGCAGGTTGCATTGAGTGAATCCCTCCTCTTGGATGAGCATGTAGGTTCAGTGGAGAGGAATTCCTACAAAGAAAGAAAGCTACAGAAGTATTATAGCCAGAGTTAGGCTCAGTGTAATTGGCCATCTATTGTGTCTTATTGTGATTTTGAGATCGACTGTATACGCACTAAGCTCAGATTGAGATTACTTTCTATGTTAGGCTACAAGCCCAAGTATATTATCTATAGAAGGTGAAAATAAAGCTATTGAAAGCAGTAGCAGATGATGATGGTTCCCACCAGGAAGGTATCAAAGATAAACAATGCCTACAAGAAATCTTTGAGGAAGTAATAGTTTTTCTTAAACAAAGAGGAGACTGGAGTCCTTTAGGAATTTTAGATATGGTGCACCCAGAACTGTGCCATGCTCAAACTTAATTAATTCCCCTCCTGTTCCTAATTATTCCTAATTATATGGTATATAACAATCAAAGAATATCTTCTTCAGTCCCTCCTATGCATTCCTGATAACTTCAACATTTAAAATATAAGGGATGAGGTCAGAAATTATCCTGCTCATATCTGCTGCTTACTGATGTCTGTTTAAGCACTGGAATGATCTCTAAATGACATATTCCCTAGAATATTCAAACATTCCTTTGCATTTACTGAAATGTAACTAATCAATTAATTCTAATAACTCTGACATATTCCTGTCACACACAGCACTGTAAGCGACCCATAATTATCTCTACACTACATCAGCGTTTTATGATCTCTAATGGCTATGGGCATTGCTACTAAATGAGTGCACAGAATGCATTTGGCAGATGAACATTACATTGTGTTTAACTGGAGATATTTATTTTTTTATATCAGCAGTAGGTCACTACATTCAGGATGCTGTTCAATGAGAGGCGGCATTTAAAATTTTTTGGTCTTCCTCTCTTCCTCCTGCCTGGTGGCTCCATCCTCAGTATCCATCTACCGATATAATTGTCATCTCTCCTCTGAACATGTCCAAACCATCTCAGTCTGGCCTCCCTGACTTTATCCCCAAAACGTTTAACATGAGCTGTTCCTCTGATGTACTCATTCCTGATCATATCCATCCTTGTCACTCCCAAAGAAAATCTCAACATCTTGAATTCTGCAGCCTCCAGTTCTGCTTCCTGTGTTTTCCTCATTGGTACTGTCTCTAGACCGTACAACATCGCTGGTCTCACGACTGTATTGTACACCTTTCCCTGCATTCTTGCTGAAACTTTTTTTACACGCATTACACCTGACACTTTTCTCTGCCCATTCCAACCAGCTTGCACACGCTTCTTCGCTTCTTTTCCAAACTCTCCATTGCTTTGGACCGTTGACCCTAAGTACTTAAAGTCCTCTACTTTCTTCATTTCCACTCCTCGTAATTTCACCGTTCCACTTGTTTCTTTCTCTTTTACACACAGTATTCTGTATTTCTGCAACTAATCTTCATTCACCTTTTATAATGCATACCTGCATCTCTCTAGCTTTTCCTCCACCTCTGTCCTGCTCTCACTGCAGATCAAAATGTCGTCTGCAAACATCATAGTCCATGGACACTCCTGTCTAACCTCATCTGTCAGCCTATCCATCACCAAAGCAAACAAGAAGGGGCTCAGAGCCGATCCTTGATGCAGTCAAACGTCCACCTTGAACTCCTCTGTCACTCCTACAGCACACCTCACTGCTGTCTCACAACTCTCATACATGTCCTGTACCACTCTAACATACTTCTCTGCCACTCCAGACTGCCTCATGCTAAATCACAGCTCTTCTCTTGACACCCTGTCATATGCTTTCTCTAAATCTACAAAGACACAATGCAGCTCCATCGGACCCTCTCTGTACTTCTCCATCAGCATCCTTAAAGCAAAAATAGCATCACAAATGCTCACATCTGACCGGAGCCTACCTTCCACCACTCTTTCCCACAGCTGTCTCTCTGTCTCACCAACCTATACAAATCATTCTCTCCCTCCTTACTATCCAACCTAGCATACAGGTCATCATATGCCCTTTGTTTGGCCTTTGCCACCTCTACCTTCACCATGCGATGCATCTCCCTGTACTCCTGTCTGCTCTCTTGAGTCCACTCAGTGTCCCACTTCTTCTTAGCTAACTTCTTTCTCTCTATATGTTCCTGGACTTCATCGTTTCACCACCAAGTCTCCTTATCTACTTTCCTCCTTCCAGATGACACACCAAGTACCCTCCCACTTGTCTCCATAATTATATTAGCTGTAGCTGTCCAGACATCAGGGAGAACCTCCTGGCCACAAAGAGCCTGTCTCAACTCCTTCCTGAAAACCTCACAACACCTTCCTATTTAAGTTTCCACTACTTGGTCCTCTGCTCTGTCTTTGTTCTTTTCACCTTCCTCCCCATCAGCTATCCTACAGACCACCATCCTATGCTGTCTAGCTGCACTCTTACCCACCACTACTTTGCAGTCACTATTCTCCTTCAGATAACAATGTCTACATAAGATGTAGTCCACCTGAGTGCTCCTACCTCCACTCTTATAAGTCACCCTATGTTCCTGCCTCTTTTGGAAGAAAGTATTTACAACAACCATTTCCATACTTTTTGCAAAGTCTACACCATCTGTCCTTATTTGTTTCTATCCTGGATACCAAAGCTCCCCATCACTTCCTCATCCCTTTACCAACATGTCCATCAGAGTCTGCACCAATCACAATCCTCTCAACTCTCAGGATACCCTGCATCAAATCATCTAGTTCACTCCAAAATGTCTGCTTCTCTTCCAACTCACATCATACCTGTGGGGCATAACCACTAACAACATTTATCATTATTCCTTCCATTTCAAGCTTCACTCATCAACCTATATGACACCCTTTTCCCTTCCAGAGCATTCTTATCAAATGCCTCCTTCAAGATAACTCCTACTCCATTTCTCTTTCCATTTACCCCATGGTAGAACAACTTGAATCCTTCTCCTAAGCGTCTAACCTTGCTACTTTAACACCTGGTCTCCTGAACACATAGAATATCCACTTCCCTTCTCTGTATCATGTCCACCAGCTCTTTAGCTTTACCTGTCATAGTCCCAACATTCAAAGTCCCTACTCTAAGTTCCACACTCTTGAATTACATCTTTTCTCTCCGCCTACCAACACACCTTCCTCCTCTCCTCCTTCAACCAACAGTAGTCCAATTTCCACCTGCGCCCTGTAGGTCAACAGCAGCGATGGCGGTCGTTGTTAACCTGGGCCTCGACCAATGCGGTCTGGAGTTCATGTTTGTGATTCGCATCGTTGATTTGTCTTAGGTTTTACGTCGGATACCCTACCTGACACAACCCTCTGCATTTTTTTGGACTTGTGACCGGTACAACAAATCACTGGCTTGTGACACCTTATGAATGCATTTGACCCTGTATGGTTGCATTTGACCCCTTAAGAGTAATTTCTATGTTAATGACAGTAAAAATTTGATAATAGGACACGGAGGGTGTTAAGCTACTTGGAGTATTATCCCAGTTAATGCCCCCCTCCAATAAGTAATTACAACTGAGAAGGATACCATTATAGTCTGGTTTTAGATAAAAAAGAAGCTTATACTGGTGTGATTTAAGATGGATTATTGTACTTGAATGTTAGTTTTCTAAAATAATTTGACAGTTATGAAACGACATGTTAAAAGCACATACATTGAGGAATAGTATGTTCAGTTATTGTTTGCCAGCATTTGGTTGAGACAAGCACGACGACTATGAAATAAAGATGGCTGAAAGCTGGGCTGAAATATTAAACACTGATCCCAGATATAAATGTGACATCATGTTGTATGTTCTTTTCACAGAGTAAGATACTGTTCATGCGGTACATTAGTGTCTGCTGTGTGGTCGGCATCATCGCTGGCTTTTGCATTGGTCCAGGCAAGTTTAACACACTTCATTCACACATACTGACAGATCCCGTAATCATGGGCATTTACTTTGGCAGGGAGGCTGTGATTTATCTTTTAGGGCAGGAATTATGAATCTTGAGATACCTATCAATGATAAAATAATAACTGTAGACACAGTAAACACTTTTGCCAAACTATTCAGAGAGAAAAATATTGTGCAACTTACTGTTTGAGGCCTTCATATCATTGACAGAACAGAGTCATCTTGAACAGTCATCTTTACCTCCACAAGGGTCCATTATTGGTGATTTCCCACTAGTACCTTTTTGCACGGCTCTACTCGGTCCCACTTGGCCCTACTTGGCCTTACTCGGCCCTGGTTGGTTTCCCACTGCAGGGACCAGATGAGCTGTGACCATCTCAAGTGGGTGGGCTCATATAATAAGGTGGGCGGTTCCAGAGTATCTAGTTACACAAGGCATTTACCTTTTGTGGTGTACAGATAAAGCAGTATGAAAAGGTGTATGTTAAAGATGCAAAACAAATTTCAACCCTACTACCAATGTTATACCCAGTTAACACCCATGCTGAGAAAACAACCGATTTCCAAACAATAAACCAATTGAGCCTTGATTAAATAATTGAGAAACTACACTCCGCCACCTCCTGCTGGAATATCTTACCAACAGTTTTTCTTTAAAAAGTCCTACATGACTTCCGGAAGGAGCCGCATGGAGTAGATGCAACATCCGCATGCTCCTGCCCATTTCATACTTTTCACTCCTTTTATATACTTATAACACACCTTAAGTATAGAATAACTTGAGCCAACATGTCAGTGAGCTGGAAAATTTCTTCTTCAGCCTACATGAAAACGACTCCAAACTAACAACTAAAATCGTGGATCTGGAAGGACGGAATAGACAGCAAAACTTACGCATCCTTGGCCTTGCGGAGACCACTCAAAGAGAGCGACCCACAGAATTCTTCTTGGATCTGCTGTGAGAGATTTTCGGGAATTATGGGCTTTCCTCCCCACCAGAGATCAATAGAGCCCACCACTCACTGGCATCTAAACTGGCCCTGGGGCAGAGACCACAGACGGTCATTTTGCGGTTGCACCGTTACCAGATGAAGGATCTTCTGATCCGTGAGGCCAGACGGAGGGGGAAACTGGATTACCGCAGCCAGTAGATCCGTGTTGTGGAAGATTACTGCCCAGAAGTCCTGAGCCAGTGCGCTGAACACAGGGAAATAATGGCGGAGCTATACAACAGAGGACTCAAGCCTTCTCTACTGTATCCCGCCTGGCTCCGTAAAGTGGGTGTGCTCAGTGGATGAGGCACAAAAATATGTTGATGGCCTCCCAAGTACCTCACCCATGTCATAAAGGACTGCTATGTTAGCAGCTGTGGCTGAGGGACTGTTATGGTTCTTAACTAGTATTTTTTTATCATTTATGTTCGGCCTTTGCCAGACCTCTGATGGCAAGACCTCAGGAGTCATTTTAACCAGGGACGCCGGGGACATGTCCCCAGCAATATTTATGATTGACAGGTTTGTCCCCGCAAATCTGATGCAGAAATTTTTACTGACCTAACAGCCACTTCTGCTCCCAGCAAAGTTTCCACATCAGTATCTAAACAGAATATAATTGAAACCACTCCATTCCAGTTTCTTATGCAGTCATGTTTCTTTCTGCTCATATACAGTAGAGCTGAAGGCAAGACAAGGAAAGGCAATTTTATTTCTATAGCACACTTTCAACACAAGGCAATTCAAGGTGCTTTATATGATTAAAATTGGAACACAGCATAAATCAATTTTATGATTAAAATACAAGAAAGATTACAATAAAAATTACAATAAGACATAATCAAGACAATACAACAATGAAAGAAAAAAAAATAAAGAAAACACACTAACTGATAACTGGTCTTGCTGAAAAAGCTCACAGTTTTTATTCACTAACTTATCTCGCTGAGAAGGTCACCGTTCTTCCTTCCACTAACTGATCTTGCACAAAACACAAAATACGAGAAAGCATTTACAGTAATCAAGACTATAATTAATGTGAAAATTAAAAACAAGCAAGTAAAACAGTTACTCATAGTCGAGTCCAAATAGGTACGTTTTAATTTTAGACTTAAAATAGTTCTGTTTCTCTGCAGCTTTGCATTCTCCCAGTAGTTTCTTCCAGATATGAGGAGCATAGAAACTGAAAGCTGCTTCCCCATGTTTGGTTCTGGTTCTAGGGACAATCTTTAAACTAGAGCTGGAGGCCCTGAGTGATCTGGATGGTTTGTATTGTGATAGCACATTGTTGATGTACTCTGGTGCAATGATTTATAGACTAATAAAAGCACTCTGAAGTCTATTCTCTGAGCTACAGGGAGCCAGTGTAAGGACTTTAGAACTGGGGTGATGTGTTCTATTTTCCTGGTTCTAGTAAGAACACGAGCAGCAGCGTTCTGGATCAGCTGCAGCTGTCTGATTGATTGTTTTAGGTAGACCTGTGAAGATACTGTTACAGTAATCAAGGCGGCTAGAGATAAATGCATGGATGAGTTTTTCTATGTCCGCTTGTGTCATCATTCCTTTAATCCTAGAAATGTTCTTCAGATGATAGAAAGTTGACCTTGTTATCATCTTTATGTGATCCTGGAGGTTCAGCTCTGAGTCCATTATTACACCTAGATTTCTGGCCTGGTTTGTAGTTTCTAGTTGGGCCTGTTTAAACTGATTACTGACATTTAATCGATATTTTTTGGATCCAAAGATAAGTACTTCTGTTTTTGTTTTGTTTTTTGTTCACTTTGAGGAAATTATGGGACATCCAGCTGTTAATTTGCTCAATACATTTATTGAGGATTTGGATGGGTTCAACATTAACTGGTGACGTTGAGATATAAAGCTGCGTGTCGTCGGCATAGTTGTGGTAGTTAAAATTTTTTGTAGTTATAATTTGGCTTAGTGGGAGCATGGAGATGCTAAATAGGGGCCGTAGGATGGACCCTGCATGTGATCTCAGTGTTTTGTGATGAGAATTGGCTAATCGCAAATTCCTGTTCTTGAGGTAAGATTTGAACCAGTCGAGAACTGTACCAGAGAGTCCGACCCAGTTCTCTAGATATTCCAGAAATATATCATGGTCAAGGGTGTCAAACGCCGCACTGAGGTCTAATAGTACAAGTACTGTGGTTTTACCACGGTCAGTATTTGTAAATGTCATTGAAAACTTTGTAGAGGGCAGTCTTGGTGCTGTGGTACCGACGAAAACCAGACTGATAAATATCAAAGCGGTTGTTCATTGTTAGGAAGCTGTTAAACTGTGGAACACAGCTTTTTCAATAATTTTACAGAGAAATGGGAGATTAGAGATTGGTCTGTAGTTTTGCATTAACGTGTTGTCTAGGTTATTCTTCTTTACTACTATTTTGATAACTGCTGTTTTTAAGGCTTTGGGGAAAACACCTGATAGGAGGGATGAGTTAATTACCTTGATCGGATCCACCCTGATGGCTGGGAGGACCTTTTTTAGAAAAACCTGTTGGTAAGGTATTCAAGCAGAAGGTGGCAGAGTTTAGTTTGCTAATAATTTCATTGAAGCTCGATTGATGTATTGTTTGGAAATGAGTCATTTTCTCTTCATGGTGTTAATTGGGATCATAGTTGGTTTTGGGGTTGGAAAGTGTTTGGTTTCTGTACAGCAATTACTGGTTTTGGCACAGTATAAATTTCAGTTGCAGTATCCAAATAATGAACGACTAATAAATCACTGCACTATAATTTTTTTTCAATAATGAATAAAGTTATTCATCTTTTTGATTTTTTTTTCCAACTTTGATGGAGATGTTATCCATCCATATCCCTCGGTGTCCGTTCCTGCGTTGCAGAAGGCTCTCTCTCTCTGGCACCTGGATGCCGAGATAGAGATAATTTTTCGCCTTCAAAGCAAAGTATTTTTCTGGCATGCTCTCTACACAAACACATTATGTCAACATATTAATATTTTGTTAGCAGCAACCCACCCGCAGTAAAGTAACCAGACCCATTAAATTTAATTTACAACGGTCCCTCGTTCTAAAAATAACCCACAACAGGCGAAATCCGCAACGTAGTCATCTTAATTTTTTACAATCATTATGTTTTAAGGCTGTAAAACCCCACGCCACACACTTTTTTACTCTCTTCCCAGACATACATTAACATTCACTCACATTTCTCACTAGCTTAAATTCTCAAACCTTTGTAGATTTAAAATATAAAAGTATTAATATGCAGTACGGTCTCTCCACTGTTGCGCTGCATGGGTGCGTCTCTCTCCACTGAAGGTCTCTAAGCAGTTGTCGTTTCCGAGTGCGGAACATAGTTATGCTGGGGTTTTTTCTGGATGAGAAGATTATTATAACCAGACATGATAAATTTGGAGTGGGAGACATAAGAGGAGGAGATTGACAATTGCCTCCAATCATTTAGGACGCAGAACACAATGCACGTTAGTGCGCTGTAAATAAAGCATTTAAATTGTGCAATTGAAAAATCCACGAAACAGCAAAGCAGCAAAGGGTGGATCGCATTATAGCAAGGGAACTATATATATATTCCATCTTGAAATGGGTATCAGTGACATTGTAGGACTCTGCCCTGTACCTGACTAGCTACCAGTCATAAGAAAGTGGAATGGAGTGAATTAAATAATATTCTGTTCAGATACTGATGCGAAAACTTTGCTGGGACTACAAGTGGCTGTTTGATCAATGCTCGTAAAGAATTTCCGCATCAGGTTTGGTGGGGACAAACCCTTCAATCAAAAATATTGTTGGGGACATGTCTCTGGCGTCCCCGGTTAAAATGACGCCTATGGGCCTTTTTATGTTGGATAAACAAATAAAAAAATAAAAAACTCTGAAATGCAGCTTTAAATCAAGCTTAAAATCTCATATGTTTAGAATTGCCTTTAAATCAGATATTGATGTTATACAGACGTGGACAAAATTGTTGGTACCCTTCATTAAATAAAAGAAAAACTCATAATGGTCACAGAAATAACTTTAATCTGACAATTTCAATTCCGTTGAAGCATGGATGAAAAGCAATGTCTGACTTTCATTGGTCAACATTTATATAATTTTTATTTATTATTACTTTTGTCAGATTAAAGTTATTTCTATCATATGCTTTGATGCTTTATTGCTGTTTTTCATATTTGTTTTTACTTTTTCTAAAGTTGTATTCTGTTTTTCATTGTCTTAAGTATGTGTCATACAGTTTGTTTCTTTATTACCGAATTATGTAAAGCAGCTTGAATTAGCCTGTTGTTGAAAGTTTCCTATACAAATAAAATCTCCTTGCCTTGCCTAAATATGGAAATGTTGAAGAAGGGTGGGAAACAACAATCAGGCCATATACACATGTAGCTGAGTTTTTTTTTAAACAAATATTTTCCTCCACTCCTGTAAGAAAAAATTCTCCATCCACACATAACTGGAAAAATGTGTTTTCAAGCACATTCATAGACGTGGCAAACCTGTAGGGTTGCAGTAGTAACTTTCTATTCTCAAACTTGCATGAAGCAGTGATAAAGCTTGTACAAAAAAAGAGAGCAAAAAGCACTTGGACAATTGATAATACCAACATAGCTCTGAGGGCATAAATGCTGTTTCTAAGTAGAAACACAGGTTGCACAAGTGATTTTGGAGTATATTTTGTCGTGGATAGTGACATTACGGCACTTAAAAGTCCAGTTTTCATCTGTCCACACCCAGACACCGAAAATGGGGAAAAATCAGATCTTCACTTTGGTCAGAGTAAAAAAAAAAAAAAATGTATTTATGGTGCCGAAAATCTGTGTTTAAGAGTGGATGAAGGGCCAAACCATAGAAAAATATTTCAGTTTTGTGAGATACCCAGCTACGTGTGGACAAGGCATCAGAGTGAGTGGACAATATTCCATGTTGTCCCACACACCTCCGCAGAAGCTGCATATTTAGCATTTGACAAAGAAACATTATGTAATACCACTCAGTTTAGGAGCATTCATGATCAAAATCTGCTAACAGGCCTTTAAGAGCTTCAGCACTTTTACTTTGTACTTGCTATGGGGTTAAGAAGAAAGTAGTATTTAATAGTCATATGCTGCCACCCAGTGGACAAAAATGTGATTGATATTAGTTGAAGTGCAACATAACACGTGATCTCAAGGCACTTTATAAGTCCTTTAAATCCAATAACACATACATTCCAATTTATCATTCAGTTCATTTTTCTAATTAGTTAAACAATTTTCTATCTAAGGAATACCAACATATTGTCGAGTAAACTTGCAGCATTCCCTCCTCCTAGAAACTACACTAATGAAACAGGGAGGTTTCACCATGTCTCAGATTATTAATCATACACCAGAATAGGAGCATTCAGATTTTTTACGTAACTCAGCCTTTAATAAGTCAATCCACTGTTTCTCTACCTGCAATCACCACCAAGAAACATCAACAGCTTTTAGTTCAGAAGTTTGTGATTGGATGAGGAATTACCAGATACCAGGATTAATTTATCTCACATTGTACTTCAATGCTTTGACAAAGAAACAAACTTTGGAGGGTTGATATTAAAGTGTCTTGACAAAGAGTGGGGCCCGTGGGCCAAAGTTGGCCATTTAATTTAGCCCACTAGGGGTTGACTTTGAACTCTGCATTAATCAGACAGTCAACCTAAAATGTACAAAGATTAATCTTCTACTCCTTGTAGCACAGAATATAAGCAACGATAAGGGGCATGTAGAGTAGATTTGTGCACACATTTACATTTGCACAGTTTAAAAGACTGCAAATTGTATTATTTGATCAATTTATGCATTTTCCCATGAGCCTTTGCTGCAGCACCCGACTGGATCAAACTACCTCCAAGTTCATGGGTCACCATGCAGGCTGGAGGCAGCAATTACCAAAATCAAGTAGCATCATCAGTGGCAGAGAGACAAACAACATAAAAGAAATGTTGAGTGGAAGATTATTTTTTCACTGACATCAATACTATATCAATGAAAAACTGAGGGTTAAATACGTGTTGTAAATGCCTATGTATGAATTATTTTTCATATTTTGTTTAATGTTATTTACACAGAAAATAATGCTAAATAACTTTGTAATAAGTAAAAGTACTATACTATAAGTATTTGTTTTTTTATGTAAAATATCAGATTTGGCCCCTGGCGCTATGATAGAATTGTATTTTGGTCCAGTGCTGTTACATGGCAAATTCAAATGTCCTTTACTCTTTCGCTCTGCATAATATAAAATCATATGTCTGATCTTGGTCAATTTACATTTCCATACACTGTGCATTTGCAGTTTTAGATGAATTATTTGTGGTTAGAATTATTAAGCAGATAAAAGCAGAGGTTGGGAAAATAAACCTCCCTTTAAAATCATCTACATTAAATAAACGAGTGTAGAATCCCCCTTCTGCTCATCGTTATCCACAAATACTGCACATATCTGTGGGCTATTTTCAATGATGTGGTGAAAATTGCTGAAAGCTTTTATAGAATCTTATTTCAGAAGCAGTCTGTGTGGTATCAAACCCTGTCAGCCCTTTCTTGATTTCGTAAAGGACTTCATTTCTGAAAGAACAGATCACTCCATCAAGTCAAAAGGAAATATTCAGCAGATTTCATTCAACATGCAGTAAGACCACTAAACTCTCAGTTATCTGAACACAATTTTTCTAATCAAGTCAAGCACTGTTATTTTTCATTTGTTTAATTTGAAATGCTGATGAAATAACTATAAGAGGATCATAGGAACCGATCTTCCCTCCATTCAGGACCTATTCCGGGCCAGGGTCAGGAAGCGGGCCAGGAAAATCACCTCTGACCCCTCACACCCTGGCCACAATCTGTTTAGGCTCCTCCCCTCAGGTCGGCGTTACAGAGCGTTGTACGCCAAAACCACCCGACACAAAAACAGTTTTTTCCCCCAGGCTGTCGCTCTGACGAACTCTGTCTAGTCACAGTGTGTGAGTGCACTCACATAACAATAAACTATAACTCTGCACTTCTGTACATACTCACTGTAAAATAACCCCGGCTTGGTGTATATATTATCCTTTATTATTTACGATCTGATATTTATTTGTATTTTTACTTATTTTTGTTCTCATTTTTCTTTTTTTCTTTTTTTATTTCACTTATTCAAGTTCTGTACTGGAGAAAAAAGTTTGCCGGAGTCAAATTCCTTGTATGTGACATACTTGGCCAATAAACTGATTCTGATTCTGATAAACATTCACTGCAATTCTGTTCTTCCCAGAATACCATTAAGTTCCTTTTAACTATGAGAATTACTGTACGTATGTGTATGTTTTGGATTTAGAAAAACTTGTAAAGAAAAGAAAATCTGTTAGTCCAGAACGCCGCTGCTCGAGTCCTCACTAAGACCAGGAAAATGGATCATATAACTCCAGTCCTCAGGTCCTTACACTGGCTTCCTGTTTGTCAAAGAATTGACTTCAAAATCCTGCTGCTAGTTTATAAAGCACTGAATGGTTTAGGGCCAAAATACATTCAGGATCTTCTGGTTCGTTATGAACCAATCAGATCCCTCAGGTCATCAGGGTCAAGTCTACTTTCTGTTCCCAGAGTCTGAACTAAACATGGAGAGGCAGCATTCAGGTTTTATTCTCCTCAAATGTAGAACAAACTCCCAGAAACCGGCAGGTCTGCTGAAACTCTCAGCTGCTTTAAATCAAAGTTAAAAACTTTTCTATTTGCTGCCTTTTATCATAACAACTGATCATTTAGAATAAAAGCCTGGTGAGTTGAACACACGCCAGTACATTTTTAACCTTTTCCTGTCAGACGGTCCCGGAAAGAGAAATTCTCTCTATCATGAAATAAACAGGAATCTGTTGAAAAATTTGAAACTGGATTTCTGGAGGAATATTTCTAGCTTGGGAACCTTTATTCCTTGTACTTTATCTTATTTTTCTTTCTCAATTTAACTACTTTATTTCTTTTTAAAGTTTTTTTTTAATGCATTTCTTTTTAAAGTTTGTTTTTAATGTACTTTTTAATGATTTTTCGTCACCCTGCTGCAATGCTTTTAATGTTTTATGTAAGGCACTTTGAATTGTCTTGTACATGAAATTTGCTATACAAATAAACTTGCCTTGCCTTGCCTATGTAGTCATTGAAAGATCGCCAATTCAAGAAACACAAAAGTCCTTATTAGTTGACTTGTTCCTAAACTGATTCACAGGGAGTGAAATATTCATTTTAGGGTCGCTCTTTTTTTCCTCTTTGCAGCTGGGGTTCCCTTCCTGATCACAGCAGAATTGTTCAAACAGTCCCATCGTCCTGCAGCCTACATCATAGGAGGCTCTTTGAACTGGCTCTCTAATTTCACAGTTGGCTTTGTCTTCCCCTTCCTACAGGTGAGCACTATACACAAAGCATTCCTGAAAATACAACTTCAAAGTTTTATTTTGGGCGACAGAGCAATATAAAGTAGTGCAGAGTTGTAAAATAAAAAATGGCTTACAATGTTTTTAATAAGAATACTCTGAATAGTGTGGTATGTATTTTCATCCCCCCTGAGATCACAGTTTGTAGAATGACCTTTGCCAGCTGCAAATTTAAGGTCTTGTCTCTACTTTGAACATCAACAGGCAAAAACATTTCCATCATTTCTTTGCAGAATCCCAGGAAGCTGTATTGCAAAATATAGGAACAATCTTATTATGTAAACTAAAGAGCAGTAAGGTTTAAAAGATATGGTTTAGATGATATTTAGTTATTTTAATATTGAATTCTAAACAAACAAAATAATAAAACAAAATATATATTGTGTGTTCCAAGAGCCTCTTTTCTTCAAATTTTAAAATAAAACCAATAACTCTTGAACTACCATTTAATGGATAATGAATAAATAAATACATCTGAAAGCAATATTATAGCCGGTCTCCTGCTGAACAGTAATTGTGATTATTTTGTTTTCCTGACTCTAATTAGACTGATGTAGCCATACTCAATTCTAATCAGAATGTGAGTCTGATACTGCTCCATTGGGCTGTGATGACGGGGCGTGTTTCAACCGGACAAGGAAAAAAAATGCCTCTGCGCTTAATTGGTTAGACCTATAACCAATCAGAGCAACGGAAATGTGTGATGTTGCTCTGCAGAACAACGGATGATATCTGTTCCTCTTTTACAATTCCTCTTTTAAAATTAATGCGCCGTCAATATCTTCTAGAACAGATTCGATGGCAGAATCTACACATCTCAGTTTTTCAGCGGCAGCCATCGTTGTTGTAAACATTCAACCCAGGCGCTCTTTCAATTCAATTCAGTTTATTTATATAGCGCCATTTCACAACAGATGTCATCTCAAGGCACTTTACAAAAAGAGTTATTACAATACAATGTTTAGTGTAGAAATTACAGAACCACAGAAGATTGTGTCGTGGAATTCTCAGCAATCCCTCATACTGAGCAAGCATGCAGCGACAGTGGGAAGGAAAAACTCCCTTTTAACAGGAAGAAACCTCCGGCAGAACCAGGCTCAGCACAAGCAGTTATCTGCCGCGACCGTCTGTGGCTTGGAGAATACATAACAGAGACACAGAAAGAGCAATAGAACTGATGGAGAAGTTTGTTGCAGGACGTGGAGAATTTTCCGTCACTGCAATGCCATCTTAGTCAGGGTCGTCAAGCAGGGCTAATCCGGAGCACCTACTATAATAGAAAACAGGTTAGTGCTTGAATTGACAGCACATCATGCAGTTGGGGAGAAGTAGGAGAGAAAGTAGGAACAGACCCTAATAATGTCCTCCAACAGCCTAGCCTAAAGCAGCATAGCTACTAACATTAACCTGTCTCCTAGCTACTAGGAGACCTGGCTACCAACACTCTGTCTGAGTCCTCCATCATCTTTGGTGATGTGGTTGGTTACGTTACTGTTGTTCACCTGTCAATCATCGTAAACCCGATTTGATTGATCCGAACAGATGTTGTTCGGGCATAATTGCTTCTCAATGGAGGAATGCCAGACCGATCTTCCAGACCATGTTGTGGGCGGGACTAAGTTCGGCTGGCACCCAGGCTAGAATTTAATAGGACAAACATATTAAAATCGAATCGTATTTAAAAAAATCAACCAATACGGAAAACCCATTAATCTGGGTTTGAAGGCAGACTTAATAAATGTATTTTAGGAGGATCCAGATGTCAAACATCATCAAAGATTATGTTTATTATATACTAAACCTGAAAAAAACATAGCTAACTAGGGAATTGTTAGAACACAAAAAAGCATATCCAAGATACATAACTTCTAAAAATGGATTAAGAAAAAGTAGATTAAACTAGAAAATTTCAGGAAATTTAGAGAAGGGACGGCCACGGTGTGCATGCTAATGCTAACTAGCATGCTAATGCTAATGTTAGCTAACATGTTGGCATTACTATAAACCCATTCAGTACCAAAATATAGTCAAAAAGCTCAAATTAGCTAAAATGCTAACAAGAGCTAGCATGCTAATGCTAACTAGCATGCTAATGCTAGCTAACATGTTGGCAATACTATAAACCCATTCAGTACCAAAATATAGTCAAAAAGCTAAAATTAGCTAAAATGCTAACAACAGCTAGCATGCTAATGCTAACTAGCATGCTAATGCTAGCTAACATGTTGGCAATACTATAAACCCATTCAGTACCAAAATATAGTCAAAAAGCTAAAATTAGCTAAAATGCTAACAACAGCTAGCATGCTAATGCTAACTAGCATGCTAATGCTAGCTAACATGTTGGCATTACTATAATCCCATTCAGTACAAAAATATAGTCAAAAAGCTAAAATTAGCTAAAATGCTAGCAACAGCTAGCATGGTAATGCTAACTAGCATGCTAATGCTAGCTAAGATGTTGGCATTAGTATTAATAGGATTAGTATGAAAATATACTGAAAAAGCTGAAATCAACTAAAATGCATACAAGTGCAATGTAGTACTGTGTATAACATAGGGATTTTGGTTCCAGCTTTCAAACAAGAAAAAAAAAAATTTTGCTCCCCCTGGGATTCGAACCCACTACCTCTTGCATTGTATTCCTGTTCCTTCACAGTTACACTACAACATCAGTTATACAGCATTGAGTTTTAGGCCATATGATCTGTTGTCTCGTCTCCCAGTTCAGCTTTCAGCAAAGAAAAATTATTTGCTGCTCGCTCCTGGATTTGAACCCAGTACCTCTGGGATGCAAACCCCATATGATCTGTTGTCTCGCCTCCCAGTTCAGCTTTCAGCAAAGAAAAATTATTTGCTGCTCGCTTCTGGATTTGAACCCAGTTCCTCTGGGATGCAAACACTCTTCCTTAACCACTATGCCATCACAGACATGCATATAACATTGAGTTTTAGGCCATATGATCTGTTGTCTCCTCTCCATGTTCAGAGTGTTAAACAGCTGCGAACGAACCTTTCCCATTCGAAACCTATAGCAGCTTTCAGGAAAATTATTGGAGTGTTAGCGAATTTTATCCTTTGTGTTCAATTATTTCAAAGCACAACTCTCTATCTTATTCACAGATGAAATGGTATAGGCAGACAGGGGGACTGAGACAGACTGAGTAAGACAGACAGACATGGTCAGAAGGACAAAGCCAGATGGACTGACACATGGACCCTTTTGTAGTATCTCTCTCTATAGAACACAGCATTAACTGTGTGTGAGTGGGCTTTAACAGGGCTTCAATGTATATACTGAGGGTTGACCTTTGGTGACCTCTTATCACAGGTGCAACACATGTTGATTCATAGACAGACACAGAGATTAGTCTGATCTAATGGTCAGTTTCACTATGCCTGGCAGGAAAATACATAGAAATGAATGTGGGTTCTGAAGCATTATGGGATATGGAGTTGTTCTGGAAGCCACACATGCTGAATCATAGACAGACACACAGAGAGAGATGTAAAGAAAGGAATGCAGATGAAACGGTAGAGACAGACAGGGGGACTGAGACAGACTGAAAAAGAAAGACAGACAAGGAGGCCATATGATCTGTTGTCTCGTCTCCCAGTTCAGCTTTCAGCAAAGAAAAATTATTTACTGCTCGCTCCGGGATTTGAACCCAGTACCTCTGGGATGCAAACCCTTTTCCTTAACCACTACGCCATCCGAACATACAAACAACATTGACTTTTAGGCCATATGTTCTGTTGTCTCCTCTCCATGTTCAGAGTGTTAAACAGCTGCGAACGAACCTTTCCCATTCGAAAACTATAGCAGCTATCAGGAAAATTATTGGAGTGTTAGCGATATTTATCCTTTGTGTTCAATTATTTCAAAGCACAACTCTCTATCTTATACACAGATGAAATGGTACAGGCAGACAGGGGGACTGAGAAAGACAGAGACATGGTCAGAAAGACAAAGACAGATGGACTGACACATGGACTTGTTTGTAGTACTTCTCTCTATAGTACTGCATAGCATAACCTGTGTTTAAGTGGGGTTAAACACAGGTTTAAATGTATATAGACTGTGGAATGAACTTTAGTGAACTCTGATCAAAGGTGCTCCATTTCCCCAGCAACAAGTGTGAGTGAAAACTGCAGCAGCTGCAAACACTTTAGAATGATTAACAGCTTAGATTTAGACTTTTTCATTCAAAAGTGCACCGAACAAATCGTTCCCATTCGAAAACCGTACAAGGTATCGAAAAAATTCTTGAAGTGTGAGCGAGATATATCATTTCTCTTCGTTCATGCCAAAGCAGAAGTCTCTACCTTATTCACAGTCCGAGAGGGAGCGAGAGAAAAATGACTAAGAACATCTCTCTGGCTGAGATACTCCTGACCAGCCACAATGATAAAGTATAGGCGAAAAGCCCTAAAACTGGGTTCCACTTTGAGCGATCTAGAGCTCGCTGAGAGAAAACCGTGCGACATAGGGAAATTTTGAAATGATCCTGAGAATCACAAAGGGCGGCTCTATTTCATGACCGAAAATCATTTCACTAGTGCGAAATATGTGGCCGTGACGTCGAGTTAAATTTTTATGAGGACCTTCCAAAAGTTCATCACTCCACACTCTGCTTAACGAGCTGCTCCACTCTAAAAATGTCGATTTGGGGCAAACTTTGGGTCGAACAAAGTCAAATTGTGACAAAACCGTAACAGCTATCGACATGCGGTCTTCAATGCTGAAAACAGCACGGACGTGGCTACAATCTGGATTTCGAATGGTGTTGCTAGGTTATTGTATGGTGACACAGTAAATCTTCAAAAATAGTGGATTTTCATGATTTTTGGCCGTTTTTCCATTCATTTCCTATGGGGATTTTGGGCATTTTTTGGCGTGGTTTTTCGCTTATTACGTCGCCATGGTAACTCCAATCGCTTATAAAAGTAATAGCCCGGATGTCGCGATCGAGCCGGTCGTTTTGATGTATATATTGTGGGGGTGCACGCAACGGTAACGACCCGCATTAGACGGTGGCAGGAATGAATAAATAACAGTATAAGTAACTAGAAAATTTCAGGAAATTTAGAGAAGGGACGGCCCACGTGTGCAATGCTAAAGCTAACTATCATGCTATTGCTAATGTTAGAGCTAACATGTTGGCATTATTATAAACCCCCATTCAGTACCCAAAATATAGTCAAAAAGCTCAAATAAGCTAAAATGCTAACAAGCACTAGCACACTAAGGCCCTGTCCCCCCCCCCCTATGCATGCTAATGCTACTTAAACATGTTGGCAATACTATAAACCATTTCAGGACCAAACTATAGTCAAAAAGCTAAAATTAGCTAAAATGCTAACAAGAGCTAGCATGCTAATGCTAACTAGCATGCTAATGCTAGCTAAGGGGTTGGCATTACTATAATCCCATTCAGTACAAAAATATAGTAAAAAAGCTAAAATTAGCTAAAATGCTAACAACAGCTAGCATGCTAATGCTAACTAGCATTCAATGCTAGCTAACATGTTGGCATTAGTATTAATAGGATTAGTATGAAAATATACTGAAAAAGCTGAAATCAACTAAAATGCATACAAGTGCAATGTAGTACTGTGTATAACATAGGGATTTTGGTTCCAGCTTTCAAACAAGAAAAAAAAAAAATTTGCTCCCCCTGGGATTCGAACCCACTACATTTTGCATTGTATTCCTGTTCCTTCACATTTACACTACAACATCAGCTATTCAGCATTGAGTTTTAGGCCATATGATCTGTTGTCTCGTCTCCCAGTTCAGCTTTCAGCAAAGAAAAATTATTTGCTGCTCGCTCCTGGATTTGAACCCAGTACCTCTGGGATGCCAACCCTCTTCCTTAACCACTACGCCATCCGAACATACATACAACATTGAGTTTTAGGCCATATGATCTGTTGTCTCCTCTTCATGTTCAGAGTGTTAACAGCTGCGAACGAACCTTTCCCATTCGAAAACTATAGCAGCTATCAGGAAAATTATTGGAGTGTTAGCGATATTTATCCTTTGTGTTCAATTATTTCAAAGCACAACTCTCTATCTTATTCACAGATGAAATGGTACAGGCAGACTGAGAAAGACAGAGACATGGTCAGAAAGACAAAGACAGATGGACTGACACATGGACTTGTTTGTAGTACTTCTCTCTATAGTACTGCATAGCATAACCTGTGTTTAAGTGGGGTTTAATAGGCCTTCAATGTGTATATACTGTGGAATGAACTTTAGTGAACTCTGATCAAAGGTGCTCCGTTTCCCCAGCAACAAGTATGAGTGAAAACTGCAGCAGCTGCAGACACTTAATGATGATTAAGAGCTTCAATTTTAAGAAAAAACTCCAAAAAGTGCGCCGAACAAATCGTTCCCATTCCAAAACCGTACAAGGTATCGGAAAAATTCTTGAAGTGTGAGCGAGATTTATCATTTCTCTTCGTTCATGCCAAAGCAGAAGTCTGTACCTTATTCACAGTCCGAGAGGGAACGAGAGAAAAATGACTAAGAACATCTCTCTGGCTGAGATCATCCTGACCAGCCACAATGATAAACTATAGGACAAAAGCCCTAAAACTGGGTTCCACTTTGAGCGATCTAGAGCTCGCTGAAAGAAAACCGTGCGATATAGGGAAATTTTGAAATGATCCTGAGAATCACAAAGGGCGGCTCTATTTCATGACCGAAAATCATGTCACTAGTGCGAAATATGTGGCCGTGACGTCGAGTTAAATTTTGATGAGGACCTTCCAAAAGTTCATCACTCCACACTCTGCTTAACGAGTTGCTCCACTCTAAAAATCATCATTTGGGAAAACTTTGGGTCGAACAAAGTCAAATTGCGACAAAACCGTAACAGCTATCGACATGCGGTCTTCAATGCTGAACACAGCACGGACGTGGCTATAATCTGAATTTTTAATGGATTTTTTAGGTTATTGTATGGCTACACAGTAAATCTTCAAAAATAGTGGATTTTCATGATTTTTGGCCGTTTTTCCATTCATTTCCAATGGGGATTTTGGGCATTTTTTGGCGTGGTTTTTCGCTTATTACGTCGCCATGGTAACTCCAATCGCCACTAAAAGTAATAGCTAACATCACGCGATCGAGCCGGTCGTTTTGATGTATATATTGTGGGGGTGCACGCTACGGTACGACCCGCATTAACGGTGGCGGAAGAATAATAAATAATAACTAGAAAATTTCAGGAAATTTAGAGAAGGGACGGCCACGGTGTGCATGCTAATGCTAACTAGCATCCTAATGCTAATGTTAGCTAACATGTTGGCTGTACTATAAACCCATTCAGTACCAAAATATAGTCAAAAAGCTCAAATTAGCTAAAATGCTAACAAGAGCTAGCATGCTAATGCTAACTAGCATGCTAATGCTAGCTAACATGTTGGCAATACAATAAACCCATTCAGTACCAAAATATAGTCAAAAAGCTAAAATTAGCTAAAATGCTAACAACAGCTAGCATGCTAATGCTAACTAGCATGCTAATGCTAGCTAACATGTTGGCATTACTATAATCCCATTCAGTACAAAAATATAGTCAAAAAGCTAAAATTAGCTAAAATGCTAGCAACAGCTAGCATGGTATTGCTAACTAGCATGCTAATGCTAGCTAAGATGTTGGCATTAGTATTAATAGGATTAGTATGAAAATATACTGAAAAAGCTGAAATCAACTAAAATGCATACAAGTGCAATGTAGTACTGTGTATAACATAGGGATTTTGGTTCCAGCTTTCAAACAAGAAAAAAAAAAAATTTTGCTCCCCCTGGGATTCGAACCCACTACCTCTTGCATTGTATTCCTGTTCCTTCACAGTTAC
Source organism: Apricaphanius iberus (assembly GCA_028564705.1). NCBI lineage: Eukaryota > Metazoa > Chordata > Actinopteri > Cyprinodontiformes > Aphaniidae > Apricaphanius > Apricaphanius iberus. The sequence continues at coordinate 566,821 of JAPXFQ010000231.1, forward strand.
ACTACAACATCAGTTATACAGCATTGAGTTTTAGCCCATATGATCTGTTGTCTCGTCTCCCAGTTCAGCTTTCAGCAAAGAAAAATTATTTGCTGCTCGCTCCTGGATTTGAACCCAGTATCTCTGGGATGCAAACCCTCTTCCTTAAACACTACGGCATCACAGAACATGCATATAACATTGAGTTTTAGGCCATTTGATCTGTTGTTCTTCCTCTATGTTCAGAGTTGTTAAAGCTAGCGAAAACGAATACCATTTCCCATTCGAAACTAGAGCAGCTATCAGGGAAAAAATTATTGGAGTGTTTAGCGAAATTTTATCCTTTGTGTTCATTATTCACAAGCACAACTCTCTATCTATTCACGATGAAATGGTTATAGGCAGACAGGCGGGGAATGAGAACAGATGAGTTACGACAGACAGACATCGGTCAAGAAGGACAAAGAACGATGGACTGACACATGGACCCTGTTTGTAGTATCTCTCTCTATATGAACACATGCATTAACTGTGTGTGAAGTGGGCTTTAAACAGGGCTTCAATGTATATATGAGGGTTTGACCTTTGGTGACCCTCTATATCAACAGGTGCAACACATGTTGATTCATTGGACAGACACAGAGATTAGTTGATCTAATGGTTTCAGTTTCACTATGCCTGGCTAGGAACATACACTAGAATGAATGTGGTTCTGAAAAGCATTATGGGATTATTGGAGTGTTCTGGAAGCCACACATGCTGAATCATAGACAGACACACAGAGAAGAGATGTAAAGAAAGGACATGAAAGATGATACAGTTAGCGACAGACAGGGGGACTGAGACAGACTGAAAATGAAAGGACAGACAAGGAAGGCCATTATGATTCTGTTGTCTTCGTCTCCGAGTTAAGCTTTCAGCAAAAGAAAACTTATTTACTGCTCGCCTCCGGGATTTGAACCAGTCTATCCTCTGGGATGAACCTTCTTCCTTAACCACTACGCCATCGACAATACATTATAACATTGACTTTTAGGCACTATGTTCTGTTGTCTACTCTCAATGTTCAGAGTGTTAAACAGCTGCGAACGACCTTTACCATTCGAAAACCTATAGGCGTATCAGGAAAAATTATTGGAGTGTTAGCGATAATTTATCCTTTGTGTTCAAATATTTCAAAAGCACAACTCTCTATCTTATTCACAGAGAAATGGTACAGGCAGACAGGGGACTGAGAATGACACGCAGACATGGTAGAAAGACAAAGTCCAGATGGACTGACACATGGACTTGTTTTGACAGTATCTTCTGCTCCTATAGTACCTGCCTAGGCATAACCTGTGTTTAAGTGGGGTTTAAACAAAGGTTAAATGTATATAGACTGTGGAATGTAACTTTAGTGATCTCTGTTCAAAGTGTGTCCGTCGTTTCCCCAGCAACAAGTGTGGAGTGAAAAAACTGCAGCAGTCTTGCAGACCTTTAGAATGATTAACCAGTTAGATTTAGACTTTTCATTAAAAGTGCGCGGCCGAACAAATCGTTCCCATTCGATGTGGAAAACATTACGCAATCGGTGGTATCCGGGAAAAAATTCTTGAAGTGTGAAAGCGAGATGTCAAACATTTGTATTCGCTTACTCGCCAATGCAGAAGTCTTACCTTATTCACAGTACGAGAGGAAACGAGAGAAAAATGATAGAAACATTCCTTCTTGGCTGTGATCATCCTTAGCAGCCACAATGATAAAACTCTAGGCGAAAAGCCTAAAACTGGGTTCCACCTTTGAGCGATCTAGTGCTCGCTGAGAGAAAACCGATGCGGGGTCATAGGGAAATTTTGAAATGATCCCTGAGAATCACAAAGGGCGGCTCTATTTCATGACCGAAATCTATGTATACGTGCGAATTATGTGGCGTGGACGATCGAGGTTAAATTAATATGAGAGACCATTCCAATAGGTCATCACTCCACACTCTGCTTAACGAGCTGCTCCACTCTAAAAAGGTCGATTTGGGATAAACTTTGGGTCGAAACAAAGTCAAATTGTGAAAAACCGAAACAGCTATCGACATGCGGTCTCAATTGCTTGAAACAGCAGGACGTGGCTACAATTGGATTTCGAATCGGTGTTGCATAGGTTATTGTATGGTGACACAGTAAATCTCAAAATAGGGTGTTTTTCATGTTTTTTGACTCTTTTACCATTCATTTCTATGGGGATTTTGGGCTCTTTTTTGCCGTGGTTTTTCGCATTTGCGTCAGCCATGGTACTCCAATCGCCAATAAATAAGATAGCACACATCACGCAGTGATCAAGCGGTCGTTTGAAGTATATATTGTGGGGGTGCAACACGTATACGGTACGCCCGCATTAAAGAGGTGGCGGAAGAATAATAAATAAATAAAAGAATAAGAGTTCCGTTTAGAAGTGAAAGTAGTAATAAGATATAAAAGGGGACTGCCATGCAATTTGCATGGAGGCGTGCAATACATTGCTTTGCAATGGGATTTGCACCTGCCTCCATGCATTTGCATTCGGCCGTCCCTTAAACTAGAACATTTCAGGAAATTTAGAGAAGGACGGCCACGGTGTGCATGCTAATGCTAAATCGAGCTAATGCAAATGTTAGATAACATGTTGGCTTATATAACCCCATTCAGTACCAAAAATATAGTCAATTAAGACCTCAAAATTAGTAAAATGCTAAAAAACAGCTAGATGTTTGTAACTAGCATTGCTTTAATGCTAGCTAAACATGTTGGCAATACTATAAACCCTATTCAGTAAAAAATTAGTCAACAGAAGCTAAAATTAGGCTAAAATGCTAACAACAGCTAGCATGCTAATGCTTAATATCATGCTAATGCTAGCTAACATGTTGGCATTACTATATCCATTCAGTACAAAAATATAGTCATAAAAAGCTAAAATTAGCTAAATTGCTAACAACAGCTAGATATGATAATGCTAATAGCATGGCTACTGCTAGCTAACATGTTGTCATTAGTATTGTAGATTAGTTGGAAAATATATGGAAAAGTGATAATCAACTTAAAATGCATACAAGTGCAATGTAGTACTGTTGTATCACAAGGATTTTGGTTCCAGCTTTCAAACAAGAAAAAAAAAAAATTGCTCCCCATGGGATTCGACCAACTACCTCTTACATATGTTATTCCTGTTCCTTAACAGTTTCCACTACAACAGGAGTTATACAGCATTGAGTTTTTAGGCCATATGATCTGTTGTTCGTTCTCAAGATCAGCTTTCACGGCAAAGAAAAATTATTTGCTGATTACTCACTGGATTTGGAACCCGTACCTCTGGGATGCAACCCTTTCCTTAACATACTCCGCATCCAAACACATACCTACACACATTGAGTTTACAGGCCATAATGTTCTGTTGTCTCCTCTCCAAGTTCAGGCGTGTTAAACAGCTGCGCAAGAAACCTTTTCCCATTCGAAAAACTATAGCAGCTAATGGACAAATTATTGGAAGTGTATAGCGATATTTATCCTTTGTGTTCAATTATTCAAAGCAAACTCTTATCTTATTCACAGATGAAATAGGTTACAGGCAGGACCAGGGGGACCTGAGAAAGACAGTGCATGGTCAGAAAGACAAAGACAGATGGATGACACATGGACTTGTCTTGTATAGTACTTCTCTCTATAGTACAGCATAGCATAACATGTGTATTAAGTGGAGGTTTAATAGCTTCAAAATGTGTATAAAACTGTGGAATGAACTTTAGCGAACTCTGTTTCAAAGGATGTAGCTCGTTTCCCCAGCAACAAGTTGTGGAGTGAAAAATTGCAGCAGGTGCAAACACTTAAGATGATTAAGAGCTTCAATTTTAAGAAAAAACTCCAAAAAGTGCGCCGAACAAATCGTTTCCATTCGAAAACCGTACAAGGTATCGGAAAAATTCTTGAAGTGTGAGCGAGATGTATCATTTGTCTTCGTTCATGCCAAAGCAGAAGTCTCTACCTTATTCACAGTCCGAGAGGGAGCGAGAGAAAAATGACTAAGAACATCTCTCTGGCTGAGATCATGCTGAGCAGCCACAATGATAACGTATGGGAGAAAAGCCCTTAAACTGGGTTCCACTTTGAGCGATCTAGAGCTCGCTGAGAGAAAACCGTGCGACATAGGGAAATTTTGAAATGATCCTGAGAATCACAAAGGCGGCTCTATTCATGACCTAAAATCAGTCACTAGTAGCGAAAATATTTGGCCGTGACGTCGAGTTTAAATTTTGATGAGTAACCTTCCTACCAAAGTTCATCACTCCACTCTCTGACTTAACGCGCTGCCCACTCTAAAATTCGATTTGGGGCAAAATTTGGGTCGAACAAAAAAAGTTTTTTTTTCCCAAGTCAAATTGTGACAAAACCGTAACAGCTATCGACATGCGGTCTTCAATGCTGAACACAGCACGGACGTGGCTACAATCTGCATTTCGAATGGTGTTGCTAAGTTATTGTATGGCTACACAGTAAATCTTCAAAAATAGTGGATTTTACATGATTTTGGGCCGTTTTTCCATTCATTTCCAATGGGTGTTTTTGGGGGTGGTTCTTCGCTAATTACGTCGCCATGGTAACTCCAATCGCCAATAAAAGTAATAGCACACCTCACACGATCGAGCCGGTCGTTTTGATGTATATATTGTGGGGGTGCACGCTACGGTACGACCTGCATTAACGGTGAAAGAATAAAGAGTCCGTTTAGAAGTGAATAGTAATAAGGGACTGCCCATGCAATTGCATGGAGGCAGTGCAATACATTGCTTTGCAATGGATTTGCACTGCCTCCATGCATTGCATTGGGCCGTCCCTTAATAAGAGTCCAGTTTAGGAGTGAAGAATAATAAGGGACTGCCCATGCAATTGCATGGAGGCAGTGCAATACATTGCTTTGCAATGGATTTGCACTGCCTCCATGCATTGCATTGGGCCGTCCCTTAATAAGAGTCCGTTTAGAAGTGGAAGTGAATAGTAATAAGGGACTGCCCATGCAATTGCATGGAGGCAGTGCAATACATTGCTTTGCAATGGATTTGCACTGCCTCCATGCATTGCATTGGGCCGTCCCTTAATAAGAGTCCAGTTTAGGAGTGAAGAATAATAAGGGACTGCCCATGCAATTGCATGGAGGCAGTGCAATACATTGCTTTGCAATGGATTTGCACTGCCTCCATGCATTGCATTGGGCCGTCCCTTAATAAGAGTCCGTTTAGGAGTGAAGAATAATAAGGGACTGCCCATGCAATTGCATGGAGGCAGTGCAATACATTGCTTTGCAATGGATTTGCACTGCCTCCATGCATTGCATTGGGCCGTCCCTTAAATATTGTTTAATAAATGGCTTTGAGTAAAAGTTGGTGGATGTCTGATTTCCTATTTTCTTGAGAAATGAAAATAAAACCATATCATATTTTCCATATGAAGAACATTTTTAATGTGTTTGCATCTTGTTTGAAATGCCTCATTGAAAAACCTCTGGATTGATTGCAGGGTGTGATGAGATTCGGTTATATCCAAAAGTGGGGAAGCATAAACTTGCTCAACCAAAGGATAATAAAACAATGTAAAAGCAGTATTTTTTCAAAAGAAAGAAAGAAAAAAATAATTACTATATTAGCAAAAACTATTTAAAACCTTTTCAAGTAGTGCCCATAACACAGCAGTGGCAAAACATTTTTACCCTGCAACACAGAATAAATTGTACTTAATATCCACATGTTTGTTCCTTTGACAATTCACAGGGTTCTTTGCCTGGCAGGACAAACGTGGTTATCCTCCAAAAACTTTTGCAGCTTGCACAAAACTGTGTTAGATGTCCTGAGTTAGAGTTGAGTTAAGTTGAGTTAGATTAAGTCTTGAATAGTATCTGCCAAAGTTACATATTCTGTTTCATATGTTGACAGTGCAACTGTTTGCTGTTTCTTTGTGTTCCATGAAACAATAGCACCATCCTGACGTACACTAAAACAGTAGCCTGTGGCCGGCGCTTATAACAAGGTGGCACCTTAATCTATGCGCGTGATCAAACCAGGAAAAACAGGAATAATCAAAGATACTGTCTGCCACTTTTCTCCTCTGATAGAGTGAATGCGCATCAAATAATCATACAGCAAAACACAAAACAAGCAGCACACTACTTCAGCTTACACATAAAAGAAAATTAGTAATTAAACACAACCAATAACCATTTTCAGCAGAAAGCAAACACACATATGTATATATATGGTAAACCTAGCTCCACCCAGGAATTAAGAAATTAGAATGTTCCTACTTTTGATGAGTTCTTCAGTCTACGATCAGACGATGAGGGAGCTGGAGAAAATCTGTATTAAGTCCTCGAGATGATTCGTCCACCTCAATGTGCAGAAGAGATAAGACGTAGTTTAGAGATATGTTCCGGACTGAGCTGGCGAACACTGTCTTGGATGAGAACACCAGGTCACAGACAGCTTTCCTGCTTGGACTGGACGGTGCGCAGAAAACCCTGGGGAAGTTTCAGAGAATCAAGAGGGAAAAAAGAGAAATGGATCGCTAGCAGGTATTCACATTTTCCCTCCCTCTCTATTGACTGAGTGGGGGAGGATAAATGTGTCGTCATGGCCACCTTATGTCCGCTCGGTGGTGACGTCCTTGGCCATCACTAACTGACCAATGGGAAGCTGCTGGGGGTCGACCAATTGGTTGTAAACCTGGCGCAAGGGATGCTGGGAGACTGAGTCCATTCATCATATTGTGAGCAAACCCAACACTATTTAAGCTGATACAAGCAGATTATGGGACCCTCGTGTGTTACAAGTGGGGAAATATACTGTGAGACTGATAAAAAAAACAAAAAACAAAAAAACAAGAAATATTGGAATTTCTACCCATATATCATAGCTTAGGCTTTTTTCAGTCAGACTCTGGCTCTAACATTTGAGGTTGAACTCATTGCACGTCAACTGCAACTTGAATGCCTCAGAATGTGTCAAACTCTATCAAAGTCACTTGTCCATCATAATGTTGATCAGTTTGATTATTGTGTCTCTTGTGATGTCATGAACTCAAACAAACAAACTAGAAACCAATTTCTTTTCTCCTTACTGTATTTTTTAAAAACATTGTAGCTTTTGAAATTTCAGTATTAGGAACTATCAGGCTATATTTTATCGTATATCAAGGGAAGAAATACACCAGTTGTCAATATTGTTTAAAGAATATGCTTGTTTTTTGTTTTGTTTACTTTTGATATGTTGGTTCAATCAATCATTCACACTTTGGACAAGTCCTTACTACAATCCCTGTCTATTATGTTTTATTACATTTTGATAGATTCATTACACCATCTAAGACTTTGGATTCTTTACTGTAGATCTTTTCTGTCATTTTCAGGTTTGATATTTTTACATAAAATACTCATCACTATTCAATCTGTTCTTCTCTCTGGGCTCTATATAACACTGCCGTGCTGTTCAGACATTCTTAAAGTCAGAACACATGAGTGAGTTAATTCAGAAGAGAGAGTTTGCCAGTGCTTTTATCCAGTAACACAACACAGATGTCTAACCCTGCAGTAGCAGTCCCTGTATAGAAACTCAGCCGGAATAATATGAACAATGTTATAATCATCAGTTTTTGCATGATCTTAAAACAATAATAGTTAGCTAAGTTTAGTCTTTGGCTTCTTGCAATGGTTTGTTTCACTTGAAATTACTCAATTTGTTTTGACATAAAAAAGACAACTCACAACTTTTGATTTCAGGCTTTAATGTAAAGAACACATGCAGTGAACTGTACAACAAAAAGTTGAGGTTTAGTCTTGTTTTTCTTTGTAGCACCGCTCTGATTTGAAGAATACATGCTGTACTTGTGTTGTACTATTTGTCAGAGTCAAATGTAGATTCTCTGAAGCACTCGGAGACAGTGAACCCATTCAGAGGGCAGCTGGTGGTATATCAACTCGTTTCCATCCAGACGAAGGATTTTCATCCTGGAGTAGGAGAGAGGCCCCACCTCTCTGCAGAAACTGGTCACGTTGAACTCTGTGAAAAACAGACGACATTTTTCAGATGGATATTTATATTTTGAAACTTATTATTCCCCACGGCGACTGTCAGTGATCTGTCACAATATTGTTTGTATTACACAAAGCAACAGTTTCACACTGAAGTATTTTTTCTTCAAGAGGTGAAGCAGCTCAGCCATATAATGAAGTTTGTCTATCCAAAACAGCTTGCTGCAGTCTGATCCTCTGCTCACAGAGTCTGCATTTACCATTAAAGGTCTCAGGTGCAGGGGTGAAAAAAGTAGCAATGGAAATTACTCAGCCCCTTCTCTTTAACCTGCTGCAGAGCGTCTCCCAACCCACACTGTTGGCTTCTCTTAGAAGGAGCCCTGGAGTTATGAGACTGTGAGGTGTTTTTATGCTGAGGTTTTTCTGTTGACTGTCTGTCTCATTAATATAAAGTCCCCTGTTCTTTGCTAAAGCAGATTAAAAAAACTGACCACATTTTCATTTTACCCTACAAAACCATCCAGACTTCTTAAACTTTGTCATCTGACAATCTCAAACCTCCCTGTAATCTATAGGGATTTTCCGTGATGAAGCAACACAATGAAGCAGACAATTATTTAGGTGTAGGAAATTAATATATTAAAATGTTGCTGTTGTTTTTGTTATCCAAATACAATTCAGAAAAGTGTGTTGTGTCTGTGTCTTGAGTCTTATAAATAACTTGAAATATAACAGAGGCACTATGAAGCAGTTTTTCTTTTCAGATTTTCTTTAAAACTAAGACGGTGATCCGTCTTAGTTTTAAATGCGTAAACCTGACTTTACAGGCATAAGCGGCATGTAACATCTGTGAAGGTTAAGGCTGAGAATATTCTTGCTTTTAATCATGTTTACTAGGGATGTCCGATATTATCGGCCTGAAGTCATTATCGGCCGATATTGGCATTAAAATGTAATATCAGATATCATCGGTATCAGTTTTTATTTTTTTAATAAGATGTTTTTCACACCATTCACATATATTTCAAACTCTTCAGCTACTTCTTTTCTCTCTCAGAATGTAAAAATATGACAGATATGAGGTTTAGTTTTTGAGATATTATTTGTTTGAGATAACTTTCAATATATCAAAAGGCTTCTTCTGGGCCAACCTTGACCGTCTATCGGGCGCACTGATATTTGATCGGATGTAGGGACGAGGGGTTTAACAGTGGCAAAAGCAAAAGGAAAACAAAAAACAATGGCTGTAAAAAGTTTAAAGTTTAGAAGACAAGATAATTGACAAAGACCAAAATTACCAACATGTTTATGATGTGTCATTACCACTGCAAATTAACAAATATGTATTTTTAAATGTTGGGATATCAAAATTAACCAGCTGCTGATCTCTGTTGTCGCCATGTTTGTTTTGTTCGTACCCTACAAAACAGGCACACTATCCTGTCTGAGCTCTGGACTATGCCCCCTAATGGATTCTCCAGTACTTCATGTAGTGCCCAAGCAAGTACGTGAACAAGCCGCAGCCTGCCACTTGAGTTGATGCATGGTTAAAGCGAGGTAAAAAAGCAAGCATATTCTCAGCCTAATACACAGCTGACAATCCGTCCATTTCCCTTTGTCACAAAGTACCATCCCAGAAGCCTGGTGTCGAAGCCTTCTCCTAAATCTTGCCGGTAGGTCTATTGTTTACGCACTATGCTCCTAAATTCATCAAGCTTGTCAGTTTTGGTTGGACCAGACAGGAAACCAGAAATGGGAGCAGTGTAAAACATCTGGAAAATTTCTAAGACACTTAAAGATACTTACAGATTTGTGACGCTTTGGTATGAAAACAAAAAATAATGAAGATAATAAAATAAAAAAATAATAAAGATGTGGCTGAGCTGCAGAGCTCCTTCAGGGACAGACTGCTGCATCTGTGACATCACTTATGTGTCTGGTGGAAAGCCAGGTGTAAGTGTGTACTATCGTGAGATGTCTCTCACCAAAATTTTCTGCTAAATTAAGATGAAATGGTTTATCTCATTGAAAAGTCTAGAGGAACAGATTAAAAATGTATTTTGCATTTTCCCATTATATTGACTGCGTGAAAGTGTTATAATGATCTTGAACTTTAATGTGGAACGTTACCTTGGAGCAGGCTAGAGTTTCATCATAAGCTACCATGATAACAGATCTAGGTAAGAACTGAACCATCTTTTTCATACAGAAAAGCCTATAACGGGATTCATGGAGTATTTCCTTTTATTTCGCTTCATCTATCTTTACATTAGATCTGACTAGCTTCTTTTTCTTTGCTGTTGAAAAGCAAAGTATCGTCACAGTGTGATGCTGCCACCAACAAGTGAAACTGTGGGGATTGTGCTTTCAGGTTGGACTCTGTTTACAAATTAGGGGAGTTCTGAAGGCACATGATTTTATTTAGGGGTATCAGAATAAAAACGGGGTGACTATATAATCACACGTGCCACACTTTTTAAAATTTAACCTGTATAGTTTCTCAAAAACATGTATCCTTTCCTTCTTCTTTACAGTTATGCACTACTTCGTGTTGTTCTTGATAAGATTCCAAAAAAAGAAAGATGTGACAAAGTTCAATGCACGAATATTTTTGAACGGCACTGTAATTAGTCTCTATGATTGACTGGCGACCTGTTCAGGGTGTACCCCGCCTCTCGCCCGTTGACAGCTGGAGATAGGCACCAGCCCCCCCACGACCCCTTGAGGAATAAGCGGTTCAGAAAATGGATGGATGGATGGATGTAATTAGTCTTGTGAGACACTGTTTAACTCGTAGAGAGTCCTGCAAACTCATATCAGCTAATTTGATAGTGAGAAGACAGACAAAAAGAGCAGCAGTGAGACAGAAGAGGGTAGTAACTTGGGTTTTTTTCCACCTGACCCTCCCACCTCTGAATCAGTCCCAGATTTTCTCACACCACTTTTCCTGCTATTAATCTTTCCCCACAATCAGCCAATTGATTTCAAGTCAGTTTCTCCCTTTCTCCACCCTCTTCTTACATCTTTTCTTCCTTTGATGTCTTTCACTCTCTTGCCATGCAGCCTAAACCCCTCCAATGTCCATATACAGCTTAGTTATACATGTCATAATGCATTTGCGTGTGTGCATATATGTGCATGCTTCCTCAATGTGCCAGCACATCACCTTGAATTTTATTGGCCTCCAGGTAGAGGTACAGCAGAGTTGTTGGAACTATGGGGATTGTGGTCAGATTGTTGTAAGAGAGGTCCAGCTCCACCAAGGTGGAATGATTAAAGACCTGTGGGTGGACAGCGTTGCTCTGCAGGCCACAGTGGCTGAGACGTAGGTACTTCAGGTTGAGGAAGCCCTCAAAACTGCTCTTATCCAGTCTGGAAAAGGGGTTGTTGGACATATAAAGCTGCTGGACGGAGTGAGGTAAATGTCTGGGGACAGTTGAAAATAAATTTCCACTGATGTCCAACAGATTCAGCCTAATTAGACCTGTGAGAACACATGAGAACATGTTTACATATGCAAGGTAAATCCAGACAAATGTGATTGGTTATCATGTTGGTAGATGGTAGCAGGTTGAAGAAAACTAATGAACTTCAGTTATCTTTTCGAATTTACATCGTCATTTGTGCTTATGAAATATGTCACAGATCACCAAAAGGTCTACAACTAACTACTGCAGAAAACATTAAAATGATGGTTTAAACATTTTGAGTTGTGGTTCTTTTACATTTTTAGGAGCAGCTAATATCTTGCTTACAGAAAAGAAAGTATTTTAGCATATTTACTGAGTAAAAAAACAGATTTTAATCTTTTATGATACTATGATACAGTCTAAAAAATGTCTTGTGTCAATGAAAGACCATATAATGCTTTAACAAAATAATTTTAATAATTAATTGCATCTTCTGTAAATTTAAAGGAGACATATTATGCAAAACCCATTTTTTCGCTGCTTTAGTATGTATATTTGGCTATCTGGGCTGCCTCCCAACCCCTTAAGTGTACGTTTCGACAACTAAGTCAATGTTTTATGACCCGCTGAGGTCATAGGTCGCAGTACCTAAACAATACATCTGCTACAGCAGAATGATTTATTGCAGTACTTATTGTGAACTTTGTGTTGCCAGGGCTTCTTCTGCCCAGCTTTCAGTAGATACGGCTGACCTGTAACAAGGGCAAAAATCGCTGAGCTGTTTTTATACACAACTTGAAAACTATAGATTATCCTCTGACCTGACAGTCGGATTATTTGTTTTCATTCTGTGTAAATAAAACGGCATCAACGAGACGTGTTGATCCGTAACACTGGCAGCCATTTCTCTACCAAACTCAATCGTTGCCGTGGTTACTCGACGCTGTCCTCACCTTCTCCGAAGGTGGGCGGTGCCAAGGCGGCCTCTGGGCTGTGCGTGCATTAGCTAATTAACATAGACTCAAAGCCAGCCGTTCTGAGCAGGGCTTTTTATTTTTAAATGAATTAAATCTTTAGCCTGCAGCTTTCTAATCAGGCCAGTTTCTGCCGGATTAAACCATCTGTAGAATCTTGTTTAAATATTCACCTACAAATATTTGAACCTGTAAATTAAATTATGAGCTTACTATCTCCCAAACTTACTGATGTTTGATTTTTAACATCATAATAAAAATAAAACACAATTCACACTTTTCATACTTAATTTAATTCTGAAGCCCTAATATTACTTTGAAAGTAGGGCCTTTGGTGACTAAAAGCTTGTTCACCAATTTAGTCTGGGGACTCATTTTGGATATTTAAATCCCATGTTGGATTGGTCAATGTCCCTTCTAGATGTAGGAGGTCAGTTTTGCACGTAAAGAACAGAACAGACAAATTACAGAACCTTTGAAGTCAGCCTCTGTGATGGTTTGCAGTCTGTTTCCCTGCAATAATAGCAGCGTCAGATTCTGCAGGTTCTCAAAAGCTCCTGGGCTAATGCTTCTGATTCGATTGTTGGCCAGTCGCAGCTCTTTGAGTCCAGCCGGTAACCCGCTGGGCACCGAAGTCAGGTTGTTGCGGTTTGCAAAAAAGTACCGCAACCGTGTCTGGTTCTGCATAAAGGCGATGTCCAGCTTGTCACTTTCAAGCAGGTTGTTATCGATAATTAGCCAGTGTAGCCCGGTAATATTTGCTAAGATGGAGTAGGACAGGGATGAGATCTTGTTGCCCTGGGAATAAAAGAAAATGCAACCCTTCAGGTGGTTTTTTTTCTAATACAGTGGAAAATTTGAAAATAAATATGGCTGCACTGTAATATTTCTATATCGATCTCTCAATTTCTCCATTTATTTGGGTATGTTGGCTTTCCTACATAGTTTAAAACATGAAAAACATTCTCACCCTCCTTGGCTACATGTGGAAATTTGCTAAAAAAGATGGCTTTCATTCTTAAACCTATCAAAGAGCCAAATGTAATTAACTAATGCCTGTTGATGTACTTTGAAATACCAAGAATCGTACTGGAATAACTGTACCACTGTCTAGTGATCGCAGTTGTGCCCATTATGCTTCATTATGCTAGTTTTGCATGATGAGAACCTACATTAAAATTTATTAAATGTACTCTATTCGAATAAACAACTCTGCTTCATTTTATATCTGCTCTGCAACAAAAGAAGAATTATTTATTTGTTTTTACCTACATAGTTATAAACATATTTTGGCTGTAAGGAATTAAGGGGTAAAGAAGATTGATAAATGGAAAACTTAATCAGAAAAAAATCAATATCTATATTTCCTTTTTGTTCTACCTGTAAAAATAAGTACTGGGTTCTTTGTGGCAGTCCTGCAGGGATATTTTCAAGGCCTCTTTGGTCACAGTAGAGCGACGTTGGCCACTGGATGGGACAGTCACACTGCTCAGGGCAAGGCTGGTCATTATTAGCTCGAAACCAGGCCGGGTCGATCCTTCCCTGCAGACTTAAAACACTGGGCTCACCCATCAAGCGGTTAATCCACAGAGGAATGCCACCATAGTCCATATCAGTGACTAACATGGCCCAGGCAGCGTTAAAACCACACAGCAGCACCAACACACTACGGAACAGGACAGCCATGGAACCAGAGGATGAGACGCGGAATTCTGTCAATGAATAAAAACAAACACAATTTTGATAGTGTCACATTTGTTACTATGGACTTAATGGTAAGAGTCTGGAAAAGTAGGTTAGATAACAGTTTCTTGGCTGAGTTTGTAAGTAATTACAAACCATTCCTGGATACAGGTTTCTAATGGTAGCAGGAAGAGCATAGTGCATTATTCATAATAGATAGCATGCTGAGCTTTGGGTAGTTTGCAGAGCTAAAGTATTAATCTGACTGATGTCATGCCAGCGTCAAAACTCAATTGAAGAATTAAGTTTACTATTTGACCCATCACCCTGAACACTCCATTGGTTGTGGCAGCATCATGCTGTGGGAATTCACTCCTTCAGGGACAGGGAAGGTCATTACATACAAAACAAGATATTTCAAGACTTTAGTTAACATAACTTTGATGATTATGGCTTATGGCTTACAGCTTATGAAAACCACACAGTGGACTGACACAGTAGACTGACACAGCAGATGACACGGTTCCCCAAATCAACACAGACTGTGGAAACCTCAAACTTGACTTCAAGGATCTTGGATTGTGTGCCTCTCCATTCATCTTCCAGACTCTTGGACTTTGGTCTCCAAATGAGATAAAACATTTGTTCTCATTAGTAAAGAAGACTTTGGATCACTGAGCTGAGTTATTCAGGAGCTTCTTGACAAAAGGAAGGCCACATTTGAAGCCCAATTCTGGGATCCATCTGTGTGTGATGGCTCTTGAAGCATTAACTCCAGTCCACTCCTTGTGAAGGTCCCAAAAGTTTTGAATGGCCTTTTCCTGACAATCCTCTCCCGGCTGCGTTAATTCCTGCTCCTTGTTGAACTTTTTCTTCCACACTTTGCTTTTCCATATAACTTTCTATTGTCGTGCTTTGACAAAGCACTTTGGGAACATCCAAGTTCTTTTGCTTTTACCTTTTGAGGCTTTTCCTCCATATGGAGGGTGTCAATTATGGTTTCCTGTCTGAGACAGAGACCATTTGAAGGTTCAGGAATCCTTTACAGGTTGTTTGGATTAATTAGCTGATTAGATTGTTACACTTTGAGCCTAAAATATTTAACCTTTTCACAATATTCTATTTTTCTATTATTTTGAATTTGGGGATTTTATTAGCTGTAAGCCTATAAAACCCTATAAATAAATGTCCTTGAAAAGGCTTGAAATATCTTGCTTTGCAGGTAATGAGTCAGGGGGCATGGTTGGGAACATGGAAGTAAAGCTGCTAAGATGCCAGGAAGAAATGTACCTTGACTCTGAGATGGATGGATGGATGGATGGATGGATGGATGGATGGAATTTGTAACATGACAAAATGTAAAGAGGATATAAACACAGGATATAAACATTTTGCAAGGCACTTTAACCATTTATTGCAAAACTCATGGCCGTGTAAATTTGCGTGACCTTGTATATGACTCTGTGACCAGCTGTTAACTTTCTGGCGGGAACTTGTTTCTCCAAAATGAGTAGGCACTGTGTTCCGTGTACTTCAGTAGGATACTGACTGCTGGTTTACAGACTCCTTTTTAAAGATTCTAAATGTTCTTTTACAACCAGTTAACACATTTTATGTGTAGAATATCACTACACAAGAGGTTCACGTTCACACAAAACTGCAAATCCAGTTTTGTGTCCAAGGTTTCTTTGACTTCAACAATTATGATGAATCTAAAAAACTGAAAAGGTTGCAACACCGCTTTTATAGCATGCAATATTTATTATAGGAAATAGTGTAATAATTTCCTGCTCTCATGGATGATTACAGTAACATCCACAAAGCAGTTGTTTCCCATAGGTTTACAAACAGAAAGTTTTTTTTAAATAGCTGCAATTTGCAGGAAAGGTTTGAATCATCAAGAACTTGAACTTGATTAACATGTTTGAACTATGCTACTCTGCGGAGCAATGAGTACTCAAAATGTTGTCAAGAGTTTACTGTAATGAAACAAGCATGCATTGTAGTGGTAATTATTTCCAGCTTAGCCAGCCTCACACAAAGAGGAAACAGAAGCAGACGGGTAACAAAAAGCTAGGTGACACTTACCTGTTTGATCAGTAGCCAGAGATCAGCAGAGACAGGTTATCTTCAGTCCTCACTGAAGCCCTTGGGAGATATATGTGTGTTGGTTTGTGTGGGTTTTCAGGCTACGAGTAGTGTTTGCCCACTGTCTGATGCAGTCCTCCTTTCCAAACACTCCCCACATCCCAGACCTCCTCCATAATCTTCTCACGCAGTTAAGTCTTCCTTTCCCCCTTCAGCTACTGTTAAACTCACATTATTGGTGGCAACATCTTAGCTTGCTTTGTCGAGATGCACATAAATAAACAAAATACCTCATCAAATAAGGACATCATCAACGTCAAGAGAATATTAGTTGTTTTAAGTGTGGATGAAAAAAAGGAGATTTTAATAAGCACTGAAATATTCCTGAGTTTGTGTGTCTGTGTGAATAAGGTGTGCAATATGTATTCTTGCCCTGAGGCGAAGAAGCCACAGAGTACCTGGGGAGCCAAAGAGACCATTCTGTGTGTGTGTGTGTGTGCGTGTGTGTGTGAGTGTGTTTATTGGTGTGAGTTTTACTGCATGCTCTGGTTCAGTGTGTTAAAGCAGGGAACCTTCTTGCAAACATCTGTGCAAAAGTGAGCAAAACGTTTCCAGATTCTTTTCACTGGGGAGCATTTTAATGCTAAGAGGTATCGGGGAAAAAGCAGCGCCCTCTACGATATTCAGGCAGAATCACACTCATGGCCTTATGAATTAATTTCGTCATTATTGGAGTAAAGGCATGGGCTGCTGTTGGGTTCTTGTCATATGATAACTGTGGAAAAAGAAAACCTCAGTTTCACCATATTTGAAACAACAATTTATAACATGATCTAACTGATATTATTACTATACTACACATAAAATAATAGATTATGTGATTTTTACAGGTACAATATTTAAAAATATACAGTATATATTTATGAGCTGCAATGTGGTCCAGTTGTAATCACTATTGCTTTACTGCAAGAAAGTACAATGTTCTGGTTTCCAGGTGTTTCTCTGAAGTTTTAAAGTTTTACCAACACATGCATGGATTCTCTCAGGGTTCTCCAGTTTCCTCTAATGGTCAAAAACACTGTTGGGTTAGCTCTAAATCACCCTTAAATGTTAGTGTGGTTGTCTCTGGCTGTTTCCCTGTGATGAACTGTCCAGGGCATACAGTTTCAAGAATAGCCATCATAGATGTTTTCCAAACTCAGGCCACCTATTAAAGATAATTGTGTCAATAGCTCCAGCCAGGGGCGGTGATAGTCATTTTGGTGCCCGAAGCACAAATGTTTTGTGATGCTCCAACCCCCAAAAAGCTTTTGAGCTATGTCTTGCAGATTGGGAAGTGTCTCACACAGGACATAGTTGAAATGTGGAGGACTACATGCTCACATGCTCTGTATATATGTATTTGTGAGTTTAAAGAGCTCTTTTCCAAAGCGTGATAAACGGCTTTTAAAAAAAAAGTTTGTCAAGTCATTTTGCTGTGTACTGAGCCTATTCACTGCTCCATCAACGTTTCTTGCCAAATCGCTATATTTCCTTGTTAAAATGTAGGTACAAGATGCCGTTTTTTTACAAACTGCCATACGCGCCGAACCTATTTTTAGTCTAAAGGCGATATATCCTCTCAACTAATCAGAATTCGGTGAATGTTCTACGCTATGTTTCTATAGAGCGTTAAAGCGGGCAAGCAGTGGGATGACCTGAAACCTGAGGTACTTTTGAAGCAGGCCTCTGTTAAGGCTGCAACAAAAGGAGATGTGCTGTCACTACTAGGAGCAATAGGTGTGTCTGATGCTGTGAGGGCTTTTTATGATGATGCATTATAACAGGTGACTGACAATCATACTTGCCAACCCTCCCAATTTTCTCAAGAGCGTCCCGAACTTCAGTGCCCCTCCTGAAAATCTCCCAGAGCCAACATTCTCCCGAATTTCTCCCAATATCTGACGGCGTCCCATTTCATGTACACTCCCCGTTTCTTATGTGAGAGGGATGGAGAATATAATCTGTTACATTTCTATTTTGCCAAGGAATATGCTATGAGGTACAGTTTCCTCATTTCAGCCATGAAAATCCATCACCTGTTGGTGAAATTCACTGTTTTGAATCCAAAATAGGTTAACTACATGATTTGTAATGAGGGAAACAATCAGCTGTAATTGGTGATGCAAAAGCGAGCCGCAAGTCTTCAGAACAGTCTTTATGTGACTGACAAAAGCTGTAATTTCAATTAATTTTTAAATCTTCCGATTATATATTTGGGATTAAAAACTGTGTGAACCAACCTCAAGTCTAGTTTCCTTTGGTAACTTCAGTGGATCAAGGCTTTTTCTTCCAGTTCTTTGAGCCCGATCATGTTTGTATTTCGGCAGAAAACAAAGTTACAGCAATATCAAGTGCTGCTGAGAAAGGGCTTATCCAGGAGGTGAATAAAGAGGGTCTACAAGGGGGCCAGGGTGGGTATGGGACTGTAGCACCATGGCCCTTTTCAATGTCTCCCTAATTCTGAGGTCTCAAGGTTGGCAACTATGCTGAGAATACAGGCCTGGGAGATGAAGCGTGATCCATCCTAGTGGATTTCTCTCTCTGAAAATCGATGGATTTATGGCATTTTGCTAAAAATAGATGTATTTATAGCATTTTGAGGAAAAATTAAATTAACTTTGAATTTATCATCAACATTATTGTTGTTTGATTTAAGAATCATTGTTCAAGATGTTTTAACTGAGGCAAAAAATTTGAATTTGGTCATAAAACATGCCGAAAAAGAAGATCAAATCAGGGTAAGAGTAAAAACATCAGAGGCCAGGATCATAGGACAATAGGATGCATTTGTTTTTTTGGTCAACATATATTGATTATAAAGTCAAACTTAGCTGCCCTCCTGCTTTATGCTACCTGGTCTTATGGATATGATCTGAGCTGACTTTTATCAGATGTTTGATACTGTTGATAGTTACCACTGTTGATCGACGGAGTTGTTTTGCATTAAAACAGTAAATATAATCAAGTGGTTTTTGTCTGCTTTCGGGTGATCAGAATTGGAAAGCTAAGATGCCGCATCATTTAAAGAAACAGTTGTTTAAAATGTTTTTTTTATCCCATGTTTTTTTCCGATTATAATCACCCCAGTGTTCCTACCTAAGTACAGTCCTGGGCATTGCTTTCCCTCTGCCGAAAGGCCCTTTTGCCAACCCCACCCAGGGTGTGAGTGCTGATGATATGGAGGAACAAACACACCCTCAGCACCCACAGGGTCCCCGGCAGGAATCTAACCGAGGACCTTCTAGCTGTGAGGTGCGCCACTGTGCTCCCTTAAGAAACAGTTGTTTACAAGGGCTTAAAAAAAATCCATTAGTCATCTGGGATAAGTCCTGGATATTCCTCCATCCTGAATCCGCCCCTGTTGTACACTAAAACTCACTTAAAGGTTATAAACAGTGGTTCTGATTCACATTACCCTTCTAATAATTCAAACTCTCTGGTTGGATGTGCTGCAGTGAAGGGGTGCTGTAATTTGAAGTCACTCAATTGATAGAAATAAAGGGACTTTTTGAGGAAAACTGGTCCATCGATTTGAAACCTAATCGATTCATCTCCCATCTGTCTCCTAAAGTCTCTATTCTAAGACCAACACAACTGCTGCAGACTTTGGTCACAAAATTGTCAGACACAGGCAACATCGTTTTTTTCACTGTAAATGCAACCTATTTCTGTCCTGCAGCCATGCAGGTTTTTATTATTTTCTTTATGACAGTGTACAGTATTACTCAGGTTAGAGGGGAAGGAGCTCATTCAACAGCTCTGGCCAGTAACATTTTTACTTTGGACTATATTAAAATACGTTGGTAATTTATATTTATTATCTTGTTTTTAGTATTATAATTAGGATTTTTTTTTTCATGAATATGATTTTTGTGGTGCACTTGGTTCCCTATGCATAGTGCGTGATATGCACATTAAAACACAAATATGTTTCCTGCATTGCAGCACGGTCGCCATATATATATATATATAGTAACTAAGGACCAATCCCAAACATATTTTAGGCCTATCCCTTCCCCTTACCCCTCCCCTTTTGCCCCAACGTCACATTGAAAAGCCCCTTTGTCTCTCATGCACATGCGAACCGAGGCCTAAGGGTGTCAAATGGGTGTGTATGACTTGAAAAGTGTATGACTGCATTCTAGTCTGTGTTTCTCCGTCAGACACTGCCTTTCGTTTTGCAAGAATATTATTTGCATGACGTTCCAGACCTTTCAGAAAGTGTAGCATTAGTAAATTTTGTATAAATCTGGTGTAGTTTAGACTTCATTCAAATAGTCCGACTTTTTATTCATGGATTCCTTTTATTTACTGTTGTAGCTCTTTGGAGAAGTTCTATCTTTATTAAATAATATGGCAATCATGCAAACCCAGTTGTCCAGTCAACCACTTTTGAAGTTTTGTTTCCAGTAATGCTGTCTAATTAGTTAGGACATTTTCAGTATGCTGCTAATTATATTTCCTTATACTGGTAGTAAACAACTGAACAATTAAAAGGTACATTTGTATAAACTAGTTGTAGCAATCTGCATAAAAACTGTACCCTGCAACTATTCCTCTCCAATGTCACTCCCAATGTCAGATCTCAAAGAAATTCCTGAGATTTTGTCTCTATGAAGGAAAGCCCTACAATGGATGCGTTCCTATCTTGCCAACAGATCGTTTTGCGTTGGCAGGGGGTCTCGTTCATTCAAATCTTATCCCCTGAGTCGGGGGGTACCCCAGGGATCAGTGTTGGGCCCTCTGCTGCTTCCCCTCTATTTACTACCATTAGGAATGCTCCTTCGGAAGCACAAAGTTAATTTCCACTTGTATGCGGACGATTGCCAGATCTATTTCCCTGTACGTAAGGCGTCTGGAAATAATGTTAAGGTGATCGTTGACTATGTTGCTGACATTAGACTATGGATGTCTGCAAACTTCCTCGGTTTTAACAAAGCAAGACCGAAGTAATTGTGTTTTCCCCTAGCGGTGGAAAGGATAATGGTCTTGATCTCCTATCTGTCTTGGGTCCAAACTTATGGAACCAACTGCCACCAAGTATCAGAGAGGCCACCTCTGTATAGAGTTTTAAAGCCAAGTATATAGTGCATTACCGTGCCTCGTTTTCTACCTAGCTGCTCTGTTCTTTTATTGATTCACTTTTATTATGTGTTAATGGGATTTTTATATTGTATTCTGTGGTGTACAGCAATTTGGGCCTCCTTGATTGGTGGTGGAAGGTACTTTATAACTAAATAAATGAAATGAAAAGTTGTTCTACTTGCAGTTGACGTTTGATAAACCGGTTCCTCACAAACTGTTTTCCTTTCAGTTTGCATCCACCACAACTTTACAAAACGTTATCCTCATTTCATGAATTGATTTGGTTAATAGGTAGCGAGTTATAAAGTAAGCAACTGGACCTCTATGATCGTCTTGAGAAAGTTTAAATCAGGAAATTTGTGAAACATTATTGTAGAAATGAGTGAACTGAGGTCATGATTCAAAGTTTATGAAGTCAATTTTTCAGTTACTGCAATTTGCATCATAAAATGTCGAGCCTTGAACATGTACACTTCAGAGATTGAATAGCTTTTCTGTAATTGTATAGAAAATCAAACCAAGGCATTAATTCATTAGATTTTTGTTTTATTTTTTTTACATGCTGCACAATGACACATTATTTTTAAAGAACATTTCCAAAATCTGCTTTGCGGAAGTTGGCACTTCCTACAAGCTTCAAACCTGTTAGTTCTGATTTTCAGCTAGTCCTCTGGCGTGTCAAAAGTAACCTCACTCACAACTGACATGTGTCAAAGTTCATGGAAACTGCAAAGTCAGCGAAGTTTCACAAAAGTTCCTTGGAAACCTACATGTCAAGATGTGTACCTAACATTAACAACCAGCTGATTAAAGATTTGCATAACAAACAGGTTCTAAGCCTGAATTTGCAAGAGATTAAATCTAACAAGTTTTCTTGTTGGATAGATTATTTATAAACCAAAGCAGAGATCGGTAGAGTTGCTAAAAATTTTACTCAAGTAAAAGTAGCAGAACTTCAAAATATTTTTACTCAAGTAAAAGCACAAAGTAGTAATAAAAAAAATTACTTAAGTCAAAAAGTATTTGGTAAATAGGCTACTAAAGTATTGAGTGCATGTTTTGAGATCATAGCGAATTATTTAATATTTAAAAATTATGCAATTGAAGAAAAATGTCAAATTATGTGCACATTTTGAAGATAAAAATACATGACATAATTATAAAATAGCAAATATGAAAAAAAAATCAAAGTAAAACTAATGAAAATAATAGGCTACTTACAGTAAGTAATGTGCATGTTAGACTAGGGTAACATACCCCCACTTGACCTCCAGATGGCACAAAAGCCTCAGCAAATAGAAAATGTTGAAATGATTAAACTTGTGTAAAAACAAGACGTCTCAACACAAACTATCTGTGAGTCTCATGGTTTTTTTGTGTGTTTTTTGGGGGGGTTTAAACAAGCATACAATATTACTGAAGAAAAAGTATAAAGGAGGATCTAGTAAAGCTACTCCAAACGTTTTTTTTGTTTTTTTTTCAAAAAAAAGTTATTCAAGTAAATGTAACTGAATAAATGTAATTAGTTACAACCCACCTCTGAACCTAAGTTAGTACAATTGGATGTAGAACAGCATTGCTTTCCATGGATTTACGTTGTTTTTGTCAGGGTCAAACAAGGAAATAGATCAGTGGCCGAATATACCACAGATCTGGTTTCATACTCTTGAATGATCAGATTAAAGATGAACTGGCCATGGTAGTTGAACCCAAGAAAACTCATAAGCTAATTAATTTGATCATCAGGCTGGATAATCGTCTAAGGGAAGGTAATGAGGATATATTTAGATGGTGCTTTCCCAGAACTCATTCTACCGTCACTTCCCCAGTACCAGCCACCTCATCGTCACCTCCAAAGACATCCTCTTCCAGATACTGAACCCATGCCGGTCGGATGGACCGAGATTACCCCGAAGGAAAGGGAGACAACACCATAAACACACACAAAAAACTAAACAGCATAAACAGTATAACAACAGTATAATAAATGTATAAACTAATAATAATAGCATCACCACATCACTTCATTGCCTCCTGTCCCATCCAGCCTAAAGAGAGGGTCAGTCAGTAGATCTGGGGAAACTGATGGACCAACAGAATTAGAAAACATTCATCTCCATTTCTTCTCCCTACCACCCTACAGTACAATCATCTTAACCTCAAATTTCACCATTAGTGTGCCTCCTGTCCAATCAGTTCATCAATATACTCACCTTCAAGCTCACACTCAGCTATCGGATCACTGTTAGCCTACATCTTGATTGCCACCACACTGGCTATCTCCAGACTCCACTCACTCCTCCTTGCAATTCCATTCATCCTCTGCTGTAAGCATATATTATCATAAAGTATTCTTGCCACCCAGATATCCACTCATATTCTCCTTAATTTCTGAGATCCAGCTCCCAGTCTCCAGCAGTTCCCCAGCAACTCATGTTCCCAATCCATTAGCCTTCACATAATCTTCAATAAATTGTTTTAATCTGATTTTGTTTCGTGAGAGTTTTGGGCATGTGGGTCAAACAGCTTTATAAAACCATGAAAGTTGTATCACAGAGCAGACATTTTTTGCCTGCTTGTTACTTACTTGTTAGCCATGTTTCTGTAATTCATTTTGAACAATAATTTATCAACAAAAAATCAAAATAAACTGTGAAGTCACCTTTACTACTTTAAAAATAAGTAAATTATACTGAGGTTCTTGCTTTACAGTCTATTAGGTTGCTCATCAAAAGCTTAACACAATATAATGAAAAAGGGAGCAGAACTCAAAATATTAGGGCGATAAGCTTTAGAGAAAAAATAGGAAACATAATCTTTTAATTAGTTCTTTTTGAGTTTGACCAGTGTTTGGCTCAAATCACTTCTAGCTCGTTTTTTATTTTTCTCATAATTTCATGGTGTTCCAATTGTGGTTCCTGACCCTTACGATCTATCTATTGTTAGTTGGCCACAAAGGGGCAAAAGACAAACTTCCTACAGAGAAAGATCCACCGTATATCTGAAGAGACTGCATATTGATTCCATCTTTAGATTTCCATGTCAATATTAATCGATCAGAAATATTTCATTCATAATTGTAAGCCATGTCCACGGGCAGTCCACTTTTTATTCTCTGTCAATATGAGACCTGTCCTGTCCTCATTTTGTCTGTCTGTCCGTCCATCTGTCCGTCCATCCATCCATCCATCCATCCATCATCTATGCCTTTCTCCAGTGGTCATTGGGCGGGAGGCAGGGCACACCCTAGACAGGTCGCCAGACCATTGCAGTCCTCATGTTTTCATTCCTCCCAAACCTACTGCTCAGCATTTCCTGTCTCGTACACCAGAGGGCGGTGTCTATGTGTAAAATTGCAATCACAGATGACATAGTACCCTATTTTGTAGGATATGGTACTTGAAATATTTTAAATTTACTCTTTGCCTACTAAAGCTGCTATACTGAATTTCCAGAACAAATCAGTTTAAAAAAAGGTATGCACCTTAACAATGTTTTATAGCACAGCTATAAATAAATATTAATATAAATATTATTTCCTGTGATGGACTGGCGACCTGTCCAGGGTGTACCCCGCCTCTCGTCCGTTGACAGCTGGAGATAGGCACCAGCCCCCCCGCGACCCCTTGACGATTAAGCGGTTCAGAAAATGGATGGATGGATGTATGGATAAATATTATATCATGAAATTAATATTACATAATTTATATAAATATTATAGATATTAATATACATGTGAATATTTTGTGGAGATTAAAAAGAAGAAAAAAATAAATGAAAGATGAAAAATTAATAAAGTGGTTCTGCTGCATATGTCTACAAACCTCAGCGAATAACATGGCTCTGTCCTAACCCAACAATTGGAAAATCTGGTTTTGACTCCCCAGAAAGGCGCACTTCTGTATTTACTTTGCTCCTCCACTCATTACACTGTAGCACATTCTGCAAAACAGAAACTGTGGTGAGATGTTCTCCACTAAATGTCAGAGAAGGAGAAACCGCAAGCTGCTACCACTTCAACGTTAGGATAAACTATAAATCAGTTTTTAGATACACATTCTGGAATATTCATGGACAATCCTATTAGGTCTTTAACCATAGTTGTCTTTTCAAATACACCAGTTTTTTACCAGAACATTGCCTTTCAGCTGCTTTCACATGGCAAGAAATGTACCAAAATGGATGCTAAAGAATATCTGGGGTGGGTTGTTGTGCATGATGTAAACGTAGTGTGGCAGGCGTACATATGTAATTTCCCCAAGCAAGGTCAGTCTTGCATGGATGGCCGAGACAGAAGACCTTCTCACAGTGCTCATCTTTGTGATGTGTGCAATTCTACACACATGGATACGTGTATATAAATTTTGAATCCGTTTTAACTGAAATTTTAATATAAAGTATTGCAATTAAACATGGATTTTACACATGTGATGATTCATCTCTTCCTAAAGACACCAGGATCAGTTACTTCAGATATAGCTAACTTTGAGTACGATTTCTTAACTGGTTTCTTTTTTTTTGTAAAATCCTTGAAAAGATTGTGCACAAAAGGCTGATGGAGTATCAAAATAATTTGAAACCATTTCTTAGCACTGAGATAGTATTGTTGAGGGTTAAGAATCACATGTTGGAAACTGTACTGCTTGTACTTCTGGATGAGATTTTTGCTTTCGACACGGTAAATCATGTATTTTGATTTTTAGATATGAATAGCAAGCGCACCAATGGCTACGGTCAGGACTTTATGTAAAACTGAGTTCCAGTTCATGGGCTGCAAGAGCCTTAAACGCCGCTCCGCATCTGGGTCCTCCTTCAACCAAAACCTGACAGCTACTAAATAAATGAGTTACTGAAATTGCTTTCTATCTGTTTTTATATTGGTGTATTCTGTTGTGTTTATCTTTTTAATTAAACCTGCTTTGCAGCACTTTGGTCAGCCATGTGCTGTTAATTTGAAGTGCTACAGTATTTAAGTAAAGTGTGGTATAGTAATTACAGATTTTCCCAATATTGTTCAGCCCTAATGTAAAATGTACCTTACTTACTGTGCAGTATGTTTAAATAGCATGCCTAATAACCATTAGAGTGGGAAAGATGTAAAATCAGTCCTTTTCATTATGACTACCTATTTTTATATGCAAAAGCATAATTGAAATAGGCTTCAGATCAATGACACTGATTGTTTTTGATGCTGATTGACGCTGATATTATTTATGATACCCGACAGGTTGTTAAGGTAAAGATTTCAGATATTTCTAACATCAAATTTGATCCTCAGAACATTCTTTATTGCAGGTTTGCCATCCATCTCTCCAAGAGAAGCTTTGCTGATTTAAGCAAGTCAATAAATAGAAATGATATCAAGGTGATACAAATAAAATACGCAGATTGAAATTTGTTGTTTTCTTTGTAAAATGTAATTGTTGCTGCATGAACATCTGTATGATTCGGCATGAACATCTGCTTTCTATTGCATGGTTTTGCTGCCCCTTTGCCCTGGAGGGCCATGGTTTAAATTACCTCAAGGAGCCACAGTGTCCGAGGGTAGCTGAAAGCTTCCTTCTTTGAAAAATATTTTTCTGTGTGCCACATCTCTGTGTGTGTTTTAAAAAAATAGAGTTGGGTGCAATGTTAGGATGAAGGAGATGGAGTTTGATTTAAATATGACTTATATAAGGAGGTCTTCCAAAGGAGTGTTGAAATATTTCTATCTACATTTGTGTGCCAAACAAATACTAACCATAAACAGTAAACCTTTGTTAAACGTTTACTGTTATCTTATGGATAAGGTCAAGGTTGGGGTTGAGTTGAGGAACATGAAGGTTAAGTAGGGCTAAAACTCAGGAAATGAGAGACTTCAAGACGGAAAAGCTATGTCATTGAAGAATAACTGAAAACAACAGGCCACATTAGATGGTGATACTTTCAAACAAAGAAAACAACATTTTTATAATTCCTATGTTGCCTTATTTCACTGTGTTGCTATTTAAACAGCAAGCCATTGTGTAACATCACATCTTAGATTTTAGAATGACCCATACATTTCACAGTAAGTTTACTGCAACAATTCTATCTATAGGGAAACGTGTATGTTGTTAATGGTTTTTGTAAAATCAAGCAGACAATGCCTTACAGCATGCCTGAAGAACGTTATTCATTTTTATTTTTGTTTTGTCACTTTACAGCAAAAAACCTTTATGCATTTTATGTGCTTTTTCAACACAGGGTAAAGCAGCGTTTTAAAACAGGGCAAGTTTACGGAACAATGTTTCAAATTCTGAGCACCGAGTGCCGTTAAAATTTGTGTTTTTAAATCGGAAATAATACTGCACAACCACAAACCTACAAAAAAGTGATTGTGTACTATAGCTGAGATGGTAAAGAGAGGTTTAATCATGGAAACTGCCAAAAGCCAGATGGTAACTCTAGTGGAGCTGCAGAGATCCACAACTATTGGTACTGCAGTTCACAAATCTGTCTTTGTGGAAAGGGTTAAGATGAAAACCACTGTAAATGATAGCTGGAAAAAACCTTCCAGTTTGGCAAAAGTTATCTTACAGAGACATTAAAGATGTTAAAAAAAAGGTGAAAGATTTTCTTTACAAACACTTTTCATCAATTCTGACTCAGCTTCAGCTATTTAGAAAAGAAGGATGCCCAAAACTGTCATTGTCTTTATGTGCATACCTGTAAGAGTGCTTGTGGCTGTAACCCAAAGCTTCCTCTACAATGCATTGACTCAGGGAGGTTGAGTACAACTGCATGCCACACTATTCAGATTGTTATTTATAAAACTTTTTGAAAAATATGTTTCCTTTTCTTTTCACTTTAAAATTATTCACTGAAGTCACACTAAAAATCCAAACAAAATAAATTACAGTTTGTTGTTGCATTGAAATTAAAATGTTAAAAACTTTAAATATGACTGTTTTTGTCATGCACTGTGTAAACAGTTTTTCACATGGTATTATGCTCTTACAGACATATTTAAAATAACTTCGTAAAAGTCCATGAAATCCTTCATTAATGACATTTGAAGTAGCAGAAGGGTTAAAAGGGAACATCTGAGTACCTCCCTTTTTAGTTTACCTCAAAAAGAGGATGATGGATTGATGTTTTGAGGATACTCTGTTCCTTTTCCCTTTTGCTTTGAACTCAAATGAATCAATTATCTTTGTTTAGTGCTGCATTCTTTAATTCTCACCTGTTCACATTTCCCTTGTGTTCTTTATTTTTAGAGCTTATCTTTTGCACCACTCAAAACAATCTTATCAGCTTGACCATCTCATAAAACCGCAGCTTAGAGGTTACATTTAGAAACTGAATTACCTCTATGGCTCATGACCCTGAGTAAAAGGTCGGTTTCACTTAAAACCATTTAAATCCAGTTAATACTACATTGCATTATACTTTGCACGGCTGATGAATTTCTTCTGCTGCATCTGGTGTCCACAACACCCTGAGGCCAGGAGGAAAGAAAATGTCTGAACTGGTCTAATGCAATGCAGACTTCTTTCCATTTTGGGCACATAAAGGCTTTTACTTTCAGATTTTGACCACAACCATTATATTTAGAAAGAAACCTAATATTAGTTCTCTTTCTCAGACATACTTCAGTATTAACTGGACTGCTCTGTTATTAATTAGTATTGATGTACTTGTGAATCAAGTGTCCGTAACCTCACTCATAGTTTAGATCTATATTATCACTTGCAATGGAGTCAGAAGTACGGATAGAAATAGAAAAAAACAAAATACATCACATTTTTTTGTGTTCCTGGGATAGACTGGGTTAGAGAGTTGCAACATAGCTCTTTACGTCTGAATGTTATTTGCTAAATTTTGCATGATGATCCTAATCTATGCTAGAGTTTAGAACTTCTAAGGATCTCTAATGCAAGTGTGGTGACTGAAGATGATTCCCTCTTCTCTCCTGCACACATGATGTAGAGTGTACAACATGAACAACCTTTAGCTGAACAGATCTGTTATCTGTTAGCAACAGACTTTTATCATTGGGACCAAAACATGAGTTGATATCGTTTGAGTAAAATTTGCTTTTCCAGTCAAGGATCTCGCATTTATACAGATAAAAAACTGATGGTAAAACATATTGAATCCCCACAACTGAAGGGTATTCAGTCAGTTGTGTAACATCAAATTAACATATGAAGACAGGAACATCTCCTAGGTTTAAAGAGAATGCTCCTTGCGACTGAGATGAATGGACGGATGCCTAGATGGATGGATGGATGGATGGATGGATGCACCCATCCATGCCTTTTCAACAGTGTAATACTCTTTAAAGCATAAATGTATTGTATGCTACAACTACAAATAGATTACCCTGCTCCATAGGTAAATTTTACTCTGGTGTTGGAAAAGAGCCTCGCTCAAATTTCTCTGAAGGAGGATCAGTTAGACTTAAGTCCTTATGTGGAAAAAGCAGACTATAGCTTTGCAGAATTTACAGAATCAGGTGTTTTTGTGGGTCTGTCCATGACACATTTAATAGGTTTTGCTGTAGGAGAGAAAGTTCCTTGAATTGCTTTTACAGGCCATGTAATTAAAAGGTAAACTGTGACACCTCTACACAAGTGTAGCTTGTTTTCAGTACAGCTTGGGCTCTAGCATGGTCTTCATAGACAGAATTGTAAAGGATTGTCATGGAGAGCATGGCGTCTGAATTTGGGCAAGGAAGAATTGAAACAATATGTTTTTGATTTTACAGCAAGAAGTACTGAAGCAAGCTTCCAAATAATTGAATTTAGGCAAATTGATCACCTTTGCAGCCATTGCTTTAATAAACCCAACAGCTAGGCATACAGACTGCTTCTACAGTTTTTCATAAAAGAGCTTTCACTCTTAGAATTCAGTGACGAGGTGGCACCTGTTCAGTAAGTTCAGTTGTGAAAATGGCTTGATACAAAATAGAAGAAATCTGAAACATCACTTTGGCCACAATGTGGTATGAATTGTACTTTAAATTCACAAACCACGTCCAGCCGAGGTTAAGTAATGTGAAGAGTTAGCTACAGACCTCAAAACCTCATTTGACCTACATTTTACCTCAAGGACAGTGTGTAGAGCGCTTCATGGTTGAGCAGCTGCATGCAAGCCTTACACCATCCAGTGCTCAATGCATTTCTGTGAAGCATGTCTTCATTAGACTGCAGAGAAGTCAGATGTGTTTGCTGGAGTGATGCCTCTCCCTCTCCACATCCCTTGCCTGCCACATATTACCAAGTGCTTTGTTTGCTTTGGAGATTATCATGTCTGTTCAGCAGTTGGGCTTAGCTCATCCTGTTTGAACATGACCTTGCATCATTCCAGAAACCAATATCCAGGGGTGAGTCCTGACCTCAACATCCGTAGAACAAATTTGGGATGAATTAAATGGGAGACAGTTAACCTGGCTTTCTCATCCAACATCATTGCTGAGCCTTACCAATGTGCTTCTCAAATAGTGGTCAAAAATTCCTATAAGCTTGAACTGAACATTCAATTAAATTCAGTTTATTTATATAGTACCAATTCACAACAGATGTCATCTCAAGGCAACATTGTGAGAAACCCTATAAATCATATGATAAATCAAACCCTATAGGTCAAGCTCATGTACAGTACAAACCAAAAGTTTGGACACACCTTCTCATTAAATGTGTTTTCTTTAATTTCATGACTACATTGTAGATTCTCAATTAAGGGCATCAAAACTATGAATGAACACATAATGTATGGAATTACTGTATGTACTTAAACAAAAAGAAATAACTGAATGCATGTGTTATATTTTAGATTCCTTGAAGTAGCCACCCATTTCTCTGATTACTGCTTTGCATTCTCTTGAGCTTCCAGAGGTAGTCACCTGAAATGGTTTTCCAGCAGTCTTGAAGGAGTTCCCAGAGATGCTTAGTACTTGTTGGTCCTTTTGCCTTCACTCTGCGGTTCAGCTCACCCCAAATCATCTTGATTGGGTTCAGGTCCGGTGACTTTGGAGGACAGGTTATTTCACACTTTTTGGAAAAGTACTACATAATTCCATATGTGTTAATTCATAGTTTTGATGCATTCAGTGAGAATCCAGAATGTCAATAGTCTTGAGAATAAAGGAAACTCATTGAATGAGAAAGTGTGTCCAAACCTTTGGTCTATACTGCATGTGAAGGCAGAAGACTGAATACTTTTGGCAATATAGTGTGATGTCAGGTTGAGGAAAGACATGAACAAATCAGGGCTTTGTCATCAGTAATGAGGGTGTTACTTTTTATTATCTAGGACACAGAAGAATGTGGGCAAAAATGAGAGCTTTTTAAGTAACAAATTCATCTACATACCAACCTTCAAAAATTACAGTGAGATATGGAACATATGAAAATAAAAGGAGAGTACTGAAAGTACTGATGACTAAAATGAGGTTCCTCTTGGCTGGCGTCTTTGCTAAAGTGTCAATGACTCAATGTAATCTCTTGTGATTCTTTAATTAGAACATTTTTAAACTGATTGGAATGTTCGTATGATTGTAATGAAATTACTTTACTTCTAAAGTGCTTTGAGTCAACATCTGTTGTGAGTCGCCGCTGTATAAATAAACTGAATTTTACTGAAATTAAAGATAAGATAACAAGTTCTATCATTCAGGTAGAAGTTGGATTGGAGCTACTGCTTCTTGCGACAGTAGGAGATTACTAATATGGTCTGGGTTTCCGATTAGAATATTGCCCCATAGAGGGAGGGAGAATTATTTTGATCATTGTTTACGTTTGTGGTTACCATCAAGCACATTCATATCATACTTCTTTCCATTGGATTGTGTATTTATGTTATTTGAATTTCTCTCATCTAACTTAGAAGCTTTATCATCATATGTAAATGGGCCTATGTCAGTTTCATCAGCAGTCCTCACAGAATAAATCACATGGAAACTGTTTTAGGAACTCACAAAAAATGCCAAAATTTATTACTTTTTTTGGAGAAATGAAAGATAAAAGTAAGCATAAAACCCAGGTCCAGATGGGGCTCCAGTCTGAGAGAGGATTCAATGTCAGGAAGAGGCCCCCATCAAAACCAGACAGACTCCATAGGAAGACCAGCTGACAGCTGTTTTCATTTAACTCTACAAGATTTAAAAGTGTTATAGAGACTCTGTGAAAGTTAAATCAATCCCACATCAAAGCTCAAAATATATGGATCTAATTTACAGTTTAACTGACATGTTTTACATGAAGGGCTGACAGTGGGCCCAAATGTAGGTAAAAGAGCAAACACGACCTCTGATGGGAGCAATGCACAAACTTCAATAACATAAGAACATTTATTTATTTCTAATACAGCATCCTTGTTTAAAACCAATGCAATTCTTCATTAATTTAGACATTTGGATATTTCCCATTTAAGTACGTGTTTTAACCTGGTGCAGCACTATGGTCCAACTCTCACGATTGTACATATAATTTACACATAATATCATATATTCTTTTGTGGTTTACCCTACAGAGACTTTTATATAATATGGCTAGGGGCATTGAGAACTATTTCTATTGATATTGGTGATAGTAATAACATTAACAGGCAATTCAGTCAATATGGGCTGCAATAATAAATATTAAAGATTTTTGCAATTTTTATGTTTTAATTACATAAGGTTTATTAATACCAATGATTAAACACAATTTAATTTAAAGATGAAAAATCCATAGATGAAAGAAATTCTGACATCCTTTATGTGGTTTCTGACAAGCCATTAAGGGAACTAAGCAAATCTATTAAAGAATTAGTTGTTTTGGCTCTACATGCAGAAGTTAAGGGAAACCCCACATCCCTACATTAAAACATAGCAGCATGTTGTATTTTTTTATTTTTTTTTTTACGTGTCCTGTCTAGCAGTATGCTACTCAGAATTGGTGTCTGAGTACCAAGTACAAGCCCAACAGTTTTACTTTCCCAAGCAGAGTATTACAGCTTCGCTGTAGTACGCCACTTGATGTATATGTATGAAAAATCTTTATTAGTGATTACTGTGGGTTCAATTTCCTGACGTCATGGACATTAAACTGAGACAAGAAGGGAGAAAGGAAGAAGGTGAAGAAAAGAAACCGGACCAACAGAGGGGCGAACCGACGACACAAAGACAGGGAGGCAAATAAAGAAAACAAGAAAACATCCCAGTCCTCCACCTCTGCCGGACGGCAGAGAAACAGTAATACAAAACAAAAACAACAAACTGTACAGAACCAAACCAGTAGTTCGGATCTGGTAGAATAAACAAAGAATTATACATTCACTACACACAAGCATTGATTAATGAACATAATACAATGTTTCTGGTAAGCTCCTGTGAACAACTAACTAATGATGATAACCTCAGCTTAAGATATGTCCGTCCTCACCTATGTGTGTGCGAGCATGCAGGTCTGAATAAGGTTTCCCCATGCAAGTGATTGATAGCTGGTGTAAGGAACCGTCAATCCGTCCTACAGGAATCGGCACAGACATGGAGGAGGCAAGAGATGTATGCATCCAGGGTCCCACGAGTACAGAGCCACAGGCGGATCAGCGCAGGTCGATCACCCACCAAGAAGGAACAGATGGAAGTACCCGGGGAGCACCCACACACCCGATGCTGGGCCCGAGAGATCGCAGTGACTAAGCCCACGGTGCTACACGCCGGTACCCGCTCTATACGCCAGGCGGCCCTGGGGGGACCAGGACCCGGAGGCCACGGGGACCAGGGGCACCCCGCCCCCCAGGGGGCCCCAACCAGGGACCAGCCGACAAGGGCCCCCCGCCGCCGCCGCAGGCAAGGAGGACCCGCAGCCAACCGACGGACAACACACGCCGCCGCCACCCCTGACCAATACCCACCGCCAACAACCCGGCCCGCCTCCACACATCCACACGCCAGGGAGCCACAGCAAGAGCCACAGCGGATGTACGCCCTCCCCAGGCCGCGCCCAGCCGGCACCTCGACATCCAGATCTTCCAGCTCCAGGGTCCAGATCCCGCCCCACGTGGGGCGCCAAGATCAGGGGCCCAGCCAATGCCGGACAGCCCCACCAGGTGAACAGACCAGCCAGCTGAAGTCCTGGAACCGGCAGGAGGACTGAGCGCCAGGCACGGTCCCCACCGATCCACCGGACGGCACCAACCTATTCTACAACCCCGGCACCCCCATAAGAGGTGCCCCAGTCAATCCAAGGAGGACATCGGCCCGAAACAGCGGCCGCCCGACACACCGGACCACCCAGGACCCGCCCGACATGCACCAGGACCGAGCCGGGCCGCAACCGGGACCCCGAGCCCCATGCATCGAGAGTCATCATCAACCAGCGGGCAGAAGCAACTATCACCGACGGGGAGTGACGGGGAGGGAAGAAGATGCATCAGGCCAGAGAGCAGCCAAACACCCAACCTGACAGGTAGACATAGACAGACAGAGACACTCATACGTACCCTCCCTCTCATGTGTACACATTCTTACAAATACAGGACATACGAAAAAAAGACGCTATACCCTCATTCATACCCCCCATACGTACACTATACTCCGTACTCCCAGGCCCAGGGACAGACGCCCCAGTAGAGAACCCTGCCCCTGCACCCAGGAGACAGACCCCTTTGCCCACCAGGACGGGGACAAGTAGACCGCCAAGGCCCCACACCGGCAAGAGCAGCCCACCAGCCCAGGACCCCGACCAGACGGCGTGATGTTCTATCCGGGCTCCCACCCCTGATGGTCCAACGAACAGGGGTGTGGAAAGACCCCCCAGCCTCTCTCCCCCAGCTCAATGTGGTGTTGTTGCGTGTTGTTCTAATGTGCACTTAAAACAGAGGGGGGGGACATGGGAATACTGCCGGGTACCCCCATCTCCCCCCCCGGGCCCTCAGTGTCTAGATGCATTTACCCAGTGGGTGCCGGCACCACAGGCGAGGCCCCCACAACGGGGGGGCCTCGCCTGTGGCGCCACACCGCCAGGTCCCTACATGTGCGTTCCCTGTAAATGTTGCAAGTGTAGTGTCTAAATTGCTCAATAAAATCGGGACCCAGGGCGCCACCGGGTAGCGAAGACGGAAGCTCCATCCCGCACCCCAGTGACGTGCCCACGTCCCAAGGCCTTGTGAATGGTAGAATGAAGGAGCAGGTGGACAGAGGCATGGGGATGGGGAGAAATAACTGGGGTGATCATTGCCAACCCCAGGGAGCCAGCTCCCCTGCTGACTCCAATAGGCACCCCCGTTCGGCCCGATCCACCAGGGGTGGGAGGCCCCATTACGTCCAGTCGGGGCCCACGGCAGCGGTACCGCCGAGCCCCATGGGGGCCCCGGCAATTCACCAGCCCCCATGCCAGGGGCATACCTAAATCCTCCCCAACATTCACACTGCTAACAAAACACATGTCACTAGACACCCAGGTTGAGTTTAGCCCCCCCTCACCCTCAACGCCCTCCCCCCTCCCGTCCCAAGCGCACCCCGTTAAGAAGAGCGCCTGTGCTAGATGGTAAAAAGCCTCCCCGCCAATAAGAGACGCCCCAGGCACCGCCAGCGTCCGAGGACCCCCGGGCCGAGGCCGGAACCCGGCGCACCACCGACTCGGGTACCCCGGACATGCCGCGCCAGGCCCGTGAGCAGACCGAAGCCCCGGGCGGCCAATCCCCAGGCCGACATCCTCCAGCCTTGCTACTACCGCCCGATGGCCGGGTGGCAACAGAACCCAGCACGTCCACCCACCAGCCCACACCCCACCAACTGGTCAGTCACCGTGGAGGCCGACCAACACCGGCCAGAGCCCCCCACCCCAGCACCCCCGCGAGGGCTAAGACCAAGACCCAGGAGCCATGTCCAGTGTCAATATAGCCGATCGGGCCCGGAGACGCCGGCCACCCGCCACGGCCTCTCGCCGACGCCCGGACGCGGCAAGCGGCCACCGGGGAGCAAGCGACAGGAACCAGCCCGGGGAGATGGAAAGGGCAGCAGCGCCCGCCAACCACCGGCCGACCACAGCCCCCCCCCAGCCGGCACCGACGGCAGCGCCCCCCCCCGGCCAAGCCCCGCCAGGGCCCCAGCCGGGGGGCGCGCCGCCCCAGAACCCCGAGCCCCAGGCCCAGTCCAGACCCCCCCAGAGCAGCACAGCACCAGGCCAGTAACCCGTGTCCGCCAGCACGACCCCTCTAAGGCGCCGCATGCAGCCACTAGGAGTCACCACACAAAGACCCCAAAGTCCCACCCCAGGCGAGGGTCTCGGCACCTATCGCCGAACCGCAAGCGGACCCACCCCCAAGGACCTCCCCGCAGTCACCACCAACCCTTAAGCTCCACATCGGCAACCGTGTCCCACAGAACGGAATCAAGGGCCCGACCCCACTAGGTGATGGAACTGATCAAGGGTGACCAGAAAGATTGATCAGATGTGGAGGCAGATGCCGTTTCTAGACCAATGTAATCCAGAAGGAGATCTCTATATTGATTAATATTCAGAGTATTTTTATTTTTCCAGTTCAAGAGGATATTTTTCTTAGCGATGCATAAGGCGATGTAAAATAATTGCATAGACTTTGTATCCATGGTAACTTCATCTATATTTCCCAGCAAGCAAACTCTGGGAGCAGGTGTGATATTACATTTCAGACACTTTGATAGATCTTCACATATCTGCAAAAGTTAAGGGAAACCCCACATCCCTACATTTAAACATAGCAGCATGTTGTATTTTAAAAGTACTTCGGAGATTCCTTTCTCAGTAAAGTGAATGGAGTTAAGAATTTGAATAAAGAATGTAAAACTACTGCTCCCAGATGTTTTCAATCATACCGGATTGAACTTAAACTATTTAGCAGAGAGGAATGGGGATAATTTCAGTCTCTTGATGTTCAAAGCTAGTGCAAGCATATCACCTTTTATCAGGTTTCTACAAAGTATTGACTATGGTACAGAACAAAAATGTGCAGCACAATCACATACAACTTAAATACAACGCATTTAAGTTTGAGAGTGTAACCAAAAAAAGTAAAACATTTGAAGAGGTATGAACAGTTTTATAAGGAATTAGGGAATGTAAATAGAATCTAGACAGCAACATGAGTCAGAGTTAGATGATATATTCATGTAATGTCTACAATGGAACCAGCAACAAATGATTTGATTTTGGGGGCCATCCTGATAGCTGTCTGGGTTGGGGGGGACAGTCTGCGCTCTCCGTGTGCTCTTCTAGTTGTAAATGTTACACAGAATGTTTGAAAGCAGAGCAAGAATGAATTAGAGGGGTGCACAGATGGATGTAGTTGTTCATACACTCTGCATTTCACAAACAAATTTGAGCTTCACAGTTTGCTTCCCCCTTAATTGACCGCTGTGGTATGCAGGTGATTGGATAAAGGGGAGAAAGTGACCAGCAGATGGAGAACAGACAGAGGCGTGGGTTGAGGGTTGGTATGATAGAAGGAAAGCAGGGAGGGAAGAAAGCTTTTGTCTTTATTGTGTTTCCAAGGCTCCCCTTCACTCCTGAGCTAACTGAGAGAGCAGGGACAAGGAGGACCAGTCTCTCTGATAAGGTGAGGAGCATGGTAGAGCTGTATTTTGTTTCTTGCGCAACTACAGGGCATCGGAAAAAGGTTAAATATGAAACTTCTTTTAAATTTTCCTATTGGAACCAGGTCTTTTTAATCAGGAGGTTCTCCAGCCAGGTACCATGGAGGTCTTGCGGTGCATTTTCATGTAATATCAGTTTGATCTTTTCTGTAGAGACAGTTTATCATGAGCCATTCAAGCATTAAAAGGATAATAAGCTCAAGTGATAAAACAAAGTAGTTTAACGACATTACAAACAATTTAGCAGAGCAACCTTTCTTAGGATGTTTAGGCAGCGCTCTACTAAACGAGCTCCAGTTGCTTATCTGTGGATAATATCAAAGGCAACTGTTTGTCATAGAAAATAGCATATTAGCACCAACACAATAAATTCCTGAAAATTTTTTTTGTGAATATTTGACTTGCGGTAGAAAATCAACCTAGAGATGAGGCAACACTTAAGTCCTATGTGATCTCTAATTTTTTTTATTTTCTTTTATTTATTTATTTTTTGTCTATTTACATAAAGTAATGGTTTTACTCATACTAATACTTTTTCTTTTGTCCTCCACTGATGGCTTTTTTCTTTTTCTCTGTACCAAATGTCCAAGCAGAGTTTGGGGAATATGATGCACATCCAAATTAAGGATGTGATATTCTCAGTGACTTATAAGCAGAGACATCTGTCTTTTGGTCGCTTACCTTAACTAATTTGACTGAAAACACGTGTATATGTATGCAGTTTATTTGTTGTAATTTGTTCTTTTTTGTGTATTTTGCTCATCTCAAAGACTTTTCTAATGGGTAAATTAAGGTATTTTTTGAAAAGTGATTAAACAAATGCAGAAAACACACCACGTCACATTTAGACACACTTGAAGAGTTAGGAGTTCACGTTGCACTAGACTGCAAACATACAGTAGTTTAAATGATGGATCAAAAACAAGCTGCTTTTATAAGAATAGATATCAGCCAACTCCCAATTAAAAAATTTGTAATAAAATGGAATGACTTTCAGAAAACAGAACCATTTGCATATCTAAAACTTTCACATATTTTCCCCCTTAAGCTCCCTGTGGACTAACACTTCAAAGAATGTGGCTTTCTGTGGAGAAGTGTCCAAACACAAATGGAACAGCCCAGATTGATAGTTCAACCCCAGCAGGAGAGCCATAAATGCCTTTGAGTAGAAAATATTCTTTAACAACAGTAATTTGTGCATTTAAAAGCAGTAACATGCCTGTGCAGATCACAGGTTTAAGTGGCATAAAAAATATCAGGCCATTGCAAAACTTGTTTTATCTTTAATGTCAGATTTATTCAGTACAGTTTAAGTTTAAAAAACTCTGATGCCAGGCAGAAAAGAAAAAAATAAGTTGCAAATTACTGGTTACATAAGTTTGCACATCCTTTCACCAATACTTTGCTAAAGCATCTGTTTTAGCCTGTCAGCATCACATTTATCATTCGCAATATTTTGGTCTGCATGAGTTCTCTTAAGCTGTTAAATTGTTAATGCCTCTTTTATCCACAGTCTTCTTCAAACTTTAATTTTCTTAGGATGAGGCTATTTTATTCTTGTGTATGACCTTTTTTAGATTCTGTGATGCTGAAAAATAAAATACGTTTTCATGTTCTGCTAAAGGTTTTGAATCAAAACTTTATGAATCATATGAATACATTGTTCTATACAATATTAAAAGCTATTAATCATTTCAACCACTTTGACAAAAGTTAAGTTTCAGTTTACAAAAAAATAAAATCCAGAGCAAATGATTCCACCATTACCATGATTTATGGTGGTAATACTTTTCTTTTGATATCATGTTTTATTGTTTTTGTGTCAAACTTTTCCTTTGGACTGGTGACCAAAAGTTCAGGTTTAGTTTTGTCAAACCATAACATATTCTTCCACATGGCTTTGTCCAGGCCTTGGCTTTTATTTAGGAAAAAAGTTATCTTTGATATAAGTGAAGACATGTGAAGGTAAAGGATTGTTTCACATGTAGAACACAACCAGCATTGACCAGTAATTCCTGCTGATACCTAAGGGGAGATACTAGCTGTTTGACACAATCTCCGTCCTTTTTTTTCTGCCTTGTTTTTCAATGAATTAAGAGAAAAAAGTGCAATTTTAATAATGTCACGTTTGTTCCTTATTTTCACTACTCGTTGATGACTTGTTTTTCAGATGTGAAGTTAATCTATGTAATATCCTGGATTATTTTGTGATTTTATCATGACTGGCATTTGTACAATGGCATCTTTCTAATACATAGCCTCCGAAGGCTGGTTAGGCAATAGTTAACATATGCAAATATGATTTAAAAAAACTGCTAGGACATGTTTTCTTTATTTCAGGTTTGTCAAATGCAGTGTACTTGATGTCAGGAGTGAACTCAAGTTGCTGGTAAAGGACTTTTTAGTTTGAGGATGTGTCCACTTATGCAATCAGGCTATTTAACCTTAGGACATTTTTTTTTCTCAAACTGCTTTTAGTAGAATGATGTATCTTTGTATTTGAAGTGAAAATCTTGGGCCAGTCTTTTTATATGTCTTTTTTGATGTTTTGAACATCTCCACCATATACAGCATGCTGAGGGAAACTTACTCTGAATATTTTCTCTCTATTTCTGTGTCAGGCTACTGTGAAGATTTTTGTGCTTTGTAAAAATGCGTCTGGAGACTGTAATCCTCCTGTCTGCCCTGCTTCCACTCTGTCTCTCTCATGGATGGGACCGTCTGGGCTGGGTGTTTCACCGCCACAGACAGGCACAATATGTTGGCTCCCTGCAGGCAGATACAGCAGGAGGGGCCTGTCCTGAGGAGTGTGACTGCCCCCCAACATTCCCCGTGGCTATGTACTGTGATGCGCGGGGCCTGACTGCTATTCCATCCATTCCCTCCCGCATAAAATACCTGTATCTCCAAAACAACGCCATCTCAGCTCTGCCTGACTCAGCTCTGGTCAACGCAACTAATTTGGTGTGGCTCTTGCTGCATCATAATCAGCTGACATCTGATGCCATTGGCAAGGAGGTACTGTACATGTGATCACACAATCGTGCAAAAAGGTGTGTGTGACAGCAATGATTTTGAAAGGCCGACAGATGGGAGGCAGATGTCTGTCAGGCTGTCATTTCAGTGTTCTTCCTGTCTGTTTTAGAGAAGTTAGGGAAGTTAAATCATTCTTTATGCAGTTAACCAACAGGTGAAAGCGGCATCTATGCAAAACAGTCTAGTGGCTGTTGATCACTCTGAACACATCCTTCCCACAGTTAAATTATGTGTTGTTGTTTTTTTAGAAAGGTCCAGTCAGAACCTTCAGACCTAAATTCAACTGAGAATCAGTGATGAGGCTTGAAAACTGCTCCTCACCTCTGCGATCTTAGAACTTGAACTATTTTGTAACAAAAACTGTTTGGAATGAACAAACCATATGGAGTCAGTTCTGTAGTTGTCACGCTTATCTATAACAAGCCATATGAGTTAAAGTAAAAATGTGAAAGAAAACGCTCTGGTGTGATGAAACTAAGAATTCATCTTTTAACTTTAATGTAAAATGTACAAGAAATTAACGCTCTGAACTTCATGCTGTGGGGAGGCTTTACTTCATCACAGGCAGGGAAGCTTGGCAATATTGTAAGAAAACATTTTAGACGCCACATGACATAGATTACACAGTTAATGCAGAGGTTCACCTTCCAGCCGAACCACAACCCTAAACATACACCAAGAGCTATTGTGGAATGGTTTAGATCAAAGCACATAAATGTGTTGGAATGGCCTAGTCAAAGTCAACAACTAATTCCAAATGATTATTAAAACAAGGCTAAAAAAATCATGTTTAAGCACTTTTCCAGAAAAATGACTAAGGTTGGTTTATTTTTCAAACAACTAATAAAAAAAAGATCAGTCTCTAGATGTGCAAACCAGATAAAAGCCTAAAACAGTTGGCTGTTTTACAATATATTTGCTTAGGAGCTGAATACAAATTCATGTCACATTTTTCAGGTATTTATTTTTAAAGTATATAACACAATCCATCACATAGAATCCCAAAAGAATACCTTAAACAATGTTTTGTAGTGGGACAAAATGTGTAAAACTTTAAGGGATGTGAAGTTTTGCAAAACACTTTATTCAATGTGTTTTTTTTGCAGCAGCCAGCTGAACGATTCAAAAACTTTTTTTGATTGTTCATAATTTTGATCAAAATGACTTATTAGATGTTAAGCAGCAGCAACTTGGTACCAGTATTGTAAAATTATTACTTGTTGTTAAAGAGCCACTTACTTCTGCAACTGCAAAATAAAAATGAAATTACACCAGGTTACAGAGCAGCCTCCTAAAGTAGTGTTTGATGGCAAGATCTTAAATGGGAAAGACCAATGTTCTCTGCTCTGTAATAAGAAGAGCAGTGTTTTATAGATTTAACTAAAAAGGCTTTCAACTGCATTACAATTACAAAGAACAAATAAAAGCTAGTATCTACAGCCATTAGTTTCACATGTCATTACAAAAATGCTTTTTCATTTTAGGCATTTTCAAAACTAGAAGGATTGGACCGTTTATTTCTACACCACAATAACTTGACCAGCATTCCACCAAACCTTCCTCGCTCCCTGCGGGACCTCAGGATTGACCATAACAGGATTGAAAAGGTAATGTCTCACTCTGATAAACAACCAGTTTCTGTTCTGTTTTCCTCGCTTTGGCTGTGATACAATCAGTGTTGATTTTTCTCACTCGTGTCAAGGTAATCTCAACAGATCTTGAAGGAATGGATAACCTCACTATCCTGCATCTAAATGACAATGCTATTACAGACATGGGTACGTCACTAAAGGCTCTGAAATCCCTCACACTGCTTGACATCAGCAGCAACAAGCTAATAAAGGTATTCAGACATCTGAATTGTTGAGTAATAACTTAAAACAATGTCTTGGGTTTTGTTTTTCAAGTATGAATCTGAGCAAAAACACATCACACGTGGGGATTGCTCAGGTTTCCATTCTCAGACCACTTTTATTCAGTGTCTACATGTTCCCCTTTCTCAATTTTTTTGTAGAGTAGGCTAGTACAACATCTAATACCATTTCCATACTAGTAATTACATACAAAATTATATTTCTGTGGTTAAACATGACCAAAGTCCTTAGCAGTTAAACAATTAATATGTGTATGCTTCATACACTATGCGGACACTCAAAGATCAGTGTCCAATGTTGTTCTAGAACCCTTTTATGGTAAAAAGCAGAAGCTCTTGTTTTGTTGTTAGAGGTAAGCCCTTAGCTAGACTCAATCAGGCTGAACTAAAAAGCATGTCAGGATGACATTGTTTACTGCAGCTTTCTCATGAAGACCGGTGTTCATTTTATCAGTTTATTTTCATAATTTCTTGGTTAGGATTAGTGTTTTTGTGTTTATATGTTTTTAATATAACATAGAAATGTTACTATATATGCAGTGTTTAATGTCAATTTTCCTTGGGTCTGAGTGATGTCATGCAAAAAAACTTTTCTTTCCTGCTGCAGGTTCCAGATGCTCTTCCTGAGCTTTTGCACCAGTTCTACCTGGAGTTTAACTCTATTGACTCTTTGCCTGAGGGTTTCCTGGGGGGGTTAGCTCAGCTGCAGTATATAAGGATGTCCCACAATCTGCTGAAGGACAAAGGGATCCCATCCAACACCTTTAATGTAAGCGGGCTGGTGGAGCTGGACCTGAGCTTCAACAAACTGGAGAGAATTCCAACTGTCAGCGCCACACTGCAGCATCTTTACCTGCAAGCCAATCAGATCAAAGGTAAAGGGGCTATTAGGCATATGTGCACACATATTGTAAGGAATTCACTTCAAAGGGATGTTTTTAAATTATTTCTAGAATAAATCATTGTTCTTTTTTACAAATCTGGGTAATAAAGTTGTTGAAATGTTTGACAGCTGACTTGTGAGCCATCCCCACCCACTCTTTGTCCTGTGGTTGCAGAGTTTTCTTTGGGAAGTTTCTGCTCCATTGTGGACGTGACAAATTTCTCAAGACTGCAAACGCTGCGACTGGATGGAAACGAGATCACTCAGGAGGATATCCCTTCAGAGTCTTCCCTCTGTCTGCGTCAGGCTTCCAGCATCCAGATCTAAGCTTGTGCATGATAAATTTGGCCACCATTCGAGATCTGACAAAACCAAATCCGTTCAGGTCTGGTGATATAATGTGATGCTACCACAAACACAACTGTGATTGAGCTTGACAGCCATTTCATAAATGTCAGAAAACATTGATTAAGTTTAATTAGGAGCAGTCGCCTTATGAAAATTACATGTTGTACTCAAAACTCAGTCTAGAAGCATTAATATATTGTGTATTATATATATCTGTGACAATGATCCTTTTTTGTTGTGAGGATCATTTATAGACGTACTTACCTTTTATTTCAGTTTTTGTTTATGCCCCTTTTTCTATATTTTCT
Organism: Apricaphanius iberus; assembly: GCA_028564705.1. NCBI lineage: Eukaryota > Metazoa > Chordata > Actinopteri > Cyprinodontiformes > Aphaniidae > Apricaphanius > Apricaphanius iberus. The sequence goes on from JAPXFQ010000231.1 coordinate 611,140, forward strand.
ATTATTGAATCTGTTACCTCTGATACATAAAATACAAGCTTTAAAACACAAAAAGAAAAAATACTAATGATCAAAGTTTAACACTATTGATTTGAAAATCCCTAAAACAGAGCTAAATGTCCAAAATAGGAGGCTTAATCTCCTAGAGCAAGTCCACTATTAAATATTTAATTTAATGCCACTGCTCAACCAGCAGCTCCATTGTTTAACTGAAAGAAAAATACCTCCAGATTTTAAGGGGATCTCCTTGTTATGCCCGTTATGTTGGAAATCATCAAGACCACACAGATTACATTTTTTATTATCAGACAAAAACTTTTTTTTAAGAGTCCCTGAAGTTCTCTAAAGTTAAACATGCAAGTTTGATGTGATTAAGCAGACTCCTCAAGACAGTTTTTGTCTTCTGAGGTCTTCTCTCTTAGATATGGTCCAACAGTTTTTGAGGTACACTGCATGACCTTTTTGCTTCATAACCCTCAGCATCCTTTAAGAAATACAATCTCTGTAGCAAAGGAACATGAGAGGTCTTTCTTATGTATTTCAGCAAGTCTGTCATGTTCACAGAGAGAAAATCATGTTTTCTTTGCCATCATAGATTCATGACAGTGAACGCCTGACAAAAAATGCCATGAAGACCATATTTCAACCCAGGTTTTATCTTTTTAGAGCTAATGTTCCTATACTTTTAAATAGCTGATCTCTGAGCTCTGTTTAAAACCTGCAAAACCGGCAAAAATTGTGAACACTTACAATTTCCTTCCCAACGTGTCAGTTTTGATCCAGAGAGTATTAAGTACTACGTGAAGTATTTAATCCCATTTAATCCCAATAAAAGTGATCTGGTGCTAAAGAATTATGTGAAAATGTATTACAAAACCTGCTGCATTTAAAAGAAAACAATTACAGCTGCAAAGTACCATCATATAGATAGGAAACTGGTAACCCCCCCCCCCCCTCTCTCTCTCTGATTAGTATTATGCACATAAAAACATGTTCACATTGTTTAACATTAGCTTTCTAATCTTTCATTTTTTTTCATGACTGTTAATAATAATGCAGTGCTAAGTGTGTTAGAGTGCATTTTTTGGACTGTCTGGTTCATATTGTTTATTCAACTTTTAACCCACAACTCTGGTTGGTATCTGTGGTATCAGTCTTTGACCATTTAATGAATAGTGATATAGCGTTACAGCGATCCCTAGATGATCAGCAAGCCACTGCTTGGATACTCAAAAGGGTTATAATATCTATTTTAGAGGATTACTAATGATGTGTTATCATAAGTTGCCAGACAAGCATATTGTCACGAAAGTTTCAGTAGTGATCTTATGATTTAGTCCAACTGACTAGATTAAACAGGCCTTACCAAAGTTTTCCAACTTTATCACGTTTTACGTATCATGTTTCCAAGAACTTCTATATATTTCAGTGTGTATGTGTGCATGTGTTAGACTGTGTCTATGTGTGTGGACATGGTATTACTATCTTCATGTGGACCAAAAATTGGAAGTTTACTATTCTCGTGGGGACCGACAGCCCTTGTGGGGACAAGAATCCCAGTCCCCACAACTTTGAAGGCATTTTTAAGGCTCAAAATGTGGTTTTAGTGTAAGTGTTACAATTACGTTATGGATAGGGTAAGGGTCAGGGTTAGGTATTCATTTTTTTGATGGTTAGGGTAAGGGGCTAGGGAAAGCATTATGTCAATGAGCTGTCCCCACAAGAAATGAAAACCCAACATGTGTGTGTGTGTGTGTGGGGGGGGGGGATATGCAATAGACCAATACAAAGTAAAGCATGATTTTAAGGTGTGACGAAAAGCATCAGTTTTTCTTTGTTATGTACAAATAAAAACATGAAAAGTATTGCTTGCATTATAAATTAAGCCCATTTTATTCATATGTCTAAACACAAAAAAGTCATGTAATTTGTACAAGTAAACTTTATTTGTATGACACTCTCCACCAATGAAACCAACGAACTGCTTCACAGTATAATAAAACAGATCAAACTACAGAAATAAAAACATGAAAGCAAAATAACATCAATAAAAATATTGAATCATACAACCAAAGCCATTCTAAATAAATGAGTTTCAGCTGTTGTTTGCACATATAGATTGAGTTAATTGGAAGCAATGCGTTCCACAGCTTGGTTTAAATGGTCTCAAATTCTGTGTAAAGTAAACCTAAGGGTAAATCCAGTAGTTTTTGGAAAAAGCTAAGGTTGGCCAGAGAACATTAATAAACAAAAATCCGAATAAAGATGGAGAAATAAGCACAGACAGGTCAGGGACACTGCAAAAAATGAAGAAAACTGTTATTCTGCTTATATAATACCATAATCAGATGTTTTGGCTCATTGTATTCTGCCACACATGACAATGTGCCAGTAGGCAATAGGAATACAAATACTGTGCATTCTCCTGAACACACTATATTGGTGTTGGCCATGATGTTAGCTGGAGGATGCTGCGGGATGCCATTTCTTCCAGTAGAACAGTTGTTGTCGGTCAGAACTGATGGAAAAATGGATCAAACCAACTATGGGGCTATCTGGAAAAAATATATTTTAGAGGCAGCAATAGATGTAACATAAAGATGGAGGTTCAACTGTAGAACAGCAATCCTCAACCTACAACCAGAACAACAATGAAATAGCTTAAATCAAAACATACAGTGGGGAAAATAATGATTTGACCCCTCGCTGATTTTGTACGTTTGTCCAATGACAAAGAAGTGAAAAGTCTCAGAACAGTATCATTTTAATGGTAGTTTAATTTTAACGGTGACAGGGAGCACATCAAAAGGAAAATTTTAAATATAACTTTAAATAAAAGATAGAAACTGACTTGCATTTTATTGAGTGAAATAAGTTTTTGAACCCCTGCAAACCATGAAAGAGTTCTGGATCCTACAGAGTGGTTAGACACTCCTACTCAATTAGTCACCCTCATTAAAGACACCTGTCCACAGAATCAGTCAATCAAGCAGACTCCAAACTTTACAACATGGGAAGGACCAAAGAGCTGTCCAAGGATGTCCATGACAAAATTGTAGACCTGCACAAGGCTGGAATGAGCTACAAAACCATTGACAAGAAGGTGGGAGAGAAGGTGACAACTGTTGGTGCAATTGTTTGAAAATGGAAGGAGCACAAAATGACCGTCAATCGGCCTCGGTCTGGGGCTCCACGCAAGATCTCACCTTGTGGGCTGTCAGTAATTCTGAGAAAGGTGAGAAATCATCCTAGAACTAGACAAGTAGAACTACACAAGAGGAGTTAGTTAATGACCTTAGCGTAGCCAGTACCACAGTCACCAAGAAAACCATTGGAAACACATTAGACTGCAATGAACTGAAATCCTGCAGAGCTCATGAGGTCATGGAGTGGCCTAGTCAATCTCTGGACCTCAATCCAACAGAAAACCTATGGAGGGAGCTGAAGCTCAAAGTTGCACAGAGACAGCCTGGAAACCTTCATCAATTGCAAGAAACATTTTACCTCTGTGCTTGCAAACAAGGGTTTTGCCAATAAGTATTGTCTTTTTTGTTAGAGGGTTCAAATACTTATTTCAGTCAATGAAATGTAAATCAATTTCTACCCTTTTATTTAAAGTTATTTTTTCAGTTTTCTTTTTGAAGTGCTATCTGTCACTATTAAAATAAACTTACCTAATGATACTATTCCATACCTGTCAACCATCAACCATGACTGCCCTTACTAACAATTTAAATTTCCCTTACTCAATGACCAAAAACTGTATTCGCGCCGTAAATGCCGTGTTTACCAAAGAACAACATGGAAAACTGCACCATCAATTTGCATTATTCAATTCTTTATTCAATACATCACTACCATATAATGATGTGTTCACATATCACACAATGCCCTTAAAAGCCTAAATGACATCATTTGTGATTGTTGTTGTACTTGGAAGTTGCGGCCTTTGCTGATTGCAACATCTCACTTGTTGGTTTTAGCTGATACGATTTACTGTCAGTATTCAGTTTTACTTGTAGTAAAGCTGTCAGAGTGTCCACCCCCATCGATTTCCTATACTCTGTATTGAGTTTCCTGACATGGCTGAATACTCTTTCACTGTCTGCGTTGCTGTGAGGAAGGCATAGCAAGGCCAAGAAAACGCTCTTCATTGCTGGGAACCTTGGCCCACCAAATGCTGTTCTCAACTCAAAAATCTTAGACCAAAATGTTTCTGGATGCATTGGTCCCTCTGTGGTGAATGGTGGCATCTGTTCGTCTGGGATCAATTGGAAGTCATCCCATTCTTCTTTGATGGCCTCTTGATCTAGATGACTGGGCCCAAACCGCTCCGCCAATCTGAGAATATGGATGTAGTCAAGTTCCTCTCTCCTTCGTGGATCCAGGACGACAAGATCACCCAGCACGTCATTTTCTCTGAATATTTTTCATCAAACACACTTTGAATCATAATCTGTTGATGATATTATCAGTTTGCATTGAAGATTACAGTCTTTAATATAAATCATCTCGATCTACATTGTTTGCAATATTTTCAAAAAGATTAATTGCTTGAGTGACAAAGAAAATTTTAATCTGTCTTACATACCTTTGCAACTTGTGAATCGATGAACATTTCTGGTACCAACTTGGTGAATGTATCTGCAGCGGCGAGTGGAATGTTGTGCTCGGCAAAAAACTGGCACATGAGGATTTCTGCTTTGAGCACCTTGTTGCTTTGTGACGATGCAGGGTTCGCACTGGCAAACTGTTGACTCAAAGGAACGTATGTCTTACTTCTTGCGACACTATCCACGTGTGACGATGTTTTGAAATGGCTTTTCAAGTCATAAAAACCACTGGCAGCAACTTTCACGTCTTTCCTACACGGTACACAAAACGAATATTCCGGGCCTTTGGACGAAGATTTTATCCATCCACTATACTCTCCTTGCAGATGTTCCCACACTTTCTGATGCTTTCCAGTTGACTTAACTTTCCACTTCTTTTTCAAGGGTTCAGACATCTTCACTGGTGAGAGTTTCGTGTTTAAATGATATCGATTTCCTCGTGTTGTGTTGCAATCAAGAAGGAAGCGGAAGTTATAAAGCGACGCATGCGTGATGGAGCTTAATTCGGCAAAAATACCCCGTTTCGGTCTGGGTGTTTTCCCGTATTATATGTTGTAGTACGCCGTATCCATTTAAAAGATAGCAAAAAACGTATTAAATACGGGCAAACCGTATCAGTTGACAGGTATGCTATTCTGAGACTTTTAATTTCTTACTCATTGGACAAACTTACAAAATCAGTGATGGGTCAAATAATAATTTCCCCCACAGTGTTTATTTGTTGAATGTGCCACAGTAAAATTACAGACCTACATCCAACACAGAATCTGTAGTAAGACTTTAAATGTGATGTTCACAGACACTCGAAATCCAATCGGACTAAGCTTGGGCAATTTTGCATTGAAGAATGGAATAACATTGCAGTCTCCAGATGTGAAAAGAGACGCATTCATAAGTAATTGAAGCTACAGTCAAAGATGATTCATGACTCAAGGAGCTAATGGATACACCTGACAGAATTTTATTAGTAAACCTTCTACTTCGCATTTGTGGTCTATATTATGTTGGTATGTCCCATAAAGTCCAGATTAAATACACAAAAGCGGCAAATCTGGCAGAGTTTAAATGTTGGAAACTGTTTTTCAAATCCCTGTAGCATTTTCATCCATTGCTGTTATCCATTTCCTGGTATCAGCTGGAGTTCTACAAACATTTCAACACCCTCATTAACAAAAATGTTTCAACAACCAGGAGTTTCCCAACTACAACAGCAATACCTAACTCTCTGTAAATAACTCATCAAAGTGGTCTTTTACTGAGCTTCCTCTGTTCTGTCTCTTAAAAAGTCATAATCACTTTAGACAAAAGTCAACAGACTAACTGAGGTAAATCAATCACACAAAGTGACACAAATGAGTTCTTGGACAGGACCCTCTGCAGGTCTCTGACATGCACAACAATCAGCACAAAATGTGTCATGATTACATACACAAAGCACACAAACTGAGGCGCTGTTTTCTGCTACATCTGGTTTCATCCCAGTGTAGACAGGGCCTCAGAAAGGCAATGAGCATAATGGTCGGGGGGTAAACATGGGACATTTCCCCTGCACTTTACGTGGTGGTTTTCATCTATGCTAACACTGGCATCGGTGGGTAGTAGCTAGTTACATTTACTCAGCTAAATTTACTGGAGTAACTTTTTTTTAAGAACTGCTGTAGTAGTTTTAATAGACCGGCATGTCAGGTTCTGCCTTGGTTTGGTTTTCCTCCTAACTGGTAGGTCATTCTTTGTAGCCCAGACCTATTTCAGATCCACCTCACATCCAGTCAATTATGGTGTACCTCAGGATTCTGTGTTGGGACCGCTTATGTTGATCCTGTACCTACCTCCTTTTGCATACAATATTTTTACTTACAAGAAAATCTTTTATAAACTTTATTCAGATTATATATAATTACACATCTCATTTGAGCCATCCGAGTTGTCTGAATTTAGTATCTTTCTAAAATGCTTAGAATCCACAAAACAGTGGATGGCTGAGAGTTACATGTATCTTCATTTGAATGACCAAAAAAGGGAAATTGTTGTATTTGGCCCCAAGAAATATGTGACAGTCATAAGAAAGCTGCTTGGACCACTTGGCATTTTAAAGAAATAATTTGTTACTGTAGAAACCTTTGTGTAAATACTGACTCTGATCTTAAGTTAGATGCACACAAGAACTCCTTGAGTCAGTCTTGCTTTTATCATTTGCATAACATCGCTGAACTGACAATTGTTTCACATTCAGAGCTCGAATTGATGTTTTATTTCTTTAAGTATTACTGCAATGGTCTTTTCAAAGTCCTTAATAGAGGCTTTCTAGAACAGCTGCATGGGAATCATAACACTGCGGCTAGACTTTTGTCTAAATCACCCAGGTTCTCACCTACAACTCCTATCCTGAAGAGACTGCACTGGGTTCCAGTCGATTTAGAGTGCAGTTCAAAACAATTTTAATGTCTTTCAAAGCTTATCATAGACAAGCTCCAGCTTATATCAGATGGCTTTTACTTTTATATGTTCCGATCAGACACTAAGATTCAATCCCTAAAGTCTACTGGCAATTCCTCCGACAAGAGTAAAAACAAAGGAAGAAAGAGCTATTTGCTCTGTTGCTCCAACACCATGGAATTCAATACAGTTGGATTTGAGATTGGTAGACTCTTTGGCCTCATGTAAAGCTCAGTTAAAGACCTATCTTTTTTCAAATCGCTTTTCTTAGTTGTTGAAATTTCTTCCTGTAATATGTACTGTATTCTTTGTCTGCATACTTTGGCAACTTTATTTATAATTGTGTGTGTTGTAAACAGTGATGCCGGTAAAGCGTTACTTAGTAGGGCGTTACATCTTTTTTTTTTTTCTTCTTCCTTTTTTAACGTGTCCTGTCTAGCAGTTTGCCACTCAGAATTGGTGTCTGAGTACCAAGTACAAGCCCAACAGATTTACTTTCCCACGTTGATGTATATGTATTAAAAAATCTTTATTAGTGATTACTGAGGGTTCAATTTCCTGACGTCATGGACACGAAACGGAGACAAGAAGGAAGAAAGGAAGAAGGTGAAGAAAAGAAACCGCACCAGCAGAGGCACGAACTGACGACGCAAGACAGGGAGGCAAACAAAGAACACAAGAAAACATCCCAGCCCTCCACCTCTGCCGGATAAGGTTTCCCCATGCAAGTGATTGACAGCTGGTGTAAGGTACCGTCAATCCGTCCTACAAGAATCGACACAGACATGAAGGAGGCAGGAGACGCATGCATCCAGAGTCCCACAGAGCGCAGGAGCCGCAGGCATACCAGCGCAGGGCCGATCACCCACCAAGAGAGGAACAGATGGAAGCCCCAGGGGAACACCAAGCAGCCGCAACGCTGGGGCCCGAGAGATCGCAGGGACGAGCCCCTGGGCTCCGCCGGAAACCGGCTACGCCAGGACGGGCCCGGAAAAGGACCTGGAGGCCACGGGGATCAGGGGCACCCCGCCCCCCAGCAGGGCCCCGACCAGGGTCCCCCGCCGCGGCCACCGGGCAGGAGGCGCCCGCAGCCGACCGACGGACAATACACGCCGCCGCCACTCCGGACCAATACCTACCGCCAACAACCCCACCCCACACGCCAGGGAGCCACAGTAAAAGCCACAGCGGATGTACGCCCTGCCCAGGCCGCGCCCAGCCAGCACCTGGACATCCAGATCTACCAGCTCCCGGGTCCAGATCCCGCCCCATGGAGAGTGCCAAGATCTGGGGCCCAGCCAATGTCGGACAGCCCCCCCAGATGAACCGACCAGGCAGTAGAACTCATGGAACTGGCAGGAGCTTGGGCGCCGGGCACGGTCCCCACCGATCCACCGGACGGCACCAACCTACTTTACAACCCCGGCACCCCCATAAGAGGTGCCCCAGTAAATCCAAGGAGGATGTCGGCCCGAAACAGCGGCCGCCCGACACAACGGGCCACCCAGGACCAGCCAGGCATGCACCAGGATGGGCGTTACTCCAAATATGACAATTTTTTCAGTAACAACTAATCTTAAAACGCATTACTATTTCCACACAGGTAATCACATTAAAGTTACTTGTTCAAGCCACTGTGTGTTAATATTTTTGTAATTTTCTTAAGCAAAAAGATATATTTGGTACATGGTGGCAAAAGGATTAAGAAAACAAGCGATAATAGCAGTAAATATGGTTTTACATACCTTCAACAACACTACTGCCGTGTTTTTCCATCGCAATTCGAAACAGCTGGTTATCTCCTTCACGGTCGCCATGTTTTTTTGGTCCTGAGCCTGTATGACCCTGCATCCGAATATCACCTACTTCACCTACTATGTAGCAGGCGAAAAACAGTAAGCGAGCAATGCAGTAGATCCGAATCTCTAGTATGGATTGGCGTTGTAGGCATGAAGTTCCTGGATGTGTACTACCGGCAAAGTGAAATCCGGTCCATGCTACGCTATACCACAATGCTGCGTAAGCCCCAAAATTGTAGAAGAAGAGTGACATCGGCTACCGAGGACTGGACCAAAGGCGGCATAACTTCACATAAACATCCCGCCTACTACTCGCTCGTTTGCTACGCAGTATTCACTGCATCAACGGGCAATTAGTAGCTACTATGTAGCATGCAGTAAATACTAAGGATTCGGATACAGGGTGAGTTTTGTACTCTGTAACTGCCCCCTAGTGGAACTCTCAAGCTGTACATGCCCAACACATGTCTTGTTGCTTCATACTTACTGGTGTCAACGTGAGGTTAAAAAGAAAGTATATTTCTGGCCTACTGTTGAAATGTATTTCCAATAAAGTGAGTATTGGGGCAAAACTGGTTATTGTTTCTATGTTAAGGCAGTGGGAAGTGCTACTAGCAGCTGCTGAAAGTAACTAATAGGGTTACTTGTAATCTAACTTAGTTACTTTTAAAAAAGTAATCAGTAAAGTAACTAAGTTACTTTTGGTGTGGTTGGAGTCTGCATGTTCCAGGCAAGACCTCACGTCAATCAACGCAATCTGCTGGGATTCCTTACATAGAATTGTTTTTTAACTGACTGGACATTTTCTACAATTGTATTGAAATGACTTTTCTTGTAAAGTGCCATGATATTACATATGTTGTGAATTGGCGCTATATAAATAAACTGAATTAAATTGAACTCACGGGGAAGCTTTAAGCTTCAGGATCTCCAAGGCCAAAATAACAAACAAAACACCCCCTTCTAACTTAAAAAATAATACAGCTATACCTACAGATAAACAATTGAGACCAATGCCTCAGCTCCCTGTCTTACCACAAAACAATGGCGAAAAAGACTGAAACAAAAAAGGCAGAGAACCCCTACCAGCTTCCACAGTGGACAATAGAAAAAACACATGCCTTTAAGTTTCAGCACCGATACATATACTAGTATTGGGTATCGGTCCCGATACTGCCTAATATACTAGTATCGGTATCGGCTAACGCTAACCGATACCATGAACCGATACTTCAGATGTTAAAATCCGGCAATAATATCACAGAAAATATTAGTTTTTAACTTTTAAATTTAAGTTATGTGGACATCTTTATTAATAATAAAAAAATCTATTTCACCATCATTTCTTGTAACAAGCAGAGAAAAAAATGAAACCTAACTCCCAAATCATAGCTTTTGTTTGTGTGATAGAAGTATCAGCATTGGTACTCGGTATCGGTAAGTACTCTCATCCTTGTATTAATATAGCATCGGTTTAGAAAAAAATTTTATCATTGCATACCTACTTTGCATGTATGAGTTTATGTCATGTATCAGTTTCACCTTTTATGATGAATTGCTGAAATATATTAACTTTTGCACATTATTTTACAATGTTCAAGTTTCACCTGTAAATCAGTTGGGTATCCTGTAAAAAACTGGTATTCTGAAGAGGTCATTATTGTGTGTGGTTTATCAAAGCCGGTGTGTAAATTTGAACCTTCTTTCTTTAAACTGTAATTGTTAAATCCAAAAGTCAATTGAGACTGACATTGGAGCTTAGTTATTTGCTTACTGAGCAGGGGGTGCCTGTAACTATTAATTTTTTTAATAGTAATGATAATGTAATGATAATTAATAACTGTCTTTGAACCACTATTGATTCTGCTGATAACTAAGCCACTTATTGTGCAACAGTGATTTCAATGGTTCTCTAGCCACTAAGTAATCGTGCAATTGAATGTGAGAGGATGATAAATCACTCAATAGACCTCTGAAAAATGTGCCTCCGTCACTTCTGAGATGATGATTATGCCCCTGGATGGTTATGGGTGTTCCAACTAGTAATCACTCATTAACCAAACTGCATTTCTTAAACTCTGGTTGACCCAGAAAACCTATGTGAAAAAAAATGTGTCAGGACCAAATTACTTTTATAACGCAAAGCATGTTAACACAATTCCAAGACTTTACTATGAAATGCACATAAAAAATGGGTAGTTATATTGATTGGGTCAAAAAGTTGCTATGAAATAATTTTAGAATGAGAAAATATTTAAGACGCAACATTTAGTTTAATTTTAAGAAATCTAATGCTTTATCACAGAAATGTTGCCATCAGTTAAAAATAATCAAAATGTACCTCTGTATCAGGGATCATGTGATGAGGCAGCGGTTGCATCTTCAGGCTGTGGTGACTATATGCTGACAATGTCACCACATCTACGCAAAATCCCTCCCTGTGCACAAGCTGTTATTATGTGCAGATGTCATTGACCAAAATGAGCTCTGTGCAACATGCATCAGCAGAAAGAGGTATTAGACTGGACTGAGACAAACCACTGCTTAGAGGTTACCGATTAATAGATATCGCTATTTATAAAACATTATTTCCTATGGAAGACGGGGAGGTAAGGAGTCATACATACTGTTATTGACACACAAATAGGCTCTACTGATAAAACATCTATCTTCTCAGAATGAGCGAACACTGATGTATCATGCATCATATTCCTGTTTGAGAGGATTGATTGTGGGTGCAGTCAGAGACCACAAAGGGAGGGTCAAAGCAGGTGATAAGTAGGAGCAGAGCTATTAAAACAAACCTGCAGAGGGGATTCAGTTTTCTCATTTAGAGTTTTAAAAAAACAAGTGGAAGGAGATGAAGAAGTACGGTTGGGATGGTTTTAAGGATTTAATTTTCAGGAATCCTGCCGTTGTTGATCAGGTAAGTTGGAGTCAGGATTTATCAAAACCTTTTCCTTTTTTTAACAGTTTAAAAAAAGCGAAAAGCGGTATATTCTGGTTTTAAATCCAACTGTGATCACTGTAGGAGTACAATAACTTGTTTTCCTTATAAATTAGTTTCGATTTTATTAGAGTAATGCCTTCTTACAGGAAAATATGGTGGCTACAAAACTGTTACAAAGCAAATGTAATCCAAAGCAATGTGAAGTTTATTTTTAGGGAAAAATAATAATGTTGTATTATTATTTTCTTAGGGTGTATTTATTTTTGCTCAAAAACTAGGAAAAATAACTGGTAATGTTTCTGTTTGTCTGGTTTCAGTAGTTATCATTTTTCTCATAGATATGATAACTAGGAATAGCCTTCATAGTAATCTTTATTAGACGTTTGTTAAAAACTTTTTATTGAGCAGGAACCACATGTAGATGCTGGAGATGAAAATACAGAGCGTGGGAACTGGTCAAGTAAGAAGGATTATATCCTCTCCATGATCGGCTATGCTGTTGGACTAGGAAATATCTGGAGGTTTCCATACCTGGCCTACAAGAATGGAGGAGGTGCATTGGTATTATCCAGCCCATTATTCAATCCACTGTTGTTCCTTTTCAATATTGTTAGTAATTATACATTTTTTTATCTTGTGTCATTGTAATATAGGGGCCTTTCTCATTCCTTACTTCACAATGCTGGTATTGACTGGCATTCCCCTTTTCTTCCTTGAAAGTGCCTTTGGTCAGTTCTGCAGTCAGGGTCCAATTAATGCTTGGAGAGCAGTTCCAATCCTGCAAGGTGAGATTAGAAATAAGCATCTTTCATTCATGTCAAAGAGATGAAAGGCAGCTGTGATCGTATGTGGTTAATGGTCAACCCTGTAACTACAAATGAATGCTTCCTGCTATTTAATGAGAGCTGTTAATGAATAACTTCATTAGCAAAAATGAACTTTACCCCAGCCCCTGATTTGTATGCCAGCTTCTTTAAGAACTACAAATAGAGAAAGCAAATAATTGAGTTGTCTACAGACCATGAAAAGCCGTAACAATGAAATCATTGCAATTAAATATAAATTTTTTGTTTGGTATTCAATAAATCATTTTATTGTTTTCTGGAATGTGCCAGCCAGTCATTTGTACTGAGAAACACTATTTTTTAAAGGAAATGTTTATTTATTTTTTCAACCTGGACCTTATTTTTAGCTAATATCACATTTATTTACTCACCCACACAAGTTTGGAGCCACTTGGAGTCCTTCAGGAGGAGTTTATATCCAGTCGCAATCGGTGTATATATTCATATAATGGGAGTCAATCAGGACAGGAGATTTGCAGTATCTAAATAAGGCATTATTTGCCCCAAAACTCATTCATTTAGCTGTTTTGTTATGAATAGTTAGCGATAATACCCTGTGGGTTCGGATAGTCTCGGAGATGCTAGGTTATTAGCTTCTGGGGGTTTTATATGCGTTTAATGCAACTCCGAGGGCTCCAAACGTGTCTGGGTGAGTGGGTGAACGTAATATTTGCCAAAAAAAAAGGGTCCTGGTTGAAAAAAAAGACGAACTTCCCCTTTAATGAAACACTCTGACAGGCAGCACAGTTATTAGTATTTCTGTCTTACAACAACAGGGTTTGGAATATCAGATTTTGCCAGACACTGTTCACAGATAAACTCATGAAAAGTTTAAGCTTTAAAAAGGTTTCATCTTTTTTTCATTTACGCACTTACCTCTTTTTTTCCAGGTGTTGGCATAGGAATGGTTATGGTGACTCTGATGGTATCTATTTACTACAACGTCATCATTGCCTACAGCCTGTACTACATGTTTGCCTCCATGCAGAATCCTCTTCCTTGGTCCAGCTGCCCAAACCTCACTGACACTAACTGCAGTGACACGCCTATAGGTGTTTATTTAAAATGTTAAATTTGCTTCTGCTGTTTAGTGACACTTCCCTGAGACTTTAAAGCCTTTGGAAACATTTTAGGATATCTAATGATTTCATTGTGAAAGACTATGTGACCGACCAAAGGACATTTCAACCATTCACTAGTTGTTTGTATTTTTTTAGTTTATTGTAATGTGAGTGGTGTTTTGACGACTAACTGGACCCAGGAAAACAGCACTTGTAATTCATCCAACATAATCACGACAGCAGTCCAGAGCCCAAGCGAGTACTACTGGGAGTAAGAACACCACATTTCTAATGAGCAACCTCAAACTGACTTTATTCATCATGTAGACCTGAATGCGTGCTAAAGATGTGTCTTTTGTCATGTTTAGTAATGTGGCTCTACAGAGATCCGATGACCTGAGTGAAACAGGACCAATACTGTGGCACCTTGCTCTTTGTCTTCTGCTAAGCTCCATCATTGTAGCTGCAGCTCTGATCAGAGGAATCAAATCATCAGGAAAAGTATGTTAACATGCTGCTGATATCCACACAGTGCTGCAGATATGAAATATATAATATTCTGCCACATTTGACATCAGAAAACTTCTCAGATAATGCAGAATGCAGTTCTGTTAAACTTTCTAGGCCTCAGAGTTTCCAGGCCTCAATACAAACCATTACATTCATGGGGGACAACATAAAAAGTCCATGCAGAAAGACAGCAGACTGGGATAAAAAAAAAAACATGACCCTATTGTTTCAAGTCAACAGTGCTAACCACTGTCCAACTGTGCAGCTTATTATACATAAAGAATAGAACACTTTAACAAAACCCGATCAACACTTGCCCCATTACATTTGCATCGAAACCTCAAAGTTTAATTGCAAAAATCCTAAATCATTGTGAAAAACTTTGAGCTATCTTTCAATTTTGTGTTTGTCCTGGTGAACCAACAAGTTTAATTTACCTAGACCAATATGGGTGTAAATAGGTATATTTGAGTCATTTGAGACTGATCATGACTGAAATGAGTTTTCTCCATAGAATGTCTTGACTCAGCCTTTGACTTTTCTATTTATAGAATTAACTGAAACACTGTCATTTTAATCTGGAGTCTAAACGTTCTTTACTCACCCTTATTATGTCACTGCCTTGTGTGACAATCGTGGGTTTTTATGTTTATGTTTGGACTCCAGATTCTACCTATTTTTTCTTTATATTTCAGATTTTTGTGTTATTTCTCTCATTACAGTCTGGTTCTTTCTAGTTTGTTTCTGTATTTCTTTCTGCCTCATTATCACTACCCATTTAGGATTATTATTTATAATTTCTGTTCCTTTCTATGTAGTGTGTTACCTGTTGTTGTTTTTGTCTCTCTTTGTTCTTGATTGTGTCTCCTGGTTCCTGTGCCATTTCCCACTCCTCCGCACTCCACTTCCCTGCTGGATTCTCTGTCTTTGCCTTCGCCAATCATCATCCCCTTGTTCCCTGTGTTTTTGTTTTCCTTTGTTGTTAGTCTGCTATAAAATGATTAAATAAAGTCTCAACAAAATCTGTCTGCATCTGGGTCCTCATGACACATTGTACCAGTCTATGTCTTCATCATTTAAAGTTGTATTAATTGTGTTGATGCTCAAATGTGCTACTCAAAGGTGCTACAGGAATAACGTTGCCTTTCCCTGACTTAAAAATAGAAATGTTGTGATAAAACATCTTAACATTAATGTAAAATCAGTGTTAAACCTATGGAAAATAAGTAGAAAGAATTATATTTATTTTTTTACATTTAAAATGAGTTCTGTGTATACGAGACAACCCTTTGTCTAACTCATTTTATTTCTGTGAAGGTTGTATATTTCACAGCTACATTTCCTTATGTGGTGATTTTGATCCTGCTGATCCGAGGTGTAACACTAGATGGAGCTATAGATGGGATTCAGTTCTACATTGGGACCAGTTCCAATTTGACAAAGCTGACTGAAGCCGAGGTAGGTGTCCAGCCATCCATTATTTGCCTCATCGTGTAACACTAGTTTTATCTGTTTAAGCTGCAGTGTGTGTGTGTCTGTGTGTGTATTTTTGTAGGTATGGAAAGACGCTGCGACCCAGACTTTCTACTCACTCTCTATTGGCTGGGGAGGACTCATGACTCTCGCTTCCTATAACAACTTCCACAACAATGTGTTCAAAGACTCGTTTGTTGTGACTCTCACTAATGCTGGTAGGAGCCCAGCTTAATATTCTATTTATCAAAGGAAATTTAAAACAACAGCACTTCTGAATGTTTTTTCTTGTTTTTAAGGGACCAGTGTGTTTGCTGGCTTTGCGATATTCTCAATACTGGGTCATATGGCCCACATCTACAAAATACCAGTCGAAGAAGTGGTAAAAGAAGGTCAGAAATTTAAAGCCTTCTGTCAACCTTGAGGATTGGTGCATAAAAACATCAGCACTGATATCATTTTGTTATCCTACAGGATTTGGTTTGGCCTTCATTGCCTATCCAGGAGCTCTTGCTAAAATTCCCATTTCCCCAATGTGGTCCATTTTGTTCTTCTTCATGCTTCTGACTGTTGGTCTGGACTCTCAGTTTGCAGGAATAGGTTAGACCTTCAGCTGAGACAGAACATTAACCCCTAACCTGATGATTCTTGTTTTGTGTCATAAGCTCTCTCCTCTTGTCTCTAGAGGTTTTAACCACTTGCCTGCTGGATGCTTTCCCCAAAACCTTTAAATCCAAGCGGGCCCTTATAACAATAACTACGTGTGCAGTCCTCTACCTTCTTGGCCTGCCATGTGTCACAAGAGTAAGTTTGTGTCACTGCAGCTTTCCTTTACTCTTATCTCTTTTGAAAGCTGGCAACAAAAATGATCTATGCCTGTGTGTTAAAGGCTGGAATATACTGGGTGACGCTCATCGACCAGTTTGTCGCCAGCTGGGTGCTGCTATTTTTGGTCCTTTTGGAGATCGTCGGCGTCGCCTTCTTATATGGTAAATATAATCAATGGAGGCAGGTGCACACATTTAGAAAAGGAAGAGATTACCTAAAACTCCAGCCTTTGTGTGTTTGTCTTACTTTTAACAGGCGGGAACCGTTTTATTAAAGATATCGAGATGATGGTTGGAAAAAAATCCAATGGTTTCTGGCTGTGGTGGAGGGCATGTTGGTTCTTCATCAGCCCCAGCATCATACTGGTGAAAAACCCACACATGTTGTTTCTGTTTCCTTCTGTTTGTCTTATTACTATTGAAAAACAATGTGCCCGTAAATCACGAAGCAAAGTATAAATGCATTGTTGTCATATTGTGTACTACAGTTATAAATAATGCTTGTGTAAAGTACATACTGACTCACCATGTGCTTGTTGTCTAATTGATTTAATGAGCTTCAGGGAAAGTATACACTTTTTGTAGGTATTAATTGGTTTCTATTATACTTCTGGTCGGATGCTTGGCCATTCTTCTTATAGGAATTGGTAGAGCTCATCTGAACTGGTTACCTTCCTGGTACTAATCCAGCTAGTATGCATAGTTCACATTTTTAACAGGGGTGAGGTCAGGACCATTCCAGAAGCATAATGTTGTCCTGCTTTATCCATTATGATGTGTGCTTTTATTACCTCTGCCAAGGTTATGTTTGAGCCAGGATTAATTTTTTTGTTTGTCTGTTGGTTGACAATATACCTCAAAAAGTACAAATTTGTCATTATCCTTACTTATTTAATAGTTCATGCACTTCCTGCTAGTCCCCGTGGTATTCAGATAATCCCACAGCATGACACTACCAAACATCATCATGGACAGAATTCAGTGTTATGTTTTAAAGCCTCACATCTTCTCTGCCCTACTTAATTCTTGTTTTTCTACCCAAAAGTCAAACCTGTTATCCAAAAGTTGTTTGCCATGTAAATTAGTAAAGTTTATTA